>CATPAH010000013.1:2038650-2718200 GCA_954870535.1 Fusarium sp. VM40
CATCCTTAGTCATCCCACGAGACAAGATCGCGCTGTCGTCCAGATTCATCAAGGTCAACAACCTCCGGTGCCCATTCTCCACGCTCATCTTCAGCTGCCAAGTCTGCGACTTCTAGCTCAACTTGCTCGCCATCCTCCATCATGACATTGCCCCGTCGTAGATAGTCTCCACGTAAATCCCAATCCAGTGTCTCGGTGGCGACCGCCTCAAGTCCCGCAAAAGCTGTAGCCACATCCAGCTGCTCAGGTGTGGCATGGCCACCCAAGCCTTGTATAATCTCATCGAGGCGACGCTTGTAGACCGTGAGGGCAAGTCGCAAATCCCGACTTTGTGATTCGGCGGTATCAAAAATCGAACCCTCGAGCCAGGAAGCACTGTATGTAAGCTGTGCTGCCAATGTTCGGATGAAGGCGGCAGCCAGAGACGGTCGGCGGGCGGGAAGGATATGAGCTCGTAGGAATATTTTGAGAAGCATGTGCCACCATTGCTGGATACAAGAATCGTTGCCCAGGTGTACACCCACCACAAAGGAGAACTGGAACTCGCCGACAATGCCGTCAGAGCCAAGATCGTTACCGGGTGCATCGACGAGTGATAAGATGTAAGGAGTCGCGTCGGTAGCTTCCAGTGTCCGATCAGCACCAGTGTTTTCTGTTGAATACGTCTTTGTCCTCTGGCCGAAGGCAAAGTTGAGCTCGCGAGCCTGGAGGAGAGGATTTGAGATTGACTGATCGAGTTCCATCTCGCCTGCCATGAGTATCGACCCTTTGACGCGATCGCCCGTATGAACCGTCCAATTATCAAACTGCTGTCCCGTCACACGGTTGAGAAGGCTCTCGGTGACCTTGCCAGTCAACTGCCCCCACATGTTGAAATTCCTCTCTGAAGCACCTTGGGTCAACTGGCCCCTGGGAGCATTGACTGCGCTTGGATCCTGATAAGGTACAAGCTTGGAGTGGATGGTGTCGAGGTTGTCAGCTTGGATGCGCGCTTCAGCACGGGCAGAGTCGCCAAGAATCTCGTTGAAGCGGTCCCATTGCATAACGTGAACAGTGTCGACACCGTTTGTGACAATCCAGAAACCGCATCGGGCAGAGAGACCCCCAGGATGGGCAACCCAGAAGAAGTGAGCACCTGGGGGTATGTCCCTGACGCCGCCAAAGTGCTTGGCCGTGAACGATATGGAGTCGTAGCCAACAGTAAAGACCTCAGGAAGATCAAGGATGAGAACCACATCACCGCCTCCCAATCTGTGTGTCAAAGGTTCCCAGACTGGACTATGGAAGGATTTTGAAGAGCCATGTTGAGAGGTTTTATAAGCAGAGCTATCTGCATTCTGGCTCTGTCTCGAGGGAGGATCAAGAGGTGGAGGGCCATCCATGTTTTCATCCTCCTGAGGTGTCTCGCTGACTCGATGAACATGAAGAGTCCCTAGAGGATGTGTGCCTACGACGGAAACCGACTTTGCGGAACCTCCGCCAAAGGATGCGCCGGAGTCTGATTTTGTCAAGCCCTTGGGGCGCAGTGGGAAGGGCGGAAGATCACCCTCCATCTTGATAAGACGGCGAGGGGGGAGCTGTCTTGAGGCACGCAAATAGATATTACTATTAGGAATTAAGAGCGCTTGCTTCTGTCTTTTCTTCTGTCTGGCAACCGTATAATTCGAACGATGTTGATAAGAGCAGGAGATATAGTGATGGTTGGTGTTGGTCGTTACACACAGAGACTCGTTTGGATGGCGGGGTAGCAAAAAAATTCAAGACACACTGCGTCAGGAGCGTGAGATCAAGCGTGGTTTCAGATAAGTCCTATACACGATTAAATGTGTCCGTATCTGTTCTGAGTAGATATTTGCCTCTTAACGAATGCGAAATATGGTCCAGCAGTCCATAGATATTGGTCGCTGCCAGATAATACTGTTTTGTTCTCTCTCGATATCTAAGCGTTTCTTTTACCGCGTGGTGCGCTCAGAGTGCACGTCATCAGCAGAGAGCATTCGAGAGCCTTGAATGACGTTCTGAAACAAAGGATCAAGGAAACCAACAAGCATATATGAAATCAGCTCATTTCCAGAGGTCATTCCATTTGTTCACATATATGTTGTTTACTAACTTTGGCGAAAATTGCAAACAGCAGCCGATGGTTTTCAACATCGATCATAGTGTCGTCTAGGTAGACAATAAAAGTCGCTTAACATTGAAGATACCAGTGTTGGGTATTGACTTTATACCGTATCTCTCTTATTCATGGGGTAAGTCAGAATCTTATTCATAATTAACTCTGTATTTCTCGTGATAATTCCACCAATATGCGCACACTCCCTCGAGTCTTGGAGTCATGGATAATCTAAAATCTGGTTGTTCCAACCACATGATCATCACAAGATAATAAACAAACATTCGGCCTCTGATCGGCGCGATATATAAACTCAGTTGAGTGATCCTTTGCGTAAATGCACAATTAGTTTTCTGGCTGCATTCTGGTCCGATGAGAGTTGTATGCTGGTAAGCCTTACTTTACGATTGAACGCTTCAGTTTTCCTGACCATCTACACTCAAGTATATACATGATATACAGATTGCGTGGTTCAAGACAAGTACATTCTAATTCAACTACCCATCAGAGGAAAGCCTCTGCATGTTTTCTGAATCCTAACCAGTCTAGAACTCGAAGTTTCCAGGTCCTGATTAGAACATCACATGTAAGAATGAATTCTTATGTAGTTTAGAGAAAATACGATCCTAATTTATGACAATTTTAGGCTTGTTTAGGGTCGGGGAGCAGTCACTTGTGCTAATGACTATGATAGAGTTCCTCCTCAACTGCACACACCCTGTCTTGGTATCCGTTGTCGTGGACGCTTCTCGTACAATGCTACCACCGTGACAGCAACAGGCGCCCCAAAGAGCCCTGCTATACATCGACACCAGGTATGCAGGTGAATAGAACCCAACACACCCACTAAGTACTATGGAACCTTCGTGTCCTTCGCGGCTAGTCAAGCAAGTGCCGGGGTAACTGTAACTGTGCGACGATTATGCACAGCCCCTGGATATAGTAGCTCGGGTCGGGTACGGGCCGTCCGTGAACCACTCCATTTGGGCTTTGACTGTTGAGCAGGGCTGTTTAAACTTTCTCTGCACAAGACAGGGGCCATAGAAGCTTTGAAGCCAGGCTGGGCTGCTGCTGGGAATGTGAATAGACAAGTGACTTGAAGTGCCGAGGACCCTTGTTGTGGGGTGTGTTTATTTATCTCGGTATGCCACTGTTCATCGTTGAAGCGAGTCAGTGGAACAAGACCAGGAGAAATACATACTGCACTACATAGTCTCTATATAACAGCTACTTACAACTAACATTATGTTCACTCTGCATTCCTACAGCTCTATTTAACCGTGTGTTCCGTACCCTCAGCCTCGCCCGTAACACAACATTTAAACCACCGCGTGTCATACGGCAACCTCTGAGGCAGTGCAGCCAAAGATGTCGGTAGCACCTCACGTTTCTCTTTTGGACACTCCGCTCATCACACCCGTCTCAGACTGGAGCTCTCCACGCCGTTGAGAAAATATAGTCAGCTCAACGGTTCAGCCATTCCCGTTCCCGTTCGAGATAAACTACTAAGTTTAGTTGTGTCCCGGGACAATGGAACAAACGATACCTGCCAGGAGAGAGTTTTCGCACCAGGTAAGCATAATTTCTACACTGTAACAAGCCATCCACTGAACCAAGAGGCCGCCTGAGTCTTGTGATGTTGTGTTTCCATCCATTGTCTCTGTCTCTGTCTCCGTCTCTTGTGTTACCTACAGAGGAGCGGCTAAATTCTCCTAGCGCCGCAAGGTCCCCCCTTGCTCATCCGCAACGGCGTCAGTCACACACGCTCTAAAACTTGCACTTGTTGCTGCACGCTACGCTACGCACGCGCTTCTTCCCACTCGCCTTGTTTACAGCTGTAGCCTTGGTACGAGTTAGCTGGCTCGGTTGTTTCTGTTAGTTATATCCTCTTTTTATTTTAGGCTTTTGCTTTGCTGTACACGCCCCCCTTGTTTAGTGGTTTTCCCTTGGAGACGTTACAGCAACAGCTTACATGCATGCATGCAAGCGATATGGATGTTAAGTCGTAAGGCTGCCAATGTCAACATGCGATTTATTGAATGCATCGTGTAATTATCGCATTTAATTAAGGACAGACTATATTATATGTTTGAGCAGTTTTATACCTACGCCACTATCCTATCCCATCAATCATGTTCCATTCCTCAATCCTTGTCTATATCACGAAACTTTATCTGAAATAGTCTGTATCCATATATATATGTAGGCGCATGCACGCACGATCAACAACGCCGTAGAATACAACCTTCGCTCATCGCTTCTCATATTCTCCTTCTCCTTTCTGCACAATCCCAGGTGCAGATCCGTTCGCATTCCTGTTCCGGGTCCCGACATCCTGTTTCTACTGTGTTGCCTTTATCACCAACCGCATTGCATGCACCTACATACATACATACTACATACGCACACACCATACACTCACTGCAAGCTACACATCGACTCTCGCCAATCTCATAGCAAGCATTACGGATAGATCGATCTATCTCACTCCAGTTATTTGCCTCGCATCACATCACATCACTCACTTCGCCCCCCTCCACTTGGCGCTGGCTTTGGTTAAGCCCAAACGATACAATATCAGACCACGCCGCTTCCCATGCTAAACTAATGTGCACTATATATGTACGTCAGGCTCTTCCATGTCTTTGTGTTACCCGACCTTTCCCTTCTCTGCCCGTCTGCCTTGTCTATCAGCACCATCCCATCCTTGCTTTTCCGGTTCTTTTGTTATTCCCACCCTTGACTGCCAACTGAATTCTCTGAGACCTAGCCGTTGTGGCATAGTAGCACAACCACCCCCATACCCATATTCTCCTCGCTGCAATGCGCAATGCGCAACGCGACCCTACCTGCCGCACGCCACCCATGTTTGACCAGGTTTAATCATCATTTCTCATCTCATCTGCAAAAGACATAGGGCTGCCTTGGCATGTCCCAATAGACTGGTTCACCAAGTCTTTTGCCGCGGTCTAACGTGAGAAACCATGCATATATATTTACGAAGTATACTGTCTTGCTCCAAAGACCTCACTTCACGGCGGGCATCTAATATCGCTCCGACATGTAACGTATTTCCACATAATCATGCGCTCCCTATCACATCAGACTGCAGTAACGGTCCAAAACTCAATTGTTAACACGGCAAAGACAAATTTTATGTTATACAAGTATAATATTTGCTTGGCCAGGCCATGTCCAGAAAACACTGAACACTCAGTCCACAAACCCAGGCCACCATGATCATAAAGTGCCATCCGTATACATCTATGTGCGCCTTTCCATCAACCTAATTGGCGCCACATCACCCGGTAAACTCGGCTTTCATGTGAATAAACATCCTAAACCGTCTCTGAAATAAACGAGATGAAAAAAGAAAGAAAAAAACGAAGACCCCCGAGTGTCAACAGCTGATTGACGAGCTGTGGCCCGAATCATGATAACGAGAAGTCATTGAAAATGCACATAGAACCACGCCGAACCTCCGGGACCACCTTTGGCCGTCACCCTGATCCTCATGAATAGAAATCGTCAACTCCGCAACCTCATCTCGTGTATGTATGCGTAAACTCCAAAAAAAATCCAAAACCGAGAAGCAAAGCGATTCGACCATCAGAAGTATGATCTGAGAACACTTGCGCCATCTCAAGGGGCCATGAGAGTCGAAATGTAGACGTAATTACCGGACAGAGAGATCGTAACGTTCCCTTCGCCCAACTTCCGCTGCGCTCTCCAAACTCTACAATTTTTTGTTGATTGACAAATCGGAGGCGCGACGTCAGTTCCATTATAGTACAGCGGCTTTCTTTTTGTTCTGGTCTTTTTTTTTTCATTCCTGACTTTGGTGAGTTTCCTCCTCTAATGCTCTGACCCGTGTTTTGCCCATCCATATTAGTGGCTTGGGGGTTGACCACCGTTTGCTAAGCCTGGTTAGTTCATCAACTAAGCCACCCTCTGCCTTTGCGACATACTTTGGTAAGGGATACCCTGGTTGGACTGGGCATATGGTGAATGAGGTGGATAATTGGAGTACATATGGCTGTTGTTGTAATCCTGAAGCTGCTGTTGAGGAACTCCGGGAGGAGGTGGTGGGTACTGAGCAGGCTGGTATCCGATGGGGGGCAGCTGAACAGGCCGTGAGCCAGGGTAGGAGGAAGTAGGAGTGCCATCTGGTCCTTGAGGATCGCCGCCTCCATTCTGAGCCGCAGCAGCAGCAGCAGCCTGGCGCTGTCGCTCCTCTTCAGCCTTGCGGTTGGCCTCTTCTTCCTTCTTCCTTTGCTTCCACTCCTTGCGAATTTCTTTGAACTCTGAAAACACAAGTCAGTCATGTAAGTCCGTGCTTGGCATAAATCCCGGCTATAATTACCTTCAGGTGTTCGCTTCTGTCCGTGGGACTGCATGGTAACGTGAGCGTTAAGATGGTTCAGCGTGCCGTAGGCCTTTTCACAGCCATTCCATCCACACTTGTACATGCGCTCGATCTCTTCGTATCGTCGTCGAGGTCGCTTGTGCTGCTGAGCACCTGGGATGGGTACAAAAGAGTAAACCTAGGAAAGCAACGCGTTAGACAAAAAAACAAATGGGAGACAGAAAAGGCACAAAACTAAATTGATCGTAGAAGAATCAAACGCGTCTCGAAAATTTCAAATAAACGCGCATTCCACTCATCCTAGTTTCAATTCGTCTTATGTCTGCCTGCGCAAGACTTGACATACTTGGTTCGGCCTCTGGGGGGGCGGCGCTGAAGCGGGATTCTGAGCATAGACTGGGTGGCCGGGTGTCAAAGGCGCACCGCCATGTTGCCCGTAGCCAGACCAGTCTGGCCGAGGCTGGTGATACATGCCGCCACCGGGATGAGGATAGCTGTGTGTCATGTCTGGGTTGGCCGCATAGGGCGAATGCTGCCCATAGGATGCGTAGGTAGGGCTCGGTGCGGCGATGGACGGATCTATAGGTACATCGTTGTCAGATTTGACCGGATGGGTCTGATGGCTACGCCCATCCTGCTGGGGCATTGACGGACTGTTCTGTTGTTGCGCCATACCGCCACTGCTTGTGCTGCTGGCAGGATGGTATGAACGCTGGACGTGCTCTGGGAATGATCCTGATCGGGCTGATTGAGGATAGACGCCGTACTCGGAGGTGGGAGTGGCCGATGTCGAGTAGTTGACTTCCTGCTTGACAGGGTATTGCGCAGCAGATGCGTGATCTGCCCTCGAACCTTCAGAATTGGTGTCGCCGAAGTTGCTTGGATAGGGCGAAGGCAAACCTGACTGCGAGTACTCCGTTGCAGTTCGTTCCATAGAGTTGGGAGAGCTGAGGAGCGTGTCTAGGGTCGCTTCGGAACCAAGTTTCGCGATGATGGAGGAAGTGTGCAACGATGGGTGGTGGTCAACAAAAGTACGAGGTTGCTGTGTTGGCACCAGAGACATGCTACAGCTCCACGGGGCTGATGATAAAGAAATGACCGGCGAGATTTAGCTCAGACCCGCGTCAAGTTGATGTTTGCCGGTAACAGGGGGAAAGAAAGGCAATGGCTGAGCGCTTGCAAAGAGACTTGCGGCGGCGCGGCAGTATATGTTGTTGGCGGCGGCAGTAGTAGCGCCGTTTGCAAGACCAAAGGTTGGTTTATGGTTAAGTGTGTGATGCGAGCACCTAGGCCGAGTCCTTGGGCGCGGATCTTGCTGGGGAGGGGAGATAGAGATGGGGGAATGGAGCCTAGGGCAAGGATAGTTCGCTTTTCCTCGATCAGAGAGAGGTCGGGCTAGGTCGCCCTTAGTTCTTGGGGAGCGACACACTAATATAGTGCGATGTTGAAATCGGCCTGGCGCTGTGGACTCTGCCGAGAGCCCAGAAGCAAAGAGGGTCTAGCGCCTGAGGGCCTGGGATGGACAAGGGGGCGTCAAAGTGTATCTTCCCACGATACACTGACTCTGTCGTTCTGAGAGCGACTCACGACCTTGCAGGGGGGGAGGGGCGTGTGGATGCCTGTACCTACGCAAGAAAGCCTCTGTAATGACGGAAACTTGGAGAGAGGTGCGGGACCGAAAGAATTTTATAGGGCCCAGAGCAGAAAATGAATGACGGAAGCGATGGGTACAGGACGCACTCATCTAGAGCCTCGAGGCAAAAAGGAGTGTATGTTGCAGTGGGACAAGCCGACAGAAAAGTCGAAGAATCTTTGCGTATCTACGAAGAATGCGCGTCGAGTTGTGGATGATATGTGAAGGGCCGTAAGCCGGTGAGTGGTGTTTGCCAGACTGGAAGATACCGAACAGTAACGGAGCGATGCGAAACAGTTGGTATGGTGCCCGCGGTGCGGTACGGTACGGTACCATACAACGAGCAGTCCAGTCCTAACCCAGGGCAGTGGCAGTGGGATTCTGCGCTTATCGAGCTTGGTGGATAGCGTGGTTTGGTTCGAATAAGAGGGGCGTGCGAATTTTTCAACGCACTCTTTACAGCACCTCAGCAAAAAGACGACACCGAAAAGGCACCACAGCACAGCACAGCACGACACAGCACAACGCACGGCGTAGCGTAGCGAATGAATACCAAGTCGGGATATTTCCGTCGTAGCGCGAGCAGACGATAGACAGCCAGACTGTATGGACCGGACTAGACTTGGCTCACAGGCCAGACCAGAAAATCTTTGGGTCGAGGTCGATCGCTCTGCCGAGGATACCCCACGTCGCGAGCGGTGCCGGATGTGCCGCTGACTCGTGGCTGTTGAGCGAAAGCAGCGAGTAATTACGAGAAAGACCAAGCGTGCTTCCAGGGGATGCGAAGCTTCAAGACCACCTTGAGTTTGATAAACGAGGGTGTGGTGCGAGTATTCGTTGCAGATAATATGCGATGATATGCGTAGAGAAGGAAGGAGAGGTTGAGTTTCGGGGGGATGCGCAGGTGACGTGGTTATAGTGATAAGAAGATCTAATAATGTCCTTCTACCGCTCAGTCCTGCCTGCGTATTCCTGCCAAACCGAAACACAAAAAAATAGAATATGGACCTCATAAAAGGAAGAGGCAGACGAATTGAACCCATGTCCCTTGCCTGATAACCCCCTGCTGCTCCTGCGTGCTGCAACCTGCTGGTTGGGAGGGGAGCTGGAAGCTGGGAGCTACCTAGGAGGTGGTCTTTGCTTTGCCCATCAATCTCCCCTGGCTAGGTTCATATCACACACGCCAGTCACCAGTCGCCAGGCCAGGACTCATAAATTGTGGCGGAGTTTGAGTGTGCAAGCAAAGTTGTTGGAGGCTGCTCGTGAAAGAAGAAGAAAAGCAGTCAAAAACAAAATGTGGCAATTGCATTGTCAGTTGCCTCGACATCTCCAATGTTGACAAGGCGCCTGACGATGGGCTCTGTACCCGTACTCTCTTGCCCTCGTGGTCACAATAGAGCGTTGTTCTCTGCTCCGGAGAGGTACAACCTTGAGAGCACGACTGCAACGCGAGCTGTAGCGGTTGAGGGCCATGATCCATCACGACGCCCGGCATGATGGTGAGGTCGACAAGGGGTGAAAAGAGCATGGTAGGGGGTAGCCACCTCGTGCCCTGCGCTCTTGGTTCCAAGTACCACCCAGGAAACAACCCCGTACTGGATCAAGGGCCCAAGGAATGCCCACCCTGCCATACGGAGGGTCTCTTTCGCTGAGTACAGTGCGCAATATAATCCCTGCTCTTTGCAGCAGATCTGCGGCCTTTCCTATACCATAACCAATTAGAACATGCAATGGCTGGTACCACAGCCAGAGGAGGCGTCCAGGATTTATGTTGAAAGCAGCCTGGGGCTTGGCTAAGAATTCCCAAACAGGGATTAGGCAGTTGGGTTGCCGATTTTCCAGTTTGTCAACAGGGTGCGAATGGACGAGGTCATCGATCAAAGAGAACGGGGTCAGCGGGCACGCGGATTGCCACGGCCGATTGAGGAGAGATTGCGGAATCCTCTTGTGACCTCAACTGACTCAGGCCTACGGAGTACGTATTAGCATTACCGAGACTTTTGCAAGCAATCAAGATGGAGAACGGCCAGATGTCGAGGCCTTCCGAACGTGGCGGCGATACCGCGATGGGTGTGGGCGAGCCCGACGTCGTGGTTCCCAGCACACGCTAGTTGTAGTCGCGCGCAAGCCAAGCTCAAGGATGGATCAGAATATTCTCCGCGACACGGTTGTGTAACAACACGGCGCAACACACGCGATATTGCCTACCATGATGCCAACCTTGTGTCGACGTGCCAGCGTCGGATAGTATGTCGTATGTGGGAATCCACGAGTTTCTGACGTGCAGGTCATGGCCCTCTAGCAAAGCTTTGGAGCCGGCGCCGTTGATCGAACTAAGGTAGTTTCTGTATCCGCCATGATCGAGCTGGCTCCAGGGGATGGCAGTCCGTAGCTCTGCCCCTAGATTCTAGTTCAGCCCTAGAGGTGGCTGCCATTAATTGGGGGTTTGGGCTGAATGGCGCTATCATGATTGCTGTAGGATCCAGCAATTTGGAGAAGGGTGAAACGGTGTCGGAAGCGACACCACAATCCGCGAGTGCTGATATAGTGTCTTATTTGCTCTGTCGGCACGCCAGCCAATGGCATAAATGTGGCTGATACTGTACCAGGAGCAGCGTTACGTTATTAGGGAATCCTTACTGCAACTGTATGAGAAGCAGGGCGCGTGATAGATCGTAAGAGGGCGCAGAGGTTCTATCTGCAGGTAATCGTAGAAGGATGGAGCGACGAAGAGTCAAGAGGAAACACAAACAATTATTTGTGAAGGAAATATTTTGGTCAGTTGGACACGTAGCTTGTTCCTTTTTATTATTGTTTAAACTTTGTGCATGAGTGTAACTTAATTTTATAATCACGACTGTAGTTCACGACTTTACACGTACGGAGTACAGGCTTCCAATAGAAGTCGAAGTACAGATAGATGCTTTGAAAACAAGCCAAGCCAATAGAACCTTGTGAGCGTGGACATACAACGTTTGATAGATAGGTACTGAGCAATTAGATTATTTCTCTCTGTGCAAATCTCTTATTTAGAACTATCATAATCAATATTTATCGATATGGTGGTAAAATAAGGTTGACAGTATAATAATGGCTGTTCAAAATGTGGAAAGAACACTTGTTTGACCAGGACAGAAATAACGAGTGGGGAAACCTAGAACGTCGTTCCTCCTTCTACGCCATACCATCCCCATCACCACCTTGATCTGTCATCAACCGAATCTACACAAATACATCTATCACTATCGGATAGCTCACCACCATTTGTTGGTGCACTCATTTGTATGGCGTAGTTCGCAAATATGAGCCTCCTCTTGGCTGACTTCTCCAGTGTGGGTGATCTAGCCACACATTTTAACATCCCGGCACGATTGGTACTTTTCTAGTGGAATGATCTGTGCTAGAAACTTCAGGGTCTAGTTAAACAAGATCCTAATAAGCGACCCGAACGTCTGGGATGAACTAAAGGGGCCCAAATGCCCCAAAGAGGCACAGTAGGCCTTAGCCAGATGGTGTCTTTCTACGGTAATTAGTGGATTCCCTCACTTTCTTAGCCAGGTACAGACTAACAGAATCTCAGCCAACCTGCTCGTAAACGCAACAGAACACTCAATTGCAGGGAGCCAATACGACTCAAAGCTCAGCAACTCTACACCATCAAGGATTGTCGTTTCTACCGCACCGCACCGCACCATAACGCATCAATACGGTGTCTGACAACACATGCAGATGCTTCAATTGCTGGACCAATAGACGCCCAGCATCGCCCAACCAAGCGACTGGGCCGTGAGCCAGAATGTTACTGGTCGAACAGGGGAGCTTTGATAAAACTGTCTCATTTACCAGGGATGACCTTTCATCATCACAAAGCTGAGCGTCGATATCGATTCATCTGGCCCAAGCTCCATCAACCAGAGTCTGTTCATTGCTTGGTCTCTTCAGCTAATTTGGACCACAATATGAGACCCTTGCTGTTGCACAAACCGATTGGAAATATTCAAGAAGGCTCCACGTGTTGACTTGGTTCTGTGTTTCCTTGACCCTGCAAGACAGTCTCAACTGATACTCACGTGGAGCATCCACTGATGCGCAACCCATGCCCGATTCTAGCCCTTACATTGAGGTGGCTGGGCTGGCCCTGTGCGACCTTCACGAATAACAGCTTCTCCCCGACATCAGACAGAGTCGTCCACCGCCGTTGGTCGGTTTTCACATTAGCGACCAGTGACCGGATTCGGAACGTCGAGATCGTTTAATGCTCTCCTAGGCACTGTGCTCGGAGAACCCACACCTCCAAGGTCGACCATCAAAATCAGCAGTTTTGTCCGTGCGCTTCAAATGCGTGCGGAACAACTTCTCTTTTCCGTCTTTGCAAGCATGCATGAAAGTATAAGCTCATCACCGATGCAAATTCTCAGTCTCATCGGATATCAGTGCCTACATGCTTCCTTCCCTTCTGCAGATTTAACGGCATTATGCTGTTTTGCAACTGTTACTCTACGCAGAGTTGCAATACCCCCCCAGCTCGTCAAAGACAAAAAGACATGGCGACCGAGATCACCTTGTGGGGAACAGATGGTGCGGCTGGGTCACTTGGGCGCCAGTTCGCGCGCCCGCACATGAGGGGCCCAAGTGCGTCCAGCTCCCCTAGCTCCCCTGTCATGTCGCGACAGAATTGTCACCTCACTCCTGACTCGTTTCTGATACGCACTGCATCTCCATCGGCATACGAATCTTCTTTGGCTTGATTAGGGCAGTTTGAGTACCAGTTAGTGCTCTTTCCAAGTTGCGGGGAACTGGAGTTACTGTTGCGCATTCATGGCGGCAACCGACTACCGGCATAAAGCAACATACATTGTTGGATTTTCTGTACAAAGTACCAGCAAAAAGTCTGAATGATCTTGTGTGGGGTACAGATTGAGTGTCCCCTCTTGAATACTTGGTGAATGCAACCCCTCCTAGGTTCTCTGACCGCCTTCGATGCATTCATCCGAACGTCCAATTGTTACGCAGGGCGAGCTTGCAGACAAATATGATCAAACAAGCATGCTTGATACCTTCTGCGACATTACTTTGGACATGGGTCCGCACAAACGGGACAGAGACCTTTCATATTGATGCGCACTTTTTCAAAGTCTGCAGGGGAGCAGTTGTCTAGACCTACCTTATACCAGGGATGAGCACAAAACGCAGACAGACCAAAACTGATATTCAACGCTCATCACTCCCCTCCGTTTTGGCCCACAACTCTCAAATTCTTGGTTGAAAAAACGCCCACAGCATTAAGGCGGTGAGCATCACAGCCAATTGCCCTGCCCCAGCTACACCATCACAGCATGACAGCAAAAAGCAGTTGTTGCGGAATTGAAATCTTCAATTGCAGCGAGAAACTCAGAAACGCACGACAACGCTACTCTCGCAGCTAACTGAAAACGGGCTAAGCTGCAGCACGAAGCCAAATCGTGGGGTGTGTATAGAGAAACGGACAGCCTTTCGGCTCAGGCATCCCCACAAGCTCTGAAGTCAATCTGGTGGACGATGAGTTTGTGTCAATTCAAAGAGAAACTGATACGTCCAGTTGGCTCAGCTGGCCCAACACATCATGACTGTTGGCAATGAGTATTTGAGCGAGTAAGAGCCGATACGAGGACCAGTAGTACCCAGAAACGGAAGTCCACCAGCATTGAAAACTCTATGTCCAGGCAGTCAGTTTTGATGTATGGCCGCGGACCATGCCACAAGACTGAGGCCTCGCAAGCTTGATAGATACGTCCGCGTGTGTAAGCTTAGCATGGCGTTTATTGCAAATCGCTGTCCAGACTATGGGGTACATTGGTCGCTCGTAAATACCACAACTGTCAATCCTCTACGGAGTATATGCAGATGCATCTAATCTGATGGGCAAGCTATTAGCAGGGGTACAGTGCAGTAGGATCAGTTGCTTAACTCTGCTGGACTGTTCGCTAATAACCTATTTCAAGGCCTAGTGCTGCGTATATTAGCTTTACTGCACACAAACCAGTCTATCGCCTTGGATAAATTTGATGCCTGGGTACATCCGGGTATGAAGTCGCCCACTTTCCAGTATTTCGGATTTTACGGAGTGCCCGCACGTTCACACTGTATTGTGGCCATGGTGCCCCGTGTTGCACAGATACCGACATCTCGGAAACACAACAAGCCGGGCTTCATCCACTCCGTGTACAAGGGGAAAACACGCAGCAGGACCTTTAACAACCACCTAGATTCCAGGTGGCTAGACAGATCTTCAACCACCCAAGCGCTAGGGCTCATGAGTCGGTGGATGTCACTTGCATATTCAGGAACGTGTGAGGCTACGGCAAGCCATCGAGTGTGACGGTGGACGGCAGTCAACCTAGTCCACGTTGACGGTAGACGGTGTCTTTGATTCTCAGCAAACGTGGGCTAGTGAGAAGCCGGTCGACCACGATCTCAGAGCTTCCCGTGGTCCTGGGAATCTCCCGCACGCCGGCGTCTTGTCATGTGCAACGTCAAACAAAGTTGGCGAACGGAACAGACAGCACCGGTTAACTTTGTTTAAGGCACCTCACAGCGTCGGGCTTCAGCACTGTTCGCCGATGGGATGAGAGATGCTGCTACAGGTGACCAGTCATCTTGCTGATCTACGGTCCAATCTCATTTCTTCTGGATGATTGAATGAGGGCCCACCACACTGTAAAAACATTCAGATCTTGGTGGGCTGAGCGACGCTAACGATCTGCAGAACGGTGGGCACAGAGCCATCCGACTCAGCTCACTAGCGCACGTCGAATTGGGCGTGGTACGGATAAACAAGTGCAATTGAGAGTCTTGGGAGTCTTCTTCGTGGATTGCCCTAGTACACACTTGGCGATTCAGGGTGGCCTTCACTAATAACAATCAATGTGCGGATACTCCGTACTTCTACTCCATCATGTGGGAGGATGAGATACAGCCAAGACAGCATCATACTGAGCCCATTTACCGCGTGGTATACCTGGTCCCCTGGGTTCGGTAGAGACCGGAATGGGGAGCGAGCAAAGCTACGTACTACGACAATTTTCGGTACCGAGCTGATTACGAGCCGTGCATAACTACATGTCATGAACTGCATTGTATGGACGGGTTTGACACATATGAACGACACATGCGATCCTGCTGTCCGGTGTGGTCTGGAACTCGACCTCAAAACTGAAAACAGAAGACACGTTATTCGTCTGTGACTGAAGACAGCGTGTGTCTAAAGCATCGATTGGCTCTTGGCCCTGATGGGTTGGATGTGAATACTCTGTACGGAGTAAACGCAAAGATATGATGCTGGGGGCTCCCTGCCACGCTGCGCGGTTGAAATTGTTTTTTGACGCAGCTAGCCTAAGGGCTAAGGCTAACAAGACGCGATGGCCCAGCCGCGTCTGTTCACTCATGTTGAACTCTGTAACTTGTTTTCAAGACATGATACGGGCCAGAACTAAACTTATCCCCAACCTCGTTATGTACACTATCTACAAACAAGGTCAAGGCTAGGCAGACCGGAACCCTGGCGTGATTCGGTACCTTATCCGACATTCGAGGTTAAAACCTGCAGAGTGGAGGGAAATGAGGAAGATTGCAGGACAGCAGAGCACAATGCCGTCGGCAGTATCCATTCAGAATCTTAGACCGCCACCGACGTAACCACGAATTGATACTGAATTGCATGTTCCGTGGTAGCATTTCTACCATAGTCTGTCTGTCTACTACTGTAAGATATCCCAACCGGAAAGCTCCAATGAACGGAGGCTGGCGATGGAGAGAAAACGTGGAGCTTCCAAGCAGGAAGTAAATAATGTGCTGACTGTACTCCGTGCTGGTAGGCCGAATACAACGGTGCAGTCCCAGCAGCACGGAGCTCTCTCACTAGAGGCTGTGGATCCCTCACAGCATCCATGAAGCAGGAGAAACACTGAGACCAGGGGATGTTTCCTCTAGCGTCCCCGTGATGGTTCCCAACGGCAAGGCCAGGCTATCGCGGCTCGCATGTGTGTGCTGTACGGCTGATTATCTCTCATCCCCTGTTGTGTTGCGCCCACGCTGCGTTGCATCATCAAGCGCCTAATTATATTACCAGTTTTATTCGACGACGAGGCGTCTTTTCATTTCTACGAACAGTGACGTAGCATAATTGTCCTTCTTGTCTTCTTGTCATGACAGACAAACATGCCGCCATTGAGTCAGGAAAGTTTGCCGCATGATGGGGGTGCGATAACTAATCAAATACTTGGTCGGGGAAGCGGATATTGGTATATTGACGGTGACATCCAGGAGACTCTCATGACTGGGTGCTGAAGCAGCTGCAGGGCTATCTAGGGATTACCAAAAAGAGGGAGGGGCTTCACTCCCCAGGTTAATGTCTGCCAACGGAACTTTGAGCGGAAAGGGGAAGTCGTATGCGGCAAACATACAGCACAATGACGGGCAGACACACCGACAGATGCGTCTTGCTCTGTATTATTGCTCTGTCTCGGTCGGGACACCGCCGCGGCAAGCGACAAATGGGGATTGAGTACTATCAGATTTCATATTCACGATTATCAAGTATAAACAACAGCTGAGAAGGTGCTGTTATCATCCATGTATACTCCGTACATATTATGTACAAACAAATGGGAGAGTTGGTCACGCACGGCACGACGCGACATTCACACTGACTTCATGGTGGCCCGGGCTGCATGGAATCGACAGTCCCGTCGCGTCTGGAGAAAGCTTGGACCTACAAGGACCAAGGGATAGACACAGGGGGCAAGAGGAGCCATGCCAGAGCAATTGTGCAATGGAGCACCAAGCTTCCGGGAAATGCCACGCCATACTGTACCGTACAGTACAGTACCGTGCCATACAAGTCAAGCCGGAGCCACGCCGGAGTGTCAAGCTCTCGCCTTCATTCCTGGGGTGCATCGACGACGACGAGTGAGGCACTTGGACATTCACTCACTGTAATTATACCTATCTCAGTCTCTTGGCCGATCCGCGTAACTCTCTTTCTCAGCCTTCGCCTTCAACTTCGACTTGTGGCCCCTGTCGCTCAGCCAGTCAGTGGTGGCTGTCGTTTCCTGTCATCCCTGCAAATGGTGGAAACTGAACAGCCTCTCTCTATGGACTTTTATCGTGTGGATACGTAGTCAATGATTGACAATTCATTTCCATCTGTCTTTTGCCTTCCCACTGCGAGGCGTTGAGTTCCCGTTTGCATGGTCCCCCTCCCGAATATTTTCGGTGCTAGATCGAGCTCCAATCTATGACCCATGATTGCAAACATGGCCCATCCGAGTTGCTTCAACCACTGCCGAAAGAGGCTGACTGACTTCCGGCAACATTGTCAAATTTGGGGGGCGGGCTCCGAAACCTGGCGCCGTGTCTTAGAGCGAAATTTGAATGGAAAGAAGAAGTCATCTTGGGCTGTTCTGGAACTTTGCTGCTTAGCTCAGGGTGTCTCTCATTGAATTGAGCTCGGCGAAACCGCCTTGGTCAGCACCACTCAGCCTTCACTGACTCGGCCAATTTGCGCCGCCTTGTCGTGTCATGTCATTCTCGCCCCGATAGACCATACCATATGGCGCTATTGTATTTGTCTCATTTATTGAAACAATGTTATTCAAGCTCAGGATTCCAAGTGCGTCACTGACGAATTTCAATCGACATTAGTGCCGTTCCGATGATGCAACTGCGTTTCTGGGCCTTTGAATTTGATATTCATCTTGAACAATTTCCATATTTTGCCTAGAGGCAAAATGGATCTACATCCGCCGACCTTGATCATTACAGCGTGTACTCTACCCTGTAGTTGTTTTGTTGATGAATCTTTTTTCCCTATCATCTTCGACTACATGGTTGGAGGACTTTAACACTCTATCTTTCTGGCATGATGGTTAATGTGTTACTTTGAATCTAACTACCATCTGTGCTCATTAACCGTTGCTGAGCATGTTGAGATGATATTCCATAGTCAATGGCAGTTCATTGGAAGTCTTGACATATCACTAACATATTGTGTGCGGATTTGCCTGCATGTATCATATCAATATCGGGATTTTAGCACACACATACCAGTTACAACAGTCACTGTGATTGTCGAGGGCACACTCAGACTACCGTGTTATCTTGTGCTTGCGTTTAATGATGATCGTCAAGACGCTACTCCTTGATATGGGAAAAGGGAACCGAAACTGGGTGCGGATCATCAATGGTTGTCGAAGTTGGGCAGAATTGAATCCACCGGGTGAAACACTTGCTACCCACTATCATCTGCATTGAATCTCTACTACCAACCGATTGGGCTGGCATTAAATGGATGCTGCGATGGCAGGCCATTATCGTGTGAATAACAAAACCTCCTAGTCGAGTATGGAGCATAATAATGTTAAGACCGTAAAACAAAGGTCTATCGATATCACACCTGCCACAAGTCGAACGATAGCCTGCAGATGAGCAGGCTTAAGGGGCGCCTGGGCTGAGAAGCTACCAAAAATCAACGTCTGCCCTTGACTTGCGGTGAAAAGACACAGGCAAACAGATGATCGAACTGAACCATATAATTGCTCATGTCATTATATGTGTTGCGGCATCACCATTCCCGAAAACACGAGTATATAAGCTGCAGCTGACACTGCCTTGTCCAACAGGAGCACCCAGAGTCCCAGGACTATGATTCAAAAGACATACAATGCTCAGCTTCATGTTTCTATGTCATGGGTTTCTAGCCGCCTCTACTGCTCTAAGTTATGGCCTTAGCTTAAACTCTCGTCATGAGAACATCAAGAGTGGAAGCAAGTTGACATTCAAGTAAGCTGACCGGATGCGTCGGTTCCTGTCAGATAATACACATCAGGCAGATCGTGCAGAGACTTGTCAACGACGGGCGGGGGAGGCCGGAACGTCTTTGTGTAACGAGCAGGCAACATATGACAAAAGCTGAAGCTATGGCACGATCTGAACATGTCAATTACTACCCTGCTAGCAGTGAAACTCGGGCTATTGATGTGAGATGTCTTTACAACGAAGAAGTGGTGGACATTAGGTACGCTTAACAACGAACTGCCTGAGATTAAGTATATAGTGTCGATGGTTCAAGTGATGAGTAGCTCAAAAAGACAGTTCGAGAGGATATACTCCATTATCGGACGCTCTCGTGATATATAGGATCATCCCTCGATTAGATGTTTATAACGAGGCAGCAGTGTGAGCGAGAAAGGTAACACATACCATAATATCATATTTGACCGATAACAAAGACTTGGAAGCCAGAACGTTTTAATGTACACATCTGACAAGCTTGTATGCCAAGACAGGGTTTGAAACGATAGCAATCATCCGCATATATCTGGTAGGCTTCATAGTACTACAGGCCTTGCAACCTCTATGGGCCACATAAAAGTGACACGTCGACAACATGAACCTAACATATCGGTAAATCCATCATCTTATGTTGTGGATTTATGAGTAGGGTCTCAAGAACACGTTATTAACCGAGCAACACATGGACAAGGACTAAAGTACAACATAACGCAATGATTTCACAAGATATCAGATATCAGACAGCGCTGAAGAATAAGGAACGACAAAAGTCTATCGAGTATTGTGTTCCTTTAGTGAACATTGTCATCGACCTCCAAAACTCGAGGCCTCCAATAAGGGAAGGATATTTTCTCCGCATCGTCGTCGTCGAGTGTTCCCCATACCACTCGACACGGTCCCCATCATCCCAATCTAAAGCCATTATTTCGAATACATGTAAAAAGAGAAAAGTGCCAGTAAAAACGCGTGGCCAAACAGGTCCGCAATCAAATCATAATCCAGACTCAGGAATAGCGAGTCAAGTCTAATCGAGCCACCTGTCCCTCTAACAAACAAACAAACGCCTTGGATGTCAAGTACTTTTAGAAATCCGGAAACTCCGAATGCGAGGCTGTCTAGTCCATGTCACGAAAGGGTTGTGGTTCAAACCCCCAGATGCAGGATCGCCTTACCATCGACGGTTACCGATGGGCATGTTGTTGGAGTTGCTGGCTGGAGGTCGAGTCAGCTCGAGAGGTGTTTAGCTGATTCAGCGTCGGCGGAACCCACCTCTGCCACCGCCACGACCACGACCCCATCCGCCGTAGCCGCGACCGCCGCCGCCGCCACCGTATCGAGTCATCTCAGCAAGACGAGGATCAATCTGCTGCTTGGCCTCCTGGAGAACATTGACGAGATCACGAGCCTGCTTCTGGTCTGGAGAACGGATTAGTATGTTGGCGGAAAAAGACAGTGAACAATGGACACTTACTATCAGTGGTGAAGAGGGTAATGGCGGTACCCATGGCACCAGCACGACCGGTACGACCAATTCGGTGAATGTAGTCCTCCGAGTTGTTGGGGTAATCGTAGTTCAACACATGGGTGATGTTGCGCACATCTTTAGCGAGAATGGTTAGCAGGCGAAGAAGGGGTTTGTATAGCAACGTTCCAGCACGGAAGATGAAGATCGACGGCTATGCGAATTGGCAAGCCATCTGTACTTCACTCCTGGCGGAGATAGGGCAATAGAAAGTGCGTCAAAATGCCATCCTGGAGTATGCGGGTCACTGGGTCCTGGAAACAAGAGAACCTTGGCCAGCAGCTTGATCAGAGGCAGTGATATGCCAACTCCACACTCGTACCACGGGAGTGAAAACGGTACAAGAGTGGAAACACGTGAGTATAGCAAAGTGAAGGCTACACAACGGATCAAGACCCCGTTGGTTGAGAACCAATTGGACACGATAATTATCAGGCAGATTCGCACAGTCAAGAGAGCCCCTAAACACGAGAGTAAAGCACAGCATATGCTGTAGCTGGAAGTTGCCATGAGGGAGGGGAGGGAGGAATGATACATACCGATACCACGCGAGGCCACGTCAGTAGCCACCATGATGGGAGACTTTCCAGTCTTGAACTGGTCGAGCACCCAATCACGCTCGTTCTGTTGCTTGTCACCGTGGATGGCTGGTAAAGGTTAGCAATCGTTCATAAGTGTTGTAGTGAGGGTATACCGACAAAGCGCAGGCCATCCGTCTTGGCGGAGGAATCGAGTAATCTCGTCGGCAATTCGCTTTGTGCCGACAAAGATGAGGATCTTGTTCTCCTTGTTCTCCATAACCTTCTCGAGATGCTTGATCATGCGGTCACGCTTCTCCATTTCTGTGACAACCTCGACAATCTGAGTGATTCGGTGGTTGGCAGCAAGCTCCATAGAACCGATGTTGACCTGGATGAACTCCTGGAGGAAGTCAGATGCCAGGGCACGGACCTCCTTGGGCCATGTAGCGGACCACATCAGAGTCTGTCGGTCGGGTCGAATCTGGCCAATGATCTTGCGGATTTGGGGCTCGAAACCCATGTCAAGCATGCGGTCAGCCTCATCGAGGACAAGGTATGTGACACGGCGAAGGTTTGTCTTGCCAGCCTCAAGCATGTCGATCAGACGACCGGGAGTGGCAATGCACACTTCGACTCCACGAGAAAGATCACGGATTTGGGGACCCTTGGGAACACCACCGTAGACACAGGTGTTGCGGATGCGAGAAGATCGGCCGAACTTCTTCATCTCCTCTTGAATTTGAACAGCAAGCTCACGGGTAGGAGCGAGGACGAGGACAATGGGGCCATCGCCAGGAGCGAGGAGAGGCTGGGCGTTGATGTGGACGATGGAGGGAAGACAGTATGTGAGGGTCTTTCCGGAACCAGTCTCGGCAATACCGACGACGTCGCGACCGGAAAGAGCCATGGGCCAACCTTGAGATTGAATGGCGGTAGGAGCAGGGAAGCCTTGGGCCTTGACCTCATCCATAACATATCGAGGGAAGCCAGCCTCGTCGAAGGTCTCAACGGGACGGGGGATATCCTTGCCAGCAATGGTCATCTGGTGCTTGCGGCGGAAGGCTTCCACATCAACATCAGATCGGCCAGAAACGTCGGGGTGCTCCTTGTAGAAGGACTTCTCGAACTTGGGGAGGGTGCTGAGATCTGCACAACGGTTAGCAAAAGAAGGAATATCGACTGATGAACAAAACACATACCGAAGTCTTGGTTCTTGAGGCCAGCACCGAGAGCGCCCATGCGGTCACCACCGGCACCTCCTCCGAAACCACCTCCGCCGCCGTAACCACCACCACCTCCGTAGCCACCACCTCCGAAACCACCACCGCCGCCGCCGCCGTAACCGCCTCCGTTGCTTCGACTATATAGTATGTTAGAAACTGACGATGATGAAACTGGTGTTGTTGCGCGGTGGTTGATGGGTTGACACGTTGCCGTTGGGCAAGGTTGACCGTCACCAACTCGCGCGGACCACAAAGAAAAGTTGACTTACCCTCCGAAACCACCACGGTCACCGCCGTTGCGGTCACCACGATCACCACCGCGATCACGGCCATAACCACCGCCGCCGTAGCCACCGCCTCCGCGGCCACCACCGCCGCTGTATCCGCCGTCGTAGCCGGACATTATTGTAGAGAGAGAAGGATGAGACGGAGTCTTTTGGAATTGACCCGTCGAGGAAAGGGGGAGAAAGTGTTGTTAGAACAAAGAGAGTCGTGGGAAACGCGGTGTATTATTTCCAAGTAACGAGATTAGCTCGTTTTTTTGATGGAAAGAGAGTGCGCGCCCGAGGGTTGAGATGATGTCGGAAGGGAAAGGAGATGAATGGTGAGGATGAGTGGAAGTTTTAAGTGAGCCTGAGATTCCTGCGCGCTTGGTTTATTTTATTTTTTTCGCCGCTAACAAAAAAAGTTGATGCACCTTGCCTGCGGCATGTCCGCCTAGTGGCTCCACTTATGAGTTTTCATTGGTTTAGACCGGTCCACTAGAAAGAACCCTTTGAAGCCTGGAAGAAAAGCCGCCACCTTAGTCAGGGACCTGTGGGGATTTTGTATCCGCAACTACCCTATACTCTGATATCGCAGTTTCGCGCCTCGTACCAAGCACGGTAACTTGAATGGCTCGATACTGGTTGGCTCTCCTTATTGAGATGTTCCTGTATAATTGTGCATACTTATAGTTGGCAGTAGTTTATGTCTATTTATGTTCAGGTGACTGCGGCTGTATATCTATGTATTGATGCAGCTTGTGGCTACATAATAAGGTTGAGTTTTCATGTCGGAAGTTTTTGACGCCCAAATTGTCAACGTTACCCTGACTCTGCTCGACAACCTTTGGCTTACCAAAACTCAAATTGGAACTTACACTGGGTCTAAAGCACAATCTATTAGATTGAATGTTCCTGCACGAAAGGGTGAAACTTTTGATTATGCGACAGCCCTGGGAACTGTACAGGGCGAGCCTGCGAAATTCACATAGAACAGACAATAACAACTCTACGCATGATCTTAATGCTTTTTGATGTACTATTCGTCCATCTGTTCCTTTTTCCACTTGGCATCCAGGGCCTCCTCCATGGCTTTCCTGAATGCACCTACAAACTCCCAGCAGTCCAAGTATGTGTTATATAGTGGTGCAGGCGCAACTCTAATCACGTTCGGTCTACGCTCATCAACCAAAACACCTCTCCTCTCTAGACCTGCCATAACCTCGTCCAGCAGCCCGTCGGCCAGAAGGATACTCACCTGCGCCCCGCGGCGTTCTGCCTCGCCAGGTGTGATGATCTGCCAGTAGGCGCTCATGTCCTCTGGTAACTTCTGCAGTTCTGAGACAAGATATGCTGTTAATTTCGTGCTCTTGGCGCGTATGGGAGTCATTCCGCCAGCAAGCTGGAATATCTCTAGAGATGCGCAGAGAGAGGTTATGTCAAGGACGGATGGGTTGCTGAGCTGGAATCCTGCTGCGCCGGGAACGGGGACAAAACCGGGTCGCATGGCAAAGCGATTATTCTTATCGTTTCCCCACCATCCAGCAAGTCGCACATTATGTGATCCATCATCCCCGACCTGTGCGTGTCGCTCGTGGACAAACAGGCCACCAATGCAGCCTGGTCCACCGTTAAGATATTTGTAAGTGCACCAAGCCGCAGCGTCCACATCCCAGTCGTGCAGCGACAGAGGCACATTGCCTACCGCGTGAGCGAGGTCCCAGATAACAAATATGCCACGCTTGCGAGCGAAGGCAGTCAAGCGTGGGATATCGAGGAGCTGGCCCGAGTAGTATTGGATACCAGGAAGGAGGAGCACGGCAGTCGTGGAAGCGTGTGTATCGATAACGGACTCGATGTATTCGGTAGGAAGGATATCCTCGTTATTGGGAGGTTCGAGGGTGATCATCGAGTCTTCTGGGCGTAGTCCGTGATGGCGTATCTGCGTCTCGACAGCATACTAGTCGGGTGTTAGCATGCTGAAGTCCAATGCTGGGTTCGATTACCGACATGGTCACTTGGGAACGCCTTGCTCTCCAGGATAATCTTATGCCGTCCCTTTGTATCGGGCTTGTAGAACGCTGCCATCAAAAAGTGTAGATTCGCTGTGAGAGTCTGCATGACAGCCACTTCGCTGACCTTGCCACCCACAATGGGAGCAATCATTTCGGCCGCGTGAGCATCGACATCTAGCCAAGTTGGCAAAGGGGAGTCGTCAAGGGGCTTGAAGTGGCCCTGAACACCCTGCGTGCGCCATGTCGTGAGGTATTGTTGGATGCGTTCTACTGTGCGCTTGGGTTGGAGACCTAATGAATTGCCCACGAGATAGATAGCTTTATCGTCGGCACCTATGAAAATTAGCACGAAAGGACAGAGAGCGCATAGTAATTACTACCTGTGGTGTCATGTGAGAGGAGAGTCTTGCGCGCTACGTCAGCTTTTGATGGGATATTGAACTCGTCACGAGTATGTCTGAGAGTGTCATTGGAGTCAAGCTCAACGGCGCGGTCCCGACCGGAAGCATTGGACGAGTCACCCATGACCAGGAGCAGAGATATCGACTTATTAATAGCGAGATACACGGCCTACTGAATACCGGTATGAGGCAATGAACGAGTGCTCCTCTTCCCCACGTCGTTCCTTGAGAACAAATATGACAAGCTCCGCACATCGGCTCAACGCGGGGAGCTTCTGTGCCCCGCACTCGAGCTACGATCGTGGGATGCTAGAAATCCATTTGATATCCACATGGGGAACAGGCCAGACGAAACCCGGGCGTGCAGATTACATAGAGTGCATGCTTTCAGGGACCGCAGTATGGAGAAGACTTATTGAACCTGTGTTGTTCCATGCGCTAGTCATCTGTTGATATTCTTGCTGGGTCAGTCACGTCATAATCAGTTGATCTATCACATGTTGTGTGCATATACGAAAGACTGAGGCATTGTCACTGACATATGCACCTTGAGTCTTTATTCACGATGTCAAGTTTTGTTCATTCGTTTTCCACCAACCCCATACAACTCTCCCTGCTTTTCTTCGCGCTCTAGCTATGTCATACAAGGGGCCTGCCTCTCCCGTCTATATCCGTGAACAAAGAAAAATTACAGAACAAAAAAAAAAAGAAAGACCAACTCGAAGTTTACAAGAATGAAGCATTCCAGCCCCAGCCCGATTCTATATTAGTCCGGTCCAGTTGGGTTCCATGGATCAACACACAATGCTCCAAGTACACCCTCCCAAGAACAGATGATCGTAAGCTGCAATCCATGGACAGTTCGATGTCCTTGGCTAACCGCAGCTCATATCAGGGTATCGAACCTTGTTGCATAAAAGGTTTTTTTGTTGGATCGAGGGTTTACTCGCGAGAAACGTCACGGCCGAAAGCCTTGGACTTGAGCCAGTCAACAGCGACCAGGACACGGTTTCGGGCTAGAGAAAATTTGTTAGTATGGCTGTCATGTCTGGATCAGGTACTTTTAAAAACTTACTGCTGAAGCACATGGAGAGGTAGGCACTTCGCCAGAAAAGGTAGGTCAAGCCACCACCACTGGCAATGTTGCCGTTGAACCAAGGAACATCAGCGACAGCCTTCTCGCTACCAATGTAGGCGAGAGAGCCCTGGTGAGAGTAACGGAAAGGCTTGACATCCTTGATTCGGCGGAGCTGTCTCTCGAGGGTCTCAATCTCAGCGGCGATCTCGGCAGAATTGCCCTGCTTGAGGTTCAGGCTGCTGCTAAGCTCCTTGATGCGAGCCTCCTGGGAGTCAGTCTTGGCCATGTTGTTGAACAGACGAGCCAGGAAAGAACCCTCCTGGGAAGCGACCTGAGCGGTAGGGGCGTAACCAGCGACGGCGCAGTCACCGACAGCCCAGATGTCGCGAGTTCCCTGGACAACGAGGTACTCGTTGACGGCAAGACCGCGACGAGAGTCCTTCTGAGCAGGAACCTTGCCCATAAGATCACGGACAATAGGACGGATAGCGTTACCAGTGGCCCAGACGAGCAGACCGTAGGGGATACGGAGAGTCTGCTTGCTACCATCGGGTCCAGCGAACTCGGCCTCAACAAAGTCCTCTGTCACCCTCTTGACCATGGTCTTGAGCTTGATATCGATGTTCTCCTCACGCAGGGTGTTCTCGGTGTACTCGATGAGCTGCTTGGAGAAAGAGGGGAGGACGTTGGGAAGGGCCTCGATAAGAGTGACCTTGAAGCGGTGGCTGATCTCGGGGATCAGCTTCTTGATGTCTTCCTCAAAGAAGTCGCGAAGCTCTCCGGCGAACTCGACTCCGGTAGGACCACCACCAACAACGACCATGTGCATCAGACGGTCGATCTCCTCCTGGGACTGGCCCTTGAAAGAAGCACGCTCGACGCAGTCCATAATCTTCTTGCGAATTCGCTGGGCGTCACCAATCTCCTTGAGGAAACAGCTGTTCTCACGGACACCAGGAATACCGAAAGTGGCGTTCTCGGCACCGACACCAATGACAAGCAGGTCATAGGGGATCTCGGTCTCGGATTGGGGGCCCTTGCCCTCAGTGTTGTCCTTGATCTTGATAACCTTGCGGTCAGGGTCAACGGAGGAAGCCTCAGCTTCGTAGTACTTGACAGCACCCTTCTTGTGGCGGAGAATGCTGCGAACAGGCTCCATGATGGAGCGGTGCTCGATAAGACCTGTTGTGCATGAGGGCAACAGGGGGGTGAAGAGGAAGTAGTTGCGAGGGGAGACGACGATGACGTTGTAGTTCTCGGTGTCGAGGTTCTTGAGGAGACCAACAGAGCCCCAGCCGGATCCTAAGGAAGGGTATTGCGTCAGTAACTTGATCTGGTATACAAGAGGAGCTCATAGCTATGCGCGCCAATTTACTTACCCAGAACAACGAGGGTCTTCTTGGAAGGGTCGGGTTGGACCTGCTCTAGAGGGTTGCGGTCGTCGTAGATAACATAACATGTGTAACCGACGAGGGCACCGACAGAGAGGTATGTGATTCTCCAGGTCCATCGCAGGGTACGTCGGATCTTGCCAATTTTGGGCTTGGGCTTTGGGGCCTCATCAGCGTAGGCTCTTCGGAAGGCGATACGGCCGGTGTTGTTCAGCTTCATGGCGACAGAAGGTCGAGCAGAGGTCTTGGAGACAGTAGAGAGGGCGCGGGTCGCAATGCGACTGCTGGGGGCCATCTGGCCGACCCGGGAGAGGGCCGTCATGGCTCGCGCAGGGGAAGCCATTGTGAAGGGTCTGGTAGGGAGAAGCTCAATTGGGAGCAATCGGTGGGGAGTAAGGAGGAAAAGAGAAGAGTATGATGATGGGAGACACAGGACTAAGAGCCTCTGGACCAGTTGACGGCGTCGCAAGCGGATGGAGCTGGTGACGGAGGGAGGTGAGTCGAAGGAGAATCAGTCACATCCCACGAAACTGGGCGAGAGAATTTAGTTTAAGGTATCCGTAAGGTAAAGGTACTTCAGGGCCTTTAGGTTAGGTCGGCTGGCCGGACACAAGGTAGTAGAGAAGAATGGGGTGTAAAAAAAGATGATGGCATAATTCTATTGGCATGTGCTTGATTTATTTCGTGCTCTCCTTGAGATAAGACACGGCATCTCGTCCATTTCTTGCTTGTGCTTGAGCTCCACTAAAAAGTTCAAGCTTAGCGGAGCGGGTCAGCGTGGGCATGGGCTTTCCATCCTCTCAGCTTTTGATATGACGCCCACTGAACGACATCCATAATATCATGGACTCGATTGAATTGATTTGCACGGCCGAAAGATGGGATCTCGGAGTTGGCAATACTTGATTGGGGTCGTAGTTATTACTTTGTGACCTTTCATTGGAGTAATAAACCCTCGATTTACCATTCTCTGTTGTGACCCCTCGCCCCCCGTGATAGTCGCTTATCATATTTCATCTCCAAATTCTTTCTCCAATCTCAGTCCAATCCAATGTATCGGACCGGGCTTTGGCCCCGATCCGTAGCTCTGGTTCAATCACCTCTTTGAGCAGTGAAAAACGGGGGTTAACTGCAGTGCTGCACTCAATTCGGAAAGAAAGAAGAAAAAAACTCATACAGCTGGGCTTCTTTGCCCTTGGCGCCGTCCATGAAATCAGCGAAACTCCACTAACTTACCGAGCAAACCCCTTGTGTAGTTATGTATAGGCTATTACCACTCTCCATTCTATTCATGACAAGTGCCTGGTAACTGAGCAGGCATCCATCCTCTTTCATTGCTTGATTGACTTGTCTGTCTGTCGTTATTATCTTGAACAAACGTGCATGATTTCGTCACCCACTACCACATGCTTGTTGCGATAGACATAGACTGTGGTCACTTTCACAAGAAACTCGGTGTCTCTCCGTTTCCGGACGTCCGGTGTTTAATACGATGAATGTGACATTGATCCATTGTGGACTACTCGATCCTCGGGGTTTTTAGCCGTAGGAGCGTGGAAAGCGTGGGCTTTCTAATAACCGCGCATATTCACTGAGCACTTCGACAGCCTTGTCGTGGAATACTAGACAAACCTGACGGCACATATTGGAGATCTTGCTTTTTACGCCCCGTGATTTTACATCCTGCCAATCAAACTCGATGCCGACCCTATGTTCCCATCCTGCGAATAGGGATTTGGTACGACGTTTTGGGTGAAAACCGCGACCCTGAGGGTTAACCTCGCTGTCACATATCAAGTAGTATTCTGAAATACTCCATAGGTATCTCTGCGTATGATCATACCGCGGTGTGTCGGTGAGTGTACCGGTCCACCATGTAAACCGGACGAATTGATATTCACAACGTTGATATTACTCATGTAAACTAGATCTAGAACGCGGATAATCTGAGACGTAGCAGGTAACTTAGCATGCGCGATTTGGACTCTTTTGGGAAACTCCTAGCGCATTCACATGTCGCTAAATAACCTCATGTCCAAGAGGTACAGGGTATTGCCCAGATGTAAACTACTATACGGTTGTTGCGAACAATAAGCGAATGGCACAATAGTAGTTGTAATTGAATTGCAATTTGTGACAGAAGCAATTGCTCTTTATCTACCACCCCATGCTAGACGACTAGAGGCACCAAACCTGCGTCCTCGACCTGCTATATGCTTCACAATCTATACTTCTGTCAGCCTCCCATTAGTCTCGCAACACCATTTTACATCCAGCCGTTGAAAGCTACGTGATAAACTGCCGTCCCCAGATTTTGAGGTTTACTTTATTTGTACTATACCCCAGGTCCAGGATAAAACCAACATTAAAGGTCTATATCCTTGATAGCGCATATCGGAGCCGCAATCAACTCAAGCCTTCTCTCAACCCTGTATCCGTAGATGCGCAGGAAGGTTTACTGTGCATCACAGCTCGTGATAATCTAACCCGAACCTAAATCTCCAACAAGGCCTTTTCCTCCTTTCCGTATAGTACCCGTTCTGCTTGCTTCCATTAGACCGGGTGGATCTTATCGTGGAGCTTCAGAAAGTCAACGTCCATGTCCACAGGCGCGCTAATGACGGATCCGCGCTTCTTCTGGGCTTCGTTTATTCATGATGAGAATGAAAGCTGGGCGCGAAATTGTAGGCGAGCTGCATGATTGGAGCGCATTTCTTGAGGTATTCAGTGAGAGAGCCTAAAACCATGCCTGCTCTATTAACTTCAATTTCAATTTCAATTTCAACTCCAACTTTTATCTTCTTTGTGTTGCATCGAGAAGATGGTGATGGAGGCAAGGTCACTAGTTATTTCAAGGAATGACTTCTAGACATAATATGCTGACACTTATTACCATTGATCAACGCCATTTGTTTCCCGTAGTATTTGGAAGCATGCATGAAACGACTGGGTTGGTACGATTAGTGTCGTGTGATGCCTTTCCTCTCTCGTCTTCTCGACCGATAGATACCTAGATACTAGATCGATCTTGATACAGCTTCTGCGTTTCACCAAACACCATCTGACGACATGCATTCCGATCTTGCCTACGGAGTCGGGAGTACCTAGTTCATCATCTGTGATCATCACTGGTGAAGCGTCAACGATTATTGCCCCCCACAGCTGACGCAAAAGCTTTTCCAGGGTCCATCTTAAGGAATATTTTATCCACCATGATTTAACATCAAACACCCACTTGACGACTCAGGCTGTTGGATATCGGACCGTCTTCACGCGCAGGATTTTTCCCGGCTGGTGGGGACCGGCATTTGACGATGGATGATGGAATTTGCCCCAGATGAGGCTGGTTAGGAAGCGTGGGATACGATCTGAGGCATCGGGCGAGATGGGATGTGACTCGGCATGTTCAAGGTTGCGGAAGGTTTGATACTAAAGGAGCTTCAGATTACTACGGAGTTTGTCTCGGATTGGCTCATCTGAAGCAGGAGAAGCAAACCATATGTCGATCAGTTAAGCATAACGAAAGAATGGAGAACAATTCAATGCCAACCTGTGGAATTCAAGTTCCTGCAGTATGGTTAAGCCACAAGCGATAATATGAAGAGAACCCTTCTTTAATATCCAATCTTGTACGAAAAACGCAGCTATTCGAAAACCATTGAAAATGACCGTGTTATGGCCCCCCCTGCATGAATACCATCATTTGTCTCTGGCGAGACCGAGGATGGGCTGAAACAGGAGGAGCCTTATTTCGAGACGAATAAGAGATCCCTGCCCTGTTGTTAACGATGGACGCGCTGAGGCCAACTGCCTCTAACTCAGCTGCCGCCATTTCTGCAGCAGCCTCGTTACTGTTCAGCAGCTGCAGAAGGACAGGCCCTAGGTAGGAAGGTAGTGTCCCCCGGCCCTGGCCTGAACCTTCCATACCTAGCTCGCGGTGAATAAGCGACAGCAAGCGTTACAAACCGACTCTGGCGGTGCTGTTCAGGCCGCCCCAGCCCAGCCCAGCCCAGCCCAAATAATAACAGAGTCAAACAAGATTAATCAATTTGATTATTCCTTTTTGGCCACCCAATGTTTATCTCCCGCTCTGTCGTCGATATCCGTGGTTTGGGAAGCCATAGGAAGCTATAGCCTTGCTAGCCTTGAAAGCTCAAACCATCATCTAACGACCTCCCCCCTGAACCCTTCCCTTCCCTCAGATCGACCTGATTATATGGATATGGGGGGGTTTACAGATCCTGGCTGTGTATCCGTATCGTATTGCATCGAATGCATGTAATGTAATGTAATGTATCCGTGACCGTTGATCGTGTTTCATCTCACGGACCAATTCTTCTGAGACTTGAGCCTCTCTCTCTACGGAGTTACTCTTCCTCTTTCTCTCTCGTCCTCTCATTTTCCCTTTTCTTCAAACAGCAGAAACACCATCTCTGTTTTCTCGCATGCCATAAACTGCCAAGCCCCCAAACTTTCCTTTGTTCTTCTCTTCCTTTTTTTGCTCTTGATTAAGGCTGGACCTTCGTTTGAATTACTCTCATTTACCTGATTCAAGTCAGTGACTTTGATCGTTGCGACACTCATTTCCCTAATAACCCCCCCTAACCCACACATAGCCTTGGGTATTTCGCATCAAGACATTTTTGAAGAACCTCTTGACTGGGTTCATTAATACTTTTATTCTTATATAAGCAATATCTCATTCAGAAAAACAACAACAAAAAATACTGCGATGGCACCCTTCACTGAGCCTCATCACATACGATGGCAGAACGAGGCAAAGAGGGCATTTGGAGCGACTCTGCCGGCTTGGACTGTTGCCGACGACAACGACGACTATGATGTTCACATTATGAAGACTCCCTCGAGGAGATCGAGGGCCAGGCGCGACAACAGCAGAGTTGCATCCAAGGAGCCTGAGGTGATGATTTCTATCCTGAGGGAACCTTTCAACAAGCGAACAGAAGACAAGGCAACCAAGGAGACGACTATGGAAAACGAAAAGCCAACCACATACGACGACAAGCTTGAGGGCGAAAGTGATAGCGAAAGCGGAGAGGACGGCAAAAGTGGCAGTGACTCCGATAGTGAAGATGATAAAGAGGACGGGGGTGAAAGTGAGAAGGAAGAGGACGAGACCGAACAAGACACCGCAGACGCCGACTCAACGGACCCCATCAATATCAAGTTGCCAGCATCATCAACAAACAACCCATCAATGGCCGCTCCATCGGCGGAGGGAAGTGCAGCGGATTCTGGAGGCCTGGTAAGTCTGACCCTTTGACCCGCTGATCGTGTGACTTGGCGTTTTACATTGAACGACATGTCATCTTGCCTTACTTTACTTGACTTGCATTGAGAGCTTGGACTTGCTAACTCCTTATAAGGTTGCTGGAAGCGATGGCGTACATTCAAATGTCCACAAGATCCTCTTGGGTGTAGGATCAGTCGGTATGTTGCTGCCCACTCTCAAACCATATTAGCTACATCTCCTAACTGTACATTCAATCCAGGTGGCTTTCTACTCTTACTTGGTCTTGGTTTTCTCATCTGGAAGTTCTATTCAAAGCGAGACTCACCAAAGAAGACCGTTCCTGTCGACGACATGTCTTTCGATAAGCCCAGTCGTTTCGAGACCCTCGTCTCCAAAGTCCCCTTCCTCGGATCACGCTTCGGCCACCAAGGCTGGTACACAATCGAGGCTCCTACTCCTCCTCCCTCATATAGCGCCGAAAAGATGCAGCCCCTCTCACCTTCACCCACAATCCTCTCACCTCTACCAATGCCACCTCTTCCCAAGCAATCCAGCTCTCATCTTGCCGTGCCTACTAAGCCTTGGGGTGCTTATCGCATGAGCAGCAGGACCACACGAACAAACTACGACATCGACGCTATCAGCCCTACAAGCACAACGTTCGTTGAGAGCGCCACCGCTGTCCAGGTCATTGCTCGTCATGATCCCAAAGAAGGTCTCTCATCAGCCGACAAGCCGCAGCACAAGCGAGTCCCTTCTGCGATACCGTTGCCATACGATGTCACGCGCCGCCAGACTGGCGTCAGTGAGCTATCCTCCATCTCTTCTGGTTTCGGCGACTACGACATCGTCGTGACACCGACCTACCAGACCATCCAAAGTGTCCCTTCACGCCCCGAACCTTCTCGCCAACCCACGTGGAAGTCTTCTGCCTCCAGCCGCCGCGATACTACATCCACCATGGCTTCCGTAGATGCTCGGCCACGATTCCGCTCTGTTAACTCATGGGTAAAGCAGCAGAATGGTCAATTAAGACGAGCTCAGAAGCAACAAGAGAACGGCTATGATAGTGACGCTCCCCCAGTTCCCGCTCTGGCTTTCCCTCCAGACCAGGACTTTAGATACATGTTGCCTGATGACGAGAGACCACGTCCAGTGGAGATGGTCTAAATTTGATTCAGGAAACAGGTTTATAGGCGCTGGTGAAACGGGTTCGGCATACCATGGTCGGGTAAATATTTACGTTGGAGTTTGTAACATATTCGCGGAAACATATAAGACCAAGTGTACACTCAAGATTCTATGTCTATTAATTGATCGATCCATACAAGGACCCCTTTTTTGATATCCGTGCAAACTTAGGTCTGCTTGGAAGGAAACATCTCCCAGAACCCAATCTCCATCTGTGCTGTGTTAGTAAATGCCCCCATTTCCGGAAATATCAGGGGTATGCAAACCTTGAGAGCATGGATAAAGATCTGCACAAGCTCCTCGATACGCGAAGGAGACTGCAGCTGAATATGCTTTTCGAGCAGGGCTGTGCAACGGTTAACTGTTGGAATCTCTAACAGGCCTTGTTCAAGACTTACCAGAGCCCAGTTTCACGGCATCGGTGTAATCCTCTTCATTGTAGTTCTTGATCCATGCCCAATATGTGTTTCCTTCACGCACAGTCTTCTCATGGTCCTGTAACATCTTGGCAGCTGCGCCATAGCCAAGCAGGCACGGGGCAAGGGCCATCTGAAGTCCGAGCCAGTCGCCGTTTTGGCCAACATCGAGAACATAGCGGGTGTATGCGGTGCAGGCTGAGAGTAGCGTTCGGGTTAGAAGTTAATATGATATAACGTGCGTTGACTTACCCTGCTTTTCTGGTGTGGCACGGATCTGATCGATGGAGACTCCAAAACTCTCGCAGTATGATGTATGGAGTTTTAGCTCGTGCATGATATGCTGCACAATCTCCGTTGCCTAGTCTGATAAGAAAACGTTTCATATCGAGATAAGAGGACATACCCTGGAAATATCCTCGATGTTTTGTGCTTTGTAGGCGGCGAGAGCGTTAGCACGTGAGAAATGAATCTATGGACATCGATTAGCCAAGCATTAAGATATTCAGAGAGCCGAAGTCTGACCAAGTAGAGATAATCTTGGATGATGTAGCCTTTGAATGACTCGAGAGGCAAAGTCCCGTCACCCATGGCCATGACGAAGGGGTGGTATACAAACTCCTTCCAGACATCCCGAACATCAGGACGCTCGAGAAGCCACTCAATAAAGTAGCCACTGTTGTTTTAGCGTTAGTAATTGATAGACGAATCATAAAATGAGGGCTTTGAACGTACGGAGCGAATGGAAGGGAGTATGTCGAATGAAAGTGGTTCAGAGGACCATGCCCCTTGCCCAGTCCGGGGGCTGTTCGAATCGCAGCTTCAATGTATCGACAGGCTGAGCGAACAGCCAGGGGCGTATCAAGTCCCTTGGCCAAGTTGGATGCAATAGCAGCTGGTTTGGTCGTTAGTATGCCTTAATATTCGCTCAAGCCAGCATGCCACTTACACGCTAGAGAACATCCCGTGCCATGAGTACTCGAGCTTGCTTGGTATGGGCTTTTAACCCTGACAATCTCTCCATTACCTCCCACAAGCACATCGACAACAACAGATTTATCATCCTCATGCTCAGCCACGGTCAGATCTTCCTTCATAGGACAGTGTCCACCTTTGACGAGCACCCACTTAGGACCCAGGGCCTGAATCTGCTGCGCTATGGCCTCGAGGTCTTTGACACCGCGAACATCAGGGGCTTTCAGGCCGGTTTGAGAAAGAATTAGGATTGCCTCGGGAATGTTTGGTGTGAGAACTGTGGTGTGTGGCAGAATATGCTTGCATAGATACTGAATGGCTTCGTTGGGGAGGAGTGTGGCTCCAGAAGTCGAAACCATGACCTGTGATGCAGGATGAGCATAAGAGAAGTGCTATCGTATACGTTCAAGGTAGATGATGATGAGACTTACAGGGTCTACAACAAGAGATAAGATGTTATGTTTCACAACAGCTTTTGCTACCATCTCTATGGTCTCTTTAGAAGCCAGCATGCCTACCAATATACGTTAGCCCACTTCACATTATGGGAAGTAAGCCATTGATTGATCAACTCACCAGTCTTTACGACATCGACACCAACATCCTCAACACAAGCGTCAATCTGCTGTGAGACAAACTCAGTGGGAATGACATGAATGCCCTTCACGCCCTGCGTATTTTGCGCAGTGAGAGCCGTGGTAGCTGTCATGGCGTAGCAGCCATGAGCGGCAATGACTTTCTGGTCCGCCTCGAGTCCACTAACCACAAACACATCAGTATTATAATTACAAACTCTACTCAGAACAAGATTCCACCGCAAATGCTATAAACCAGCTGTATATATCATGTCGCTTCCAGGATATATGAGGGTCAACTTACGCTCCGCCCGAACTGTCCGACCCCGCGATAACGAGCACTCGTCCTTGTCCCATGATGACAGTACTGCCTTGCTTGCGAAAGAGCTTTATGCTCTGGGATAATGATTGAATGAGTGGCCTGCGTGACGAGATATATGGTGTGCAAGAACTAACTAAACAGCATCATCAGATGTTATGACACTCTTAATCCCGCGTTTGGCCGCTCCGGGCATCGGTGGGGCCCAGCAACTCACTGTCATCATAGGTCGTTCCATAACTTATCAGTTCATGATGTTACTTATATATCTCATAGTCACTTCATAAAGCCTACCAGTAACTTAAAACTCCTTGATAGATAGTTTCTGAAGCGAATGGACAATGCTCTAGTAAATCTTCTCAAGATGCTCAACTCTACCAGGCCTCTTACTCCTAAAAAACAGCTCATAATTGAGCAGCCTCCCTTCCTTGACCTTTTTGTCCGAAACTCCTTAACCCAAGTCCCTGCCCGGACACCAATTCTCTTATATCCACTGCTTGGCATACATAGGTATCTATAGCTCGAGATTCGCCAGCCCCCTCGCCCTTGAACGCACGCGCCATCATCATTGTTGTCATTGGTATCGTACAGTTGAAACTTTCCAACTTCATCTTGCTTTTGGCTATGTAGTCATCTCGAGCTGTCCCCGCCATCATCTTATCGTCTCAACCTAAGAGGCGCTGGTGTAAGATCTGGTGGGGGTGCCAGAGGTTCACTGATACTGCGCTGCCTCTCTGTCCTATCATCGCCAGAACTGTTCTCGCCTTCGCCGCTTTCTTCACTGTCCTCCTGACTATCGTCGTCACTGCTATCATTGTCGTCTTCCTCATCCTCGTCAAAAATGATTTGTCGCATCACGTTCTTATCAAATAGGTCTATGACCATCCTCCTCACACCTAACCGGTAGTGATTCCACTCCATTGCGCTCATCACCTCCTTGAAGAACTGTGTACTTCGGAAGGCGCTTGGCTTACGTGACCGCAACTTCTGAAGATCTGTGAGGGCTTTCTTATAAAGAACCATATTTCCTAGATCCACAATGAGCTCCAAGACTCTCCTGTTGACATCTGCTTCGCTCAACAGAGCCGGTAGTTCGGCTGGTTCAAGAGGTGGCCGAGCAGCACGACGAGGCGGCGGTTCTTGGGCTGTGCGCTGACTCGGCGGCAAAGTAATCGATGTCACTGTTTTTTGCTTCCACGGAGTTAGTGATAGTAGCTTGGATAACTTGTTGGGAATGCAGAATCCCAGCGAAGTGCCCATGGGTGTCGTGTTGGCATCCCAGCCGTGCTCAGACAGAATCTCCAGACCGTGCGTAGAGCGAGATATCAATCCGAGTACGAAGAATGCAGTGCCACGCAAACTCATCACTTCGTGGTGCTCAGCAATCTGGATGATGTGCTCAACCACGTCGCTTGATTCCAGAAAGGGGGCTCCAAGCTCCATCGATCCGACGTTACCAACTGCCCAAAGACATCCCTTCACCTTGGTAAGAATCTCTGCATCTCCCTTTCCCATCCCATGCTCGCGGATCGTAGCTGCGAAATCCTCAAAGTGGCCCTTGTCACTGAGAAGTCTGCATCCCTCTTGGGTACGAGTTAACTCTCGATAGAAGTGTGGTGGCACGTGACTATCATGGTAGTCCCCATCCATCTCACCGTCGTCGAACAAGCTCATCCGAGGATTGTTTTCATCTGGGTCAATGAGAAAAGCCCTTGCCAAGCTTGCCTCAATAACCCTGACGTACGTGTCGTTCCGTCCCAAAAACCAGTCGTCCATTTCGTTGCTGATGTAGTCCAACCCATCAAGGTAATGGTATCCAATGGATGTTGACAAGAAGCGGAGTAGTAAAGGTGCTCCAATTTCGCCCAGGTGGTCAAGAGCGGGCCTGCATTCGACAATATACTCCAAGTAGGTCTTGCGATTACAAGCTTTCTCCAGGATCTTGACAGCTGTTGCACACACTTCAATCTCAGGATCGTAAAGTTGTGTAACCAAAAGCTGAATGGCCCATTTAGAGTCACCAACTCCGCCTTGTCCATTGGCCGATGGCACAGGACGAATAGCGTATTTTCGAAGGGCGTTGGTCGCATGAATACGAATATCCTTTGTACCTGCTGTCAGGGCCTTTGAAACCAAGACGCGAGGATGACCCTGAATACTGTAGTCAAAACTGGAGAGAAGTAGCTTGATAAGGTCAGGTCTCTGCTTCAAGTCCACGATGTGATACATCATATTGAACATCCTCCACCGCTCTATTAGTTGGAGTCCCTTGGGATCGCCGCTTAGGACGCCGAGCATCGAGAAGTAACCCGCACTTAGTGTATCGGTTACTCGGTCTCTTGAGAACATTGGGAATTGAGCTGTAAGTCCACTTGTCTGTGCGAGCAGTTAGTAATGAGCATAAAGGTAATGGAACATGTATCTTACCGGGTCGCATTGTGCTAGGCATTCCGCGATTTGTCTAAGTAATTTGCTGTCTGCCAGGAACTTGACTCCTTCAGGAGATTGGAGCAACGAGTGCATAAGGGCACATCCAGCCCGCACATATTTTTGGGTGGCTCGTGTGTTTTTGACCTCCGCAAACCTGTATTTGAAAGGTCGGTAAAAGCTGATGATTCTCTTCATGAACTTGGAAGCCTTGATAGCCTCTTCAAGTCGCTTGCCGCTCTGCAAAGGCCCGTCGATGATCTTAATGATCGTGTCCCAATTCCACTTGGCATAGTTAGAACTATTTAGTACGTTGCTGTCGATCAGCAGTTGCCTGAACGTAGCATCGTCGAAGACCAAAGATTGATGTGATTTTGGCGCCTCGTCGATCGCGGACAGCTCAGTCGAGTTGTTACCCGACGAGAACGCACCGGACAAAGCACCAGATGGCGTGCTTCTGTATAGTGTACGACTGACACTACTTATTTGGTAAACAATCCCTGATGCGACCCAGTGATCATTGTTGCCGATGTTCGCTGCTGAAGAGAAGAGCTCCGGCAAGAGGTGAAGTTCAGAACTCCAGGATGGAGGCAAGAGACGGCTCGCAAGCTTAAGTACCTCACTAATTAGTAAAGTGGTCTTGCGCTGTAGTGTTGGGTTGCTATCTTCTTGAGCAATTTTCAAAAGGACTGGAAGAAGATCTGCCCGGATAAGGACAGCGAGTAATAGTGCCGTGTAGTGCTCGACAAAGTTCTGTTCACCACTGTCCTCTTCTGTGAACTGCGAGTGACTCCTGTCCTTCTGGGTAGACTTCAGGTTGGCTACTCTGCCATATGTCGTCAGTCTTCTGCCAGCAAGGAATGATGTTGCCCAAGCTGGTGGCTTAATTCGCAATAGGGAAAAGATGAGATCAAGGATAGTCTCGCGAACAATATCGCTGGGTAACAGCATACTCGTGACCAAGGATCGAATTGTCCGTAGGTCATACATGCATAAAGCCATCAGCCCCGGCCATGATTTCATAGCTGTCGCGATGGCTTTGGCGTTTTGCTTCATGACGCTCTCATTGGTAAGCAGGTGGTCGGTAAAGACAGTAAACAACACTTCCAGACCATATCCGGGCTGTATGTACTTGCGTTTCCGAGGCGAATCGAGCAAGTACAAGAACGCAGAGGTCAAACTCTCAGGAGCCTTGTAAACGCCTTCTGAAAGAGCCTCAGTCAACGGTCCCAAACCACCAGATGCCACCAAGAGTGCTGGATCCTGCACCACGATTTCTGCCAGTGTCTCGATGCAGATAGGTCGCAAGCGGTCTACATCCCCCTCGGCAGGTTGAGGATTTGCCCGTCGGTCTTCTCCATGCTCTGCAACTGCAACGATTGTGCGTACGACTGCTCGAGATATCTCCTTCACTCCGCCTTTGACATCCAGGAATGCGCGGACGAACTTGAGAGCCTGCTCACGTTCGACATCCGCTTTTCGATAGTTATTCAATGATCTGGAAATGTTAGTCAAGGTGAAGCCACCCTAATTATGACACGTACCGTATAACCAAGTAATCAGTGTTCAGACTACGTATCTTCTTAAGGGATGCCACGTCTGAAATGGCATATCTAATCATTCGATAGCCAGCGGCCACAACCTCGCGGCTTTCGCTCAGAAGCATGACCTGCATGCGGAGCCCAAAGATTGACCAGACCAAGTCATATTTGAGAGTCGGATATCGCTTGAGAAGATCAACCAGCTGATTCCCCCGTGACACATAATACTCGGGCATCATGCCCTCAACCTCCAAAGCTTGAAGGAGCTCTGTGAGCGCAAAGGTAGGGCTTTCTGTTGGCTCCTCAGCGTCAGAGTCCACAACAGATCGCGCCACACTCTGTGGTGAGCGTAGCCCAACAGGCCTTGCAGATTCGACAACATTACTTTGGGTACGGTTTCTCTGCGGCGTGGCTGGTGGAATTTGTCGCGTTCGTTGAACATCGGAAATCTTTTGTCGAAGGTCTTTGATCCGCAAGTTACTGGCATTGAGTTCTGCCTCAACCTTTTGCCGTTGCTCCTTGGTCTGCTTCGCTTTCTTAGAGTTCAGCGCCTCGAGCATGTTCTCGCTACCCTCCTTGATTTTCATCTCACGGTTGAGTCGTTCTTTGAGATTAGCCAGAGCTTGTTCCGCTATTGTCTCCGAGTCGTCCTCATCCACCTTGTCCATGAAGCTGCTCGGGTATATTGACCCCGCATCAGTCTTACTTCCAGCCCGACTGCGCAATTCTGAACTGAAGCTGCCGGGAGCGACATTGAGATTACTTCCCCTGGCTCCGAAGGAGACAGCCGAAGCTGATAAGTTACGGGCATTGGCGCCATTAGGAGGTTGGAGGCCGGAATCACCCCGATCAAAGCTCGTGCGGCCTGACAATTGCTGAGGGAGGTTATGCTGGGAAGGCTGGCTCGGAGGGGTCATGCCCTTTTGTGCTGAAGCAGAGGAGCTCAGCATGACGACGGCGAGCAGCCCACCGGTTGGGACTGGGCCCGAAGGTGGTGGAGGTGCATTCGTCGATCAAGCAGATCTCAGTTGAATTGAGTGCGAATAATGCGATCGCGGTCGGTGTTCGGTGTTCGAATGCGGTGCGGTTAGAGCGTTTGGTAGAGGGACAATTCGTTCACGATATGACGAGGGCGACAGTGGTATGATGCGTAGATAGGATTTGCCAGCCGCGTTTTCGTCGATTGCGCTGCCGATGAAGCTGTATGTTGACAGCAAAGTCGTGGTTCGAGCTGGAGTTTCGAGAGGGCGGTGCGCTACTCGCGTGGAGGTGGATGCGACGCTTCGTGCACAAGCAAGCAAATGAGGCGGTCCTGAGAATATGGAATATGTTGAAAGCTGGGGTCGCCGACAGAAGCAAGTACTAGATCGATGCCTGTACAGGACGTAGCGTAGATAGGCCAATGTCAGAGCAAAACGAAAGAGGTTCGAGGAGCAGCTTGACAGGGTCTCGGGAGTCGAGGGGGCGGGTGATTGGAGGATCGAGAACAGAGGCTGTTGAGTTGCGGGCAGCCAGGGCCTAAAGTGGAGGCAGACCCAGCCAGATGGTGATGCATTCCATCTACAGGCACTAAGGATAGCCTTATCTCGTGTAAAAATGCGCTGTAGTTACCGGCCTCTCAACTAGAAAGTTTCATAGATCCGGTACAGTAGCGTGCTATAACTACTAAGTCACTAGGTATGAACTACTTCATTAATGGGCGGGGACCTGGGGATATGCTGCAAGCCTGGGCGATGAAGCTGAACAATTCTTGAACCTGTGAGACTCTATCACATATACCGTTGAAATTGAATTTTGAGGGTTGCACAACAGCCCAGTCTCAAAGAACCGGAAGTATGTTGTGATCGTTCGTCTACATCTGAGAGTTGACTTCAATTAACGCTTCCAAATAACCTCTCTGTGCTGTTCATTTCCTGTATAATTGACGAGCCTGTTTTTACTGTTGTATTATTCATTCATTGGCATGGCTACAGAGAGAGTACTCAGGCTTTTGAATGGTTTTCAACACAATCATTCAAAAAAGACATCGACACAGACAACAGTCTATATATCACTTATAAAGATGAGTAGTCATGGAAGTAGTTTTGCTTACACTTGATAAGCACTGCTTTAGGTCTGGTATCCTTCCATCTTCGTTGACTTACAACACTGGTATCGTTGAGTTACACATTCAACATCAGCTGGTGTTCTCTCCGCACGGTCATGTATCTGCGTAATCTCTTGTAGAACCCAAGACATGCAGTTCTCGCAAGAATCATGCGATTCAAAGTCGCATCACGATAAGAGAGACAGACAACATAAGTCGAGATAAGGACCCCGAGCCACTGACTTCTAGGTACACCTTAGCTTCCAGGCGGGCCCCGATACACGGGGTCCAGGGCATCGGCGTCCTCCGCAGCCCGGCACCGTCCCCCATGGCCCCATGAGAGAGGAAAGCCTCAATTCGCTACCTACCAATTGCAACATCTGCGCGCCTTGACTCTTCGGCCGCTGGCGCTTGTTCTTGATCGCCAACGTCCGTCTCCGTCCGTTGAGCCGCTTGAGGTGGTGTTGCTTGGGTCCTAAATTAGGAGCTGCCATTATCGCCCGGGAGTAGGAAGGGGGGCTGACATCCCAACCATTCTGTATATATTAAAAGCTATTCCCTCCCTTGGAGTTCTTGTCGTGTTTGACTTTACTTCTTGAAAACTCTACCATCAGTGACAGTTTGCGGATACCTACTCACAACTTTATTCTTCCGTTCTGTGTATTTGAGACCCTTCTTATCTGCTCATCTCCCATATCTATCTACCACGCGCTCCCAAACTCACCACTCACCACTCACCACACCAACTCTTCTAGTCCATCACAATGCCTTACGTATCTGCTGCTCGCTATGGCAAGGACAATGTCCGCGTCTGCAAGGTTGATCGCGATGCCGCCACTGGTGTCCAGACCGTCACAGAAATGACCGTCTGTTGTCTCCTGGAAGGAGAGATTGATACATCCTACACCAAGGCCGATAACAGTGTTATTGTTGCCACCGACTCTATCAAGAACACCATCCATATCACCGCCAAGCAGAACCCCGTCAACCCTCCTGAGCTATTTGCCTCTATCCTCGGAAGCCACTTCATTGAGAAGTACAGCCACATTCATGCCGCCAACGTCAACGTCAAGACTGTTCGCTGGTCGCGTCTTGAGGTCGACGGAAAGCCTCATCCCCACAGCTTTGTGAAGGATGGCGATGAAACCCGAAATGTCGAGGTCCGTGTGAGCCGACAAGATGGTATTGAGATCAAGAGTAACCTTGTTGGCTTGACTGTTCTCAAGAGCACTGGTTCTGCCTTCCACGGATTTGTTCGTGATGAGTACACAACGCTCCCTGAGACTTGGGACCGTATCTTCTCAACCGACGTGGACGCAACATGGAAGTGGAAGAAGTTCAACACCCTAGCTGCCGTTAAGGACTTTGCGCCCAAGTTCGATAGTGCTCGGGAGGCAGCACGCAACACCACTCTCAAGATCTTCGCTGAGGATGAGAGCGCTAGTGTGCAAGCCACCATGTACAAGATGTGTGATCAGATTCTTGAGACGGTGCCAGAGATTGCTACTGTCACTTATTCACTGCCCAACAAGCATTACTTCGAGATTGGTAAGTTTGGGACTGCTACCCTCTTTGTAATATCAATACTAACAACTATCCAGACCTTAGCTGGCACAAAGGACTCAAGAACACAGGCAAGGACGCCGAGGTTTACGCCCCTCAGTCCAGCCCTAATGGTCTTATCAAGTGCGAGGTGTCTCGGGACACTCTGCAGGCAAAACTATAGGCTTGTATAGTGTAGTTCGGGGTGATAGATGTCGGGACATATACAACAAGATGAGACGAACCTGGATAAAGATTTATACCAAGCGACGTATTTAGATTCGAGCGCTAAGCATGATATTATTAATTAAGTTAACTAGCCATATTCTTCTCCTGTACTTGATGTGATCTTCTATTGGTAAAGCTGAAGTATATGGTAAATTTATACGCATGAGCCGTATACATGGCCTCATAGTGTGATGATAAGATCTGGCCAAGTGAACATCGAATACTATGATATCGGATACAACAAACGTGCCACGTAAGGCGGATGAGGTACACAAACAGAGACCCGCCAATTCTAATATTACCGTGTGAGAGATCACAGCATGAAAAACGTTGATAATTGCTTGATGCTAGGTCATAAACATGCCCAAGATATTGGTACAGATAGTACAAGGACTTTCAGTCCGTCCACACTATTTTTACAACACAGCCCCTTCATCCAAACAGAGTGCTCCTGTGTTGTCCTCATAATCGCTTCTTGTCACCCTCACGGACCTTCTCGACAGCCTTCTCCCAACCTGGCTTGCCCACTTGCACACCACTAAACCGTATCAAGTTCTGTTTGTACGGGTGAGCATCTCCCTCAAAAGCCTTAAGTCTCGCCAATCGCTTGTCTCGTAGTCTGTTCTTGGGCAGCATGCCGCGCACAGCCTTGCGCAACACCTCGCTGCCTCCATGCTGCTCCATGAGCACATCCATGGTCACCTCCTTGAGCTTACCCGGTCGGGTCGAGTGTCGGTAGTAAGGCTTTTGCCACATCTTGCGGCCGGTTGTGTGTAGTGCAGCGCAGTTTGTCACGACAACGTAGTCGCCGCAGTCGTTTGAGGGATCGAAGACGGGCTTGTGCTTGCCCATGAGAAGAACGGCGATGCGTGATGCGAGGCGGCCCAGTGAAGGCGGTGTTACGCCGGGCTGAGTCGAGAGAGTGGCATGAGGGGCGGAAGCAGAGACACCGTGCCATACTCGAGAGTATGCCAGTTTAGTCTATTCGATATTGGTTAGAATAGAGAATGCTTTGAGGATATATCGAAATTGCTCACCAGACCGAGGACTTGTGACATGTTGAAGGCTCGGAGAGATCAATCTCTCATGAAGTACCTCCAATTGTATGCAATCGTCACAAATCCGGTGAAGGAGGGGTCGAATTGCCGTAGCTGCTGCGTTGTGCTGTATCGCGAGATCTCTCACACCAGACCCAACCAGACCAGAAAGTTTGGATCCAGATGCCAAGGATCATTTGCTGACTCAGGATAATCGACAGTCACGTGCGACGTGCGACGAGCTTAATCCCTACGGTTCCCGAAGTCGCTGGACCCGCTCTCTCGGGAGGTGGAGATGTGAGCAACACCGGACCCCGATGTTATCACTCGGTTGTGGATTTCAAAGCAGCGAACAAAACCCGCCCACGTCGTGCTACAACCTCCTCCTCTAGCAGATGCCTCCTAAGTTTACAGCTGCTAGATTTCTTACAACTACATCTATCTTCGCAGCAGCTGGCTATTCAGCATATCAATACAGAAGTTTTCGTGCCACCTCTAAAACCACGCCCCCCACGTGTAAGTTCCCCAGCTTCGTGGACTTCTCTTACACTACAAGTATGGAACTAACGGATCTGCACAGCACCTAGCAAGATGACTGTTGATAACTCGTTTGAGGTGCGCATAAAAACTCAGATCAATGAGTCATAGCTGTGAATAGGGGACGAGGAGAGTTGTTGAGAATTTTCACAAAACCAAGTATACTGATGAAACATCCTGAAAACAGACCCTCTTTGCTGTTCCGCTGTCATGTGACGGCTGTATCAAGGCGGTTTCAGACTCTTTGTATAAGCTCGGCGGTATCAACAATGTTGAAGGCAACTTGAAGGACCAGTTGATATCAGTCAAGGGCTCTGGTAAGCCAAGATGCCTTTCTCGATGCTAGTTTAGGCTAACTGTGCCAACTTTCCAGCTGCTCCTTCGGCTATCGTGGAAGCTATCCAGGCAACTGGTAGAGACGCTATCTTGCGTGGATCAGGAGCCTCAGATAGTACGTATCAAGCAACTCCTTACAAATCCAAGCTGCGACATGTTGTTGGTCGACGTAGTACCTTACATAACTAACCTTGCAACCTCCTAGGTGCCGCTGTTAGTATCCTCGAGACATTCGAAGATCCCGTTGATGGCTGGTATGAAGAGCCAAGCCGAGATGTGAGAGGATTGGCGAGAATGGTGCAAGTCAGCTCAGGGCGAACACTTGTCGACCTAACTATCCGTGGTGTATCGCCAGGAACTTATCGAGCTTCAGTCCGCGCATACGGAGATTTAAAGAATGGCGCAGCCTCAACAGGACCGGTCTGGTCAGGAGATGATGGCATACTCCGAGGTGACCTCGGTCTTGTCGAAGTTGGCAAAGATGGCCGGGGAGCAATATTCGTGGACCATGCTTTCCAAATCTGGGAGGTTATTGGACATGCTATGGTTTTGACAAAGCAAGAAGAAAAGAACGAGTCACTGAAGAACGACAAGGACACAGTTGTCGGCATCATCGCACGAAGCGCCGGCATGTGGGACAATGACAAGACAGTGTGTTCCTGCACAGGCAAAACGCTCTGGGAGGAACGTAAGGATGAGGTTGAGAAGGGAATGTTGTGATAACGAGCCATATGCCGAATTTGAATAGGCCCTCGAGCCATGAACATTGACGCTCAATGGTGCTAAAAAGTTGATGAAGCATGACTTGTGGCATGATATACACACGTTATCGAGAGTTGTCTATCCAGTCGATAGCCTCCCCGTAACATGAAACAGAGCCCTTGTCACCAGAGTCCGATTTAAGAGTGACATGTGGAGGGTCTGTAACGTGGCGACTGTGCTGCGGCGATATGTGGTGCCATATTCCCTGGGGACGATATCGGGCATGGGCGTCTGCCATGATCATGATTCGAGAATAATCTAGAGGATAAAGAAGGCTGTGTACAGTTAGGCCTTATGGGAGGATTGATTACTATAGCCGGAAATTGCAGAAACTTCGGAAATATTATGGCGGTTAGAGATCCTCATGATAAAATTTGACAAACAGCTGACGCAGGTCTGAGACCAAGGCATAAAGGGTAGGTGAAATCTGAGATCCAGGGCCTTGGTGCATTGAGATTCGTATCTTGCTGGGATGAAGATGAAACTTCTCGATGAGCCACAGAATCATAGGGCATTATGCGAAACAGTGGTGTAATACCAAGTGACAGCTACACGGTATGTTCCACTGCTCTCTAACTTGACATTTGTCACGGTGACCTGGCGGTGAAAGGGGTTGTGGTTAGCAGCAGATCTACCGATTCGAAGCTGGTAGAGTCTCATGAACCAAGGCAAATTCCATGTAAGTGATATGAGACGAGGAATGACAAGGACAACCGGAAGTGAGAACAAGGCTAGCTGTTGGCCCAAACTTTCCTCCTGGTCTTACAGATAAACTCGAGATCTGATGTGACGATGAGAAACAAGGCAAGATGAAAAATAAGAAACTGATTGGTGCTTTACCGAGAATCGGCATATAGGACTACAATGAGAGGTTTGATAGTGGAGGTATTGATATTAAACCGTCGTGGAAATATTATCCACTTCAACAAGAGCGGCCAGGCTGATAGAATTCCCTTGTATATTCAGGGCACTTATAATATCGCCTATGGACAGAATTTCCTTTTGGTTCGAACATCATTCCTTGTAGCCGAAGGCCTGTCATTGTGAGTAACGATTTCCTAATCGAGCGAGTTTTCCAAGACTAACAGACTTCGCATATCTTCAAGAAGCAAGTTGCTCTGAGTGCTCTCCATGCAGGAACTTAATCCACGCTAAAAGGCATATTGGATCTCAGTAAATACCTCCCGGTAAGATTGTGTCTCAGATATCTCGTGCCTGGAAATCATGACGTTGAGAAACTTTCTGCTACGTCCCCAGGTCTCGGGCTGTAACCAGCTGGCACCCCTGGCCTGACAGTTTGACACTTGACTCCGTGGGGCTCCGGATCACCATGTGCCGAAGAGGATAATGCAGCATGCACTGCCGCAGTTTCGGGACGGCCTCAGACATAGGGAGTAGGCCTATATCGTCGGCCAGCTGAAAGTCCAGCAGGAGGTGGCAGCATCAGGAGTCAATATTCCCAGAACCATGCCTGGGCTGCTGGGAGACAAGACGAAGAGCCCAGGCTGGCGGTACTAGTTATTCTGACTAGTAACTTAATCTGCAGCAGCATCGCTGTATCACGCAGCTAGATGCGTGTTGAGTGGGCGCATTAGCGTAGAAGGCGGGCGGCAATCGAGCCAAGGGATATGTCAGGAATTCTCCAAGATGAAGATGAAAATCGCGAGAGCAAAGAGCACCTGGCGGTCAGTCATTTCAGCGCATGCCATGTTGGGCACTTTTCCAGAAGACTGTTTGTGCCGTTTTCCTCGTTAGCAACGGAGTATCCGTACAGACGCCAAGATCGCTTGAGTCCCTTCCTGACAGGCAGCGTAACCGTTAAGGTTGAATCTCGGACAAAGGCATAATCCCTCTTGTGTTTCTCTCACCGTATATCCACTAGCCCTCGTATCTTGGCAAAACTGAGTACCACTTAGAAAGCTCCTCTTCACCTCGTGCCTTTGGGACCGAAGTGTGAACACTACCAACTAGTCATCGTCAGCTATATTGCATGTCTGCTTGCCCTTCTATTTGGGCCTGCAGGGTCCATCACTCTAATCTGATCATAGCAGAGCGCTTAAAGCTAGGTTAGAGTCGATCGAGAGGATGGAACGCACGTCATTCGACACCAGCAGCTCGGACGTGCGGCCAGCTCCCTAGGTAAGGTAGTTCTACGTTAGTTAGTCAGTTGCTCGACCAGGGTAGCAGGGTTATCAAGGTTTGCACGCAGACTGCAGTTGGTGAGTTAACGTTGGCGGTAATTAGAGATTTCCATGGCTCCAATGCCTGTTGCATTGTGAAAAGGGAGAAATTGGAGTAGGCGCCGAGGTACAGGCCCCCAAGGCCAAGACCCTGAAGCCAGGGTATGAGCCAATCAAAAGTTGCGCATGGGAGTGACCAGCACCTGTGACAATCGCTGCAGCAGGTTCGTGAAGTGCCCCGTCGTCCAGTCCAAGCAAACCCTGGTATGGCCCAAAGCCACCGATCACAGTTCGCATCGAACCGGCGGGAACCTTTCGATTATCTCGAGGCATCTGACGAGGCTGAGAAATGCAGTGGTTCGATTCAACGTGAGAGCAGGTTTCATGAGTTGGCATCTGGGGAAGTACGGACATCTTTGGTATCTATTTGAGAACTAATCACATCTTGCATTTACTGGGATGGCAGTCATGGTGATGATATGCAGCCAGTCTCACTCCATGATCTTGGTTTAGGTTAATTACTAAGTCAATGTTTTCTTCTGTGAAATCGTCAACATCCATTATAATGCCGGACTCCAAACAATATGCGGATTTTAGGTTGCCAGCTCAAACCCGGGCCGGTATAAGAGTGCGATTCTCTTACATCAGGCTAGCTGTCGATCAGACGTTGCACATGCACTGAGAGAAGTCAAACATTTGAGATCTCAGATACCGTCGGAAACATTACTGCAGCAGAGAAAAGAAGAAAGGAAAACGTGCAAACCCTTGTTGCACATCCCCCTGGCCCGCCAACAAGAGTCTGCAGTCTATAATATACAGTCTATATAGTATATACGTAGGTAGTTTACGGGCAGTTACCGTACATCCAGAGTGTGGCTGTAGAAAGTCAGGTAGGTCCCTGCCCTGTGTGACAAGTGATAACCCATTTCGTGTCCAGGAACTCGACCAATTCCCATCCTCTCTACGCGCTGAGTCTAGCTGTGCAGAGTACCAGCCACTCATCGATTGTCGCCCTGTGGCCTGTATGTCATTTTAAGCACTGCTGCATTCAAATCACTTCAATCACTGCGCCATTGACTCTTGGCTCGCATTAATCTCATGCGCTATTCTGTAAGAAACAGTAATTGCCATGGTTTCCTCCATTTGCCGAGTCCGATTGTCCGATTTGTGCCATGTGTTTGCAGCTAAACTGAAGAGAAACATTCCACTTACATGAATAATTTCTTGGCCTACTTGAAAGGATTGCTCCGGATTGTTTCCATAAAGCATCGGCAATACCGTTTCCTATGTATAGTAGTTCATCGATCAGTATCAATTTGTCGTTGGCTCCAACATATCTACACCAAAGTATCCGTAGTGTAGCGAGCTTCTTTCTATACGCGGATTGCTTAGAACCGATGGCAGACTCGTCAACTTGAGTTGACACTAGTAACCTACAGATCTGAGAATATGGAAACACAAACCAAGGATCGATATAGTTACGATCCAAGCTAATACCCGTAATCTCTTGCCAATTTTCTATATCACAAAACCAGCCAATCCCCTCAACATCTTGTCTTTTTGTCACTTGCCTCTTTCTCCCTCTAGCCAACGCCACTGGCTCGGCCGCCAAGCCATCGAGACTGTAACTAACTGCACCAATTGTTTGCTTCAGGCAGGGAGAGACCGCCCGTTGCACTCCATACTCCATCCGCTAGCAACACCGCTCCTACCCCTGCGACCTGAGTGCCCCTTGCCCCCTGCCCTGTAGCTTCCATTTGTACTTGGCTCACCCCTGTTACCCCCGTACCGTGCCTAGCGTACCTGTCCCCGCCAGTCAACCCGGCCTGGGACCGCCGCACTTTACCTCAGGTCACAGGTGCTGCCCGCCGAATAATAAGTCGGGACAGCCCTCACACTTCTAAGCGCCCAGTCCAAGGTCCATGCCCCCTCCATCTCTCCTTTGACTCTTCAAATCCTCTATTTACCCCGAATATCCTCCCTATTCTACACTTTATTTCCGATTATTCTGTTCTTGTCTATACCGTCGACTCTAACCTCAACTTGACTCTACTGTCGGCCTTTGCACCGCAGCGACAACCATGTCGTTAAAACAGGTACGGATATAGCAGAGACTGGCTGTCATGTCTTGCCAATCGCCCACTAACTCGTTTGCTTCCAACAGGAAATCGAAACCTGGGTAGCAGCCCTAGGTCGCTACGATAACAACGAATTCGAAGATGCCCTCGGCGAGTTTGGAAAGATTGGTGACACAAGCAAGATTCTCTTCAACATGGGTGTTATTCATGCTACACTTGGTGAGCACGAGAAAGCAGTATGTCAATCTTTGCACAGTCAAATAGCTTTTCATTTACTGACCATATTCCCAAGGTGGAAAGCTACCAACGGGCAATTAGACTGGACCAATACCTCGCCGTTGCCTATTTCCAGCAAGGCGTCTCGAACTTCCTCCTCGGCGACTTCGAAGAGGCTCTTGCCAACTTCAACGATACTCTCCTTTACCTCCGTGGCAATGCCATGATCGACTACGCCCAACTAGGTCTCCTCTTCAAGCTCTACTCTTGTGAGGTGCTTTTCAACCGAGGTCTCTGCTACATCTACCTACAACAGATGGATGCTGGTATGCAGGATCTTACATATGCCGTCAAGGAGAAGGTGGTAGAAGACCACAATGTCATTGATGATGCCATCAGAGAGCAGGCAGAGGTTTGTGAATCCTAAATCTCATGCGTTGGATAATTGCCTAACTTTCTTTTAGGGTTACACAGTCTTCTCCATCCCTGTAGGAGTCGTCTACAGGCCTAACGAAGCCAAAGTACGAAACCTGAAGACGAAGGATTATCTAGGCAAGGCCCGACTTGTAGCCGCTTCAGACCGAGCCAATGCCTTCACAGGGTTTGCTGGTTCTGAGATTAAGAATGTCAGTTGTTCTTACTATATACTGAAGGGCCATGAACTAACACCTCTTAGGCTGGAAAGCTGGAAGTCAAGGACGACCGACCTGCTGATAACATCTCCTTTGCCGCCACAAACCTCGTCAAGCCCGGCCTTCAGTCTCGGAGGCAACAATCAGAACCTCCCAACAACCGAAATGTATTTCCGCCAACACCCCCACCCGAGAATGAGCGCCCATCGCGTGCTGCCTCCGTGCGCAACCAAAAGCCCCAGTTGGCTAAACTCAACATTCAACAGGCCGAGCCGAATCGCCGCTACGAGAAAGCAGGTTCGCCTCCAGACGGTCGTTACCGGCCGTCGCCCTCAAGATCAGCGTCGACAACCAGGACGCCGGTCAGGGAGCCTCAGCCATTGCAGATGCGGCCTAAGCAAATTCCAGAGGAAACAGGGTCACCAGAAGATTTATATGCTATGTATCAGAGAAATGATGGTTACCGAAACTCCAGAGGGTCAAATGGTAGCCGACGGCCAAGACAAGCACAGTATTCCGAGGAGGAAGACGCCTCGGACTATGAGGGAACCATCAACGAGAATGATTTCGAAATGATTGGCCAGCGCCGAGGTCCCGGCTCTGTTTCAGGCCAACGGAATGCTCGCCGACCAGAGATCACAAAGATCCGAGTCAAGGTCCATGCCGAAGAGGTCAAGCTCATCATGATCACCCCTGACACCCAGTTCAACACATTAAGCGACAAGGTTCGCGACAAGTTCAACATTCGACGCCGTTTCAAGATCAAGGTCAAGGATGAGGACATGCCCAATGGAGACATGATAACTATGGGCGATCAAGATGATTTGGAGATGGTGATCGATAGCGTCAAGGAAGATGCAAGGAAGCAGCGAGCAGAGACAGGAAAGATGGAGGTACGTTGACATCCCCTCTGCACACTTCGCATTTCCTTACTAACATTTACACAGATTTGGATCTACGAGCTTTAGACATATACCCTCACAGCGCGCGTTTGCATTTTGGACATTTACGAATTTATATCACGGAGCGGTGGCCCGTGAGGTGACAAAGGAACCTTCATCTAAACAACCATTTATTTGTTTCATGGCATTCTTAACATTTTCTTAATCTTGTACTTTTTAAAGGCATGTCACAATGGCCAGCATACCAAGGATTCCTGAGGGAGGGGGTAGCCGGAGTCTGGGGTCTTTTATTACTATGTATCTAATCACCATGAGAGGGAAGGCAAAGAAAAGAACACGGGAGGACCCAAGAGTTCATATTTTACATCAATGATGACTTTATGAGAACACATAACGAATCGGGCAACTGAAAGTGAAGTTCATGAGAATCGCGACAGCTTTGTCATTAAACTGTGTGGATACTAACACAGCTTATTATAATGGTATATGATGTTACAGTTATAATACAATACATCCCTTATCTCATAGGCGGCTATAGTCCAAACATCGTAGCCAACTTTTGTCTTGATATCTAGCCCTTACTCATGAGGAGTGTTAACAGGCTTTGAAGGCATCACGGCAGTCTCCTCTAACCATTGTTGACGGAGACTTTCCCCTCCAGAGTTCAATTCATCAATCAAAGAACGCACAAGGGTCGTGCGAGCTTGCCACTCCTCTTGACCCAATATGTTGAATAGGATACGGGATGCTTTGCCGTACGCGTTTGGGCTGCCAATAGCAATTAAGCGAATTGTACTGTGTAGATCGAGTCGCTGATCCTCGGGAACACAGTCAACAAGGCGGTCAAGGGCGACTTCCCAGTCATTCATCATATCGACAGTATTGTGAATGAATTCGATCAATTCCTTTGGTGGAATCGCGGTTGCGAGAGCTGCGCGGTAGATGGAAGCGGGAGGACGCCAGAAGAAGTACGGAAGTCGACGGGCGATTTCACGGACGGAGAGATACCGCGAGGTTTCATGAAGCAGTATTTGATAGACATATGATTGCTGAGACGATCTGGATAATTTCATGGCTGGGACAAGATCCAACGGCTGAGGCCAATCAAGAGTAGTTCTCTGTGGTCGGATGGGCTCGTAGTCGCTGGCATCGGATTGAGAGGAGGCAGTGATGGCGTGGACTTGGTCAATAAGGGGATCTAGAAGACCATCTCGGATGAAAGCTTGTTCGGTAGGTGTCTGTTCAGCAGCCGGCGTGTTGAAGATGAGGTTTCGATATTGGTGCCGGAAGAAATCAAGCTTCCCTGGGTTGAGTTTAATACCACCTCGGGTGAACTTGTAAGTCAACTGTGTCATGGGTCAGTAACACATAATATAAGTTGGTCATTAAGAGAAGCATTGGTAGAAATACATACGTTTTCTGCAACATCCTCAAGAGCACGCGGTGTTGGGGCGTCTCTTTTGAACGAGGCGCCCAGATTGGCAAGCCAGGATTGTAGAGCCATGGGAGGGACGTGGTTGTCCCTGTATGTAGACAGATTGACACTGTCGTGGCGCTTGCTGAGTTTTGTTCCATCATCGTTCACAAGAAGACCCAGATGAGCAAAAGTAGGGGGTTCCCAACCGAAAGCCTTGTAGAGGGCCAGGTGCTTGGGTGTAGAGATGAGCCATTCCTGGGTAATTGTAAACAATAGCTTCGAGAGTGGAACTTCTGAGTAGACTTACTTCCCCGCGGATGACATGTGTGATGTTCATGAGATGGTCGTCAATCACGTTCGCAAGATGGTACACTGGATATCCATCAGACTTCATAAGCACAAAGTCTTCTTCAGGATCTTTCTTCTGGAAAGGTCCATATATGGCGTCCCTGAAGCTTGGTGTTCCAAAGCGACCCGAGTCAAGTCGCACAACATGCGTCTCGCCTTGAGCAGCTCGTTCATCGGACTCAGCACGAGGGATAGAGCGACAAGTACCAGGGTAAGCGGTAGACTTTCCGGCGTCATGGGCAGCACGCTTCTGACTTTCAAGATCTTCTTGTTTACAGAAGCAGCGGTATGCGGAGCCGTTGTTAAGGAGAGTTTTAGTATGTTCCTTGTAGATGTCAAGACGTTCTGACTGAATAATTTAATGTTAGGCTGAACTCGTGTTGTTGTGAAGATGAAGACGTATTTACCTGACGATAGGGTCCGAATGGACCTCCTTTATCAGGACCTTCACTCCACGAGAGACCAGCCCATTCTAGGTCTTTGAAAATACGTTCTTCAGCATCCGGTACCAGACGGCTCTTTAGACAGGTTAGTCAAATTACTCCTCTATTGGGTATTTCGCATATGAGACTGTGTTATACTTGCCTGGTCAGTATCCTCGATTCGCACAATGAACTCGCCACCCTTTGTTGCTTTAGATACCAAATTGTTGAACAAAGCCGTCCTGAGAGACCCCAAGTGCAGATATCCGGTAGGTGATGGTGCAAAACGGGTTCGAATTGGCTGATCGCGTGATTGTCCAAGGATGTATTGCTGGCCAGCTTCCTCTTTCTTACTTCTCCCGTCATCATGATTTCTGGGTTTCTGCCGTTTCTTCAAAGCTGCTAGCCTCGAAGGTTTCCCGGTAGATCGGTTCTCCTCATTTGCCTGGTCAACAGATAGCTCCGGTGTATTTTCAGCTGATGAAGCTGTTGCCGCTATGTCAGAGTTTTGGCCATTTTGTCGAATAACTGAGTTTGCAAAGCCTCTATAAACTGACGGTGTTGAGCGACGGAATAACTGAGCTTGTATAATTTGACTCGATAGCCGCGTTGAGCGGTTTAGTAAGAGTCTCATAGTAAATGAGGACGTGACACTTATCACAAGCTACTTAAATTTGACTGAGGTAGACGATACTCTTATGAGACGATGATGTTGCGGCGGTGCATCAAGACAGGGCGTGCGCCACAACGTGGTACAGCCACATCCATCGGCGGTAGATAGTCAAACGGACGATAAGAGTTTAAATTTTCTTATCAGTGGATGAGACCCTAAAGTTTCAACCGAAGCGAGCCTTTATTGTATGAGCAATGGAGGGGCATTTGAAGATGCAAACATCAGGACTATTATTCGTTTATAGGACGGTCACTTCATAATACGGCTCGAAAGATCCTCCCTCCAATATCTGTTCTCCTAGTATTTCTACTACTACGAGAGTACCAATGTTTTGTACCAAACAGTCTGGCAGGTGGAAGGCACAGGTGTAAGAATGGATAATAGGCGTCAACGAACATGACGCATTCAACGTGCAGGTTCAACCAACACAAATAGCAATAACCGCTTGCCCATCAAGTCAGCATAATTCTCACTTATTTGGGTTTACTTCATATAAGCAAAAGCCAAAGACCACATACAAATACAAAATTTTATCTTTTCTTCCATATTATCCATCACTACTAAAGGATAGCCTATATTTGTGACAATATTGTAGGTGCAGGTACCCCGCGCTACCACACGCCAAAAGATTTTCTACGGGCCCCTGCCCAACCAACAGAACAGAGTTGATCGACCGCGGACCAATTCTTCATCTTGCATTACAGTACTGTAGCCTGCAGTACATAACCTCCGATTTTTGAAGATGGATGAGAACCCTTTCAACGCTGGCTCTCCGGGCGCAGAGGAGGTCGATCTTTACGGTAAGTTTTGAAAAACCCTAGAATTTACTGCAATTTACCATCGTCAAAATGGTGCTGGCGGCAGTGGTGATGGTTGATAAGCACGGCCTGGCTAACTCGGCTGCCAGAACTACTCGAGATCGAGAAATCTGCGACACCAGAGCAGATCAAGAAGGCCTACCGAAAGGTATGTGATCGCATATCGGAGTAAATCCTACGAACATGTTCTTACAATTCCCAAACAGGCTGCCCTAAAGTACCATCCAGACAAGGTCGCCGAAGAGCATCGAGAAGAGTCCGAAGTCAAGTTCAAGGAAGTCACACAAGCATACGAAATTCTTAGCGATGAGCAGAAGCGTGAGCTCTACGATGTTCACGGCATGGCCGCCTTCGACAAGTCCCGCGGCGGTCCCGAGGTCGACCTCAACGATATCCTTTCCCAGATGTTCGGCTTCGGCATGGGTCCTGGCGGCCCTGGCGGTCCAGGTGGCCCAGGTGGCCCAGGTGGCCCTCGCCGACCTAGACGCGGCCCTGATGAGGAGCAAGAATACAAGGTCACGCTCGAGGAGCTCTACCGTGGCAAGACTGTCAAGTTTGCCGCCAACAAGCAGGTTCTTTGCGGCCAGTGTAAGGGCTCTGGTGGCAAGGAGAAGGCCAAGTCTGCGTCCTGCGAGCGCTGCAAGGGTAACGGTATCGTCGAGGCCTTCCGCCAGATTGGTCCTGGCATGATGCGACGTGAGACTGTTATTTGCGATCACTGCTCAGGTGCCGGCCAAGTCTATAAGGAGAAGGATCGATGCAAGAAGTGCAAGGGCAAGCGAACAACGCAGGAGAAGAAGGTTCTTGAGATTTACATCCCCCGAGGCTCCATGCAGGGTGAGCGTATCCTTCTCGAGGGCGAGGCCGACCAGTACCCGGATCAAACGCCAGGCGACATTGTCTTTACCCTGGTGGAGGAGCCCCATGACTTTTTCACTCGCATCGGACATGATTTGTCTGCTGAGCTGACTGTGTCGCTTGGGGAGGCTCTATCGGGTTTCTCACGAACAGTGTTCAAGCATCTTGACGGACGAGGCATCCATATCGAGCGACCCCAGGGCAAGATCCTGCGACCAGGTGATTGCCTCAAGATTGCTGGCGAGGGTATGCCTATGAAGCGAGGTGAGGCCAAGGGCGATCTCTACCTGCTTGTCAAGGTTGAGTTCCCCGAGGACGGCTGGTTGAAGAGCGAGTCAGAGTATGAGACTTTGCAGAAGATGCTCCCTGCTGCTCCTGCGAACGTTGAGGTCGAGGAGGTTGATGAGGTCGAGTACGAAGACGATGCCGACATTGAAAAGGTAAGCATATGCGTGCGTGACTAAACCCGAGGCAATAGCTGACTTGATAATAGATGGGCGAGAACTCAGGCGATGGCCGTTTTGGCGGTGAATGGGAGGATGACGACGACGACATGGGCGATGGCCAGGCTCAGTGCCAGACGCAGTGATCGACGACTTGTTTTCATCAGAGATAAAGATAGAACAAGCGAGGGAGAGGAATTTCTACCCTAGGTTAATGAAGCGACGACTATTTTAGGATCAGGGGGTTGGGTCAGGATCTACCACGGCGATGATAGTGTCCTGACCTACCGGAGTCAAGGTCGGAGCCAGAGCCAGATGGCACCAAGGGATTCACCAAAAGGAGAGACGGCCGAGGCTTGCTCGTTTGGACATAGACATTCATGGACAACATTACACCCGATACCATACCATGTCACGCAAAACCACTCCTGGAGTCAAGGGGGGAAGAGTGCCGCTTTGGGGGGCGAGAGATGCCACTGCAGGGGATAGATAAATGATAGATAGGCATTGATGCATAAAAGCGTTCAAGATGTATGAGTAGGTGAAGTGGCTCTGCAAAGTGTTGTATAAAAATAAAAGAGGACAAAAGAGCGAAGCCGTGAGAAATTACCTTTGTAGGTATCCGTACAAAGATCAGGTTGGTGCGGATTGTGGACCCCCACCTCTTTGGGCACTTCTTCAGTCAAATCAACTTACACCGATTGTCTAACTTGAAAGTCGATCACTTCCTTTGCTTTGAGCAGCGGTTGAAGGCGGCAACGATAACTTCAACCTAAATGCCTCTTTTTACCTGGCCGCATCCGCCAGATGCCACAATACAACGTTCTCATGAGCTTAAGGGCTGTCTATAGAGTTTACAAAGCCACAAAACAAGTACACTTAATAATAAGCATTCCCCCACAGAGCCTCATGTCTATCTTGTCAAAACATAAACACATATTTCAAAGCCAAAGTCTACCAAACACGGCATGCATCTGGGACTAAGTTAGGTAGACCCCACCCCCGCCATTTGACGTAATCTCAAACCTCCATCAACCCAACTTCTCCAACCATCTACAACAACCTCTTGATACCGTCAAACCTCAAACCTCAAACCTTTACCTCTCACAATGTCTCGCAAAGGCGTGGGCCTCGCGGCCTTTGACCGTTCGCGTATCACATCCGCGCAATTCGCTTCTCACGGCTCCTCCCTCCGCGCCAACAACGCACAGGCTCTCGAGACCCAACTCGCCGTCTTCCGCTCCCTCCTACAACAATTCGCAAACACACACGCCCGCGACATTCGCTCCGATCCAGCTTTCCGCGCCCAGTTCGCTCGCATGTGCGCTGCCATCGGCGTCGATCCCCTTGCCAGTAGCAATAGCAACAGCAGCGCAGACGGGAGCTCGATATGGGCGCAGTTGCTGGGAAAGACGGTCAACGACTTCTACTTTGAGCTTGCTGTGCGCATCGTCGAGGTCTGCGGCGCTACCCGTGGAGAGAACGGTGGTCTTATCGGCCTTGCTGAGTTGAGGGAGCGTGTTGCCGCGGGACGCATGGATGGCGCCGATCCTATCGCCGACGACGACATTCGGCGTGCGGTGCAGACGCTTGCTCCTCTCGGCGGCGCATACGCTGTTTTGCGTGTCGGTCGTAAGGAGTATGTGCGGAGCGTACCCCGTGAACTCAACGACGACCAGGTATCTGTCGTTGAGGCAGCGCAAGTGCTGGGCTACGTGAGCGTAGGCATGTTGAGCGATAATCTAGGCTGGGATAGAGCTCGCGCCCGTACCGTGATAGACGATCTTGTCGCGGGCGGTATGCTATGGCTAGACAAGCAGACAAAAGGCGAATGGGAGTACTGGAGCCCCGGGTTTATGGCCGATGTTGCTGGCCCAGAGGAAGGAGGTTGAGATATGCCCACCTCGCGGTTTTCTGCTTCCTTGAAAGAGCCAGCCATCGAGCTTAGCCAAGGTGCGACCACCACGGCAATACGTGTGTCCTGTTCCAGTCCGCGACGATCGTAGACTCAAAGTATTCTCAACACTACCCAGCCACGACGGATCTACTCCAATTCGATTTCCCAAGCAAGCTCTCAACAACCCTATATCCGGGACCGAACTTCCGCCATCGCCATACCCACAAACCTCAATGGCACCTGCAAAGCAATCTACTGTTTCAAACATACGGTAACTTCAGCGAGGAAGTCCGAGCCCTATACAATAATGTCTTGGGGAGGTGCATTAAGACTGGCATGTTCACAAAGCACAGCCAGCAAGCATCAAGTTGGTATCCATTTTCTTACATCACAAGGAGTTGGCATCCTTTACGCATTAGAAACATCATCTACACAGATTTAGATTAGACTCGAGCGAAACCACCCATGTGGTTCCACCATAGAAGGTATATAAAAAGGATAAAATACTAGTTCGTTTCATTAACCAGCAACTCGCACATACAAACATACACACATCTTGCCACTCTACCTTCTTCCACATCGTCCTTCGCCGAAAAGATTCTCTTGTAGATACATATTCAACAGCTTGAGTTCAGGACGGGCACCAGTCCTACTCACCCCCTCATCTCGGGTATATACTTGTCAAGCGACACAGCCAACCCGAGCATGGCTTTGTTTTCATCCACTTGTCATCAAGAAGTCATCGCTCGCTTCCTCTGTCGTCATGGCATCTCCTTCTCTTTCACATGCTTTGGCCGCTAATGTCACCTCATTCTCGTCATCTTCTTGGTGTAGTTGAGCTCGGGTTGGCGTCTGAGATTGAGTCGCTTAGTAAGGAGGGTTACCACCCATGCCAGGAGGAGGGTAGTCGTCAGGGCGACCAGGTCGCATATCGCCGGCGTTGGATCGACGGTCGTCACCGAAGTGCTTCTTGCGGAGAGCAGCAAGACGCTTCTTCTTAGTGATGGTGTTGATGTAAGTGCCAATGATGAAGGACACAATGTTGAAGAAAGGAATCCAGAGCTGGTCAGGGAGGAACTTCTGGGCGAAAGCCAGGCAAATGGGTGATGTGATCCACGAAACACGCATCACCTTCCAGAAGCCAACCTTGACAGTAGCGCGAACCTGGTGATAGGTGCGAGCTCCAGCAATAAGAGCCATGGCGACAAGGTAGACGCTGTTCTGGATAGGAGCAATCTGCGGATATTATGTTAGCGAATGATACCATAACTCTAGTTTCTTCGGTTGTCGATCAAATTACGCTTCTCCACATCCTCAAAGCATGGTGGCTCTGTAATGAGCACCCACGACCGGTGTTACAGTCTGATATTGCTTCGTGTCGCACACCAATAATTTCCGTCTCTTATGCGCAACCTCTGAACTCACGAAAGGGGTGTTTTTTTTATATTACTTACAATGAGATTGCTGACCAGGATCTGCAGGATCTTGGAGCGCAGGCTGGTGCGGCCCTTGAAAGCCTTCTGGAGCGCCCAGATGAGGAAGTGGCCTAGAGGAGCGCTCACAAGAGAGCCATAGGCAGCCATCTTGGGGACACGAGCGGTGAAGTAGTTGCCGTGCTTGTTGCGGTCCTTGGCGAGCCACGAGGCGACAAGTTCCTGTGTACCAGCAAGCGTACCGGCAGTGAGCATCTTGGTGCGCAGAGGGTTATCCTCAAGCTCCTTGATGTAGGCCTATAAATTCGTTAGTTCTGATCGAGCTTGCTTGTTTCTCCAAAGGCTTTTGGATAGTTGTAGCTACATAGCTTGTGTAATAGCTTATGCGCGTTGTGATCCAATGCCCTTAGAGCTGTATGTCCAACTTACCGCCAGATAACCTTTGGTACCAGCATTCTTCATGCCACCGGTCAAAGCTGTGCCGATAACTGCAGAAATGGGGTGATGGCCCTTGGTGCCAGGAATTTTACCAGCCTCGGCCTCATCAAGCAGGCCGCCGACCTTCTCGGTAGCATCGTGCACTTTTTCCGCCGCCTTGTGAATGTCGCCCTTGATGTCGACCATGATTGCGATTAACCAACGGTGTGATGGTGTTAGTTGATGGTATTATTATGAAGCGCGTCCTAGGTCAAGATCGAGATGAGGATGTTGTTTTATTCGAATCAACGAGAACTTCTCCGAATCAAGTACTGTGTTTTGTCTTGTTAGACTTGGATCGTCTTTACGGCGCGCGGCGTCTTTGTCGTCGTCGTCGTTGTGATCGTCGTCGTCGGATGTTATCGTCAAAGTCAACACGGCCGCGACGGCGTCATCAAAAGATCAATTAAGGGTCAGACGCGCAGGAGAGACGTAGACTAGAGAGTCAGTGAGGCTATTCAATGTGAACAAGCGGGGCGTAGTGGTCGCGGGCGGTCGTTGACATGGGGACGGAGGGAATGTGCGCGCTCAACGCCAGCTGATGGAAATGACAAGGGATGAGAAGTGTAAAGGTAGTGATAGAGAGATGTCGACGAGATGATGAGAGGATATAGACAGGTAAGGATGGAGGTGGGTCAAAGTCAATTGAGGTTCTCCCGAGATGTCTAGCCAATGGCTTTGATTACTCGGTCTGATCAACGAGACGTGGAATTGAGGAAGCGACTGAGAGTCGATGATGCTTGGTGATGCTTGGTGATGTTGATGTTGTTGTTGTTTCCCCAGAGGTACATCCGATTGAGTAGAGTCCAGGGTAAACAGAGGGAGAAGATAACAGCCAAGAGAGAAAGAGAGAGAAATAGGTAACTTACAAGCGCCGGTGCCGTTGAATGGTGATGATGATGGTGATGAGATGAAGTTGGTAAGATGGGGGAGACGTGGACGGGGAGTGGAGCGTAGCGGTTGGGGTTGGGTTGCTTTGTTTGTCTGACGGAGCACGCTGAGGTGATTTGATCTGGGTCTGGGTTCTGGGGGGCGTGGGTGGGAAGGACCTGGTCTTTCTCGGCTGGGCTGGAGCTTGGTACGTGTTGATGGCTGGTGCTCGCTCAATGGGCTGGGAGATGAGAGATTGAGTTGAGTGATGGAGAACTTGAGAAACTTGAGGTGCCTGTCCAAGCTCAGCTCACGCTCTCTCACTCCAGAGACGGAGCTGCAACAAGACAGGGGCAACGCAACCTAACTTAGCATCAACACCCATTCAAAGCCGGTGGCTGGGAAAAGTAGAGTTAAGGTATTTTTCGCATGCTTACACGGCACTCAGATTACCTCCCCAGTACATCCACCCGCTAATCCACAATGCCTCGGCCCGCCGTAATAATTGACAATCAAGCCAATCATAAGCCTCCTTTCCAACATTGTTTACCCCTGGCCATGCCTCCATTCGGCAGCTTCAGGCCTTCAGCTGTCGCGGGTCCAGCTCCAAATTTGGCGAGCTTGCCCAAAGGCCAGTAATAATTGGTCGACCGAGGCCTGAACCTTGCAGGTCGCAAAAACGAACGAGCTTCCTCTTACAGCAAGCAACCTCCCCCGAATTTCAACCGTGGGCAGCTCATCCCTTGGCCCTTGCTCTTTCAAGTTCACCTCGGCCATCTGGTAACATATGGCTTCAGAACTTGGCTATCTCCGTACAGTCGCGTCCTATAAACTACATCAGCGCCCCTTCTTCACTCGCATTTTGACTCGCTTGTCCTGCACGACACTACATGAAACTACCGAGGTGGCCTAAACGCCTTAGCCTGTTCGGTAATCATGGCCGGGACGTGTTAAAAAGCGAGTGGTTGGATCAATAGAAACAAGGTATGCATATGCAGGGATCCCTTCACGTGAGAACGCTTATGCTCAATCTCTCACCAATATACCAACCATCGCTGCCACAAATGATATATATATATATATATGCAAATACCTCTCGTCAACAGAGTCCACTCCGTGATGCAGGTCTTTTAGAATATGTCAACTGCCCAAAACAAGGCCCGAGGATTCATTCAATTCGTCCCAATCCTCTCCCGGTCAAGGCCATGTCCCTCAAACGCCTGCCACCTATAATATAACACAAAGGACTGTCTTCATGGACGTGTCCATATTCCCCTAAATAATCAAGTCGTTCAACGAACCAAGAAAGAGATCTTGCCTTCATACAGAGCTAGAGGCCATTGGCCTGGCTGTCGAAGCCTCTGCTGGACTCCAAACCTCCTCATACTTCTACCACTTGGTTTATAGTGTTCCGCGAAGCCGTTGCTTTCTAGCCAACCAGTCTCCGAGCATATTGTCAAGTTGCTGTAGTCTTGTTAGCGTTGGGTCAAAAGAATGTGGTGCCTAACCAGGCCATAATCAAATACTCACAGTCGTAATCTCCGCCAGCTTTGCGTTCTGTTCCCTAAACATCCCACTGACCACTGGGTGGTCCTTGCCCACTGGCTCCACGTCTGTCTTGTCGTACACAACCATGAGAAGATCTCGGACGTGCTCGCCGTCATCGAAGAATGCGCGCAGCTTCTCGTCATCCCAACCAGGTTCCTTTGCGCTCCTCGTTGAGCTGCTATCCTTGGGTGTCTCATCGCCGGGCATAAGCTCCGGTGATGGAACTTCGGACGACGACCGACCTTCTTGAGAGGACGTGTCAATCTCTAGTGCGGGTGGCCGTGTTGTATTGACAGGCGATACCTGTACAGGCGATTCTGATAGACGATCACGCTGCTCTCTGCCAACCACCGTGGATCCATTCGGTTTTCCACTTGCATCAAAGCTGTCGGGGAACGCTCCTGGAAGTTGTGGTCGTAATCCGCCTTCAGTCTTCTTCTCGCTTGTTTGCTCTGGTATCGCTCGAGAAGCTGGTTGAGACGTGGTATCCTCATCCGAACTTGAAAGTTCGTCAAGGTCCATCAATTGACGAGGTTTGGCACTCTTTGCTGTCCTAGGCTCGTCTCCTGTACTGGAACTTCGGCCCAGTGCCCTGGCCAGCGCCTTCGTGTCATCGTGCTGGGCGGTGGCCGAGGAAGCCCGCGCCCTATTAGGGTCCCCACCACTTTGCGAGTTCGATGGTACCTCGTGTGTCTCTTGTGTCTCAGGATTGACAATGCGCATCGATGCTGGTGGCACGTTTGACACATCATTGACCCGAGACTCAGCAAAGTAAGCTGCCAATTCCATTGCCGATGAGGTTTCACCCTGTCCACCTTTGCCGGGAGATGTTTCGGTTCGGGCCATTGGTTTCTGAAGTTTGCTGGCACTTCGTTGTGGTGATGCAATCTCCTCGATCGACTCGCTATCCCGGGGTTCCGATACAATATCCATAGAACGCTTTCCAAAAGATTCGTCGTCGTCGTCAACCGACTTCTTCCTGTCTTTCCTTGAAAAGAAGCTTCGGATGGCGCTGGGCTTCTTCTCCTTCTCTTTCCGGACCTTGTCTTGATGCTTCTTCTTTTCTTTATCAGACATGAGCTCCTTGTCCAACTTGTCCATACTTCCCCTAGATTTGACGTCTTTGGTTGAATCTTGGGAGGGCCGAGGTTGATTGTCGTCTCGTAGCAAGTTAGGCGTGAGGGTAATCTTTTTGGTCTCGACAGTCTCATCTCTAAAGAAAGAATCGGTATTCCTGACAGTACCATTCCGGGATCGGCTCGGGCCTTCTGCTTTGTTATCAAAGAGTAGTTCCTCGCTGTCCCGGCTCTCATCCTCTTCTTCCACAGTTTCAACCTTGGACGGCTCCATGGACATTTTGACTTCCTTGGTCGAACGAGGCTTGAGAGGCTCGACCCGGGCACTCTCCTCTGATGAATCATCTTCGATAATTGATATTGTTGCTGCTGCCTCTCGGGTATCCTTCTTCCTTTCTTGCTGATCCTGTTTCGCAGCAGTGGTTGAATTGGCGAACAAGTCATCCAAGTCTTCTTCGTCGCTGGAATAGTCGTCGACCTCAGTGTAATCATGATAGGTTGGCGACGTAAAGGTGACTGTTTTCCGCCCGAATCTAATAGGTGACTTGAAAGTTTGTGCTTTCTTCTCAGCAGTATCGCCCAGCATAGTGGCAGATAGCTATACTGCTTGTCAGTAAAATGCTCGGGTTTTCATATATGCATCTCACGTACGTCAACGTTCCTGTGCTTATTTAGACGGGCCAGTCGTTCTGTTGGAGTCTCAATATGCTCTGCAGGTAAGTACCCTAACAATTCGTTAGATCTTTGTGGCAACAAACGTTTGCAAGTCAGCCTTACCAATACTGCTGTCTTTAACAACTCGGACCAGCCACCAATAGCTGTTGCTATCGTCAAGCAGAACCATGGTGTCACCCTTGGTTGCATTTGCCTGACCCTCGACCGTAGCTACAAACGTGTGAAGCGCGTAAACGAATTCGAAATCAATATCCTCTAGTTCTTGTAAGCACTCGATCGCCCAGCCGGAATCAGTAAAATTGGGGTCGTCAGGAAGGGAGAGTGTAGAATCATCGTCTTCAAAGGATTCCTCGTAGGGAACAGTAAGTAAGGGGTCGTAGTCAGGACTATCGTCATCGGTCAAATCGGAGAGGTCCATCATCGCATCACAGTCGTAGAAAATATCCTGATCCCTGTTGTCGGCCAAGGTGTTCTTTCCGCCAACACTGGAACCTTCAGAAGAAGGGTGCTAGCCTTCATTACTGTTGGACTTTGCATGCGCCTGTTCTTGATGTGAAGCATCGGCCTCCTTAATCTGCGTTTCCTCCTCGTACGCTTCGTGGAACTCTTCTGTAGAGTTGAAGGTGGCCCAGCTCTCGTCGGCATCGTGTACGGCCTCGTTGTTGTCGTTGTCGGCATACTCACCTTGAAGACGATGGTTCCGGATTGTCGCGGGCAGTGCTCGTGGGAGCTGTGCAATTGCACTTGGGCTGGGTGTGAATTTGAGAGGTTCGGGATATGGCGAGCAAACTCTGGTGACGCTTGAACCAGAAATGCTTGGAGAACTACTCCTTTGCGAGGTGGGTAGAGAAGAGACACGCCGTGGCCATGCCATTGGGGCAGTGACAGGGTAGCACCCACCATCTTCAATTGAAGGCGAACTTGATATCTTATCCATCATGTCGTCATCGAGGTCATCGTCGCCATCAAGCTCGCCCTCGTCCGAGGACGAGATACCTCCGTTCTGCGAAGCGGCCAATGCATCCTCCTGATTCATGGTGCTATCGTTGTTGTCGCGAGTGCCTTGGGCGCGAGAGTTTGCACCTGATGGGTTTGCGACAAGCTCGTCTGCGAAGGAATCGATTTCGTCGAGGCTGTTGCGATTGTCTAGAGATACTCGAGGAGAACGGCGCTGTTCGTCTGCTGTGTCGTGTGTGACCTCACGAATGGTCTCAGCTTGGTGGGGACCTAAGGAGTTGGCAGCACCAGCCAAACGAGGGCTCTTGGAGTGGTCTTGAGCGGATGGAGCGTGGTGATCTTGAAGATCTATCGTGTCTATTCTCAAGAAAAACGATTATATGTGTTAGTTTGGTGTGTCGTCAGAACAAGCGCATGGGGGCGCGAAATGAGGAAACAAAGGTTGAATGCAAGTGGTTGGAATGTATCGTGACAACCAGCTATCCCAGAGGACAAGAAAAATGTCCAGCTCGAATGGTAGTCTGGGGGCAGGGGTAGACGAGATTTGATTGAAACGTTAGGGAAAAGAAAGCAATCAAAGGTGAGTAGGCAAGGGAGGCTTTAACGACTAATTCAAGAGCCCTGGTGGTTGGGAGCAGGGGAAAGAAAAGGGCACACTGTAAGAGGAACAGACGAAACAACACGAGGATGAGGCTGCGTAAGAGGCGATGCACATCCAATCTCAGTCCCAAAGGCTGAGACTTAGGGTGACATTGGCGTTGGCGATGGCGCTGGCATCTCGTTCCAGGTAGAAAGGCAAGACAGCAAAGCAAATATGCAGGCACATACCGGCGCGGACAATGGATGGTCGTGTCATCGTGACTGATAGAGAGGACGGGCGTAGCCGTCAAGAAAGTCAATCTGTCCCTGAAGCCTGAAGGCGCGAGGCACCAAAGGATGGGATATGCTTGACCCCTGGCTCTAGCTCTTGAGAAGCGCCGCCTTGATTTTCTTATTTTAAATTCGGGATGTTGTTTGCTGACGGGCTGGGGGCCGTTTTTTTGGTTGCTTTAAAATGTCTCTGCCGTAGGACGCGGGCGGCAAGCGTTCTTCTTGGTTGAATCTTGACTTTTGTTTGTTTGTTTGCTTTCGTCGTTGGGGTGTGATATCGGGGACTGTTGTACTCGTCACTTGATAGGTTTGCGCTCGCAGCAGCAATAAACTACCTATGCCAACGTCAATATGCCTAGTGGCCAGCCACAGGCTCGTCCAACATGAAATGAAGCTGCTTCTGAATAGTTGCGCGCGGATCGGACGGGACCTGGGCCTGATTAACGAAAAACTGGAGAGAAAGAGCGACGATCTTTGTGCCGTGTCTGCGTCTGCGTCTGTGTCTGTGTCTGTGTCTGTATGAGAAGTTGGCATAGGTTGCAGTAATAATAAAGTGAGCTCCCGCCTGCCGCCCTGGGCCTGGCTACTTTTAGCCAGGAGCAGCGTTGGTAGCGCAGCGGAGCTCAGGTGGTCCAAGTTTCGTTTTCTGCCAGTTGGACTCGTTCATTGGCTTGAGAACAAGGAATTGGCATGAGAAATCTGGCGTCTGGGCACCAAAAAGACTCCGCTGTCGCAGTGAAACTGACACTGGAGAATTGACACTGCTCCTGCACAATGCGCGGAACAAGGGTTATCCTTAGTGTGCTCAAGTCAAGAGGCCTCTGCGACTGATTCAAGAAGAACAGATCTAACGTATTCTGCTTTTAGGATCGCTCTGGAGTATATTTCTTAGTCTATATTTCTTTTTCACATCTCTTTGTAAAGACACGAGCCAGTATTAAAGGTACATAGGGGAACAGGCTGATTCACGCATTACTTGTTTCGCATATGCAGCTTAACATAAGAGAAAGGGGACTAAAACACCAAGTACTCCGTAAGTTTTCAACACATAGAAACAAAAGCGGAGGCCATGGTAAGTCTACTGTTTAAACTATCAGACCATTATTCAGGGTCTGAGGGTCAAGGGTCAATGGCAGACAAGTGGACGTAAAAGAAAAGAAGTTGGAGGCGTTTGCTAAGACGGTGATTTCAACAACAGGGGTAATGCGACTGACTCTCCCTTACAACATTCTACCAATCACAGCTAGGGTTCAAGTCAATTGAGAAAAACATATCAGCTACATCAGGATAGTCAATTGACTTTGTGTCACTGTAATACATACCTATCACAAGTCACAAAGTGCACATGAAAACATACGAATATTTCGTAAATAATCGGCCTTGATCGTGACATGCCCGGTCATGCCGCAGCAAAGACGGGATGGAGCGCGTCTGCCCATTAAAACCCCTGAACATTCTCAAATGCTTAGCGGTCCCAGGAAAGCGTAAACTTTGGCCCTAACGCAACCGGGGAATCGCCCAGGGCAGCCGCGCCTCGGTCCTTCAAGCGCTGAAACGTCCAAACGCCAAATGGGTCTTGTTAAGGGGAACTTGACATTATTGGCCCTGGGCCAAAGTTCCATCTATCTCAAACCCACTCTCCATCAATAAGAAGTCTCGCCAATGACCCTTTCAATGTTAGTGAAGTTGCTTGACTCAATATCGCCATCTAGTTTAGGTACTCTGGTACTCTACTAATTCATGCTTACTGATTGGCATATGAGAAATCTTTTCTCGTCACTGAATACAACCCTCAAAGGCCTCAAAGTCACCTCTGCCGTCAGCAACATGCAGCCTCACGTGGAACCCCCATAAACTCGAATACGTAAGGCATGCTGGGGTGCAACACAAACCAGGAGTATTCTAAGCACTTTACCAAGAGTCAATGTCATGCTCACATGAGAGAACAATCAGTTAGAAATTTTAATAATCGACGGCAATAGAAATATCACAGTGCAGGTAAATGCTACGGATATTAGGACTACCTAAATATAGAAATATCCTGCTCATGTGGAGCATGAAAGTTATTGGAGGCGACGGTAATGAAACAGAATGTAACATCACAATTCACAATTGACGTGACATCCCAAGCCTTTATATACCTATCACGTGCAGCTTTGCCGGATTCAACAGAGTCCATCCATACATGCATCGCCACGATATCTTAATGATCATGATATGTATCATATTGAGGAGACCATGATGCCGCCTCAAGGATATATGCATGCAGGCTGTTGTCTCACCAATAAGATATCAACATGAAATCGCTTACACACAAACTATCGAACTCTCCCACCATACATGCAGTACAGAAGCACACATGCTGTCGCATCAACCAAGGCCAGTGTAATCAAAACATGTATGTGTTCTCGTTCCCAGTCTACACCCCATTTCTACAGGTCACCCTGAGCAGTCGGATTACGGTCGTTTAGGAATTGCATTCAAGATAGAGATGTGTCGCAAGACTTCGTTTGGTATGCAGCGCAGCAGAAGTAAATAGAAACAACGCGAGTTTCATATGAAACCATTCAGACACGTCACCCAATTTTTTCAGAGAATGATACTTGAACTTCAGAATCTGTGATTACTATCGACTATAGGGACATAGTCTTTTCGGACTTTTCTTTAACCTTGCCAACCGTGGCCCATTTATTAGGCCCATGCCAGAGCCGTCCCAATGTTGTAAGGACACCGTAAAAATGCTCATCCCTCATCAGAGAAAACAATAATGCTATGCTTAAATCAAATCAAATCACACGCTTCAACACCATTTTATGGTTGAGGCAATCAACCTTTCTAGTTCTCAATCTGAGCCATGCGCTTAGACATGCTGTCACACTAGTTAGTATCTCTTGTTTATATCGGGGTATCAAGGGTTAAAACTTACAAGTCAAAGAAGGCAAACTGGCTGGGGCTGCTGCCGAACTCGTAGACGAATCGACTGGCGAGGTAGGAACCGAAAATGCTTCGGAGGTAGGAGTCGGGAATGCGGGCGATCAAGGTGTCGAGACCAATCTTCTCGAGCAGGAGACGGGGGAGGGCGTCTTGCAGAATAGATCGGCGGATCTTCTCATTGTCCCAAAGATCGGAGTGCTGGAGCTTCTCATCAAGGTCGGTGATGGCAACGGAGAGCTTGTCGGAGAGAATAGATCGGGGGGTACCGGTCTGCTCATGCTCGCGCCAGATAGCCTCAAACTCGAGACGAGCGTTGTCCTGAATCTTGAGTTGCACCTGCTTGACGTAGTCGTGATAGAACTGAGGAGCCTCGCCCTGGGCGTTGTGGCACATGTTCTCAACGAAACCTTGGTCGTCAAATGACAGAGAGGCAAGAACCTCGAGGGAGGATGAAGTCACACCACCCTTGTTGGCAGAGGCATCCTTGAAGAGGATGCAGCCAGCAGACTCGAGACGGAGCTTAGCCTCCTGGGTAATGAAGAGGTTGGCTCCCTCAACGAGGTAAGGGATGACACTCTTGCCGTCCTTGATGAGGCGATTGACCGAGATAAGGTCAATGGAGGCAGGGCGACCACCACAGGGAACGAAGCAGTCAACGCTGCCAGTATCGCGAAGGTGGAAGGTGTTACGGAAGGAAGTACCGTTGTTGACAACCTCGCCAGTGGGCAGAGTAACGTTGACATCGTCGCACAGGACTCGGTAACCTTCAGAAGACAGCTTGGAGATGTCGTAGTCAATGATCATCTTGCGGCCGTGGGCGAGGCGCAGGAGCTCCTCACGGTCGAGACCCTGGGGATCAGCAAGGACACCGGAACCATCGACAATGGCGGTGTACTTCTCGTTGCCAAGCTTGATCTCGTTGCTGCCCAGATCACCATCAGGGCCACCAGTCTGCATCTTGCGGATGGTTGAGGGGTCGAGCTCAAGCTTTCGGTAGATGCCCTTGACATACTCACGGACGGACAGAGTGGTCATGCCATAGGCGTCGTGAGGAATACCACCAAGCTTGGGAGACTTGCCGGTGAAGAAAGACTTCCACCAAGGGGCACCACGGGAGCGAGCGTGCTCAGTAGCCCAGTCGACCAGCTCAGCAGTGTTCTCATCAGGACCCATGAAGATGATCTCTTCCTTGCCGTAAAGGTCGACAATGGGGTTCTTGATGCCAGGGGTCTCGGCAGGCAGGAGAAGATCAAGGATACTATCGATGTACTTCTCGAAAGCCTCGCGGGCACGGTTCTGCTGCTTGGGATCCAACAGAATGACACCCTTGGAGCCACCCTCAGGGATGTCCTTGTTCTTGCGCTGCTGTGTGCTGGCAAGACCATAGTTCTCATCGAAGAGACTACGGGCATTGATACCGTAAGCCTCCTTGTTACGAGACTTGACAATTCGGATACCACCACGGGAAATATCCTTGAATCGGAGGTGGAAGCCGCGGGACTCGGAGCTGATGACGAGGAACATTCCGTAGAGGGGCTTGGGGTACTCGACGTCGGGGAGGAAAGAGGGGTCAAGACGGAAGCTCAGGGCAACCTTGGTGGGAGTGAAGTAGTTGGTCTTGAGGATGGCATTGTTGAACACGCGGAAGGCAGTGAGAACCATCTCATCGTGCTCGTTGTTGACGTTCTTGGCGATCTTGTCCTTGAGAGCGTCATCGGAGAGGACCTCGACGGACAGGCTGGAGGAAACAACCTTCACGGGGTCCTCCTGGTCCTTGACGAGGTGGACGTTGGCGAAAGAGGCGTAGAGCGCGCGAACGAGACCAGGGTAGTTCTGGATAATCTCGTAGATGTAGTCAGGAGTGAAGGTCTCGGAACGGAGACGGCGCTTCAGGTTGGAGAGAAGAGCCTGCTGGGCGTTGTTCTTAACATCCAATAGCTCAGCAAGAGAGGCGTACTCGGGACCCAATCGGTTGAGGAAGTGCTGGACGAACACCCAAGCAGAGTGGGCGTAGACGGACTCCTGAAGACTGAGCTGGCCATCGAGGAATAGTCCGTGGAACTTGTTGTGGGGAAGACAGTAGAGGAGAGAGACCTCCTTGGAGATCTGGTCAATAGACTCCTCCATGGAGGGGAACTGGTCCCTGGTGTCGACGGTGTCGGTGGCAGGTCGGAGGTAAACACTCATGACAGTGATACCGTTGGAGAACTGCTCAAGGTACTTTCGGGAAGAGGTGACACCATAGTAATGGTAGAGGTCACTGAGAGCAGAGAAGAGACCCTGGGCAGTGCGGGAGCGGAAGGCAACGACCATTCGCTTCTCGTCTGTGTCCTCAATGTCGAAGACCTCAATGACAGGACCAGCTCGGTTGACAGCCAGCTCAATGATGTCCTGGTAGATCTGCTTGGTGTTGGCAGTGGCCTTCTGGAGGAAACCATTGTCAGAGATGAGGTCAAGGTTGGTCTCCTTGGGGTCGGTCTGCTCAGGAGGAGTAGCAAACTGGCACTGGTAAACGAAGTAGCATCGGAGAGTGGCCTTGGACTCGGGGCTCAGAAGAGCGGGAGATCGGAAAGTCTCAACACGGTACTTGCTGGTGCCGGGGTGGTCGATGTACTTGGCCTCAAGGCGCTCCTCGTAGCGAGGGCCGGCGACGTGAGTCTTACCAGCAACGCTGGTGTCGATGTAGATGGCGTGGTCGTTAGCCTCCATATCGAGTCTGATCTCCTCCTGCTTATCCTCGCGAGCGAAGGAAGCAACCTTGGCGGCGTAGAGAGAGGTGATGTGGCTGGAGATGACATCAGGGGTCTCGAGGTGGAAGTAGACATCATCGATACCAAGCTTCTCATAGAACCACTCGATCTGCTCGTCAATTTGGGGCTCGGGGACAAAGCCAGCAGCCTCAATGATGGATTTCACAGTCTGCTTCTGCTCGGCCTTGCCAGTGAATTCAGGGGCGATATAGCCAACGGTGGCGGATCGCAGAATGCGGTGACCGTTACCGCCGGTGGCATTTGGCAGAGGAACAGAAAAGTGAGTAGGCTGGGGAGAAGGACCGCGGCTGGCCTCAGCGGCCTTGACGTTAGCCACGGGGTTGGCGTTGGCAGTCATGTTGGGTGATGATTCCTGTAGAGGATCTGTGTATTCAGGAAAAGTCTGGGAGGACACCATGTTAGTGGGCGATTCTGTTATAGGCGCCATCTTGGCGGTATGCCCAGATGGTAAAGTGGAGTTTTGACGGTGTAAACACAAGATGGAAAGAACGGGGAAACGTATGACGGTGATGAGACGGAAGGAGATGAGATCAAGAGCAGAGCTGCGGGCGTCTTATATAGACGGTCCTTCTCGTGTAAACAAGCAAAGCAAGGAAGCTGAAGATAACAGTTCTCTTGCCTAAGCCGTTACCACAACCACCTTGACCCGAGACTCGGTGAGAGCTCGTGACTCGATGGCCACAGGACTAAAGCCGCCGCCATTGATACGGGCCCGCTGATTCTGAAGCTGCGCCCGTGAAGGCCAAATTCAGTGATCTAGCGGTGGCATCGAAGCCCGTGCCGGGGAGGCTCAACCCAGACCTGGTCCGGGGCGCCCATGTTCAGTGGGCGCCACCAGATCGGGACCTGAATAGCGCTGCAGCTGCACAGGCTGGGGCTGTAGGCTGGCTGGTTGCGGCTGCTGCTGCTGCTGCGAACCGAGCCAAATCATGGACGCTTCAGCTCGCAAACTGGAAGCTTATCTCTGATACGGAGCAGCCAAATTCCCGGTGTAAGCCGCCCGGGCCGGCGCTCGTATTCTCATCATTGGGTAGTGTAAATCAGGGGGAGACCAATCAACGGGGCCATGGATTTGCGATAAGGGTAATTTCTGGGGTCCTTGTGCTGAATGACGATGGGGCAGTGCTATAGTCAGATAAGACTTATCCGCTACTTACCGGCGGGAGTTCGTGACGATCAATTTGTTCGTCACTGAAAATAGGTCAAAGGTCGGAAATGCCGAGCTTATGGAGGGGCGTTCAAGATGACAAAAAGAAGTTATCCAAAAAAGGATTAACTTGGAGAGAGTAGGTAGGAGGTTGTTTGATCTCAGATGAGAGGAAGGTTGGTTATAGTTCTGACACTGGTTAGCACAGCCAACCTCAGTTGAGGATTTGTTCCAGGTGTGGACGAACTCAGCGCAGCCATTCGTCAGCCCTGTCGTAAATAGAAACTGAAGACGGTCTTGACGAAAGATAACAGAAGCTCTCTTGATACGTCGAGGTTGAGGTTTGAGGTGACGAGGATTCAAAGCTCAAGCCAAGGTGCCGGGGATGGACCTTTAAATAGAGAATAGGGGTGATAAGAGGGGAAGGGCAGAGGAAGAAAGCTTCTTTGGTTGTCGGAGAAGCAGAAACAATGCCAAAGGTTAAAGGTTTAGAAGAACAAAAAGGCTTGAGGTCAAGTGACTTGTCTCTCCAACTTTCGAGGCAGAGGCTTTTAGAACTGGCGATGGAAGCTTTTATATACTGCCAGTGCCAAAGTGTCTCTCAACACTGACCCGTAAGTCGCAAGTGCACGATGGTACTTTGTACCTACCTCCCAGTCTTTTACAATGGAGTACGTACCAGCATTGATGTCTCCAGCATTAGATTGGATGTCAACATATCAACTCCCAATTCTCTTACACCGTCACCTCACGCCTAGAGGTAGCGAGTAAAAGCTGTCACGCTGCCATAAAAAAACACATCCCTTGCAAGGTCTCCCGCTCACCTTGACCACACCCCCTTCAACCTTGTGGGGCAGACCCTGCTGGGAGTTCACTGGAGCATCAGACCGACGGGTGTTTATTTGCCTGCCCGCGCTTTTACACCTGGCAGACCGCCCCGGAGAATTAGCCCAGCCCAGGCCATACAATGCACTGAGGAGAGCAGACTGACCCCCGCCACAAAGGTCTAACTGCAGCGTCTGACTTACAACAGAACGGCCACTCACTTAACTTTTACTTGGTTTGCTCGGTTGCTGTAGTTTCAACTCTTTCTCAGCTCAATCGAAAACCTGAGTATGCCTACTGTATATACCTACCTACACAACAAGGAAATAAAAGCACCCAAAGAACAAACATATATCACCACCGGCCCGGTCGTTCTGAGGCCTCTCAATTCGTACCACCCCCTCCTGGAGCGGAGCCCTGCTAAGCCCGCCAGAAGGGTCGAGAAGAAAGAATTTTGGTTTGGCTGCAGCAACGCCCCCCGATCGTGATCATGACCTCACGGAGTACTGTACATATTGCACAGGGAGAGAAAAGTCCCATTTCAATTACCCAATAGTGCCTCTGATCTAAACCTCAACAGGCAGCCTTTCTCTGAGAACCTGACCTGGACCAAGCGCCTGGTTCCTGGTGCTCTGTGAGATTGTCGTTCAAAGACTTGAGAGGCTCACACATCGCCCCCAGAATTGCCCAGAATTGCTTGCTACGTTAGTGGGGGAAGGCCCGGTTATTCGAGGCTCTGCAGTTTTTGCATAGAATCCCGCTTTCTCCAGATTTTTGTTTGACATCACTAGTGCACATCAATTGCCAGTGGGAGAGTTGCTTGGTAGACTTCAAGTCTGCTACAATTCAGATCGTGAAATCTGGCAAACCCAATGCCAGCATGGCTTCACCGCGTTCAAAGCTTGTTAATTGACTTGAAAACTTTGCAGGAGCTAGTCCGGTCAAGCAAACGCTCCCCTTCGCAGGTGACAGGTTTGCTGTAAGTCGACATAAAGAGCCTCCATTTTCAGACTTTGATAACGTAAGTCTACATAACTATCCATGCGCTATGCAGCAAAACGGCACCACCGTTAACTTGTTTCGTTCGTCTTAATAGTGTGGAGGATGGTGCAATTTACTCACCTTGCCCACCTTTACTTGGTCCGGTCTGGGACCTGTTTGTTGGCTCGTCTTGTCTTTGCGAGTCATCGTCAATGGCAACTTGGTGACATGCAGATCCTGCCTTGAATACAGGTTTTCCGATGTTTTGTTTTGCTCCTTCTGGGCCTTCAAGTGCAATTACAACGTTATACCATTCTCCTCAAATCCCGGTGCACATCGACGTTGTCTTGGACTGTGCGAATGTCACGTTGTTGCAATAAGAGCCTGGAATGATAACTCCATGATGCATGTTCTAACGACAGCAATTACATAGGACCAGCCGTATCAAACCTTACAACGCCAACATGCGAAACAATCAGGCCAGCAAGAGTGAAGGTTTGCACAAAACTGGAGCACTTGCATCTAACTATATCCACGTTGGCCTAAACCTGGACTCTTTTTTTAATCCATTCGGGGTTCATTGTGATACAGTAAGTGTCATGTATTTAGGAATAACTTCAATGGACCCATGTAGCGACTATATGGTGTCAGCTCAATATTCACATTGTGTAAGATTATGCTGGGGTTTTGCATCAGCCAAAAAGAATTACCCGTTGGTTGGTTCTGAATCTCTGCATGTACCCAAAACACAACCAATGCTTCACCTCCATTGAAACCTTGTGCAAAACATGGTCCAAGCCATCGATTTTTTTTTTGCTTGTAGGCCCAAAAGGGTGCGGTACCTGAATACACGACTCACTACCCCAGACGGGAAGCTGGCGCTGAATCTGACCGCACCAAAAATGCCAGGCGGCTAGCTGAATTGCTCCCATACCCCAGACGATAGACCTAAATCTGGCTCACCTGACTGAAGAAGCCCGTCTTCACCGAAACTTCCAGACCTTGAGCGCTTGACCGATTCGAAAGGGGGACGATCACGGGGCCCGGAACTAGTCTCCATCTCCAGGGGCAATAATTACGCCTTCTGGGGGAGAGATCCATTCCCCGGACCGGATCCAGTGACAGTCACGGTCATGAAGTTTAAAGTAAAACAAAAAACAAAAATGTGTTGGCAATGCTGTTACTAGATTGCTAATAGTTCACTCCAGCTTCCCACCCATTTGCCCAATTGCAAGGAACAAACGTCTACGTTTTGCTGGAAGGACCGGGCCTCGACAAGGTTCCTCCGGCCGACGCGGGGCCGCTTGCTCGGTACTTACGTACAGGTACCTTCTCCGGGGTACCATCAATGACACAATAGTTGAGTTTTTAAGTGTTCGCGAAGGAGCACTTGACTGCAGCACGAGGAGTATTCAATGAGGAATAAGGAACAAGCCTGGCATAAGATGAGAGTTTCACTGCATGTTGTGGCATTCTGACCATAATAAACCTTATAGCACATAGGTCTATCTGTCTTTTGGCTGTCTCATCATCATCATCATTCATGCATGGTCTTGAATTACGAGTCCATGGTTCACCTGACTGGAACAAGAAACTATCTTTCTCTAATACCCCAGACTCCAGGCACTAGATTGATTCCCCCTCGCTGATTTTGACTATTTTCCCCTCCTCCATCCCTCCATCTGTTACGCAAAAAGAATACGACGATATGTTGCCATCCCACAAGCAACGGAGCCGGGCAAGAAACGCCCCGGACTCCCCCGGAGAGCCCCACACGGCCGAGGGCCGGCAGCACCGAAAGGTCTTGGCTACTTGGTAGAGCGCATATTAAACCTGGATCTGTATTTCTATTACCCCCAGGTTTTCCCACGACTCCAGCTTCCCCCGGTCTGATCTGGATCTGGAACTGGGAGTCTGGGCGTAAGGTCAAGAGGGAGGGAAAAAACTTCAAAGCTTTCCCCACGGCCCGCTTCCTCCTCATCTTCCGTCATTTCCATTACCCCCAGTTTACTTGATCTTGCAGTTTTCTTGACAGCCACCGTTTCCCTTTGTTCCACTGCACGGCACAGACGGTCACTTTTGCACCAACCGGCCAACCTTTAGAGGAAAAGGTATCCATTACATTACGGTAGAGCCATAGTTGTGTGCGAGTTGCGTGCTTTGCCCTGTGCCCCCGAGAGCCGTGGCCAAGCTTTTGCCTTTGCTCCTATTTTGTTGCCGTCGCGTGGCTCCTCTGGTGCCTTTGGTTTGCTTAGCAAATGCTCCTTGAATGTATTTTTACTGCACCCCGCATCCGGCGCTTGGAGGCGGGCACTGTTAACGCGTCACGAGGTGGGCAGAAAAAGAGATAGATCGATCCTCGTTCTTGGGGGGTGCATCTTAGCTACCCCTTGGACCAGGTCAACTGAGTGAGGCGCCAATGTCGACGAAGGGATCAAGGTCACGATGTTTGACATGGAAAATTCTTGAGTTGTGTCCTTGGGATCACAACTTCGTGATTGAGTTCTCGTGCCCACACTGCTCATGACCCTCGCCCCGGGCTTCCAATTGATCTTTCCATTGGTAACTTGCACTGTAAGTCATTTGAATTGATTGTACGGAGGATGTCTATTCTATTGTGGCTGATAGAAAAGGATACGTGGTTTGCGAAGAACGTACCCTAAAGCCAGTATCAACCTTAAGGAGGAAGGATATCAGCCCTGAGAGTTTGGCTGGTGTAGCAAATCACCATGAATCCTGCTTCAGGCATGGTTCGTCACTTGTTCTTACTTGTACTTATTTGCGCTCCCAAACCATTGGCTGTTGCGACATTTGAATCGTATATTTTCAATATCTCGCTTATAATGGAGTATTTCCTCAGTTTCTGACGTGCTGTTTCGCCATTGAATATGCTATCACATCATCTGGAATGCCAAATTACCTACTCCCAACATGTGCGATACAATTCACTCCACAAACATACACCCCATTGTCCTTCGCACCTCCACCATCAACCGCTCCTCGATGGACGAAATCCTTTATGCGTTGTGATGGATGCGTCTTGGCCGTCTCCACCCTGCTGCCTCTTTGGGTCACCGTAAGTGTGTGGAAGTACCACAGCGCCGTAGTGATAAGTTACCCACCTCTTTATCTCAAGCTTCCATTCGAGTTGTACCTTGTCGTGGAAGTTTCTATTTTTGCCTCTGCTCTAGACACAACTGTCTCGTACCTGAGTTTACCATCTTCGCAATTATCCGAAGCCGTCTCTTCCGGCCGCGTTGCAAACCAATCAGTCTCATTTACTCTCTTCCGCGTGATCTCTTGTCTTTTATAATTATCAATGAGGACCAGTGTGCTTCTACGCCCGAAAATTCAACCTGACTGATGTAAAATATACACCTTATAGTACATGTACAATTAACAGGTAAACTTGCAAGGTGAGCCAATCAGCTCAACGCTCGGCTAGCCTAACCTGGGGACAAACTGGCAAGCTTCGGCATAAAAGCCAATTCTGTTTCCATATTGAGAACGCCTGCTTATTCTAAAGACATGCCAATTCGCGTTCAGTTTGACGGTACGTAGCTCACAAGTACCCACGATACCTTGCTGGCGTCTGGCTGGACCTTTAAGTGGAATGTTGGGGAAGAGTTTTCCTCGACGACGGCAGCTAGTGGCTCAGCGAGGGGCCCCAGAATGCGGTTCGAGCGACTAAACTCCACTGTCGAGGCCATACCCTCAGGGTACCACAAGAAATGACCGGTTTTAGGTACTTTTCTTCTCTTTATTATTATCTATAGAAATAGAAATTAAATATAAAATAAATACTATAAAATAAAGAATTCTTTATATAATAACTTTATTAGTCTTTATTATTATTAATATTATTAAATAAGGTTAAAATAGTACTTTAAGTTTAAAAGTAAGTATATTTATTTTTAAAAATATAAATAAAACATTATATAAAAGATTTACTTTATTTTAATAACCTTATTATATAGTATAGCCTTTACAATATTATATCTAAGTCACCTTTATTTTATAGTATTTTTCCTTATTTTATTATAGAATTTAGAAATAATAGTAATTTTGGTGGGAAATCGGGGGAGCGGATATTTCTTGTAGTACCCCCTAGCATACGCTGCCCTGTTTGCGGGTATCGACTATGTACTGCCGGTCCCCGGAGATCCTCAGGTACCGTCCATGTACTTGAGCCGCCTGTGGTTATGGATCTGATCGGCTAACGACGCTATAACCTACATGGATAACACCCATGCTCCTTTGGTATGTCCGGGGATAGAATCAGGGTCGCCTGTGCATGGTCACGATAGCTTCATTGTCCCCCTCCTCAACGAGTGACAACCCGCCATAAATATCAGGGTTTATTAACTGCTGGCGTCTTGCGGTGAGGGAGACAGCTAGCTCAGACGAACCGGAGCTCCAAAATACTTTCCGGAGGACACGGTTTCCAGCAATGGAGCCGAGAGAGGGCCAATGGGGCATTTCCCATATTATTGAACGTAGCTATCTAGGTACAGTACAAAGAGCCCTATACCAGCATCATATCACATCTTCTTACTAGTTACTACTCAAATTCGTATCGTGGGTCTGCCCCGTTGACTACACGCAAACCAACGGCGCAGACACGTGCTGGTTGCAAATGTGACCTGGTGCATTTTTGTTACAAGGGTTCAAGTCAAGAAGACGACATCTAGCTACTCAATTGAGGAAGGACTTTTTAAAAATTATGCGATCCTGAAAGAATTTATGTATACAGCTTATGCATTGTAGGATAGTATCGTGGCGTAAACAATGGTTGGGATAGGTTGCCGCTTACACACTATCTACACCACCCATCGAGTTCCCCAGATCAGGTCCTGGTTATTACCCAAAGAGCTCACCTTGATGCCCACGTCCTCAAACGCCTCCATTTGTCTCGCAGTTGTGCCTGGTTTTTTTTTTTTATAGACATAGCCGATGTCTGAGCAAACCACCCAATCAGCGATTTCGTTTCCCGTCTCTCTACTCCTTGATAGAGTATCACGGCCTCGACGAGTCCAAAGTTACACCAAGCTGAGCACACGGCATGCCTTGGTATCGTATACATGATTTCGGATATATCACGAGGCTCAGCTGTGGTCAGCTAGTTTTCAGTGTCTCGTAATCCAAGACCCTTGTGTAAATTGGCATCTTGGATGTATGTTTACCGCTCATCACGACAATTGGGTCTATCGATGCCGCATATACGTAACCTCCCTGCATCTCGATACAGTGAAACGGGCTGAAGAGGTCACGATGTCCAGTGTTTAATTCCAATGGCTCCTCGTCAATATTGACGAGATCCATTAGAGGTCATGTGTCGTACCCCTTGGAGCAGGGGAACAAACAAATTACGTACTAGTGGCTCTGCTTACAGGACCACGAAACCAACGTCTCACGGACTTCTAGAAGCTAGATCAAACTTGACCACTTCAACAACTCAACAGTATGCTCTCAAATTACCAATTCCGATCCTCCCGGGGTTTCTGCATTTCGTGATGACCTCGTGATGCATTACTTTACCCCTTTCTTCTGAACATTGTCTCTAAATTAGGCGACAAGGATGACAGCAAGACAAGCAGAAAATAAACCAAAGAAATACAATGTTCGTGGCCGTTCGGAGGCTGTCTCTTTTCCAAAAGTTACCCGATTTTCATTCATCTGTAATGTGAGCAATTCCTCACTAGATTCCGTGGTTTCTATGTTCACCAGATGGTCTACCACTCCCGCAATGCTTATGCTCCGTCGGTGGTCGTGAAGTCGCAGACACCCGATACGTCGTATGTATACAGTGCATGCCTTTTTCATTCTCTTGAAGACATCTGTGGAAGACCATTAATGAACAGTCGTCATGGAGAAGGCCTTTGAGTTTACTTGTCATGTCGTACAATGACTACTTCATTTATCCTCCCAGTGCCAAACCCTCTCGACTATGCTCAGCTTTACAATTAAAGATCACAGGCTAAACAAATTCCCGAGATCTTGGCGAGATGTTCTCTTCTGCCTCTGCATCATGAATCCGGCCAATTCTCTTTAAGGCCCTGAGTCTGAGATATCGCCAGTTCTGCAAGTGCAAATCCTAGTTGGCAGATGCCTTCCGCCATGAACAAGGTACACAGAGCTTCGTCAAAGTGGCAATTGGACTATCAATATCACGAAATATATTAAAACAGTTCTCTACTGGTTTTCCAAGGGTCGGCTGGTGCAAGGGTCGGCTGTTGCAAAGGCCTCTTTGGTGTAGTCATCCATAACGAGTCGGGTGTTGAAGAGAGCCAAGATCAAATGGCCAGATCGATTCGGCCAGTGGTTAAGAAGAACTGCGTTAGCTGAGAGTGTTGTAGACTCTAAGCATGATTATTTCATTCCTCTTAGATGACATTGCTCTACTTTCATCTCAGTCCTACTAAAGACCTGGGCTCTCTGGAACCCAGAACACACTGGTGCTATTGAGACGTGCATCACTCCGGGACACACATGCCTGTTTATTAGGTATCCTGGAGAAATCTACTCTAGCGACTATGTGTAGGTACTTAGTAGTTACCAATGTTCATCAATTACATATAGCTACTACCTAGACTAAGCACGTGACGACCGATGTCATTTCTTCGGCTAAACCATGGTGCTGCGGAGCTTGCGAGGAACCTCCAAAAAATTTACTCGTAGATGACATCGTTACGCCAACGTCAACGCCAACTCATCACCAGCTATCGAGCGAATTCCCTTTTTCGTTGGGATTCACTACCATCAGCTTATTAAAGCAAGTAATACACTTGCCCCGTTTTTCTTACGAAGCCACCTCAATTCGTGATTCGGGCTATTATCTTTCGGCCGCAAGCTCCTCGACAATCCCGTTGATATCTTAAGCCTACCGATTCCACATACTTCACACTCCAATCAATCAAAATGGTTACTCTTACCGAGGTCGAGGACGAGCACTTCCAGCACGCTCAGGCTGGCCCCGATGTTGAGGAGGACGATGAGGACTACTCGGATACTGGTAAAACTTACCCCCGCACCCCGAATTGCATCCACGATATTGTGCATACTAACTAAATTCGCAGATTCCGAGATTTCCAACGAGTCTGATTACGACCCTACAGAAGAGACTTTCACTGAGCGACTATATGCGCTGCGCGATATCGTCCCCCCTACCACCCGCTCGTGGATCTCCGGCAAGGCCAGCACTGTTGGCAACGCCGCTTGGAGCGTTCTCTCTTTCAGCGGCAAGGGTGCTTGGGTGATCACCACCTCTGCCCTCTTCTTCGGCGTTCCTTTCGCCCTATCCTTTGCCGAGGACCAACAGCTCACTGCTATGGAGCAAGAGTACAACATGCGACAAAGCGGCAGTGAGCTTCTGACTGCTGGCACCGAGCAGAGCACCGCCGACCAAGTTGGTGCCGCCCTTGAGGGCAAGCAGGCTCAGCCTTCTCTGTAAACAATCAATCGGTGTCACGTATTCAAAACAAATCATGAACCTTGACCTAACGTTTCTGGGTACGAGGATATTCTAGACAGCGCCTCTTGTTGCTAAGCGCAGTCATCAGTGGGCCGAAAAGCAGGACCCTTCCATGTGTACAATAATTGTTTACGGCGTATATGGCCGACGGAAACCCATGATGGATGCTATTGGGTAGGACTGGGAGGACGAGAGCGCAACGCATCCATGGCGCATGGGGCATCGGTGTAAAGTATATGATGGGTTTAGTAATGGCTGCGATCTCATCTCCAGGAAAGGCGGTTCCACATGTATTTTGTCACATTAGAGCTGTATCATTGATGACTTATGTGTGAGGAGCTTTGTACAAGCTACAACCTATGTTGTGCCTTCACTGTGATTTATGCCGATGGGAGCATGTCTCTTAAATAGCCTTTGAGCTTGCCAATATAAGCGGTTTCGAATTCGAATAAACGAAACAGGTACGACGTCAAACGTATATCTGCCTTATAAAGGATTCGTGTTGACTGTAGAAAGGACATGGTTGAGCATGGACTACTGAGTAGTTCAGGGTAGGGGGTTTAATAGGTGCTTCCCCACCAAACCCTCAGGATGACAATCATAACCTAAGGTAGACATAACTCCAGCAAGCCCGATAACAGATCGCACACGATCAAGCAAAGGGAGAACAAGTGTGAATATGGACTACATTGATTTGCCCAAGATAGAGGTGAGTAGAGTTTGACCCGTGCTACTCCATCGCTGACAAAGATGTAAGCTTCATGCTCATCTGACTGGAAGTATATCTCGCCGTGCTCTTCATGAGGTATGGCTCCGCAAAAAGGCAACTGGGAATATAGATCTAGACGATCCCCTAGTAGTTATGCCTGAAGGTAAACACGACTATGATCTGAAAACGTGAGTATCTTGTCTGCTGTCAGACTCAAGGTTGCGAGTTGTGCACAACTGACGACTCTCCTGCTCTACATCAACAGCTTCTTCCCGCTTTTTAGCAGCTATATATACAATCTTATCACAGACGAAGAGTCTGTTCGTTATACCACCAACTCTGTTCTAACCGAATTTTGCGATGATGGTGTCTGCTATCTCGAGCTTCGGACCACACCACGCAGCACTCCTCAGCTTTCAGCAGAGCAGTATGTCGCAACTCTTGTTGATACAATCTCAACATTTGAGACTCAACACCCGCAGCTACATACTCGACTAATTCTGTCTATCGACCGGAGACATGAACTTGAGCAGGCTACGTCCACTCTCGTACTTGCGATGAAATATCGCAGTCAAGGGGTTGTCGGTTTAGATCTCTGCGGCGACCCAACAGCGCGACCCGGGGGTGAGATCAGTCTATTTACACCAGTCTTCCAAGAGGCAAAGAAGCAGGGTCTAGGTATTACAGTGCATTTTGCTGAAGCGGAAGCCAGCGGATCCAGGGAGGAGCTAGACACGCTGCTTTCTTGGCAGCCAGGTCGTCTCGGGCATGTAATCTGGGAGGATGAAGCAACAAAAAAGGAGATTGCAAGTAGAGGGCTGTGCCTGGAGCTATGTCTAAGCTGCAATGTTCGAGCTGGCATGGTGTTGGGTGGGTTTGAGGGGCATCACTTTGGCCACTGGAGAGGAATTGAGGGACCCAAGATCGCCCTCAGTGTAAGTCCTAACGACCGATGTGATGAAATGCTGGCGATTTAGAAAGTACTAACAGCCACGACAGACTGACGATGTGGGTGTATTCGGCAGCCCGCTGTCCAACGAGTATAGGCTCGTTGCGCAGCACTTTGCCCTCGATAAACAAGCTATATGTGATTTGGCGAAGGAGCCTATCGATGGTATCTTTGGAGGCAAAGAGGAGAAGGAGAGGCTACGACGTATCATGTGGACTCTTTGAAATGGGACTGATGACTGTGATACATATTATTATATATGTGTAAGTTCAATACGAACCACCAAAGTATGTTCCTTCTAGCACGTAGTCCTGGCTAGAATAAACCATTCAATACAAGAACAATTATCTTGCCCAGCCAAAAATCAAGTAATTTCTCAGAAAGCCCCGAACAACGATAACAGTCAATACTGCGACAACAAATACCAACACCAGTCGAAATTGATAAAGGCCTGCTTCACTAACACATCCTTGCCAACGTTCACTCAGGAGTATCACAACAGCGAGCATGTCGATTAGAAAGGATAATAGAAAAAGATGAGTGAGTCTAGTGGACTCGCGGTTCGATAGAGACATCCTGTGTCGAGGCACAGTTGGAGCACGATTGGATCTCACTAAGCAGTTAGTGATCGAGAGTTGTAAGACCTCCACACATGACATACCACTTCTGTGCAGTCTGTCGTCCAAATAGTGACTGGCCGCAATCATATTCTCAAGACCACCGTTACACACATTAACAGTGATAGAGCGAGCATTGTATAGGAGCAGCATTAATCGAGAAGTAGGGGCTTAGGCCATAGAGGCTGTGCTAAGCCATGTATATTTATATGCAGCATAGCCCGAAGAATTTCCTACCTATTTCACGAAGACAGCGACCAAGCCACATTGCAGGATCTAGTCTGCACCTTTATAGAAGTAGTCCTAAGTATAGATTGCACCTTACCAGTTTGGTGTGCGAAATAGGTACACGAAGCATGCTGATGCCAGAAGATCCAAGTTCTTTCTGATAAGGCTCACATGGCCCAAGGGAAATAGAATGATGATAGGTTTCAAGGTATATGGTATCAATATTGGCGTTATCATTTAGGCATAAACTATTAGAAGCTGTTCTAATCTATTGGTGTTTTTTCTTCTTCTTTGAGTAGCAGGGCGCAATGAACCTTTATGAACAGCTATCGAGCGGTTTAGGCATCAATAGTCAATTCAAACTGCTAAGACTCGCTAACAAGGTATGAGGAGAGAAGTTGATATCAAGCCAAATCAGGAGCATCTCGTCTTCTTCCATCAACTATTACAAATGGAAAGACCCCGCCCGTTAAACGCCGTACTTTTCATGTGTTTTCGTCTCAACCTGAAAGGTGGACCCCATCCGCATACAACCAAACCGTGTTCTTTCAAGCATCCGTCCATAGCTTCATCATCAGTGCATGCCTGGCGGCGGTGTCTCAAGGTCAACGCCTTCAACCTGGACACGCTGGCCATCACTCTGGCGGACAAGGTTGCTGAAGAAACGAGAAGCGCGCTCGCTCTCGCCCTTGACCTTGATAGTTTCTTCGCGCTTAGCGCTCAGATCCTTAAGACTTTGGTCGAGACCAACTCGAAGGTTATCAGCAGGAATGCGGAGAACCTTGCGAACAGATGAAGAGATGCGGGCAGAGTTGGAGTGGACATAGTCCATCTCTTCAAGTTGAGTAGAGATCTTCGTAGCAAGGCGAGGAGGAAGAGAGTTGGGAATCTGCTGCAGAACGTAGGCGGAGGCGGCAATAGCTATTACACAATTAGTAACCCGTTGTTAATTCGTGGATGTCTTTCACTTACCGGCCACGAGGATACCAGGAAGAATCAACTGGCGTAGGTTGTCATTGCCCAAGATTTTTGATGCTGTGAGGGCTTGATCCATCCATGTGTTCATACCCATCATTCTGGGCACAACAGCGCCAGCAACTGTAAGGGCCATGCCGGTACCGGCAAACTTCTCCTGCCGTTGCAACAAGGTGGTCCAGTCGACAAAGTCGGTCATCTCTGTAGGGATATCGACTTGACGAGCAAGAGCGTCTCGCTTGCGTCGGAACATGACGTCGGGCCGGAACTGGAGGTTCTGGAACTCGTCGCCAACGTGCAGAATACCCAGCTGCTTGATGGTGTTTACGCCATAAACAGTCTTACTACGAGCATAATCCTCGCAGTTCGACACTGAATCAGCAATGCGAGAGAACATGGCCTCCTTGAGGTCCTCTGCATACTGGAAAGCATTCCAGATACCAGGATAAGGCACGTCGTAGTGGCTGCTCCCGGAGTGAAGAATGGCCGAGTTGAGGGTGTTTCGGGTGTAGTCGTAGATATCCTTGCATGTGTCTTCAAGGTTGGCGTCAACTTTCTCGCTGACTTCAGAACGAGCCCTGCGACTAGATTCCAGTTGAGGCTCTAACTCCCTGAGCTCCTGAACCACTCGCTCCAGCTCCGACTCTGCCACATCTCGGTTGACTGTTGCAAGAGTGCCGACATCATTGAGAATATTGAGTAGGTAAGTTCGAGCTGGTGCAAGCTTCGATCGGGCGCGCTTCTCGAGTACGAACCTTCGCAATGACTGCTCAAGCGCCTCAAAGTCTCGCACCTTCTCAGCATCCTTGCCCTTGCCCTTGTCGTCACCATCGCCAGGGTCACCACTGCCTCCACTTCCGCTGCCGCTACCGGCAGGGCCGCCTGGGGGAGATGGACCGACAGGGATGGCATTGCTAGACACGAAATGCACGAGCTCGGAGTGTTCCTTGTGAGTTCGAGGACTAAGACCAGCAACCTGGTCGAGGACCATCTTTTCACATCGATTCTTGTCTCGAATAACATCAAATCCATTGACGACAATGAAAATGTAGGCCTTCTCAGCTGCGGCAGCCCAAATGAATTCTTTGGCAGACTGCGTGAAGTGATTGGCAGCCGAGACCACAAACACCACCACATCAATTTCCTCCTGCCGGGCAAAGATAGCTGTTGTCTTGGTTGTATCAGAATTGAGACCCGGGGCGTCGATCAAGGCAATGTCCACCACACCATTGTTCAAGAGAGATTCGTCAATGCTGCGGCTATCCTTGACGTAGATTTTGCACTGAGTGTAAGTCTCATTGTCAATGACGATATTCTCCAGTTCCTTTAGCGAGAACACATCATAGGTCGACTCATCATTTCGGTCGTAAGGAACGTCCTTATGGACAGCATGCACCTCTTCAATACCGGAGTTCTCCCTAGCATCGAGGACCTCGCAAAAGATAGCAGTGCAGGGCTGCTGATCCTCAGGTAGAACCTTTCGGCGTAGTAGGGCGTTACAGAAGGTCGACTTGCCGGCATTGAGATCTCCAGTGATCAAAACCTTACTCGCAGTATCCTCGATTCGTTCGCGCAGAGCAAGAAGATGTTTGATGCTGGAGCTGATCTTTCCATCAAGTAGTGACGCAATAGAACTTTTCTCAAGCGAATGCACAAGTTCAGTCTGGTGAAGTGCTCCGAGCTTGAGATCCAACTTCAATATGGAGAATTCTTGGGCAATCTGGGGCGAGACCAGTCGTGGCTCGGGTATAGATCGAGTCTCGGCAGCTCGGCTCGATTCGGCGGCACCGTCTTCGACCGTCGTCATGGATCGTCGTAACGCAGGGTTTCGGGGAGCGTGTGAGGAAGTCGAAGCTTTGCTTTCCATGCCCGTGAGCGCATGAGAAAGGGTTGGGCGTGAGGAGCTTCCGGATGAGTCCTGGCGTGCTCGTTGAACAGAGGGATAATGTGCGGGCCAGGATGCGTTCATCTCTTGTAGCTTCTGGAGTAATTCGAGCACTTTGTTGATGGAACGGCCGAGTGTTGCACGATGGGCATTGTACCACATCTGGTGTACAGCACCCGAGGCAGGTCGGTCGTGATGCATCGCCATGTCCCATGCTGCGGCGGAAGCCATGGGATGCTGCTTGTCGCCCGCTCCACTCCCACCATAGCCGGAGTCGACTTCGAGCATGCTCTGGAGGCGAGCAGCATGTTCAGATGCCATGCCATTACCGACAGTCATGTACTGGACATTGGAAGAGGACGAGTCTGCGGGTGGCGGAGAAGCGTGGTTGCTGTTCGGCGCGTTGGCGTGGCCATGATGGTTGTCGCCATCAGAATCGGTTTCCTGTTGCAGTCGGGCCTTGCCCTTGCCGTTACCGCTGAAATAGTCTTGGCTCATGTTGAATCAGTTTGTATCCGTCAGAGCGGCATGTTTTGCGCGGGAAGCGAAGGAGGGAAATATGAATGCCTGAGCAGCGATGCCAATATGATTGTGGCGGTCGGGTTGCAAGGTGGGAGGCGGAAACTTCATCCTTGCCGGACAAGTCAGTGTCAATGAAAACGACCCATCTCTGCATGAATTTTGCTACGTACCGATTCCCGATCTGATTGGCGGACGCTTGGACCAAGCGGGCTTTTATCTTATCGCAACCACTTCCAAGGCTCGATGACATAGAGAAGCCTAGTCTCGGGATACCCGTGACTGTCGCAATCAACTCATACTACAGTCTTGGTTTTTTTGCTCACTGCCTCGCGCAATTCTACAGCCTTTCCATCTTGCTTCCTGCGACAGCTCTCCTTTATAGGAACTACCTCGACTGTTCCTCCGACAACCCATCCTCTTTACCCGCTCTAAGATAACCCCCCGCACATCATGAATGTAAGAACAGCGGTGTCGTGCGATACAGCGCGCCCATGATGGCTAATTCTCTCATGATTTAGATCCTCGAATGGGCTTTCGGAAAGCGCATGACGCCCGCGGAGCGTCTTCGCAAGAATCAGCGCATGCTAGATAAGGCCATTCGCGAACTCGATCAGATGCGTGTCAAACTTGAGAAACAAGAAAAGACCCTTATCCAGCAAATCAAGACAAGTGCCAAGAATGGGCAAATGGGAGCCTGCAAGATTCAAGCCAAAGACCTTGTCCGTACGAGACGATACGTTGAGAAGTTTTATAGCATGCGTAGTCAACTACAAAAGATTTCGCTGCGTCTTCAGGTAAATAACAGCGCTTGTACAGCGATTGAGATTGGAGACTAATTGATTACGTTACAGACCTACAGGACGAACGAACAGATGATGCAGGCCATGAAGGGTGCTACTATGGCCTTGGGAAGCATGAACAAGTCGATGAACCTTCCCCAGCTCCAACGGATCGCTATGGAATTTGAACGAGAAAACGATATTATGGATCAGCGACAAGAGATGATGGACGATGCCATTGACGATGCTATGGATGTTGGAATCGAAGAGGAGGGCGACGAAGTGGTAGAGCAAGTCTTGGAAGAGATTGGAGTGGACTTTAACCAGGCGGTAAGCCTCAAGATTTCCACGTTCAGCAAACTATTTCGCTAACTTAATCACAGCTTGGCGAAACACCTACTGCCTTGGGAACTGCAGCAGTGCCCGAGGGTAAGATTGCTCAGGCAGTGGGAGGTGGCGGCGGTGGCGGCGGTGGCGGTGACCCCGTCGACGATGACCTTCAAGCAAGACTTGATAGCTTGCGGAAGTAGACCAATTGGTCAAGTGTTCAAGACGCCTCGGAAGTCTTGAAGAAGTCAACATATTATGCCGAAGTGGAATATTCATCCCGATATGGGCCAGTTAGGCCACGGGGACCAGCGATAGTTCGATATCACCGCCGTTCTCTGGTTGTGAGAACAAAGAGGCGGCTTCGTGGTGCTATATTTGTTAAGGTGTATTGGTGTCTGGAGAATTGTGTTATAATCCGTTAACTTATCAGCCTTTATGTGCTTTATAGAAAACGATACTTGCTGTTTTGCCAGAACTGGGGTGAAGTTGGCGAGGCTCGATTGAAATACCACTCAGTCTATATCCTTATTTCTCGAATCCTGCTTAGCTTAGACAACCTCAACATCTGAAGGATGTCGATCGAACATCCTTCCACTACAACGAACACCTCATTTCATGCGTGGGTTCTACATCCAAATTCAGCATTATAAATCCTACGGCATTCCAACAACTGGATTGATGTGGAGCCCATTCAGGCATGGCTTTAACGGCAGCCTCGGAGTAACACGTGTACAGGCGGTCACAGCTCTTAAAGCTGGCCTCAAGAAACTGGATCTCAGGATAAATTAGGTCCGAGCCTGTTAGCTTCATGTGACCGACAAGAGAGCAATTACCCATGGATGGTAATACTAGGTGCTCCTTCGGATGTCCCGGGGTGAGGTTGCAGTTTTAAGCAACCGAATGTTGCAGAAGAAAACAATATACATTAATACGTACCTAGTTATCTGATCTGTACCTATTCAAGGGTCCAGCTGAGATTCATTTTCTGGAGCTGATTCATTATCAAGATCGACACATTCAAATCCACTGGAACCCTGCCCTACCTGCCAAAAACAAACAATCATAGCTCAGCCCAAGATCCATTTGTCTGTGCAGCGCTAATCAGAACGCTCACAAGCCAGCAAACGTCACTACGGCGTGGGTACGTCAGTGGCCAACAGGCAGTGTAAGCGCCGCAGTTAGACGTCCCCGCCCCCACTGGCTTTGATCAGGGTGCACACTGCACTGGGAAGCTGTCCACGAGTCTCCACTAGGTCGGTTTACTAGACCTAGAGACTAGAGTACACCTACTTGAGCCCGTGCTGTTCATCCAACGAACGTCCCAAGGGAACCTAACCAACTCTTTCATCAACTACGACACGACTTTCTGTAGAAATACCTGCCTGGCGTCAAGCCGCAACTTAATTCGACCTTGTCGCTTATCTTTCCAGGGAATCTTCTTGGACCCTCTCCGCAGTTTTCTACTGTGGCACGCTGAGACTTCCTTCTCACATCCATCATCAGGTACGTACGTTCGTTCGTTTGCTGGTTGTTTTCACCTTGTTGCACTGGAAGGATATTGGGGTGTTTGCTTGCCTCTTTTCCTACGCTGCTTGCTTTTTTCTATACGTATTAGCCTTTGCTTGTTGCGCTCGTGCTTTACCAGGTCTCGAGCTGTGTGGATAGATGTCATTGTCCCCGCCAGTGCAGCCCGTTTCCCCTCGTGGCGTTTACGTCACGTTTCTGACCTACGATGTATTCTAGAGACTTGCGTCCCTACATCATTGATGCGAGCCATTGAACCTGCAAGCTTCGCCTCCTACTCTTGCCGTACGTTGCTCACAGGTGTCTAAGTGTGGCCGTCCAGTCAACTGTCACACCCGACCTGGAAGCGACAGCAAAAGGCTAGATTATCGGCGATTTAAGCGGTTAGCTACATCATCGACGTCTGCCCTGCAACAGTCTGCGTGCATGCGCTTATCAACCTGCCACTTCTCTCATCTATTGATCTTGTTCCTTCTTGGCGGTATTGAAATTTACATCCGGCCCAATTTCTCTAACACTTCCAGGTTTATCTTGCGCCAACGAATCATAGACGCCAAGCTGGTTGAGACCAACGCCCCGCCCCTACGCTCTTCACGACATATCTTTCCCTAGCTACCGCAACGATCGCGTGTAGCCATCCTACCGTCCTCAGCCCTCCAAAGACGATACGAACGAAAACCAACATCTCATCACTTACAGCATCACCATTGCTGACCTTTCCCTCGCCCTGCGCAACGCCACATAGTAATATCTTGTCCCCATCACAAGCTGGCGAGTAACAAGCGTCGCAGTCTCTCCTCGACCGGAGGAAGTCTGCTGAATAGGATGTTTGGCAGCAATTCTAACCACTCAGCGGGAAACAAATCCGAGAGCGATTCGAAATCCGATAAATCTCCTTCTCCCGAGCCGGGCTCGGGCCCTAGCGCTCCAGCTCCTATCAGGTCAACTGATCAGGCCGCGAGCGGTGAAAAGCGTAGTGGAAATGGAAGTCCTCCAACTCGCCAGGATATTGGCGGCCCGAACGACAAGAAACGCAGAAGTAGTAGCGTCAGTAGCCGCGCCAGTAGTCTTCTAGCCTCGGCCAAAAACTCGCTCAACTTCTCTCAGAGCAGTCGCAGCGGAGGCTCTGATGCGAGTTCTCAAACACCTATTCAGAAGCTTGGCAAGCAAGATCCTGCTCTCGCTGTGCCTCAAGGCCAACACAACAATTCTGCCGGAGAGTCCGCGCCAGGACCCAAATCTACATTTCGTGTTGGCGTTTGGGAAGATAGGAACAAGAAATGCCGTCGCACTATGGAAGACACACATGCCTTTCTGTACAACTTTGCGCAGACTCCAGCTCTGAATGACGCATCTGCAAAGGACAAGTCTACCAAAGACGACCAGGAATTGGGTACCTCAGATATGGTGGAGTCTGACAACGGATATTTCGCTATTTTTGATGGACATGCTGGTTCATTTGCTGCCGACTGGTGCGGCAAAAAGCTGCATATCATTCTCGAGGATATCATACGCAAAAACCCAAACGCTTTGATTCCAGAGGTTTTGGACCAGGCTTTCACAGCCGCGGATGCTCAGCTTGAGAAGCTTCCGTTGAAGAACAGCGGTTGCACCGCAGCCGTTGCGGTTTTGCGCTGGGAGGACCGAGCATCGAATGATCGATCAGCCATCAAATCCGCCAGGCCTGAAGAGCCTGTTGAAATGGACAAGGCTAACGATGGGGCGCTCGACGAAGCCACTAATGCAACCACTTCGAAAGGAAAGGGCAATGCCCGCCAGCGAGTATTGTATACCGCGAACGTTGGTGATGCTCGTATTATTCTTTGCCGAGGTGGGAAGGCTTTGAGGCTTTCCTACGATCACAAGGGTAGTGATGAAGTAGAAGGCAAACGAATTGCCGCCGCCGGAGGGTTGATTCTTAACAATCGCGTCAACGGCGTCCTTGCCGTAACTCGTGCCCTTGGCGATGCTTACATGAAAAAGCTCGTCACAGGCCACCCATACACCACTGAGACAGTTATCCAACCTGATAGTGATGAGTTTATGATTATTGCTTGTGATGGAGTAAGTTTGAGCGTGCCCCTATTTTTAGGACATCAAATCGCTAACCTATCTAGATTTGGGATGTATGTAGCGACCAAGAAGCTGTTGATCTTGTGCGCAATGTCGAGGATCCCATCTCAGCCTCGAAGCAGTTGGTTGACTACGCACTGAATCGCTTCAGCACCGACAACCTGTCTTGCATGGTCGTCCGCCTGGACCAGAACAAGGAGGCTGCAGCTGAGGTGGAAGGTGCAGCGTCTCAGGTCAGTGAGGCAGACAAGATTGTCAGCGAGACCAAACAAAAGATTGCAGACGGCAGCGCGGCCGCCGTCGGTGTATCAGCGAGCAGTAACGCACCCCAATCCGACCCCCCTATAGCTGTTCAGGAGGGTACTTTTGTGCCAACTTCGCTGGATGAAGTGGTGACCGAGGAACCTCCCCATGTTGCAGACCCCAAGTCTGATGAGGTTCCTATATTGAATAAAGCGGCAGTTGAGGAAGCCCGGAAAGACAAGCCGGCAGCAGATAAGCCGGCTGAAGAAAAACCTCCTGGGCAGGCGTAATTCATGGACAATGGCTTAGACATAAGGTGTTATGAACATACGTTAGGCTAGTTATTCGGTCTCAGAACAGGAGCACTGCTGAGCACTGTGAGAATGGTAAACGGATGCAGTGAGTTGCTGCGTGTCCTTCGACATGAAGCTATACTCGTATATCCCTGGACCACGTTGCAAAGTGCGGTCTGAAGTTGCATGCACGGAAAAGGTGTTCTCGTGTGTTTCATGTTCTTACTGGGCTCACAAGACTGGCATGAGCTTGAGTGGTCTTGTGTTATTTCTACATGTTAGTTGAGTAGCATGCTCGTATAAGCAAGAGCAGGAAGGAGAGCAGTAAGATGCTGCTTTTGGAACGGTGCGGTGCGGTGTAGTATCGTTAATGAATACAAATATGAATTGAAAGTGATATCGATAATGGAAATACTTCCTCTGCGTTTGTGGTGGGCGAGCCAATGGGGGATACAATGTTGCTTAACGTGGTCACTGACATAGCTAAGCAGGCTATTTTGTGTGTAGGGTATCAAGCGGCAAGATAAGACAAGACCGAGGCAATTCACGTCACGAATGTTTTAAATTAAACCATTAAATCGAGGCTAGTTGTTCTAGGGCGCTTCGACCTGAGCTTCCATGCTTCTGGTCCAGGCACGTCTGCTGGGACTGAATCGCTAGTTCAACGCAAGGCTCCATTCTAAGAGGAGTTATCGGCTACAAGAGTGATTGCAAATTACAACATCATCCACTAATATCATTATACGCTGCTGCAGCTGAATTGTAATTGGGAACAGCCAAATCATTTCCTGCAAGTCACAAGTACCGTGCAAAAGAAGAAACAACGACATGAGATTATGATTACTCCCTAGGCGATGGGCATCACTTACAAACGCAGCAGCAGTCGGCTAACTGACTTTATAGTGAAGGAACGAGAGCGACACGTAGAATTAATTGCCAAAAAAAAGTTTGTATTAGTTACGTCTAGGCGCATTGGAGAAGCCGGTGCGGGAACCATGTGTTGTTGCTTGAGTGGCTTTGACTTGTGGCTTTGATCTACCAAGATTGGAACTTGGACCAAACTTAGAATATATTTCGACAGACCAAAACATGATCGACGGGAACGGACGGGAGCTTGAATGTATGCGAGTCATAACGATGTCTTTTGAGTGTATCGCAGAGTCTGTCGTCTGTGCAACTGAGAGCAAGATAGATCGGCATTGTATATACAGTTTGCGAGGGGCCAGCTGAATATTCAATTCATTTCGTCTCGGGATGCGGTCGTTTCGTTTCACCTCGTTGCTCTTTTCGTCTACATTCGCCCATGAAACCCTCCACCTTGTGCCCCTCTATGTCCTGTACTGTAACCAAGCTTAGATGTAGACTTGTGCTCGGTAGCACTTCTAGTGTTAGCTTCGCCATTGTTTGTGCGATGCTTCTGGTGGACGTCCATTTGTAGCATGGGCTTGCTCAGTATTGTCCTATCCTGGCGGGGGGATAATTAGACGCTACTCATTATCCATTCCAGAGCGAAACTCCCTTTTTGGCTGGCGCGCAATTTACACTCTGACGGACATGATTGTCGAGTAATTGATCGATCATCTATGCTCCATTAATGTCATTCCGGTTTTATAGAGCCCCGATGGTATGACGGATGGATACTTTGTGTCTTTTCTTCTTTTGTTTGAGTGTATCCGTACTCCGTACATGTCTCGGCTCATAATAAAGTGAGGAAGCACCTGTTGGGCGTTTGGTACCGGGCCTAATCAATTTTAATCAATTGATCGACACTTGGACCTGGGGACGACAACAGTTCCGTTACAGCAAACGCCTGGAAGAAGTAAGGAACTCAAACCCTTACAAACGTTACAGCACGGGATTCATTGACATTATACGGATATTCGATGAGTTAACGCAACTTCGAAGAGACACTGCAAGATCGAACAGAACGACCAAAAGCAAGCATCAACCACCCCAGCTCAATTTCAACCAACCCATGGTGTTTAAATCCCTGTTGACAGTCCTCCATCCATCGCCTTGAGCCTTGAGCCTTGAGGTGCCCCTGAAATCTGGTGCTGCTGCCCCCTTGACCCGCACTGGAAACCCACTCGCCCATTCCCACCCGCTTCTTGACTGGAAACGACCCCGAATTTATACTGGACTGGCCTAGCTCTACAACACTACTCGACTTGCTCGACTGATTTGGCAGATTCCCCCGTCTTTCGGGAGCTTCATTTCTCTTTCCTTTCCTTTTGATCTCGTCCTCTCTCTCGACTTCGACCTTTGCTGGCCGATTTGCAGCGGTTCTGCTTGCCTTTCTTTTTACTCTTCTTTATTAATTATCTAATCATCCACCTTCTGTTGCTGCATGCTTGCTGCACCAACCTGAGCTTTTACCCTGGCTCTTTTCTCGATTTATCTCTCTTTGACCTCAAAACAGAGACGCCATGTCGTTGAATGGGTTAGACGATCCAAAGATCCAGGAGGCACACGAGGCCGCTGTCGCTGAACCCGGAGGATGGTATGTTAAAACCATTGGCATGCGTGAATTGAGATAAATGGTTGGCTAAGTCTTCAGGTTCCTCCTCAAGTACGCGAGTCGCGATGAAGTCGAAATATTAAACCGTGGCTCAGGCGGCGTGGTTGAAGTGCGCAACAACGTTGCTAAGTACGAAGACACGAGCCCTCTATACGGTTTCTTGCGATATCGAAGGAGAAATGTCCTGATTAAGTATCTGCCAGAGGACTGCTCCCGTCTTATTCAAGGTTTGTACCTGTCTTGTTTCCCCTCCATGACAGGGCCTTCTTTGTTCCTAGCATGGCCGTCCGCAACGCGATGCGCTGACACGTTTTCAATATACAGCAAGAGTAGCTGTTCACTTCAACGCCGTTTGCGACCGATTCTCTCCCTACGACACCATATTTGAAATTACCGAAGCCAAGGAATTGAAGGATACCAAATTATCGGCTGCTTGTTCCCTGCATGCTGCTTCGGGATCTAATTCATCATCGTCAAGCTCGCTACGTAGGAGACGATTGATGGAGATTGCGGAGGAGGAAGAAGAGGAACAACACCATCGCGCCATCAAACGCCAATCGGTTGCTGGGGAAGACGAAGACGGTGATGTGAGGCCCAAGACAGCCAAAACAAGCCATGACACTGTCTTGTCTGCCGAGCCTGTGACATTAAACTCAGAGTTGGCTGGATCTCCAGAGCACAGCAAATTTACTGACGCTTCAACATCCGAGGTTCCCAACTTTGTAGGCGCTGAAGACAGACCCGACTCGCCTTCTCAGTCGGATGCTCCTCTGCGTTTGTCATCGCAATCAGGCCGACCTGATTTGTTTCCCTATTCATCTTACAATTACGGCAAACCGAAAGTGAAGCTTGGACCGCGCCCATCGCTTGAAACGAATGGCGGTAGACCTCGCACTGCTGGATCATATCGACCTGTTTCACAAATGCCTTCCGGCTTTAAGTTATTTGGCAAAGGCTCAAAGAAGGAGAAGAGCAGAGAAGAGGCAGCCACTGAGGATGTCCCTGCTGAGGACAAAGACGCAATGCCTGCACAAGACGGATTGAAGATTGTGCACACAGAACTCACCCGCCCGGCTACAAGCTCTGGGGTTTCTATTCCTGGTTCCCCTGTTTTGCCCATGCCTCCACCTGCCAAACCCACGATATCACCAGAGAAGGCAAGACTAATGAAAGCTATGAAGCTTCGAGAGAAAAGGAAGAAAAACTTGGCCGATGAATCAGCAGGTGCGCCATCGCCTCCTCTTGAATCTCCTGGACCTAGCGAAGGAGGATCCTCAACCGATCGAGCAGAGGACAACGAGGATCAACACGAAACTGAATCGGATCAACCATCCATGTCAAATGCTGACTCAGGTATTGGCCTTGATGGGTCCTCCGCCTCCATGAACAACGATCAAACGTCCGAGCTCACCCATACCGACTCTCACCCGGACAGCCCCATTATTGCTTCTTCTGAACCGGAGATTTCCACCAAGGCCTCCTCACTCTCTGAATCTACAGATGAAACTCTTCACCCCAAGAACGAGGACGTGCAAGATCGAGACCAAGTCAACAAGGCCGACGATGATATGGCCCCTGGAAATAGCCTAGACGAACAGCCCGTTGCTGTAGAGACGACTACACCTGTAGCTGAGACTCTTGACGAAGGGAAGGTCCAGAACCCAGTCGCCGAGCCCGAGTCTCACAATGAGACCACCGTTTCTACCCAAAAATCGAATGTCTCCACCAACAATACCGATCCCACAGTGGATAAGATTCCAGACGCTTCAGAGACGCCCGAGGTTTCGGCCAACATCAGCAAAGCCGACGAGCCGCTATCCCCTACAACTGCTGCGCTGAAGATCCCCAAGTCTAAATTCTCGACTCAGGATCTTCGATCAGCAGCGGCCCCAGCTCCGGTGCCAGCGTCTAGCTCGCCTAAACGGAGTACTCGTGAGAACAGCCCTATCATCGTGACTGAGGAGGCTCAGGATGAGAAGAAGGACGAGGAACATTCCGATGTTAAGCAGGAAAAGCGCAAAACTAGCATTGAACCCATCAAGACGGACTTCTCAGAAGATAAAGGTCACCTATCTGATGACGAGGAGGATTATATGGAGGAGTTGCACAGCGCGACTCTTCATGAGGCGAAACCAATGACTGTCGCGAAGAGTCCCGTCACTCCAGTATTCCCTAGCCCTACGAAGGGTGATCGAGCTTCTACTTTTGGCAGAACTGTCTCGAATCCCGTCCAGAGCAAGCTCCTTGCCCCTGGCGATGTTCTTGCCCCTAATGATGTTACTTCAAGCTCAGCGCGTTCTGTCAGCTCTGGGGCTGCTTATTTGCACAAAGTTGCTCAGCAGCCAAGTGGTTTGAGCCGGAAATCCACCGTGGGATCAAGCATTTCTCAACGTATCAAGGCGCTTGAGAAACTGTCAGCCACCACCGGCGAAACTCTCAGCCCTGCTGTCACTCCCGCAAGCCGTGAGAGACCATCTTCAGCTTTCTTTTCCGTGCGGAGAAGTCGAGAGCCCACTCGATCTCCATCTGTGGCAGCTCGGACCAGCTCTTTCAATCGCCAAAACCTACGAACACCACCCTCTCGATCTGGTTCTCGTGACGAGTCTCCCGATGTTGCCAGGCGGACTCACAGAGAGCGCTCCAACTCGGTAGCTAGCCGCCTATCCATGTTTGAAGCGAATCCTCCAGAGAATGGTGACTCGCCTGGTTCGGAATCGATCTCGGTCACTGCTAGAATAGTCCGGGATCCAAGCCAGAATGCAGCAAAGTCGTTCGAGCCTGCTAAAGACCTATCTGAATTTAACCCAGTGGAACTCAAAGAATCTCCCCTCCTGGTCGATCACCAGAAGGCATCACCAGTATGGACACCTGCAGCTTTTGAGCCTGTCAAAGAGACCATCATTGAGCGCCGCATGTCCAAGGAAGGTCGTAGATCAGAATCAAACAACCAAGACAAGGAAGACCACTCTCGGCGTTCTTCTCTCAGCGTTGTCAAAGACTTTATCAACGATCGCCGTAAGTCTCTCACGTCACCCTCGTCAGATGCAGTCTCTGCCAAGGGCTCACGATCCCCAACCCGACCACCTTCAACACATCAAGCCCCACGGTTATCAATCAGCAGCCGTCGATCATCCATCAGCCGTGACCGAGAGAACGTTCTCTCGCCTTCGGCTACCATCGACAGTTCCGCATCCAGCGATGAAGCCAAGTCAAATAACGAAAAGAAGAAGTCGCGTACAGGTCGATTCATGCGTCGTCTCTCATCTCTTTCCAGCTCTCGCGGCAAGACTACGCCCCCCACTGTCCTCTCGCCAACAGTGCATGAGGAGATGGCCGAGCCTGTCCGCCCCGCAACCACAGGCCCTCCCTCTATTGTCTCATACATGGGAGATGTCAATGTGCAGTTCCCTGACAATCTTCTCTGGAAGCGACGCAACATGTGTTTGGATTCCCAGGGTTTCCTCCTCTTGAGTGCTCTCCCGGCACAGAGCAGCCGTACTGCTCAGGGTACTAAGCGTTACCATATGAGTGACTTCCGAGCCCCATACGTCCCTGATGTTGAGGTCCAAGAGCTGCCCAACAGCGTCGTTCTGGACCTTGTCGACGGCAGCAGTGTGCAGCTCGCATGCATGGACCGTGCCGGGCAGATGGGTATCCTCAATAGTAAGTGCCGCCAACCAAAATCGATGGATGACCAGCAGACTAACAACTGAAACAGCTCTCCAAGCAGCCCATGCCAACCATACCACCCCCTTCGTGCTGTGATTTGACGTCTGATTTGCTTTTGGGGCGTCTGAGACGATTCCATGGGATCATCAAACGCGAGTTAACTACATCCTCATTCATTCGTCGATTTGTACCATTACATATATACGGCAACCATCACCTGCCACACCCATAAACCGCCTTCTGCGTCCTGCGATACATTAACGGCCTTACGATACCTTATCAATATTCACCTTGGCTTTAAAGTGTATATCGCTGGCTTAGCTGTCTTGCACTTTACCAGGTGCTTGTGCTTACTAGACACCATTGTCGTTTAACCACAACTTCCTTACCTGGCTTCACATCTTCCCTTTTAAACACACATTCACCTGAAAGACTCTTCGAATAATCTTCTACTTCTGTTCTCTTCGCATGTCAACTATGTACGCATGATACCACAAAACTTTCTGTTTCATCCGCGTGGCCCCAACGGCTTTATTTTCTTCTTTGTATTTTCTTCATTCTCTGCACAAGAGCCTGGTTTGTGCTTCTTATTCTAAATCATATGCTCGTTCTTTATTGCTTTTACCCATCAAGCTGTTGATTCTCCTCGTTACACAGACGATATACACGCCAAGTGCAAAGGAGAGAAGGTTGGATAGGCGGTTGAGGGTTTCCTACTATCATCAGGGATGGAAAGGGAATGGGCTTGGTCAAAAATTGATCAAACCAAGGTAGAAAGAAAAAAAAGATTGATTTCAAATCCACTGTCCAATGCTTTGTGATACAATAAACATGATTGGATTCTATAAATTCCTCGTGATGTTAAACTCACCGACACAGCCAGGATCTGGGGACATGGTTTGACAGAAGTCTATTCGAAATTTTTATCTTTTTATACAGCTATTTCTGGGTTTATTTTTTTTGCGTCATCATAAGATGCAACTATCAACTCATCTTCATATACCAACTTCAACCCCAGGGTCGTAAATATGCACTTGTCCTCTGTGTACCCTAACAAGCATGACACACACCTCTTCTTCCTGTTTTCCTTTGTGTTGTGTTTTTAATCGACGTATCGATTCCTTAGATACCCCCGTTGAACGAGATACCGAATGGGGTAAGATGTAGAGAGGTGCGGAAAGACTGCATTGTGCAGTCGCTTAAAACGAATCTTTAATCCCAGTAACATAGTTATCATGTACCTTCAAGGTACTGTGAGAAGCACCGGGGCTTAGGGGTGGCTAGTTGGAGGGCCTGATGATGGATCCAGTCCTGGGAATTGAGAGGGGTCCATGGCCATGTACTCGAGAAGATCGAGACCCCCGACATTAACGCCTTCAGGGCCCATAGCAACGGAGGGGTTCTCTACGTTCTGGAAGAAGGCCGGGCCAGGAGGTAAATACCACATCTCGTTGCCTTGGTGGTTCCAGTCTTCAAAAAGGCTCACATCCATGTTCGCAACAGCGTTCTCCACCACCGTGGGCGTTGATGGACCTAAAGGACCTTGCCCGGGGTAAGGGAAGTTCTGTGCAGAAAGATCGAAAGGCGTGGCTGAGATGTTGTTGGCTTCGTGAGTAGGAGCCGGAGGCGGAGCTAGGGGAGGGTTGTCAGCATTCACATCAACATCCCCTTGAAAAGGATGCTTACCATTTCCGTTAAGCCCGTCTCGGAGTCTCTGAGCATGGCCGCCAACCCAGTTCGTCTGACCCTCTCCTTCAGTAGAAGCGAGAGTGCCATCATCATGATGTGTTTGCCCATCCGGAACAGGACTCTGCCCCCTGCCTGATGCTTGCTGCATGGTGGGAGCCTGGATGAAACGGTTGCGGAGACGGCTCGTCAAAGACTCGAGAAGGTCTGCAAAACGGATTCCAAGATGCACATCATCTACGACGCAATTTCGAAGCGCCTCGACTGTTGCGTCCATCAACTCGATGCTCATCCTCACATCGGATCGCGGAGCACCAAGAGCAAACGTCTTAAGTAAAAACATGGCGCCGCTAATGATGCGGAAATATGTCCGCACCGGAGCGTGCTTGAGGTAATCACCAGGCAGCAAACCTTCAACGACCGTGCGAAGTAGATCTCGACTTCCTTCAACCACTTCGCGAATGTACTCCTGGTCGTGAGCAGTGAACCCTCCAAGTTGGCCGAGGGGAAGCTTCCCATAGTTGATCATTGTCTGGGGCGACAATTGCGGGTGACCGTTCGCTGCACTCGATCCGTGGTGGCCAGAGTTGGCTGTTGCCCCGGCTTGGTTGGTGCAGCGCTCAACGACGGCTTGTAATGAAAGGGAGTTGATATAAATGCGTACGTATTGATACTCAATTGTCAGAATATGCCGGATGAACTCAGGCAATCGATACAGCTCGAACTCTCTCCACCAATCGCGAAGAATAGGCTCGAACTCTTTGAGAATGCTGATGTATTTGCCATTTTGAATAATCTGTGTTGTATGCTTGCGAGAGCGGAAAATCTTCTCATTGCCCATCTCCATCGCATTGCTGATGCCAGCCCAGCAATGGATAATTTGGTCATCCAGTTCCAGGTCGGGCACATAGTTGAAATGGTTGGACATTGAAGATGGGTTCGTTCCGGGAGTAGTGCCATCTACTGAGCCAGGCCGGAACCGAGCAAGAGCAGGGTCGCTTCTTCTCAGGTGAGCCGGAGCCATGTTGGTCCAGCCGAGACGACCAGCCAGTTGTGTCGTGTAGATAAGCAACAGGCGCTTGATTCGGAAAGCTCGCTGTCTGTAAGCTTCCTCCTGATACTCAGGTCGAGTGATAGCGTCATCTTTGAGCAATTCATCAATGTCATCGAAGACGCCCAATTCGTATGCGAGCCCATTCGCCGTGCTAAGCAACATCCAGCACATTCGGTCACTTCTCCATGCCGGCTCGAGCCAACTTTCGATCCTTTTGCCACCAAAACCACTGCCCAGCGTTTTACTTGGATCCTCATCAGCAGCTGTGATAGCTTGGAAGGCGGCTTCCATGGGTAGAACCAGTTCATCGGTGGCTTCGGTAGGAGGGAAGTGCAATGCGCGAGGATGCCACTCGGTGAGAATCATCAACGACTCAATAGTTCCAAGAGTTCGTAGACTGCCTTTGCGCAACCCTCGCCATGGCGCTGTACTGCTTGTTTGAGACTCGTCGAAGATGGCGCTAGTGCTGGGTGGGACACAGAAACCACCTCCAAAAGCTTCTTGTCCCCATAGACACCGCTCGATCATGCCACGGAGATACATCCACAGTTGCTCGTGAATCGCATGCGACCGGCAATGTCCACCGGTGCCTGGCATTTGTCGATAACGCGATGCAATCGTCAGAAGAGTAACGGTCAGGATAGGCTCCTCGTACAGAAGTGTAACGTGGGAAGCGGGGTTGCTGAAAGTAGGTGGTGATATAGGCGTCAATGGAGAGAGATATTTGTAGTAACTGTCCAGGTCAGCATCTTGTTCAATGTCAAGCAAGTAGACATATCTTACTAGTCGATATACTCAATAGCCTCGAGGGCTGTGAACCAACCAGCACGGACGAATCGAAAGCGCTGCCATGCCTTGATAGCTTCAGCATATCCGGGCTGGGAGCTGAGCTCAGGCCGCGAAAGCTCAGGGTCAACGGGCTGCTCTGTCTTTGGCGGTTTGGATGTCGACCTCGGTACATATCCATAAGGACCAGTGTCTTCGGGCGGGGGACGAGGAGGAGCGGGGCGGACAGAAGAAGTGCTTTCTCTGCGTTCACGATCAACTGCGGGACTAGTATATGTTAGCATCTAGACTCGGGATAGCTGGATTTAAGAAGTCGTAAAGCATACCTGTCTGTGGCTGCCTTATAGAGGAGATCTAATGCGTCTTGTGGTCCAAAAACACCCCGCCTCATGACAGTTTGAGCCTCGATGTTTTCAAGAGTCTGGTTGGCATCGCCTTCATGTCCCCAATCGCCATCCCTTCCACGGCTGATTCGACTACCATCAGGACGGCGCAATGGCTGAGCTTGACCGTGAGAACCTCCTGGAGTTAAAGGAACATTGCTGTAAGATCGGCGTTCGATGAGCGGTGGTGGAGGGCTGCCGTTGGTATTCAGTCGTTTACGGCCGTTTCTAATGATGTATTCATCCTGATCGCTGCCATCCTCATCGGTTTTGCGCTTTCGACGGGTAGCGCTGAAGAAGCACTCTTTGCTTTCGCGGCGGCAGCGCACACATGGAGGATCGTGAGGGTTGTCGACACTGCCAAGATCGCATCGTACTTTGCGCCGGCGACAGGGGATGCAAGCTTGGTAGACGCGCTTGTGCTGAGGGTTCTGGCCTCCATTGGCAGCCGATTGTCCAGGAGTTTGATGTGCGGAACCCTGTGCTGTATTGCTGACTGAAGCGGCGGGACTCGAATCAGAGGCCCCGGAGGCCGTTTGGCCAGCACCATACGGGGCCATTACAACAATGTTTGTCGGGAATTGAGAGGAGGTGCTGTCGATTGGCTTGGCAATCGGCCTGTCGAGCTGAGGAGGTAGCGCGGGGAGCCTGTAGGACGCCCAGCAGAAGCGTCGATACCGACGTCGCCGTGCTCCGTGCTGGAAGCAAGCAACTCAATCAAGAGCTGACAAGGCTTAGATCAGATGCGACAAAAAAACGACAAGGTTGATAGCTGATAGAATATGATGTCGCGTTTCGGTTTGCGGCGGTTCGAGAAGGGAAGTGAAGAGTACGTGGGCCGAGGAGAAGCGGACTGGGGGGAAAGGCGTCCTTTTTGGAGTTCTCTGGGCCGCTGGGTTGCGTGATCAATACAAAGAGCAATCAACCAAGACGCCAGCCGCAAGGGTTTTGACTCGAAAGTGCCCTGTGCGTGATTGTTATAGTCTAGTACATACCCTTGCTACTGGCTCCATTGACCCGTTGATAAGAAGACAGTGGCTCACTAGAGAGGCCTGGCCCTGTTCTATCGAGGTCCTCGATGCGGGGGGAATCACCTAATCAAAGACTGGACTCGGCCGGAAGAGCCAATGCGATGCTTGATTGGTCAGAAGGAACGTACAATCCCCAAGTCGCTACTGTATTGTATGTAGACACCTACTCAGGCTACTGCAGAGAGCTGTGGTAAGACTTTTACTGTTCTTTTTTCTGGGGAGGGGAAAGGAGTTGGAGGATTCTGGGGGTGAAACAAGCGGGCAGCAATCAAAGCAAGTCAATGTCGGTAGAGCAGGAACAGATGTGATAGGTTCAGAGATTTGGAGGGAAGGTCACGAGCGTCGTTGTTTTTTTCCCTGTGCTCCTTGTCCAACGACTATAACACGTTGATGTTAGAGATCAACGTCAACTTTGGGAGGCGTAGCATACCACAGAGGGTCAGGTGATGGGGTGTCAATGTGATGTGATACCTTACGTATTGGAAATCAACAGTAACTCACCATGACTTAGCACGGATGTCATACAGCATAACCATTCCAATCAAGATCAGTCTCGTCATGGTTGTGAGTTAGCTAATATGCCAAGACGACCTTGGGGAATAAGCTAGGTTTCTCTTCTTTGTCTCAGGAATCACTAACCTTCCTATTGTATTTCCATTTGCCTATTTCATTGAACCCAATGCCTATGTCTGTGTCGCGAGGCTGGTCAGAGTTTTCAATGGCAAGGCACGAGGCACGCGGTATGCGATATGTGGTATCCGTATGTATTCAAACGTCTAGAAAAATAGAACAAAAGATCCCAGTTACTCAAAAGTTCGCGTTATCCCGAGACGGGCAACTCGATAACCAACACCAAACCTCATTGGTTCGCCCAGGATTTGGTATCGTTTTCGCTGCAAAGCGCTGCAGGCGATCGAGGAGGCCAGGGGTCAGGATCCAATCTTGTGCAGCCTTCAGAGGAGAAAAGGGTAATTACAGAGTAGTTGAGTTAGCTTAACAGATGATATTTCATAACACGATACTTATTCTCCAGGTTTGTCAGTCCTTTTGCAAACGTTGATAGTTAAGAAACAGCCTATTCATCTTTTCTCTAACCCTCCTGTTCATGTCTTTCAGAAGTGATGTTACCACATATGTCAAGCATCGTATAATTCACAGACTCGAGCTCTCTCAATTCACATCAGCACTTGTTCAAAGCTTCCTTTCCGCCCCTCCCGTTCCTCGCACACAACCAATCACCAATTCCGAGGCGCATGTCACGTTGACAACACCTCTGTCTTGCTGGGATCTATATGTGGCGGTCTACGATCTATCAAATGCTCATTCACTCCTCTCGAACAAGAAGGACATTCTCGACCCCTGCAACAACAAAAGTTGGGACGTGCAGCCTCGAGTTGAGATACCCCTGCTATTCGTTGTGGATAGACGACGTCTTGGCTTTGAGACGGTCTAAAATTCTCCTAAGCCCCGCAGAACATCGATACCCTTGCTTTTTTCTGTTGGTTGATATTAGCACCTAGTCTCACATGCTTCTGATGATGGATATCCTGCATATAGGCACATTCAGTTGACGACTACAGTTAGGTATGGTCTGTGTTTTCTGCAGGCAACATAAGCTTTTGACTTTTGGGGTTCAGGGACCTGTTCCCGGTCCGGAGTTGGGGCCGGAGGTTCCAGCGAACAATTAATTATGTATACATTGCCAGGACTGAATATCTTTTACTTAACAACGCCCTATTGCAAGCCATCTTGTAAACCACGAGCACCCCTGCCCTCTCTCGTACGTAACAACAACGCATTTGAGCGGAGAAAAAGTCCTCGCTTCCTTATCTCGACCCTCCATCATGTCCGTCACTGCCGAAGAATCTGTGCTTAGGATGACCCCTGCTTATGGTCAAATTCAAGAACTTAAGGTGATACTGACTGTCACGCAAATCTCGAAAGTACCGATGCATGTTGCGTGGCCAATACCAAGGACGCAAGGTTCTTGGTTGAGCAGGTCGTTTAAGGAATCGAGAGAGAGATCATGTTGGTAAATGTAAAAGGCAATGACAAGATGTAACCCCGTAGTGTAGCTGCATACGGTACATGATGGTCTCGTACTGTGACAATGATTCGAACCTTTGATACCATCGATTTGTGTCTTGTAAATAGCATCACCTCGACAAATGGCGATCGAGCGTGCATCTTGGCCGCCAACTTCTCAGTATTGAATGAATTCGCTAGTCAAGTATAGTCGAGCCATATGATCTGAGAGGATCAATCTGGCCAACAACTACCTATACACTCAATCTGGAGTACTTCGGTCTATCGATATCCGGACCCGTGTTTGTAACACCCATGAGGCGATCTGCATCTACGCACATGACCCTGGTACCCGGACACCGGCTACGCGCGTACATGCACGGCGTTTTGGTCCATCCTCCGCCCGGTCGGAGCGACAAGCTTTCAACACCAGACCCGAAATTCTTATCAATCCGATCCGTCGAGCTGGCCGGCCGGGGCCGGGCCAAGACTCGGTGCTATTGGTCAATTCCCCTAATACGTCCGTCCATCTTACAGCCCCCAAAAGACAACTTCCTTCCTTGACAAGGACTGATTGACAACCATCTTAACCGATGTAAAATCACTTCACATTCACCATGCTCGGAGAAGATCGAGGAGAGGACAGATTTTGTTTCAAACTCAAAGGCAACAAGGTCGCGAGCAATTGCTCCACTCCAACCCCATGGCACAAATGTCAAATTCATCTTTTGGTCTTCCTTCCATTCTGGTTGGTCCCTTTGGTGCTCATTACTCGTCATTTTCCTGAATCCCGATGCTTCAGCAACTCCCAAGCGCAAACTATAGGCCCCGTCGTCGATGGAAATACTAGTGGCGGTAGTGACATTAAGATATGGTATCAAACATTCAGTTCACAAGACCCTTCTTGGACTAATGCCGAGCCAACTTAGTTAGTAACCGACGAGCTTAACGTAAAAATGATCAGCGAGGAGAACCTACAAGATGATCCCAAAGCTTTGATGTCAATCCATCCGGCATGGTGTAAAGATCGATTGAGAACTCTCCGGCTTTAACCAAGTCATCCACTATTAGCCGCCATACACATCAATTTAATGGATAAAAGCAAGTGTGGGTTTGCAAGCGCGAGGATCAGAAGGGAGGGAGGGGAGGAGACAAAACAGTGGGCGCGTATACAAAGATAACTTACCTTCGACATCACTTCTAATATATGTGTCTGGTCCCTTGTTTTCGTTGATGATCTGGATGACACGTAGTAGATCCTCCTCCTCAAGCTTTTCCAGCGATTCCGCGATCTTCTCGTAGTCGAATTTCTGAGAACTCTTCTTGGTTGCAAGTCCCTTCTTCTTGGGACGATGATCATCATCAGTAGGAAGAGGACCGGTTTCGCGCAGACGTTCCTGCAAGCTCTGGGAGGGGTTCTTGAAGGTCACGGTGTGCACTTCCTCGTACCTCTCCCGCTGAAAGTTGAGGTCGTGAACGATGGGAGCCAACTTGGTCTTCTCAGTGGTGTAGCAGTCAATAGAGATCTCGAACTCGCCCCAGCCCTCGTTCTTACACGTGAAGGGGGCTTTTGTGAAGCCTGGTAAGTAGCGCAAAGGTGGTCAGCATCTCTAGGATCGCGACTGCTAGGTGATATCTCAAACATACTCTGGACCGGGTTTTCGAAAGTTGGGTGAAGGTTGTATACAACCTTGGTGAAGACATCGGCAGGGCGTTCGTTGCCATCTTCATCTAGCAGAAAGACCTTCAAGCTCCATTCCCGCATGGGGAACTGCTCTACGGGCGAGGGTTTGTCGCTGGTAACAGAACCATCAGTATTTGCAAGTTTGTTGATTGCGCTGCCCCATAAAGTCTCCTCGTGGTCGTGATAGGAAGCTGGAGAGGAAGGTCACAAACTCACATGACATTTTGTTCGGTAACGACTTTGATTTTGCGCTCGAAAATGTTAGTCTTAGTTCTGATGATCACTCTGCCGGACGGCGCTCGTGAACGCCGGGGCGCCATGATGAAGATAACAAGGTTCTAGTGTGAACCGGTCTCGGAGGGTGTGACGATATGAGTAGTAAAGTTACACAGAGACGCAGGTTATAAAATAGACAAGGCGAGTGGCAGAAACGCGCTGGCGCTGAGTGTAGAGAGAAAGGCGGAAGCAGGAAGGTAATAAAACGCGGTGGTGATAAATGACGATGAAGAGGAAGCGGCAGCTCACGCAACGAGCGGGTTGAGGCTGGTGAGACTACCTACTAGGCAGGTAGGCAAGAGGAAAACAAGACTTCGAGTTCAAGGTCACAATAGGGAAGCGCAAACAGCCACTACAGCTGCCAAACAGAAGTAGAAGCAGAAGCAGAAGCAGAGGCATCGCGGGCTGCCATGGCTGCGCTGTCTCTGGTTGTCCGACCCAAACGCGCAAAGCCTGTCACTGACACTGGCACTGACTGACACTGGCAGTGGTAGATGCAAAGGCAGATGCAAAGGCAGATGCAAAGGCAAATGCAAATGCAAATGCAGACCGCGACCAATCTTTGCAGAGCCTCACCACGCGACGCACGTCAGTGTGAAGTGAAGCAAGACCAAACAAAACAGAGCATAGTGCACCGCAGCCAAAACGAAGTGTTCAAACACGGGAAAGTCAAGACTTCCACGACCGAAATAGCGAACCCGAGCCAACAATAACACGAACGAATACAGAGATGGTACAGCCAAAGGGGGACAAAAATTGGAACACACGTCCAAGGAGCAGGGCAAGTCGGGGGCAATTCTTTGGGATTTTTCAACTTACCTCAACCAGCATCTTTTCTCGAGGTCAGAAGCAACAATTGGAGAGAACCAAATACAATAGAGTGAAACGGGGGAGGATGAATATGACCAAGATGGACGGTGATACACAGACACACAATGGGTACGGATAGTGGCAATGGCAATGAGAACAGGAAGAATGGGTTGCGTTACAACAAGGGACACGACAAATTCCTACAGCGAAATGAATTGGATGGGAGACGGCGGAGAACGGAGACGGAGACCCAGACCCAGACGGAGAGGCCAGCAGAAGGTCCCTACGGCTGGTTGGCTGGGCGTGGGGAGCGAGAGAGGGAGAGAGCCAGACAAGGCTGGACAGGCAGGCGCAGTCAACGTCAAGCAAGGTTAAGCTTCAGCTCAGCTAGAGGTCCCGTACGTAGTTGCACCCGGCAACAGCTGAAGCAAGGCACCTGGGTGGAAAATGGGGAACACACGACACAAGATATGGATGCCAATAGTTGATTGGAAGGGGAGGCTGAACAAGAAGAAGAAAAGAAGGGAAAAAAGAAAGGCCAGGGAGAGATATTATGAACAAAGAATGGTAGGTACAAGAGGCGGCAGGATATCTATCTGCTTTGTCCATTTGACGCGAACCTCACAGACGGACGAAGGCGGGATCTGTTTGGGGGAGCCTTCCAGGGCACGAGACGCTGAATCGCTGCTCCACTATCCATGCTTTTCCCTAGCCCAGCTGTCCCATGTGTTGGACTGCCATGGTAGCATAGCTCCATGACGTGGAAAGACAGCAACCAAGCAACAAAAGCAAAGGCAGCATATTACTCTTATTCATGAGTATCGTATGTCCCAGCCTTGAGTAAAGATCTATCTAGGTAGTAATAAATAAATAAATAGATCCAGTACATCGATCATGATGGCATGCCCAAGGTACTAAAGCTGTACAACAGAGATCCGTATGGCTATAAACAAACACCACCCGGCAGACAAAAGTAAGGTCACTATGACATGACCAATCCGTCGGTGGTTCACAACCGCTTTGTGGGCGATAAAAGACTGTGTCAATACCTAGGTACCTATCTGTCGGCCTAATAGGTACTTCTATAATCATGTGCTCCATCGTCAAGGTGACTGCTTCAAACATTACGGTGAAGCTCAGTAGCCACACCTCAGTCTGAGCATCAGCCACATTGAATGCCCACAAGTTGCTCAATCTCGAGCCACTTGCACGTAGCTCACACGCCGAAGGAACAGTATTAGTTCTATGGAATTTTTTTCTTCTTTTACTTCTTTCGACAGAGGGTGCTATATGATCTGAATGTTCCTGTGATGCTAACTAACCATCCGTTCATCCGTCCACCAGTCCGTCTTGGGGTTGAGCTTGGCCAGCTCACCTCCAAAATGTCCTCTCCGTCCCCAGGAATTTCTATCTATCCATCTCAAAATCAGACTTGGGATGCAGTGTTGTGACGGGGGTGTAGTGCGTGTGTATGTGGGCGAGTTGAGGCATCTGCAGCAAGATGAGGTTCTCGTTTGATGTTGTGGCATGTGCGATGTGGGAGTGTTGGAGCCGACTTGATTCTGCATATCATGGGACTACTAACGAGTGTGAGTCCTCGGCGATGTCCAGATCGATCTCCGAAGGGGCAAGGGGGAGGGAAAGGGTCGTGGAAAGGGGGAGCTCTCTAGGAAGCAGGAGCCTCGGCCTCTTGGGCCTTGTTGAAGATCTCCTCGTTCTCCTTCTGGGCCTTCATGAAAGAATCCTTGAAGTTGTTGGCGTCTAAGAGCAGGTTAGAAATGAGAATTCATAGGGACTCAACCAGGAAACATACTCTCGGCGTTGGCGAATCGGATAGCCAGGGTAACAGCCTCGGGCTCACCCTCGCTGACATCGGCAGCGGCGTTCCACACCCAGCTGCGGTCAGAACCAACGTTGGGGGAAAGCTTCATCTCGGGGACGATGTAGTGGTTGGCGCAGACCTTGAGAGTCTTGTCTCGGCGCATCACCAGTCGAGTCTTGCCGTTCTCCTTGTGCTTAAGCAGACGGACGTCACCAGTACCACGCTCCTTCCACTCGCTGCTCTCCTTGACGAACTTGAAAAGCTTGGCGCGCATCTTGAAGGTCTGCTCCTCGGCCTCCTCGTTGGTCTTGGTGTCGACCTTTTCGGTCAGCTTGATAACGGGCTCGAAGTGAACGTCCTCGGACTCCTCAGGGGCCTCCTCCTATATAAATAAATCTCATTAGCTTCGTGCGTCTCGATGGAAACAGTTGCAGCATGCCACTGCTGAGACATGTAAACATACATCACCCTTGGCAGCCTCAGCCGCCTCTCGCTGGGCCTTGGCACTGCCAGAGTTGTCACCGCGCTCCTCATCTTCCTTCTTCTCCTTCTTGGCTCCACCACCGAACATAGAGAAGACGGACGAAGATGTCACGGGCTTCTCGGCGGTACCCTCAGACTCGGCGGGCTTGGTCTCCTCAACCTTTGTCTCCTCAGGCTTGGTCTCCGCGACCTTGGGCTCAGTGGGTTCGGAAGCAGACATATTGGCGGTTTGTATGTTCGTTCAAGAGTTTAAACCCTAAATTCTATGGCTCTAAATGTCAGCGACTTTTTTTCATATCCAAATTCCTAGTCCCGCAGTCATGACTTTTACCCCTCCTCCAGGACGAGGGGCTCAGGGTCATTATTGCCCCCTGCGTACCAAAGGACGGAAAGAGGAGACAAAAACAGGACAGGGGGAAATGCGCGATCAGACTCACCAGATAAGCGAAATATGGCTAAAGAAAATGCCTTCGAAAAAGTAAAGGACTGGTGTTGAAGGTTTATGCTGTTGATGGCGATGGATGTTGATGGTGGAAGTGGGTTGCGGTCAAAAGGTCTGGTGATTTGTTTTCACCTCGTCAGGCTGCCGTCCCGCCTAAAAAAATATGAGGTGCCCCTCCTTTCCCCTGTTGTGCCCTGTTGCTCCGTGCTTGTCTTGCTAAGAACTTCTGCGGCAAAGGTCAACAATGCTACTCTGTGATTGGGGCATCCTCGAGCTGTGAGCAAGTACATCTCAGGCCAAGCTTAGGTGCATTGGTACTTGCTGATCGGGCGAGCAGCTAATCGAGCATCGGGCGTGGACTGCAAGATTGCTGTGGGGTTACTCATTAGGTGGAGTTTACCTAATAGACCACTCGAAAATCTGTAGAAGTTCTTTATCACGACTATCACTTGAGCTCGTGCCTATAAACAACAAGAATAACACGGGTCGGTTATTGCCTTGTGAGAAGGGTATCGCTTTGCCTCTCCTGTGAAACATATGTTCATCTGTCCATAGGTAAGATGTGTAAGTAAGTTGTTCATTCGAAGGGACCTACAAGATGGTTTGTTTGTTTAGTTGCGTTGCTGGGAAACTGATCGTAAAGCTCATTTCCACTTATGAGCAATACGATTCATGAGTTGAGATGATTTCAATTACTTTGGGTACTAGTTTACGGCTCCCCTCCTTTTTGTTTCTATCTTACAAGCAGATCACCACTCCACCAATGACCATATATGTGCATAGCAAGAAGGTATTTGTTGAGACCATTAACTATCATAGCAAAATAAATGAAGGAAGAAAGCCAATAAGAAACACGTCTACAGGTGGTATGAGACCCCATGAACTCCAATTCCCTAGAAACCCATACCTGAATATTGCCAACCGAAGCCCATCCCTGACACAGAAGTCCTCGCCTAATACTAACGATGAGAGGGCTTAATAAGGAAATCCCATACACCGCAACACGCAAAGAAACAATGTATTTGACTGCCCTATGCCTTCTTTCCCTGTTGCTTGGTCTGACAGTTCCTCGAGCACCGGGGCCAGAAGAGCCGTCCAAATGATGACGCCTCTGGGACTTTGGTCTTTGGCTTTTGTAAGCCTCTGTTCTTCCGCACCTTGTTGGCCAGAAACTGTTCAGCTGCGTTGTGATAGCGGTCATGTTCTTCCTTGCCCGCAGTCAGCTTGAGCCACCAGAGCTTAGCCCTGATCTGAGCACTAAGCAAATCGAGTTCAGCTTGTTGCTGCATAGCTTCAACGTTTGCAACCGTCTCAACCTTCTTCGAGATACCGTGCTTAATCAGGTTTACACGATCCCGTATGCCTGTCTTGATCCAACACAAAGATCGATGGGTGTTGTATAGCCTGGAGCTTATATCTCTGCATAGATTATCAGACGAGGTCTTGAGGTTGTCGGAAGCAGTTTCTAACGAGCGTTTGGCCTCTTCAAGACGCCGCTCTGCCTCTTGAGCAGCAGCGGGTACAAGCTCTGGGATCTTATGAGCAAAGTTCCAGGAATAGTCTAGAGCCTCTGAGATTATGCCCCTATCGAATGTGATACGGAGGACCTTGTGAACCTTGGGACGACAAGTAGACAAAATGTCGACTCTGACAGTCCCGTAGCTCTCTCTCTTGGGAATTTTGAGGAGCATGCCTTCGTCAACAGACGAAACGCTCCACAGAACAGGCTCATCGTCACGATTAGCTTGGAAACTGAGACAGTCTCTATCAAGCCATGACTTCTTAACACCTTTAGGCATGTGAATCAGAAAGTCGCCTTGATGTCTGGTGACAGTCACATCAGGCTGCTTGCCACTCCACAGCCACTCATCAGCAAGGACATTCTCAAGAGGTACAAGTGCTGTAGCTCCCGTTGCCGTCGAGGGAGCCTGCGATGTTGGTGGTTGAGTTGGGCTAGAGGACAAGAGAGTGGGGTGAATTGTGACAGCGGAAGTGGCTGCGGGGTTGTGGGGTGCCGCATTCCCTCTTAGCAGTGGGACGAGGATCATCGTCACAATCACAACAAAGACACAACATATGATCTCGGGAATGATAGGTTCGATGGATTGTGTGATACGCCCGGCGGGCCATATATTGGCTTGCTGAACCTCTTTCAGCCACTTGTTGCATCGTTCTCGTCGGCTCTCAGCTTTCTGGACGTCATCAGGCGAATGACTCTGAATGGGGTTGTCCTTGGTACCGCTAGCGTCGGGGCCAGGGATTGAAGGGGTCTTGAGGCTCTGCTGGGTATACTCAAGAGAGCATCGGGATCGAGCTTCGTCCTCTGATTCGGACTCGGGCTCGGTTTTACAAGTAGATTCATCCATGGGTTCGTCTGCAGGCTCAACCTCAATTTCGCCCTCAGGATGGAGCCCGACTTTTACTACTGAAGCCCAGCTTTGTCCTGGCGATGTAATCTCTTCGGTATCAACAGCGGCAGAGACAACTTGCGGCTCTTGGTCTGGCTGTTGAGTACGTGGCTCATATTCGTCAAGTATAGACTCGTCGTCGTTGAACTGCTCAGTGCTGGCAAGGCTATGATCATCGGGATGATTATCGTCGACAGAGCCGATGGACTCGTTCACAGACTCAGTGTAGTTTCCATCTTGAGACTCAGTGTCGGTGCCGGTAATGAGTTCGTAGGTGGATTCGGACAAGCCGGTGTCCTCGGTGGTGGTCGTGATACGCATAATGTTTGGATCACTGGACGAAATCCAGTTGGCGAGATATCGATTAACTTGGGGACGAGGAAATCGTAAGGTGGGTTCGGAAGTCGATAATGGTGTTGTCGGGCGAGAAGAGGGTGTCGCAGTGCGATGCTGAAGAGCTGGTGTAAGCGTAAGGGTTGAGGGGGGTGATGACGGTGGGGACTGGCGAGTCGATCGATGTTCAGTATCACGGGTGACGGCAGATGGAGTGCAGGGAGTATCTGGATCCTGTTGTTCCATAACGAGGCGAAGATAGAGTAGAAGGAAGTTCTATGCCATCACAGGCTTCATAGCAAGAAGCAGCCTGTGAAGAATAATGCGATGAGGCGTCAGGTGAAGTTGAATTGCGAGGGGCAAGAGAGAGTGAGGTGGGATAAGGTGAGGGGTGAGCGGAAGGCCGGATAATGGGGAAGGGGGTCTGTGTAGGATGCGATGGCGGGGGAAGAGCTTAGAGGTAGAAGTAAGGGTCAGAGAAGACTCGGATGCTGATGTGAATTGTTTTGGGTGGTGGGTTTTGTAGGCAGAGGTTGGTTGGGGGAAGGTAAAAAGAACTAACCACAGGAAAAGGAATTATAGATGTGGCCTTGATGCGCTCTGGAAGTATCGTTGTTCCAGGTTCCTCCGGGGCCGCGATGTGAAGGCGTCTTGACCTGAGCTACGGGTGGTGCCTGGGGCTGTCTATGGTCAAAGGGCAAGGCAGCCAAAAGGGTGGAGATAGATGTTGTTGTATGCACTCTACGTGGCTCGTAGCAGGTGGAAGAGAAGGAGAGCTCGGTCAAATAGTCGAGCAGGAGAGGGCAGCGTGATTTCGAAGATGAAAAGTCAAAATCCAAAGGTTCCCGATGAGATGGAAACGTGTTGATGAGGTGGTGACTCTGATGTCTGATGGCGCAACTGGGGTTTGGGCTGTGAGGATAAGCTCGGGCTTCCACGTTGATAAGATCATGCCCTACCTCTCTCTGGCTTGGGCCCGAAATAGGGTCTCGTTTAGGGTCAGCTCAACTCGGCTATTGAGGAGGAGAGAAGAAGGGAGAAGGGAGAAATGCGCGTCGAATATGATGGATGGAATAAGACGAAGTGAAGTAATGTGCATATTCACAGTGCAGGCAGTTCAGCTGTGGATCGTTTTGAGCTTCACGGCGTGCATGAGCTCTAAGTTCGGTTCTTTGAGACACTGTCACTGCCCTTGCCCTGAACTTAAAGCTTGAGATGGGCGTTTAGGTTAATCTATTTAGACTTCAAACTCCCCCAGCTTACCATCCCTTTTATTTTGTTTGTTGAATAGGCGCAATGCAGGTAACCATCGCGGTCCCTCGAGGTCGTTCTAATGTGTTTGATACCTTTCTGCTGCTCGCTGTCGTCACTCAAACCGGGGTCCCTGCTAGCACTAAAGAGGGAGGACCCATACACTTTATGTCCATGAGATAGGCCCAGGCACCCAAATCAAGAGTCAGCCTCTTTGTTTACTTTCAACCCAGCAAAGGTGAATGTCAAAGTCATGGAATAACGAACGCAGTGCCGTGCGCTTCCGTACTGACTCATTATCATCCATTTTCAACCTCTTTACAGCCACGTCCCCTATATTCCATCATCAGTTATCCCGACTGTCTTATCGCTTTGCATGCCGCTATCGTACCCTGCACCCCCACCATGAACCGTCGTGACCTCTTAGCGCAGCTGCGGGGTATATGAGACTTCTGTTTCGGGCTCGAATAATCCACTCTATGGACCCCGTGAGCAACCTCCCAACTCCTCTTGTTGTGCTATCAGGTCACTTCAAGATAGACTTAACCGCCGAAACCGAGTCCGTTCTTCCAAAGAATGGCCGTTGACCCAAAGGCGAGATAACAGAGTCATATACTAAACTTCACTTTTCTCACCGCCATGGATTGTCTTGTCTGTGTCATTACTCGAAACCAATAATGATCAGCCAACTAACACTGAGATGCAGCCCCGTGTCTCAATGCTGTCTTGTTCTGCGTATACGGCATGACGTAAGACCATAGGCTGTTACACCAATCTCCTTATTGACTTTCGTTCTATTTGAGAAATGACACACTGTTGGCCTATCGTCTTTGTCCATGTATGCAAGACACTCACGTACCTAGTCAAAGGAACACCCAGCACGGTGCCGATAAGCTTGAAACCTGAAGTATTCAAACACAGTGAATACTATTATCATTAATAAGAGAGATCAAAAAACCTTTGCTCCTGCCATTACCAAAGTCATTATTTTCGAGATCGTGCAACTCGAACATGGTAACCGAAGTAGCTGTCATAATCCTCTATACTGTACTCACCTTACTAACGAGCGTTGTTTCTCTCGATGCACAGCAATTTCTCACCCCAAGGTATCGAATGACAAGAAGATATCACAAATGCTAATGCGCCGTGCCATTTATGAAATAATGTTGATGGTATATATATATACCTTATGCTTCATGGGAATTCAATTGCTTTCCAATCCTATGAGTTGTAACCTATCTAGCCCAAATACCCAAATGTCTCCATGTCCACACGAGGTAGTAGGGTATCTCTGTCTGTATTCTGAAAATCAATAAATCTATAAAAAGGCGCCGCCATCATTGGAATATTATCATGCACTCTTCTCTTCAACATCGAAAAAATAAACATCTGTTCTGGTGCTCCATTGCCGCACTCAAAACGCCGTCAACAAAACATAGGGAATAAAATAGCGTGTCTCCCTCCCGGAGGGTGAATCAGCGCTCTGTCTGGGTATCGTAATCAAAGGCATCTTTCTGTGTTGACGCCAATGGAGGAATAGTATAGTGATTGTTGTGTCGTAGACGTGGCCGCATTACTGTAGTGTGGGTATGATTAAGATGATATGCTCCAGCACATTATAGAATAGTATGTTTTTGGAAGAGGTGCCTTAATGAAGGAGTACCAAAGGACTCATCATCAGGAATCATCTCAATCAGACCTGTCAGGTTGGCAAACAGGTCACCCTGATTTCGGTAACCAAGGACTGCAGGCACGGCGGCGTTGTCAAACTCAATCTCCTCGTAGTGGACCTTGACAAAGTGAACCTCGGGGTTGGCCTTGACAATAGGCATGAGTGCCGACTCAATAGTGGCTGAGACCTCACACTAGACAAGTTAGTATCGTGTTGTTCAAAATGCGACAGGACAAAGACATACCTCGTGGTCATACACAAACACGACAACAGTTGTTTCCCTTCCAACCTTCTCAATAGCATCGAGGTAGCCCAGGGCATCAACCTCGTCTAGTCGGCCAAAGATTCGAACGCTGGGGCTTGTTCTTCGGTTCCTGACAGATCGGCTGGCCTCACTCTCGAGCTCACGTCGTCGGCTCTCGCGCCACTCTGCGAGGAAAGCCTCCTCGTCGGCATCGACACTCTTTGCATCATCGTCGCTGCTCTCGGTGTCGCTCTTGGGAGCAGGTGGGGCCTCAATACCAAAGATGCTGTTGCGTGCGGTGCGGACACGGTGTCGCCACTTGTTCTTGCGAGCAGCTTCATAGTTTCGTGCATCAGCAATGACGCCTTTGACGCCGGTAGCACGGCCGCTGTCGAAGGAGACAGGAGGGAGCTTGATCTCTGAGGCGCCAGCGCCAGTGAGACGATCGACAGTGGGCATGCGCATTGCGGAGTCGATCTGAGCGTTGCGGAAAAGGTCTTCTTCGGATAGATCTTGGGTGTCTTTGAGTTCAAGGTCGTCACGGTCCTCTGGGTGAAGGGTTTCGCGATGTGTATTCTTGGCGACCAGGTCGTTAAATTCTTCTTGAGCAGCGTTTGACATGTCGGGCAAACTGGGGAGGGGGGAGCTATCTTAATATGTATGTGTTTCGCAACAGTGTGTTAATGGTAATGATGGGAAAAAAGGTCAATGCCAGACTTGGAAACACAAGTGCTGTATCGTTCTGGAAGATGTGGAGAAGGGGGGCGTAGGGAGAGCAGGGCACACAAAGGCGAAATCCGAGTGTGAAAAGACAGCAAAACACAGGAGGTTATTGAGACATGGACAGGGATGGTGTAGGTCTTAGGGCGGTGAAGCTTTGATCCAAGGGCAAAAGGTGACGAGGCAATTGAAGCAGAAGGGGAAGGGATCCTCTTTTTCCGGCTTTGGTTTGTTTCAGAACTTTGGTTGTGGTGAAGGAATGCTTAAGTTAAGGAGGCATTCGGCCATAATCCATCAGAAACAATAGAGCAACGCGGTCGAGCCACCTGACGATCTGTCCTAGAAACGGCCACAGGGCGCAAGACTCGGGCGGAGCAAGGATTGGGCGCGTGTTAGAGGGCGCTGAAGGAGAAATACGCTGGGTTGAAGCTTTTACAATGGCAGCTGTTGGTGGACTGTAGACCAATCAGAGGAACAATCATGCTGTCTAAATGGTGATATTGATATAATCCTTAGCCATAGTTGAATGATATTCCTGAAGTATTGCAGAATGATTGATCTCACTGCAGATCTTATGATAGCCAAGCCATCAATCGATCAACATGGGGCATATTCGTCAACAGATCTTTTTGTCGCTTATCACTTATTATTCTTCTTCAATCGTTATGCTGTTGAAGAGACACGAGTCTCAAGGCTCAAGCCACGCGAGCACTTGGTCAGGGGTGGAAGCTCCAGATTAAGCAAGGATCCAGGGTTCACCAACGGTTTTGGCTGTCGTCAACTTTGTTGTTCAACTTATTGATCGGCATGACCGGCTACGGACATCGCATCTACGGATGGATGGCACTAGACTTGGACTAATGGGCGACGTTGCACTACAGACCAACTTCGGTCATCTGGTCCGAAATATCAATGTTAATGGCCAATGCTAATGGAACACTTAAGCAAGTGCGGAAGGCACTTTAATTAGATCTGATGCAGCAGAGTCACATTGGTGAAAGATCGACTGTTCAGGGGCCGACGAATCTGGAATGTGTTAATAAGCAGGTAAGCATGAGGGGGAGGAATTTTGATGTCGGTCTGGGTGAACGAGATGCATGTTTATCGTCTGTTCTTTCATAATGAATCAGCAGATCATCGTCACCATCATCATCATCACATCAAACACTTCCTGAAATAGACTATATCAAACAAATTGCCCAAAGCAACGGGGCCTGAGACTCTGACTCTACCGCATCCAAATTCTTGCGCAACTCTGCGACACTCCAGAAACGGACTCGGCATTGCCACGGGTTCCTGGCATAAGCTGACCAGCATCTTGGGCGAATCATGTTAACCTTTTGGTCCAATCAGATAGGCCTTGATGCATCCACTATCTGTCAACTGCGACATGGTTTGACCACCAAAACCATTAGCCAGGTCAACATCTACAACGTTCGGGGAATTCCAGTGACGGGGTCAGCCAACACAAAAAGCCATTCGCAAGCAATATCAGCATTAAGCAAACTTCACGAATCACGAGCCCAAGAGCCCCGTGCTTCTGTCTCCTCCTAATACCATCTGTGCAGTTATTACTCAATCTCAGCCCCAGCATCTCAGGCTCCTGGCATAAGAATGGCCCGGCTTCTTCATCTCGAGCCCCAATCATACGGTGTCATTCCACACAGGGGGGAAGATGGTAGGGCCGCTAGCGTAAACCACATTTGTTTCACGATCTCGTTTCACGCCTGGGGGCATCAACAGACGGTCAAGGAAATAACAAATTAACTTACACGCGACAGAGCCGAGGATAGATGCCGGCACGCGACACTCCCCACGATTTGCCTTTGATACGATTGGTATGACGAATGATCAACATCTGGAAACGTCACGAAGCAACGGTGTCGACGCTCGGATGTGAAAACTGGACAGCAGTCATACTCTTTTCTTTGTTGTGCTTCAGCTGTGTATCGCGACCTGAAGATGAATAAACGCATTGTCTGAACAATGTGCAGCATGGCAGCAACAAGCCCGTGGTGACGCGGCTTCACCGTACTACATGTGCCTTTGTTCAAGCCTCAAGTGTTGTTTGCATTGCCCACTAAACGACTTGTAAATCTTGGTGCCCAGCAATTCATGCCTCGTTCATTACCGCAATGGTCGTGCTCTGCTCAGATCTACAGGCTTGACAGCTCAGATCGGCCAAGTGGTAGCAAAGACCACATCGTCATGTTGGAAAAAGCAATATTTCGGCCAACGCAACCTTGCTCCTTGCTTCAGTCAACGGCTGGCATTCTAGCGTGTTTCCAATCCTTCTCATGCACATCATTACAAGCAGTGACCCATATTCCACTGATTTCCCCAGACCCAGCCTCGTCATTCTCTTTCCGACCAAAGCTGACTCAAGTCAGTCCCATGGAAGAGGCTAACAACGGCGACACCAGTTAGCCCATTAAGTCTGATAATGCTATTCATAGAAGGTTCTCTCCCAAGGCTCGTTCTGTCACGGAAGACTCAAGTGCCGTAAATTGCAAGAGGCTAGAGTCGGGACCACACCCTGGTCAAAGCCATTTGCATAATCTCAATGTCGGCATCGCCGAGTGCTTCTAGTAGAACTGCCAAGTTGCCTAACAGCTAGGCTATCTACATTGCTTCAACTGTCGATGACCCTTAATATTGTTCAGCTCGTCATATTCATTATACTTGATAATTGCATTGTTATGATTCCCATAAACCCAGACCCTTGCGAGTGTCATTTTCGACATTGTTAGATGCATGGCATAGACTTTACACTCTCTTTCCAATAACAAGCATGAACACGAACACAAACAACTTACAACAACGAATGCAAGAACCCTCGGACCGTTGTCAAACACGGGCTCTGTATTACTATTGTCTGACAACATATCTCGGCTCGGTCCCGTGACGTATCCGCCTACAAAAGTCATCTATCTCGGCTCTAATGGATGTCAGTGTCGTGGTTCTGTATGTGTTTGAGCCGGACGTGCTTCTCTTTTTCGTTCTCCATCCTTTGGTGACGAGCGCTTCAGGTATATCAGGCCCGCCTCATGGCTCAGTGGCATCTTCAACCCTACGAACGGTGCAAATCATCCATCTGTAACTCCGAAATCTCCGCCGAACTACGCATGTTACTCCAGCGTCATTCAAGATTTTGTAAGACTTCGCAACTCTCTTGCTGCTCTTCGTGGCGGGACTGCGTGGCTCCAAAGTGCCCCTTTGGAGAACACCACAGAGGACGCCTCCTCGCATCATCGACCCTCAACACGCAACGTTGACCAAATCGAGAGCAACATTGATTCACTTCAGCTCAACATGTACAAGGTTTCATGCCGGATGCACTAGGATACACCATAACTCTCGGTATTTAACTTCTTAGACATTAAGCATGAGTTACACAATGGCCATGAGCTAAATCACACTCTCCAGCGGGTGGTACACGAGGTCTTGGTTCATTTCCCCGAGACAGGATTTGACATGTGTCACCTTCTTTGAGCAAGCTGAGGGCCAGCTGATGGTATTCAGCAGTTGTGCCGAGGATCCTTCAAACTCAGTTAGCAACGGGAGTTGACATTCACTCGTAAGGTAAGCCCAAGTCTCCACCTATTGGCACAGATTACAGACTGGCAGAGGACTTGAGTCCTTTCGAGCACCGCACCTCTCTGAAATTTGTCGACATTCAACTTTAAGTCTCGCGGATCCCTGGTTACTATGAACTTACACAGCATGCTCAAATAGACAGACGACACTTAAGGACTTGGAACTTTATGATAATACTAAGGTGGAATGTTTGTTATGTTCCTCCAATAGTGTCTATGACATCGCATAAACTACCCAGATTCTTGCTTCTCAACCTTCAGCAAGCAAGTTCAATCTACCTACGACGCAACTATGGCCGAAATATATCTGAGGTGAACACTGAGGGAAGCACAATAAGCTATCAAATGATATCATTGAAAAGTTTTAACACGTCTAGTGGGTTACATGTTGCATCAGGTTTGAGCAAGCTGTCAACCATCCTTCAGGTTTGGAGTATGTCTAGTGGAACTACTGACCTGCCCAGGTAGATCGATGGTATAGAAGCGATGCCTCTTGTAAGGGAATGCTTGTGCGGGCACAGCTTCAACGGAATCAACATACGCGGAGTCAAGGTTGTAGTGCAAAAAGTTGAGAAAATGGGTTTAGGTTTGAAACATCATGATGTATTATCTCGAGTACTGAAATTTTTGCTCGGTATAGCCGTCAACTCCCGTGGAATTCCCTCATATAAAATCGTCTCTCCCCCAACTTTACAAACCTTGGCTCCTTGAATTATTCGTTTCGCAGTAAAAACGGCCTGGAACCGAGACGTGTGCCGCTGAGAGTCGATGCGCATACAGAGGGCAACTGAACAACAGAGGAAACCCATCCAATAATACAACCACCCATTACTAACAGCCCAGGTTGTGTCAGAAAAGGGGAAACTATGGTGCAGAGAAGTTTGCAGGTGCGAGAAGAACATAAAACGGAGAGAACAGTGAAAAGAATAATGAAAAGGAGGTATCGCATCAGCCAGTGTATTTTCTTCCCCGAATCCACCACGAGTGAGCAGCCCGCATTCGAGTGCCGACATCCGGCTGGGGGAAGTCGTTGGTAGGGGTATGTGTTAGAGGTATGGCGCAGTTCGTCACGTCGTCCTGCATTCGATGATAGTCGCAGACAAGGTAAATATCCTTGGTTTTCGAATTCGATGGGCAATATAGTCGTTCGAGCGCAGATAGTATAGATGCCGTGGCACGTACTGGCATTCATATATCCAGACAAAAAGATTCGTAGTTGCAAACAACAATTAGTATGCCCAGATTTTAAGCTAGGGTTGATGTTAGTATCATTTTCTTTGTGTACTAAAACTTGACTTTTATAATGACTTACCAGAGAATCCCACGATCCTGTGCACAAGCTTGTGCCGTCGTTGCTGACGCCCAGGCAACTGACACGGTTCTCGTGGCCGACCAGAGAGCCAACCTTCTCGCCTCGGGTGATATCCCAGACCTGGATATCCTGTTAGCATTGTGCGCGTTCCTCTGAGGGGCATTGCTTGTGACTCCACAAGTATACAGCAACTTACCTTGCATTCAAAGTCATCGTAACCGGCGAACAGGAGACGTCCTGATACGGAGGTAGCCACCGAGGTGATACCACAGAGAATGGACTCGGACTACCAATTGAGTTAGCCTTGAATCGAGAGCCAATTTGCCAAGATCCCCACTTACCCCGTAAAGGTTGAGTTCGCGATCCGCGCGAATATCGAAGAGACGACAAGTAGCATCATCAGATCCAGTGACGAAGGAGTGGCCGTCAGGGAAGAATTGGATAGCGTTGATATCAGACTCGTGGCCAGCAAAGGTTTGGACGGCCTTTCCGGCGCGGATATCCCAGAGTTTGGCGAACGCATCACAAGCACCAGAGATGAAGGTGTTTTGGTTGGTAGGGTTGAGGCTGATGCTCATGACGTCGCCGAGATGGTCGGCAAACTCGGTAACCTTCTGTCCTGTCTCGATATCCCACTTCATACAGGTCATGTCACCAGACGACGTCAAAATGCTGCGATCGTTGATAAATCGACAGCAAGAGAGATAACCGGCATGGCCAGAGAGCTCACGAGCAACACGAGTAGGACCGTCGCGTTGCTGGTTCAAGTTGTAGATGGAGCAGATGTTGTCGAGACCACCGCAAGCAACAAAGTTGCCACTAGGGGCGTAGGCGCAGGTCATAACCCAGGATGATCGCAGGGGAATGGCGTGGACTTTGTTAGTAGTATAGGCGTCCCAGATAATGAGCTTGCCATCCTGGGAAGCAGACACCAGATGCCTCCTGTCAGTTGACCAGTGCATGGCATAAATCTTAGCCAAATGACCCTTGAGTGTGCGCTTGGCCTTCATAAGCTGGTTCTTGGGAATGGGCTCATGAGCCTGTTGCGCAACTGCGCGAACTAAAGAATTGAAGAGACCAGGTCAGTATTGATTTCTGTGGTGCAAGCATATTTTCAAGTAGACGAGTGCCAATGAAGCAAGGGGATTATTCGATAACAATGGTAGTCTTGCTTGCCAGAAGTGTTTGGGAGTTAAACAGGCAGTCGGGAGGCACGTACGAGTTGTGTCGGCGAGATCATCCTTCTTTCTCTTAATTCGGTCCTTCAAAGTTTCGGCTTCGCGACGAGCCTGTTGGATTCGCGACTGCATAGCCTCAGGAGAGACATCGTTGTTGCCTTGAGAGTTCATCGTGATCGACCAGTAGACAGTGTCGGGTGGTTGACGCGCGACGAGTGATTCGACGAGTTCCGATACCAGGAGGCGGTGTCGAAAGCAGAACCGATAAGAGCGAGGAGAATACTCAGGTTCAAGTCGAGCTCAAGTTGAGCAGAGCAGAAAAGAGCGACGTTCGAGGAGAGAAATTGACAATGGGCGAAATCAGGAGCTCGGCCGGCTGAAGATGGTGGATGAATGGAAATGGGCAAACTGCAGTGCAAGTGGAGAGAGAGAGGCCGGAGAGAGAGAGAGCTGGAGGAGAGAGGAGCGAGGAGGATTGTGAGTGGTAGGGGCCTTTAGGGGGGAGGGAATGTGAGCTACAGTCCACAGACTACATTACAGGGGGGCGTGTGCTTTGAGTGGGTAAACCCAGAGTGGACGAGTGGGCGCGGGCTCGACTTGGCCAGTGGTAGGTAGCGGCAGCGGCAGCGGCAACAACAGAGCGATGTCCGCAGGCAGGTCAATGAGACGGGATCATCGGCTACATACTGTCGATATAAAGTTGTCTACTGTACTGTATCCGTACCTGTGAGAGAATGCTCATCTCTAACAGTACCACTGGAGCACATTATTGAGAGGACGGGGCCCAGGCCTGAGACATGATCATCATCAGGCTCTGACTGACGGATGCTTGGATATAAAGTAGGTAGCATTCAAGAATCCGTTGGCTTCTCCTCGCTGAACTATAAAGCCTTTACCATCAAGAATCGTTAGACGATATACGGATAGAGAAGATTAACTTCATTTTTACACATTCAACCGGGCAGTACTTAATTTTCTGCAGATCCAACAAACAAACTCATGTACTCCTGAGTTGCCTTACTGAGCAGCCCCGCCATCAATTTACAGTGGACGCGGTTAATGCACGAACCCCGAACCTGCAGCTAAGGTAGAGTAAGGTACCCTGCGGCCGTCACCGTCACGCCCCGACCCTTTTCGTCCACTTCATCCGACCTCCTCTCCAGCTTCAGCTCCCGCTCTAGCTCAAGTTATTATCGATCCTTCCAAACACCATCAACTTTTGCGTACCGCACCATATCCTTCATCATCAATGTCATCAGATTTACAAGGTATTCTACTTTTACCTAATGCTCGATTGTCAATCCTCCTACTCCTAGAGTCTATCATTCGACCTGTCACTACAATGCTTCATGATTCAGATCCTGGCTACTCATCATCGACGACGATTGGTCCTTCTCGCCGTGATTACCAGTACAAGCATCAGCAGCAATTCGAGATAACCCAGCCCCTGACTGACATCGTCCTGGCCATCGCCAACCAAGCCCACCCAAGCTTCCATCAGAAGCTCCTCCCATCCACTGAGAGGCCGAACCAGGTCGTCCTGGCAGCGAACAAGGCTAGAGCCTCGCCCCAGAGCGGAGGGTCTTAACCCAAGCTGGGTAGGTGGAAGACTGGAAGACTCGACGGCGCACCACCCCCAAGCCAGATTGCATGCAACCCAGATTGCGCCCACTGCATGCGTCCGCGCCTGCTTAAACTGCATCCACCAGAGCCACTGAGGTGATCTCCCGCCAAATTTGTCTACTTCAGTAGGGAGTACTTATCCCAAAGACCATGTTCTAGCAAACAATTACCCAAGGTCTGTTAACACGCAGGTTGGCTCATAAGAAAATTCACGATCATTACAGAGTCAGCACAACATATCATGGTGCCCAATGTTACTCTACGCGACGAGAACATTGTTTGATTTCCGCGGTTGTACCTTTCAGGGGAAGTAGCTCGTCTCTACCCGTACTTTCATGGATGATTAGCAAATCACATCACAGTTCACCGATGCTCACTAGCCGCTGGTAGCTCGCGGCCAAGACAAGTCCTGGCTGCGCTACCTGTTGCCATGCAGAAGATGATCTTTCGCTTCGCTACAGAAGCAGAACCAGAAGCTAGTCCAAGGATGCTGGCTCTGCCCTGACCATTTCCAAACCCGTCGTGAGCTGTTTTCAGACCCACGAACTTTAGGCCTTGTCATCTCCACTGGGATAATTTAAATTCTCCCCAGAAAGGAGTCCATGTTCCAGTGTTATTGGGGCAAACCTCCACAATACAAAAAAAAAGGTCCTGAAGCAACAAAGGACATTCTAGCTTTCCTTCTTGCCCACACAAGAGTAGTCTGGAATGGAGCAAACAAATCTCCATAAGCAGGCCTACTGTTCCTGGGTGTCTCGGGTGGCAAGTGTTCTTCCCAGGGACGCTTCTGGTTCTTCGAATTGACTTCCTCCCAAGGTTATCTGGTATGCTCGACCCGGCATTCTGGGATCAGTTGACTCCTCAATCGTTAACGGATTCCAGTGACCGCAAAACATCAATTACTCACCTGGGCAATATAGTCCCTTTCTTGCAGCACGACGCCTGAGAACTGCTTGATGAAATCGGACGTATAGCATCATTTTTGTATGTTGCTTTCGACCAATCCTAGTTGTCCATTGTCTTTGACTTCATTAACGCTGCAGAAATTCGAGATGCACTCATCTCGGAGACTTGTTTCACATGGGTTAAAGCCAAGTAAAACTGCAAGCAGATTGAGGGGAACGATGGATTCGCGTAATCATGTGGATCGGGGCTCTGGACTACAATGAACCCTAGCTTCTTGTTCCGTAGGTGGCCCTTTGGACCATTCGCTGTTGCGATGCATGTCAGGTTGTGAATTTGGACCCTGCTGCGCAACAGAAACCGCTGATGTCCTGTTGCTGTTGCACACCATTCTTCCACAGAAAATGCTCAACCATTTGGTCGCTATAGGGCTATTCCTCTCTACTGCACCACCAATATTCACGCCTACATCCATCAAGTGCTTGGCGACTAGCATTATGTGGCCAAGCCAGAATTAAATGCAAACCAGCCAGCTTCTGTTAGAGTGTGCAGTCAAACTTCGAGTGTGCAGTCGTTCCAGAACATGTCACAGCTGGTCGGTACCTGCAGCAAAATACAACATTCGGAAATTCGTTATTGTACCCGTGCAATATCAAACATCCTAGACTATAGACGATCCAAGTTTCTCGCCGACGCAGGTAGCTAAGTCCATGTTGTTCTTGTATACAGATACATTCGAGGGTACGGCGATGTATAACGCGATTCGGTACGGAGTACCTGAAATGCTCTTGTTTGTGGAAAGCCACGAGATTTTGCTTTGAGGATCGACGTTCTTGTCACTGGGAATGTTTTTTGGGCTGTATCTGACCTCGTGAAATCAACAGGCAGTATTTGATATGCTGCACTGTGGCTTCAAGATTCACCTGGCATTAAGCTACTTTACCTGGATCCTATGTCGTTTGATGTCTTTTGGGTGATAAGCTAACTAGTACAGAAAAGTCAAGACTTTCGATGCAATTTACCACCGAGAGATACCCACCCATGTTTATTGCCGCGCTTGTCAAACCCCTGTATCTTATACTGAGGTCAATTCTCAGTCCCTGGTCTATTCCTAGTCCGGACAAGGATAATACAAGAACGCGATGATCAGGGGTTATTGGCAATAACGTCTCTCTCTACTCCGTATCCGTAGCCTCCCTAGGCCTCTTTAACTATTATCCAGGATTTCTAGATCGATCATAGGGTGTCTTAGACTCGATTCGTAACATGCATACGGATAGTACTAACTGTTCTTACGGATAATAGGCCTATACGTGCTCTATTTACCGAATTTTATTATCTCTTTAACCGGCATAAGACTATAAGATATTATATACCCCGCTTTTTTATAAATACCTATAGGGTATATAAAGTTCCTATTAAATAGCTTCTTTTTTTAATATTACTAAAATTATTAAAATCCTTATATAAATTAATTATAATAAGTCTTAATTAAAATAATAAGCTCTTAAGAGATATATAATTTTATAAATAATTATAGCTTTAATAGCCTACCTTTTTAGGTAGTTATTAATAACCTTATTTATATACCTAACCTTTTACCTAAAAAAAGCTATAATAATAATTTTTAACCTTTTAAGATAAAAAATTATAATTTTTAAATTAACCCTTTACCTTAGTAATTATTTAAATTATTCTAGCTTTTTATATTTATTTCCTTTATATAGTTATAGGTTAGATATATTAATAATTAGGCTTTTTTTTATATTAAAAATAGTATTATTAATAATTAAAATACCTTTATTTTTAATTATTTATATTTATAGGCTTAAAAAGGTATTTTTATTATAATAACTTATATATAACTTAATATCCTTATTTACCTAGGAATTTATAAGGAAATATCTTTTAAAGACTATTAAAAGGTCCCTAACCTAAAAGATTAATACCCCCTTTATTTACTTATAAAGTTTATATTATTACGGAAGTTTAAGCTAATTATATAGTATTTCCGCACTTTTAATTATACTAATCTTAATATAAATAATAAAAAAGATCTTTTAAAGACCTTCTAAATAGCTAAAAAGTAATTTAATTATATATAAAAGGTATTTATTAAGCTTTATTTTTTAAAGACTAATTTAATTATAAATAAATATATAATCCTTTTTATAGGTAGATTAAAATAAATAATACTTATTAAAGAAAAGCCTATACTAATAGGCTTTAAAGTCTAGGTTATTATATAATAAGGTTACTTTTTATAATAGCTTTAATATATAAAGGTATTATTAATTATAACTATAATAATTAAGCTAAAGGTATTAAAGCTATATAGTAAGAAAGGAAAGCTATAAATTAAAACCCCTTTTAATAATATATAAAATATTATAATTTACTTACTATAAAGGTTAATAATAATAATATATTATATTTTTATAAATAACCTTTTTTCCTTATTATAACTTTTTTACCTTTTTTAATAACTTAATTATAAAGCTATAAATATAATATACCTTAATTATAGTATTATTACTATAATAAAGTAAATTAAAAAGACCGAAAAGCTTTTTAATAACTAGTCTTTAATATATAATAAAATATATCTAATCTTAATAATAAATAAATAGGTATAGATAGTTTTATTTATATTTCCTTTACTAATTTATCTCTTTTCCTTTCTTTTAGGTTTTTTAAGTTACTTAAAAGGATAGCTTTATAGTCTTTTTTTTTATAACTATATATAGTAAAGCCCCTCTTAATTATATATTAAAAAAAAGGAAATTACCTATTAAAAAAGGTATAAAGGCAGAGATATAATACCTAAAGGAGGTCTTTAATAAAGATTAGGTTAAAATAATCCCTATTCTTTTTATTACCGCTTAATATAATAATAAAATAAATTATATAAATTACGGTAATTAAATAAAATCCTATACCTTATATTAATATTATTTTTAATATAGCCTTTAATAGGTATTTTTTTAATTTTTCCTTTTTAATATTATATTTATAAATAGCTTTATTTTATAAAAAAAGACCTAATAGCCTTATTAAAAGCCCTATAGTATACTTTAAGATTAAAAAGAGGCTATTTATAATACTATTTTTAATAAATATAATATTAATAGTAATATAAAAAAGAGATACTATATAGAAAAAAAAAAAAATAGTAAGGATCTTAAAGTATAGTAAATTTACCTATAAAGAGATATTAATTATATTAATAAAGGTAAAAACTTTACCTACCTAGCTTATAAAGGCTATAGGTAAGGGTAGTTATAACCTTTTAAAAAAAAAAAGTAAAAAAAAAGGTTATTTATAATTAATATTAAGAAATTAATAGCAATTATAGACCTAATATAGCTATAAAGAATATAATATAACTATTTATAATATAATAAGCTATTAATACTTTTATTATATATTAAATTAGGTATATAAAGATATACCTTAAGTTATACTAATTTTAATTGGCTTTAGACCCCTGTCGTGACCTCGTTATAGTCTTATGCCGGTTAAAGAGATAACTCTATGTCTATCGTCATGGCAATTTCGGCTTCGTATCCATTTCGAACCCATCAGCTGTCAGGCTGGGATTCACGCTGTCGCAGCGACAGGTGTCGTCAATATGTGAGCTTGCTATAAACCAATTCTCCTGAACCATTCACACATTTCACTCGCATTATATTCAGCCACTGCCGTAGCCATCGCACAGGCTATTCGTTGCAACTCCTGACATACGCGTTCATGAGTCGAGCAGTAGTTTGCAGCTGGAACCACACGACGACTATCCGGCTTGGCACCCCTTACTACCGCTACTCATCAATTGGACGTTCCATGCCGAAGCTATTACAATAATTAGCTTGAACAACCGGTCCCAGTGTACGACTCATGGCACACCTTTGTTTGTTGTTTAGCTATCCTCACCCCAGCATTTGTTGTCATTGGGGTCCATTTTATGTAGCAGCAACCGCTACTCCGCGAAGACTTCATCTATATCACCCTCTGCTATCTAATGGCAGCTATTCCTGTATGTATACATCAATGTAGTCCGTAGTCATTATTATATTCTACCTATGATATGTTCTCTAAATAATGTCTCATGGTGAATATATTCCGTTGCGTCCATGAATGAGCACATGACTCAAGAACCATGAACCCTGTAAGTGACGAAGTGAATGTGTGCTTTGACACAAATCCCACATCCAACAGGATTTAACATGGGCACCATTGATCGTTTTGTTGAAAAATCGTGACAGGGAGTGAGTCAAGCATAGATTTCAAAGCTAGGAACCAGTAGTGATCATTGCAAGCATGTTCCGTCAATGAAGAATGTGTATACATTCGAGCGGGCTTACCCTATACCACTCTATCTTCCAGCCATTACCAATCTTCACCCGATTGCAATGTCCATTGGGATTACATGTGCAACTGATTATCTCAATGACTACATTGAACTCGATCTGTTAATGAATTAAATTCTTTCGATCACCCAGATACGGTTCCGTGCTCGCGTGTTGTAACAGCGCTTCGTGAACAAACACATACCCACTGAGGAATAGCTACACACGTCTAAACATCGGTGGTGTTTATGTTACTCCAATGCCATTGAGACGTCCCAAACTACATGAAGATCCAAACGGGTATTAGCGTTTCCATGCAAGGAAAGGACAGCAAAATGTATTGGCCAACCCTTTGAAGAAGGATGATGGCCATTCTTCGTGGTGATATTGACAGACAAGGCCTAAACCAAAGAACACACCAGAATGGAGCAGAAAGTTTTCAAAGTAAACAATAACAAGCAGAGATATCATGATATTCCAGGGTTCTTTTTCTGGAAGCCCTTCAAATGCAACACGGCGCACCATCCATGGTACTCACCTGAAACTTGCAAAAACATATAGTCCAACATTCCCACTATTGTACCGAGCCCCAGCTTTTCCCTATCAATTCTGACATGTATACACGGGTTATTATACTCCTAAAAGGAGATTGATATTAAAAACGGAGTAAGTAGAAAGTGAACGTATTCATGAATGGCCTACGGGGTGGATCATATATACAACATCACTACAGGGTGATATTGATCAACAATCTTACAATGTGATAGTTTTCGAATGCACACAGTATTTGGTGATAGGTTTTAGCCTGGGTATGCCATAATCAATATCATTTGGCTAGGCCATGCGTAACCAAGCCGACGTGAGAGCTGATAAAGAACTCTGTTTGAACCATTTATGCTACTGTACCTATAGACACATATATGAAAGCCTTCCACCGCTGTATGTCCCGCAGCCGATGTTTTATCTAGTTCCTACCAAAGATATACCCAGTTCCGACCTGATAATGACTTTTTTTCAATGACTCTCCGCCCATTTCTTGAACCAATCTAGTGCTTCAGGGTTGGCAACACTGGCATTCGTCTTAACATTCATGCCGGAAAGGATTTGTTTCACGGCAACTTCAATCCTACATCGCATATTAGCAACAGGCGTTTGACTGTGTTTCAGCAGTGAAGACTTACTTCTTTCCGTTGCTAGTTTTTGGAACTCCTCCTCCACACTCTTCCACCACACCTGGCACATGTCGAGGGCTAAGTTCAGACTTGATCTTGGACTTGATCCGTAGACGAAGATCGTCACTGAACTCATGCCCCGGAACCATTACCAAAAATAGACACACAGTCTCGTCTGAATCTGTTTCTCGTCGACGTCCGATACAAACAGCATCCTCAACCTCGGAAGCAAAGAAGCGCGTGAGAATGTTGTAAATCTCAGCAGATCCGAATCGTACACCTGATGGCTTCAGTACACCATCTGATCGACCAAGCATGACAAGACTGCCGGTTGCAGGGTCTGGGATCTTGACAAAGTCTCCATGGTGCCAAACAGGGCCCTTGACTCCGCAGATATTTTCGAAACGTTCGAAATAGGCCGACTGATATTTGGCCTCGCCGTTTGGCCCGAAAAAGGTGAGAGGCTGGCAGAGGAAAGGCTTAACGCAAACAAGGTCGCCAGGCTCATCAGCCTTGATGGGCTCCCCTGTGATGGAGTCAACAGCGCGGATGGCCATACCCAGACCTGCGCACTGAATCTCGCCAACACGGACAGGGAGAAGTGGGCAAGGTGCACCGAAAAGGGAGATGATATCTGTCCCGCCTGTAATAGATCCGAGGTTGATATGCTTAGGGAAGGATTCGTATACAAACTTGAAGGTAGATGGAGGGAGAGGCGAGGCTGTTGAGTAGATAGCCTGGAGTCGGGAGAGATCGATTGACTTGTCACGGATAGCGTATACCTTGTTGGCTTCTAGGGCAGTGAGATAGGCAGCTGATGTGCCAAAGTGGGTGACCTCAAGGTCAGAGAGGAGGCGTGGAAGCGAAAGGTGACCGTGAGGGCGGAAAGGAGAGCCAGAGTAAACGATAACAGTAGAGCCTACAGCGAGAGCTGCGATGCTCCAGTGCCACATCATCCACGAGGTCGTCGTGTAGTAGAGCATTCGGGATGTTGAGTCGAGCGAACAGTGGAGAAGATGCTCTTTCTTGTGCTGGAGAAGCGTACCCAGTGCTGTGTGAACAATAGCCTTAGGGAGACCAGTCGTTCCACTGGAGTATAAAACGTATAAGGGATGAGCTGGAGGAAGTTGCTCGAACTTCAAGGGCTCCTCGGAGGCGGACTCAAGCATCTTGGCATAATCAATGGCTGATACACCATGCTTCTCAAGCTCTTCAAGGCCAAGTCCCCCAGAGCTGATATTGTTAATAACAACAACTCTCTCAAGCCCATTGTCTTTCAATGCAGCCACGATCTCTGTCGTTTTCGATACACTTGACCACTCCTTGCCATTGTAGACGGTACCGTTATCAGCGAACAACACCTTGGGAGCAATCTGGTTAAGACGATCTAACACAGCTGAGACACCGTTATCGGGGCTTATACCGGTCCAGATAGCACCTATCGAGGCGGCAGCAAGCATGGCTACAATCGCCTCGACATGATTTGACACAAAACCTGCAACAACATCATCTTGCTTTAGTCCAGCCGCACGCAGGGCGTTGGAGCAGCGACGAACTGCTTCACGGAGCTCCGCCCACGAGGTAGTCACTGTGGAGTTTGGTAGCTCAGTGACAGTGATAACAGCTGGGGCTGTAGGCTCGGGATGTGGAGAAGTTGCGGGAAAGAGGAGGTTCTCGGCAAAGTTTAGACGTGAGCCGGAGAAGAAATCTGGCCGAGGGTACATAGGAGCATCTTGGGGGAGGACCTGTGGATGGTGTCAGTGAAGGCTGCAACATATTGGGCTGGTTGCTCGTGATTTTGAGTATGCTGGGTATCTCACTTGAGATATCTTTCTCATTACTCCTCTTCCATACCTGATCAAAGGTTTTTGATGCTTTAACGCCAGCAAAATGCCAAACCTCCTCCCAAAATGAACCAACTTCATCAATAGACCACTTGTAAAGTGCCGGGTAGCCATCGAGACTCAGGTTGTGCTTCTTGTTGACATGCTCAAGAAACTTCCACATGTGAGTGGACTTAGGGTCTGGATGCCGCCAAAGTACATTGTCATCAGAGACAGGTGCCGCAGCAGACGGTGCAAGCTTGTCAATGGACATGACGGGCATTGAAACGGAGAGTAGGGGAGACTGAGTAGTCAATTGATCCCTCGGCGGGATGTTTATTTGAGAACAATTGAATGAGTCTCAAGGAGGCAATGGGTTCGTCGTCAGGACGATATAGCAGCAAGATATAGCCCAGACAAGAGGGACAAACGAGGACTCGGTATGAAGCAAAGAAGAAGCAGTTGCCGTTATTTGTTGAGAGGCAGAAGTTTGTACTCTTATCCCAACGCAATGGAACGGACTTTCAATTCCGTCTTTGGAGATAACTCGGAACCGGAATGTTTCTCAGATGGCCAACCGTTGAAAGCCGTCCCCTCCCGTTCTCGGCTCCCCGCCATTGAATCTGCACCCCGAAGTGGCTGTGGTGGGGGAGGCTGAATAGGTGAGGTGTGGCTTGGATCTCAAGTCGGAGATTTTGAGAATTGCTTATTTCTGTTCTACTCAAAGAATACCATCATGACAAGGATTGATAACTTCCATGATATTGATAATGCTTAAGATGGCTGTGACCATGAATAGCTATACTGCTATACGAACGCTTTAATTTCCTGAGGCTGGTCTCGTATACTCAACAGTATCGATTGCTAGACTTCTCAGTTTGAAGAACAAAGTAATTAAGTGCCGACCGATTACGCAACATAACGTGATTTTCTCAGCTTAGACGAGAGCCGAATCAAGATCACGTTGTCAAACACGTTTGGCGAGATTGCTTTAGTTGCTTTTGTTGGTTGCCTCGGGAGAGGAGCTCAAGCTCATCAAACGTGAAGTGTCCGTACCGTAGCTTAAGCTCGGCATGGGACATCGTCCCGAACCGCTCCTAAACCCGAGATGAGAGCTAGCTTATCACTTGAGGCTTGAGCCTCATACCCCATGATACATAATGCAACGCTTCATATCGTCAAGGAACTTGTGCCAATGTTCTTTGGAGATGGGAACCTAAGGACTGGCATCAGACTCGCAACCCCTCTCCTATACGAATTCAGGGGGAATGGCATGATGATGAGGGTCGGGAGTCAAGATGGCATTCTAAAGCCCCTCAACTGTATCGCGAAAATACTATGCAGGGTCCCATGGGCCATGATCGCGTGCATTAGCTACTTTGTCAGAGCTGAGACAAAGCTGGCGGTGAACGAGAATATTCGCTTAGTACAGGAAGATCTTGTTCATCTTTGATGCTATGCTGGCTCCCACGTCTGTCCAATATCTTCATCTGGCTAGTGGGTACCACAAGAAATGTCCGCTCCCCTGATTTCTCACCAAAATCGCTATTATTTCTAAATTTTATAATAAAATAAAATAAATTACTATAAAAAAGAGTTTTCTATTTTACAGTATTTATTTTATATTTTAATTATATTTCTATAGATTATAATAAAGGGGAGAAAAGTACCTAAAACCGGTCATTTCTTGTGGTACCCTGAGGTCTGGGGCTCTGGGCATCTAAGCGTGTGTCGGTGTGTAAGCGCCAGTCCAATGCCTACTACATGCAGTAAGAAAGCTGTCTGCAGCCCAGTACAACATCGTTAGCTGCAAGCGTGCACTGTCGACCGTGCAGTAGCTCGTTCTAAACAGTCCAAATACTTCGAGCACTTCGTCTTAAAACAAAGTGACTAAGAGTGCATGATGCGAATATCAAGGATATGGGATCAAAGCTAAAAAAACAGTCGAAAGAGGTTGACTCTATAGAAGAACACTACACGATAGTGGCAGAGAGTAATGCCATCATCGTTGCCGGCTGCGGCGGAGGTTTTGAGCTTTGAGTGCGGCATGCGGCATGTAGCATACCCCTGGATGATGACATTTCCCTTCTTTGGAGGGTTCAATGACCAATGCTGTGCAAGACAACGTGATCTGAGGGTGCTGAACCGCGGCCCCTTGACAGGTTTGCCATTCGCTACAGAAGGTAAACCAGAGAAATTTGGAGCGAACCGAGCTGCTACTGTAGCTAGCAAGAAAAGATGAAAAAGGTGGCGCCTCCCTCTAGAATCTCCCGAGTGTTCCTATTCGCAGGCCGGAGAGCTCGGAGGACCAGGGGTCTATCTTGAAAGCAGAGCCATTGGATGCGTTTTTACAGGGACTTGATTAATTTAAAGAGAGGGAGCCAAAAGACGATGGATGTTCTGATGATTTTCTCTTGGTGATACAGTACATGCCACTGTAGCTCGGATGCGCTGGAGAGGCAGGGTCAGCAACAAACCGGTAAATAGGGCATGATTTTCGAAGATACGCGTCTCACTTGGAAGTTGGGGCTACTCTCGAGCCTCCTTGAGCCTCCTTGAGCCCTTGGGAAAAAGCCGGCGCCGAAGGAGCCCAACGCGGCGAGTCTGTCCCTTGTCAGCTTAAAGCTCGTTAATGTGAACGAGAACGACAGGGAAGCGAGGCTGGACTGGCCTCGCCTCGCCTCGCGTCGAAGAGGCGACAGGCGACAGGCGGGATGAAAATCATTGTAGTTCCCCGCTGGCTGGCCCCTTATATCGATTGAGAATCCTTGTGTCCGGTCCTCTCCGGTTGTGATGTTTCCTGCTGTTGCTGTGGGTGTGTTTCTCGTACATCGTACATCGCATACGGTGACACAGTCAGCAACTCAGGTACATGCAAATAATGCAACTTTAAACTTCTGGTCGGCCTCGATTACACTCCGTCAGATACGGACAATAGAAGTATCTGGTATCCCCGTCACTCCAGGGCGTCACAAGCAAAGTCAGGTACCCGGTACTGCCGTCGAGGTATCCCCGCTGTTTCCTGTGGAGCGGAAAACCTGGACTTTTATTGTTTTTTAATGCACCAACATCCCACGTCGTCCCGCTGACTCCGCTGCTGTATGCTGCGTTGCAGTGCCTTTGCAGTGCCAAATAATTTAATAACCAGCTACTCCTTGCCTCTGTCGCCTCTTTCTCTCTTCTCATTATCACTCTTGCTGCGTGACAGGTCGTCGTTGTTCTTCGTCGTTCCTCTTGCAGATAGGCCCCGGCCGAGTGATCGAGAAAAGACAGTCCACACCAATTAATAACATCATCCATTCAACCTCACTCAGACTGAGTACGGATACTCAAGCATTAATCACAGCTTATTCCCCCTGATCAGTGCTTTTCTCGGCGATCTTGCAAGTCATCAACAACATCAATTACTCAACTCGACGATACGCCCTTGCGTTGCGGCCTGATCGATTGGAGCTTGGATCGATCTTCCTCAGAACGGTTACCGCTTGTCTCGCCGCTTGGAATCTCGAAACAGGAGCCATAACAGAAGTTATTTTTGCCCCCGAGTAGCGACTAGGTAAGAAGATATTCCATTCTTTCTCAAAACAAAACAAAAGATCGACATCACCGACCCTGCACTGCAATATCAATCCCATCCTTCTCTTTCTTCCATCCGATCCTCTGGTGTTTTAGAGATTCTGGCGGGACTGCGGCTGGCTCCGCTCACTGGCTCCAGGCCCCACAAGCAATTTGCAGTCGGCGGATCTTTACTTTCCTAGTTTGATTCGACGCCACCTCCTGCGCCCCCCTGTACCTGTGCCTCCTGGAACACGCACCACTACCTACACCTTTAGACGCAGCACCGCACCTCCAACTCGAGTTTAAACTCGGTTGTTATCTCTCTATCGAAATCCAAAATCTCCTTTCATCAACATCTGTTGTACCGTGTATCAGCTCCAGCTCAACATCTCTGCCGCAACTGCTTGTGTTGCAGCTTGTTCTGGCTCGCGGTTCACGTTTGATATCCTTTTTTTACCCCTTGCTTCGTATCTCGTTTGCATTGGAAGCATTTGCGTACCTCACCTCAACAAAGCTTCCGTCGGATTATGCGTTGCAACAAAACTTGTCGAATCGATTATTAGACTTTTCGCGCCAGCTGACACTCGCTCCTCGCTAGCAGACTCGATTCTTTTCCTGCAAATCCTTCGCTCTTTGGTGCTGTACCTTCCTTAGGCCTTCTCACGATCGCGCCCTTCTGTTCGCGCACTCCCAACAAACGCACCACTGCCAGGAGAGATGCCCCGTCGGCTGAATCCTTTTTCATCCTCATCCTCCATGTCTCAACCCGCCAAGTCGGGCGAGAGGCGCCCTTCTACCTCCAAGGGGAACCGCATCACCAACTTCTTCTCAAGCAGCCCTAAATCCACTGGGGCTCAGCAGGCTCTCGCCGCTGTTCAACAGAACCAGACGGGTGCCACTGGCTTCTCTCCTTCTCCCGGCTTGCCTACCATCTCTCTTTCGACAGCCAGCCCCGGCGACCCCAACAGCATCGACACTTCAACAACTACCATCTTTCAACCCAAGTCCGTTGAGGAGATTGACCGCCAGAAGCGTGCGGATGCCCAGTTTGGTCCTCTCCTTCACCCGACCCATCGATATACCAGTCAATCTCATGGAGAGCCCCTCGAGCCTCCCGTTGAGGACGAGCCTCCTTACTATTTCATTCTTACCACCTACATCAGCTACCTTATCCTGATTGTTCTTGGCCACATTCGCGATTTCTTTGGCAAGCGCTTCGGAAACCCCAAACACTACCGGGCTCTCAAGGCTAGCAACGGTTATGCAGCTCTTAACAGCGATTTTGACAACTTCTACGTCCGACGTCTCAAGATGCGTCTCGATGACTGTTTCGCCCGTCCCACTACTGGTGTCCCCGGACGATTCATTACCTTGATGGACCGCAAGTCCGACGATTTCAACCGCACATATCAATACACTGGCACCTACACGGAAACCCTCAACATGAGCTCCTACAACTACCTTGGTTTTGCCCAATCCGATGGTCCTTGTGCCGATGCTGTGGAGGAGTGTGTCAAGCGGTACGGCATCAGCTTCTGCAGTCCTCGTGGCGCTGCCGGTACTTCGGATCTTGCTCTGGAAGTCGAGCGCGAAGTTGCTGAATTTGTCGGCAAGCCTGCTTCTATGGTCTTCTCTATGGGTTATGTTACGAACTCGAGCTCTTTCCCTGCCATTGTCTCCAAGGGTTGTCTTATCATCTCCGATGAACTGAACCACGCGTCTATCCGTGTTGGTGCTCGCCTTTCTGGTGCTGTCATTCAGTCCTTCAAGCACAACGATATGGCTGACCTTGAGCGTGTTGTGCGCGAGGCTATCTCCCAAGGCCAGCCCCGTACTCACCGTCCCTGGAAGAAGATTTTGGTTGTTGTTGAAGGTCTCTACTCGATGGAGGGTACCATGTGTGATCTTCCCGGAATTCTTACTCTGAAGCGCAAGTACAAGTTCTACCTGTTCATTGATGAGGCTCACTCTGTCGGTGCTCTTGGTCCCCGCGGCCGTGGTGTTTGTGACTACTTTGGCATTGACCCTTCAGAAGTCGATATTCTCATGGGAACTTTAACCAAGTCTTTTGGTGCCAATGGTGGATATCTCGCAGCTGACAAGCACATCGTCGACAAGCTCAAGAGCACCAACGCTGCTACTCAATATGGCGAGACTCCCGCTCCTTGTGTTCTCATGCAGATCTTGGCTTCTCTAAAGCTCATCACTGGCGAGCTGTGCCCTGGTCAAGGCGAGGAACGTCTTCAACGTATTGCATTTAACTCTCGATACCTCCGTCTCGGACTTAAGCGCCTTGGTCTTATCGTTTACGGTCATGATGATTCCCCTATCATTCCTGTCATGCTCTACCACCCCGCCAAGCTCCCTGCCTTCAGTCATGAGATGTTGCGACGAAACATTTCGGTAGTTGTTGTTGGTTATCCCGCGACTCCGCTCATCAGCTCTCGTGCTCGTTTCTGCGTCTCTGCCGCCCACAACAAGGAGGATCTGGACCGCCTGTTGGCTGCCTGCGACGAAGTTGGTGATGTGCTGCAGATCAAGTTCTCCACTGGTGTGGCAGGCGGACTGGATCACCTCCCCGAAGGCGTCACACGTGAGAACGAAGAACAATGGAGAAGGGAGAACAGAATCCCCCTTACGGCCCCTCGCTGGCGCCTCGAAGATGTTGTCCGACACGGTGTTCAGGATTCCAAGGTTCCCCTACGCTAATATGTTGGCCTCTTAATCAAATTTTGTTTTTGGTGTTTGATACATCTTTTTTAACCGCTTGCATACTCAGAAACTGTCTGAGTGGTGTTTGACGCAATTATATAGATTCATCCTGTAAAGGAATGCGACGTTGCACGACGTTTAATGGCCTCTTTCTTCTTGGCGGCTAGCCATGTGGCTGTCGCGCTTTTTACATCTAGGCTCTCTTAACGGAGCCTTATTTGAAACGGATCGGTGGAGTTAAAGGCGCGTAAAGGTTGTGGGTGATATTGGAATGGGTATCACGAGCAAGGCTCCATTCAACGACCTGAGAAGATATGGGCATATAGAATAATTATTAACCGACAATGTATGTAGGACTGAAGCTTGATACACCTGCTTCTAGTAATCCAACAATTTCATGATTAAAGATAGTGATTTTGTGCCTCGGTGGTTGATTCCTGTCTTCCATTGGCGTACCAACCGGCTGTAGTCTGTATACATATGCTGTCCTATAACCAGGGCTACTAAACGTGAAAGTGGGCTACTTGAGAGTTGAAGAAGTGTTTGGAAGTGAGTCAAGGCCAGATATCCATCCCAGAACTTTGATTAGGAATGCTCAAGGCTTGGGCTCAAACCAGAAATGTTTCCTTGGAATACCTCTGGATATGCTAGTTCTCGATTCAATCGTTCCCTTAGCGTCCTAGGGATCGATATGGTTCCCCTCATATCTTATTCCCATAGTGTTAAGGGCCCAATGATGTTTGAGGAAGAGACAAAATGAGGTTAATTGAGTGGACCAGGAGTTCGATGCATTTCAGTCAATCTTGCCAGGGCTTAGTGATGTTTTTGCGCCAACGACTGAGACTTTTCAAAACGCAACACAACTGACGGATGAGGAACTATCTATCATGGTCCCGCGGGAGTGATAGATACTATAGTAGTATCGAGTCTGGGTGTTCGTTTACCTAATACATGTAATAGGCAGCTATCAAGCAGCCAGCCAACCTGTGAATAGGAAGGTCAAATTATGCTATGCAGTGGTTGGACTGGTAAACGGGCTACAGGGCTACAGCAGCGGCAGCCAGGCTCAGACTTCACACCTTACCGGGCGGGCTATTTAGTGGGTGAGGGGCCCGGCCGGGGGGCTTACAGGGGGATGCTGTCAGTGGAGCGGGACGGGAGCCAGGGCGTGTTCTCAGTGGAGGACGAGTTGTTCAAAGTCCCTCCCAGGCCGGCCGCTAGGTCCACCAAGCAGACTGCCAAGTCATGACCCAAGTACGGAGTACACCCGTAAGAGGCACAAACAGGTGATAAACGGCTCTTCAGTTCAGGTACCGGGTACCTAAAAAGAGGTGCCATTTTTCATAGGTTGTTGAGGTGGTAACTCTGAAAGTGGAGGCTATCCCAACTTGGGTAGGACCTCCTCTCTTTCCACCCCAAGCGCTTCCACGAGCGAGCGAGCACAAGCAAGTCCAAGACCAAGTCCAAGACCAAGTCCAAGACACAAACACCCCGTCATCATCACCAACACCCGCTTTCTTTTTCCTCTGGCTTCCTCCGACTCTTCGCTTTCTTTTTGTTGACTATTGAGGCGCCTCGGCTTGGCTCTACTTATTCTCTTGGGGTTGGCTCATTTTTCTCACATCGACATTGCCTTTCCTCAGCCCATTCCGTCCATCTTCTATTCGTCCTTTCGATTGTTGTCTCGCATCCAATCGTCCGAGAGACTGCGCCCACCCTCTCGACACGACGTCTCCCACCTCTTGGCCATTGCTTCTCTTTTTATGACGTTCCGATCACGATTTGAATGAAAGCTCTACGAAACATTCGACCGACCGACGCTCGCCAAATCTCATCCTCTTTCTTTTGATCCGACAGTGCCCAACCCAGCGCACCTATTTGTTGCTTGCAGCATCACCACCACCAGCACTGTCGCCTGGACTTAGTCTTGCGTCCCAACCCCCGCTTCAGTCGTTGGCGTCTACTTCTTTATCTTCGTCAGGATGATGAGCTTCGATGGTGGCACAGCCTACGCCGAGTCCGATGCCGACGACGAATACGAGCGAAGCATGGGCGACCACTCTCCCATCACCAACTCTGAGCACTCTCCTATAGATTCCGAGCTTTCCACGTCGGCAGAGCATACTCCGACGACCTACGGCCACCGCAGTAGCGCAGACCGTCTCCCAGAAACTATCATTACCGAGTGGACCGTCGAGGAATGTGCCGACTTTATTGGCACCATTGGTCTTCAACAGTATGCCGATCGCTTTATAGGTACGTTTTTGGTCTTGAACACGGTCTCTCCTCCTCTCGGCGGACGACCTCATGTTTGCTGGAAGGGACAAAGTGAAAGCTGACTCTTGGTTGCTACAGAAAACGAGATCGTGGGTGAGGCCCTGGTTGCGCTACAACATGATGATCTTAAAAGCATGGGAATCGCCAGTGTGGGACATCGTCTGACAATCCTCAAAAGCGTTTATGATGTCAAGAAGGCTCAGGATGTCCCCATTGAGAGCGACCATTACCTTCCCCTATGTACGTTGTCTCCGATTTTCCCTTTCGGGCGGACTGGCGTGATTCTAATCATTAACCCCTGTAGCCGCCGATGCTGAAGCGCAATATGCTACCGCAACTATCAAGGACATCAAACACCTTGTCGAACAATTTCGTCTCCGCGACGAGCGAATGAGCCTACTCGAACAGGACCTACGACGGATGTCAGACGATTTCAGGCGATTGCGAGAGGACATGCTCCCGGCCTTGCGCCTGGTCAAGGATGCGCAGCAGCCATTGCCCAACCTGAGTGGTAATAACCAGCAAGTTTATGGTTACGAAACCACCATATCGCCCCCCGCACCAACACCACCCCCAGGTTCTGGTCAATCTGGAAGCTCCGTCAAGCGACAATACTCGACTCGCAAGATTCTAATAGGAGCAACACCCAAGAATGCATCGCCTACCCAATCCACACACGAGAGGTCGATAGCAGAGACTGCTTTGGATCCCGCAAATGCCGCAGAGCGGGCCGTTCTATCGTCTTCCCATCTCGCAGCTATGAATGGAGGTGGCCAGGGCTCATCCTCCCCTTCGTATCCCTCACCAAACATTCCCTCCCCGACATCTCCTCAGACCCACATGTCCGCTACTACCCTCGCCTCTCGATCCTACCGCAGTGAAGCACCGACACCCTCCACACGAACCACCTTCAACGACGATGGCCACGCCAATGCAGTCTATACCTCCCGCGACAAGGCACCGCAAGGGCCACCCCGACGACGAGAAACCCCTGTACCTGACACACCTAGTCAAAGTAACGCTTCGGTCGAGATCTTCAAGTCATTCCGCGTCAGTATGGAAGATCCTTGCTACAAAGTTCTTCCTGCTGCGCTCAAGAAGTACCAAATCAATGCCCCTTGGGATCAGTATGCTCTCTATATTGTCTATGGAGACCAGGAACGTTGTTTGGGCCTTGAGGAGAAGCCATTGATTCTGTTTAAGCAACTGGATAAGGAAGGCAAGAAGCCCATGTTTATGTTACGGAAGACGACAACAGCACCATTAGATGGGGAACCAGGAAGCGCAGGGTTGGGCAGTACGTCGAGAGGAGCGCCAACAGGCTATGACCCCCCAGGGGGAATCATCTAAGCTACGTTGGGGGTTGATCGCCCTTGACGGAGCTTCCCTACGGCTCAAATGTACAGTACCGGACGGCGCCTACCGAAACCAAGGTCCTTTCAAGTGGTGGGCACGAGATGCATGCTGTACGTCAGATTGGCAGGGACGGCACAAACCACTGCTTCAAAGGCTGTATGATGCGCTCACTGGCCTGAATCCGCTTCTTGAAAGTGGGACAAGACCAGATCTGGGAGACTTGTCGAATTGTCTGCATGACGTTTGGCGATGTTTGTTTCAGTGGGTCAGCGTTTCTGAGCTGAGGTGGTGAACCTGAAACACCAACCATGAGCTATTATGGAGTCAACGCTAGACTAGATGTTGCTTTGGCCTACCGCGTTTGTCTTGAGTTGAATCCGATTATTGAAATGATTTGACACTTGAAAGAGGAGGCCTTTTCGAAGACCAGGGTTTTGGGGTTGCCGGGCCGGGCGACTGAAGTTTCCAGCTAGGGGGAGCTTGCATCGATTGAGCACCCAGCTAGTTTCATTTTCAGCTATTTGCTTTTGTCAAAGGGATACTCATCGACGCAGGGCGTTGCTGTTGGAGGAAGCGACCAATCCACGGCATCCATGTGCAGCATTTTTCATCAATTCATCATGGGGATATTGCGGGTTACGGCGTTTGAAAAGTCGACATTGGTGTTATTCTGCAACAAACGGCGGGAACGTCCTCCGCCGTTCTATTTTTTTGGGGCTTGCATGTTAATTTCAGCGCAGCACAGCACAGCACATCACAGCACAGGACGGGACAGGGAGGAAGGGTTGATAATCAGGAGAGGTTGGGTCGGATCAGGACGGATCAATTGTTTGTACAAAACTGAGTTATGCCATGGAGCTAGAATCTGTGTGAGTCGGATCTTGTAGGCTTTGCCTCGCATTGGAGGATATGCAGGCGGCTGGTCGGAGTTGGACATGATGTTTGCGCGAGTGACAACAGAGTCATGTGTAGTGTAGATACAGAGCCATCTTTTCAAGTTGGGGGTGATAGACAACATGTCTTTCTTGCACGGCGTATCTGTCAAACGTGTTTGTTTATACCTGGTATTTCCACAGTTTAATATCCAGCACCATGAGTGCTTCTTTCTTCGCAAGCTTAGTCTATTGGTTCACTTTACGTACCATTGCCATCCCTCTCCAAACCTGTTCTTCCTGCTCGCCTCAAACTCTTCGAGGAATGCCACGACCGCCTCAAGGGGTACTCCTCTCCTCATGCCCGTTTTCTCATCCCAGCTTGAATGCACACCTACTAAAGCCCCTGTTTTTCGATCAAACAATCCCGCGCCACTATGTCCCCAGTACGTCCAGCAGTTGTGCTTCAGAGCACCAATATCGCTATTGTCCTGCGGATCTTGGTCTTTTGCCAGTCCACGGAATGTGCCCTCACTGAGCATTAGTGTGTCGTACTCTGTTTTCACACCGCTGCGCTCTGCCTCTAGGTCCTCTGAGCCGGGATGGCCTATGCACAAGAGCTTGGAGTTGAACTTGGGAGGGGACGATCCTATGCGGCCGTATGGAAAGGGTCTGTAGGGGCTTTCAGCTTTGGCGATGAGTAGAAGAGCAAGATCACGCGCTGGATCCCATGCTATCACTGTTGCTGAGACCAGGTTCCCACTTGAGGATATGAGTGCCCTTGAAGAGGTGGTTGCGAGTTCTGAGGGTGTTTCTGCAACGCAGTGAGCACAAGTGAGGAGGACGCCATCAGGAGAGATGCACACTGCTGTCCCAGCTTGTGACTGGGCAAAGACGTATGTTGCATCTACAGGGTTTTGATATGTATTTGGATGGAGAGTGAGAGATTGGACGACATCTTGGGGAAGGGGAATAGTATGAGAGGCGAGCCAAGTGCGTTTAGAGCGGAGGGCACCATGATCCTCTCTTGGACAGGGAAGGTCGGAAAGGGAACGGTGAAGAAAGATATGTTCTATTGTTGGTTTATTGAGTGACGATTCCGAGGATTGGTGTTCTTTAGGAAGTAAAGCCGTGGGAGAGAGTGTCTGGCGGGCTGAGCTGCGAGTCTGACGAGTTGGAACCACAGGTGATGAGCCTGTTAAATCAACTATTTCAGACATGGCTGTGACTGAATGAAACTGTCTACGAGATGGATTTAGGACTGTATTTTGATGACGATAGATGATTGTGATTGAAGGGTTGACTTATATATGGGTGTCGACTATGGTACGCATCAAGGCAAAGGGGCCCAGTCCAGGTGGCTGCCTGATTATTATAGGCAGAACACCAAGGATTAGCAATCGGCCATGACCAAAACGATTTCGTGAAAGGGATATGATTTTTTAGATACTACAAAAATCATGAATACACATAGCCTAAATCAAGAACAATAGCTAGGTAGATTATAGAAATTCCACGTAATGATCTAGTAGTTCAGCGAGTGCAGCCATTGATACCATGGAGCGTCTGTCCCCATCTGTTTCATCTTCCACTCTTGCACTAATGTGCTATAATCCTTTGGACCGTATGGATGTGCTATCTCAGCAATTAAGCCGTTCTTGCGGTAAATCGGCAAGCCTAAATCTTTCAGGAGAAGATCCATGTACGGAACCGCGTCAAACACAAAATCTGGATAAATGTGTCCATATCCATAAGGGTACCTCCATTTCCCAAACCGACTATGGAGCGCTGTATCATGCTGCAAGCGAGCTAGGAAGTCGGGCGAAGGGTTGCGAGGCAATGATGGGATTTCATTATCAAAATAGGCGCTGACCCATATTGACTGAATAAGGGCAACCATGGTCGTGCCGAAGTTGTGCACCATTCCCACAAAAGCGATGTCTCGAGATTTCAGGAACCGACCTGATGGCGGTGCGATGAAATGGTATAACGTATACGGTGTCAGCACCGTCGAAGGCGTGATTGCATCTGTACTTGAGATACCTTTGTTGTCCAGTAGCGGTTGATATTTGCCGTTTGCCCCCCTTTTCACTGGCTGATTCTTGAGACGAGGGAACTGGTCGAAGATTTCTTTATCGATCTGGTCCAGAAGCGGCTTGGAAGGGAATGACTCTGGAGACGGGGTGTGTGGAATGCCTATTTCTTCCTCAATGCCTTCAGGAAGGAACTTGATGGGTGAAACGTGTTTCCACCCTGTCACGCAGCACATCGCATCTGTATGCAACTTCGTGCCATTGGATAAGTGTACAGTCTGACTGCTCAAGCTCTCGATGTCGGCAATATGAATCCTAATCAAACCATTCTTGACAAGGTCGAAAAAGTCTGTCTCATAGTTGAGAATAGACAAGCTTGTGGCCACAAACATTGGATTACTACTCCATGGTTTGAGCTTAGCCGTCTCGGGATGAGAGTCATATTGATTGAGTCCGTGGACATCATTGGCAAGGATTTTCCAGAACGTGTCGACGATGGCTCGCCCAATAAAAGTTCCATGGTAAAACCGGCGAATCTTTGCATAACCGTCCGCTGCACCCCAAGTACATGGGCTGAACCAACTTAGCATGCGTATATGTGGGAGTGTCTCAAGGAGCTTCTTGAAAGGCGTAACTATCGAAGGAGACATCCACGCAGGACCGTGCCCAGACTCTACAAAGGTCAGTAAGCTACGCATATCGGCGGTTGTGGCTGTTACCTACCTCGGATGACCCAGTCCACTTGGATCCCTTTGGTTGCATAGTTATATATGGCATCCCAAGCCAACTTTGTACCACCGAATACTGTCACTGATTTGGCAGTCTTGTAGGTGTCCTCATGTCTGAGCAAGTCTTTTCCGTGGAAAAGCGGAACTCCGAACCCCTCTTGGCCTTCAATATGTGGCAGGAAAGGCTCAGAAGTGACACCGGTAGCGAGGACAAGTTTCTTGGCCTTGATCATGACAACCTTGCCGGCTTTTGTGTTGCTCACTGTCAAAATCCAGCCGCCATCTTCTTGATGCTCTGCTATTTCAACCTTGTGCTCAAAACGCATTTTGTCGTATATGCCAAAGTGCTGAGCGTACATATTTAGGTATCTGTGTACCACCTCGCCAGGGATGTGCTCGCCTAGTTTCGTACCAAAAGTGTCCGTGTCCATCGGGAAATCCGGATACTCATAAGTGCTTAATCTGTTGTTGGTGTTGAGGCCAGTATATAGGCGATGCTCTGCCCAAGTGCCGCCCAGAGTAGAAGCCGAGTCGATGATAGCCATGGATTCCTCAAGATGCAGCTGGTGGCGTGTCTTTGCCGCAGCCAGTCCTGCCCAACCTGTTGACATGTAAGATTGGGAACTTTGTGTACATGTGTTATTGACATTACAGGGGAACTGTAAGTCAGGAAGAACTGAATATAAGTCTTACCTGCTCCAACCACGACAAAGTCAAGAGTTTCCATTGTCAAGTATCAAGGGTTCCTAGAAAGACACAGGTGCGAGGAAGAAAAAGCAAAACAAGTAAAAGAAAGATGAACAAGTAATCTGGGGAACGACATGATTTATTCTTGGGTGACACGACAGCTAGAACCCTGCAACACTGGGTACCCAATATTTTTGAGTAAGCTGATGCGGTCTTCTGATGTGGGTATCTTCGTTTGAAACCTCTGATAGCTGAAATAATAGGCGCTTACGTGCCCATATGGGTGAGATAATGCATGCAAACTACAAGCTAAGATGTCAAGAATTGCCAAAAATGAACGGCTGACTTGGCTGGATGCCTGGAGATGCCTTGAAGTGGCTCTGTAGGAGGCAAGGAGTGCGATGACGGTATTAAACTAACTGGTAAGAAGAATTAGTAGTGGCAGTAACAAATGAAGTGGAAACACTAACGAGCAAATCGCCTGGGATCTGATACATAAATATTGCAATTAATTGCAATCAGTTGCTCTGCAGTTGTTCTGATTCTGTTAGAATTCCCCAAGACCAAATTATGCAGGCCTATCTGAGGCAGGGAAACCCCGAATGGTGGTCTTGTGCAGGTAGCCTCTTCAAATTGGGAGGGAAGGTTGGAGGCAGCAACTTTCTTGATATTGATACGGAAGTTTTGCAGTCAATGGCCATCCTACAGTTCACTTGCTCTGCACATCATCACTTTCGCTCTCTCAGATTACGATTATCAACATATCTCGACTGTAAAAAATGCCCAACCCCATATCCGAAGCAATCGCATTGACTGTCGTCGGTTCTGGCCTTGCCATAGCTCGAGTGTAGTATCTTTGTGCTGCTTCAGAGTTCAGCCTCGAAGACTTCCTGATGATTATGGTGTCGGTAAGAAATTGCTCACAACTGACGACGCATAACATCATTCCAATATTGATTAAATCGCTAGATCATCTACATCTCTCAAATGGCACTCATATGTTGCGCCGGTACCCAATAGCATGGGCTTGCCAACAACGGCATCACCATGGAAGAAAGAATCACGATTGGTCTGGACACCCAGGAATACAAGGCCCGAGTTTCTGGGTCCACGGCACAGTTCGCAGGCCTACTGATCCACACATGCTTCTTCTTTTTCCTCAAGCTGGCTATATGCATGTCTTTGCTCCGTATTTCCCAAGAAATGAAACAATACAGGCCATGGGTTATCATTGGGTTCGTCCTAACCATCCTTATTTTTGCTGGAGTCTTGCCGGCGCTGGTCTTGGTTTGCCAACCCCTGGGTATGAACTGGCAGATCAATCCAGATCCCGGATGTAAGTACAGGTGCAGCTGACACGCCCTTATACGATGGTAATCTGACTGGTGGTTGACAGACTACTGCCACCCCGGAAATTCTGTACTGGACCTCATCCTTACGGCAGGCATGGACGGGGTTGCATATCTTTGCGTGGCCTCGATACCGTTGCCAATACTTTGGGACAAGCAACAGAGTGTGTACAGGAGGACTGCAGTCCTCTTGCTCTCGGCTGGGGGTTGGGCTGTCGCGGGGATGGGGATTGCGCGATGCGTTCTTGTAGTAAAGGCTCAGGATTCCCTAGATGCTATCAGCCGTGCCTGGGCAGTACGGGAGTTATTCACAGCCGTCTCTACCACAAGTGCATTTGATATGCTGATAATGTTCTACAACAACAAAGTTGAGGAGGCAAAGGGGGAGTAGTAAGCGTTCACAGTTTAGACAATCATAAAATAATTTACGGTTACGACGGGTCGTCTGTCCGATTTGGGTTGTCAAGATAAGCAGTGAAGACTGAGCTCCTTTGTGTTGGAGAGTCAGGTCCGTTTAGCCAAGACATCTGAAATGGTCTCGAACTTACCTTGTAACACCGTGCCCCAATCGAAAACAGTTGCTTATCCACGGTCGTGTACGGAGTAGGAGCGTAGGTTGTCTAAATTCTCAAGGTAATTTTTCTTACAATAGCCAACGGAAGTTTCCTCCGACGCAGCCGCGACTTAATCAGCCACCCCGCGGTCCCGGTTGCGGGGGAGTGAATCGGGCTAACCAACGGGGACCAAGAGCCCGCTATTGGTTGTTGGGCATGACGTGAAGGCCCGCAGCGACTGGGGCATTTAGCATTTAACCTTTGTCAAGGATAGTAATGATAGTGACATCCCATTTGGAGGCGCATTGGGAGAAGTTGAAAAGACATGCTAAGTAATTAAATACCAGCATATCCTGTGTATGAGTATGTGTGTGTGGCTATCACTTTAGCATAAACATACTACGTATGAAGCTTTATTTGCCTGCACACATTCACTGCAAACGCAGCTACTATATCATTTCTTGGCGCTGACGCGCTTGTGGATTTCTATGCTGCTAATAAATGGGGCTTGGACGTACGTTAAGAAGTCGTACAGTAAACGTCTTGGCGCACTTTGAAGCGCATGTCGTGTTGAAGATGTGACAACAGAGACTCGGTGTAGATAGCATTGGCCGTTAAAGAAATGCACAAAGTGTCGAGTGCCATCTGAAGCTGAGGGAGGGAGAGAGAGTCAGATACAAGGGAGAGTTGGAGGGTTGAAGAGTTTCGGGGAGAAACCGATAACAAACCAGCGAGAGCTCAAACGGAAGGTGCACCCCGGACGGGAACTCCCCTACTCCTTGCAAACATCCACTTGAAATGTCAAGGATATCCTTTCTTCCCTGCGTAATTCTTTGGGGAAAGAGGAGGCCCTTTTTAGCGAAAACTGGAGGTTCCTGCTCCCTGCTCCGTCTCTTTACATTCCCAACCACCAGTGTCTCCATCACTTTTCTTCAACCTCCAGACTTTTTAATCTTAGTCTTGTTTTACATTAACTTCATCGGTGGCAGATCAGACGCCGAGTCTCACGCTGTCCATTTCTCTGTCTATGAGACCAGCTTGTTGTTCAACCTAACTTGTCGAAAGGCTCTGATCATCATTACACGATATCTACGATCAGGTTCATCTCCGCATTTAACCTCCGATCCTTTACCCAATCGCTCCGATTGAGGAAGCAGTCTTTCGATATTTTTCTACCTCGATACTATCACGAGCACCTCACCACTTTTTCAGTTCCCTCAAAACTGAGCTATCCTCTGCTGTTTTTGAGCTGTCGAACCTATCAAAGTTCTCGCATACTATTGCTCACACACCAACTGGACGATATTCTGTGGATTGTCGATCCCCCAACGCTCACTATCAACCTCCGTTGCTGCCGCTCCGGTCCATCTTTCGGATCGTCCGGACATATGCCCGACAACTACCGATCCATTGTTTTTCAAGTCTTACAACTTGCTTTTATTTCTACCATCGGCCAAACATAGCGAAGGAATTTTAAGCTTATTTTGTACTCTCAATTCATCTGCTCGCCACTTGCGCTCATCCGGCGACCAATATTGCTTACCGTCCTCGATTTCCGTACCATGCCTATCTCGCCGGCATGGCTTCTCATTCCCCGCGGCGAGCACTCCTCGTCGCCGGAGGATGACAAGTCCTCAACAGCAGGCACAACAGGGAATCTCGTTCCCCAGGATTCATTCGCAGATGACCTATTTCGCGATAAGTTCATGGGTATCGCCAAAGGAGGTTCAAATGGGGAGAAGATTATGCGCGGCTTTTTAATAGGCCTGGCTATTGGCCTGGTTGTTGCATGCTTCTTTTGCTGTTGGTACCCATGTTGTCGACCAAGATTCCAAAATCAGCGCCGAAGGCGACGGGCGCGTAGAGGACCTCCCACAGCAGACGAAGAGCAAACCACAGCAAACCCTCCACCTCCCGCATAGTCACAGTGAGACTGATACCGACTGGGCAATGGCGATTGAGGATCTTGCATTCGTATGTGTCACAGTCGACAAATGGAGACAAGCGATGGCCGATCCCCTATATGACGGTTTCCAGAGGAAGAACACAACAACAAAAGTTCACCGGAGCGCTCTAATACAATACGGATATACCAAAAGGTGGACATCGAAAGCATGCGAGTAAATTCGAAAATATGGCGGCCTTGGGCGCTGTCCACCCCCACCTGGAGCTGCCCGGACTGCTGGACGTTTCATGGGTGAATACCTGCAGCCGAGAACTATCATAACTGCTCGTGCTTAACATAGCCCAGGACGATCGCCGTGCAAGTTTTCAGTGTTTGTGGGTGCGCAGATTACTGGGGCCGGATGGGATTGCATAAAAGAACCGTGGTACGAAGTTCACGAAAAGGCGTAATGAACCGAATATGACATTTGCATTGAATACAAGGCGTTGAAGGCATGATGATACACTTGGAGTTGAATATTAAGGTCTACATTGGAAGACACGAATCAGGTAGCTGAGGTTTTGCGTTTCGCATTGCCCGGAGTTTTTATTGCCTCTAGATGTTTAGATGAACCAGTAGAGAAAGAAAGCTGGGTCTCTATAAATGCAAAACATATACTACACCTCAAATTACACAATGACTGAGTGCTGATCAATTTACGGGACGAATTGATCTTATAATGCTGCACTCAGGCAGGGCTGACGTAGAAAACGAGGCTCAACGGTTTGCTTGTCATTGGACGCGCGTTAGGGTGGTAGACATGCTTAATATACCCGGCGCCATTCATTGGCAGAATCGCTATTAGCAGGCGATCGTTATTATGAGGCTTCCCGTCGGAGTATCACAATCCGATAGATCAGGTCCAGACAAGACAAGAATAGCAACGAATGAGCGACGGTACAGGCTGCACAGCCTCTTTGATAGAGCGGGTGTGGCGTTGGGCGCATTTGGTATGCGACTGATGCGAGAACGAGCAGGTTCAATTCTTAACGTTAAATAAGGAATGAATTCTGTCTTAGTATTTGTTCTGTAGAGCATTTGCATATTATTTCCACCACGAATACTCACCTTTATCTGCATTATTTTCTCGTTTGTTCGATACCCATTCGTCGAAACTTCAAGTCCTCGTGACCCTCGTAGGAGCAGTCACAGGCCGTGTAATTACTTCCTTGCTTCAAAGCAGCCCCGCCTTCTCAGTCTCAGCCTGCCGCGCAATTGTCTGTCAGGCTTTCTTCCTTTCAACTACTCACAGTCAGGTATAACTACCACTCGTTTCTCCTCTCGTTGCTTCGATATATTTCAGCGCCGTCTTCGACAAACCATTTTTGCGACACTAGCTCTTGTTCCACTCGTGTGTTACACCCGATATACTACTACGTCATCTCCCGAATTTGCTTTGCGACATCAAACCAACAGATCGCATTTCGAGTTACAAATAAAGAACACAGTCAGCAAAATGCTCGACGAGAACCTCCCGACATTTCGCTTCAAAACATCATCAGAGAACCCGCTTAACAACATTCTCTACTTTTCACACAATGGATCAGACCCTGCGCCCGAATACCTTCTGAAGCGACCGTCTCCCTCCGATGCCGATGGACAATATGCGCTCGGCATCTTCGACTCGCAAAACACCTCTGTGATCTACGCAGAGGTTGATGTCAAGCCTGACTGGGTAGCTCCTACACTGTCTGCCGCTGAAATTCGTGCGCAGAATGGCAACCCGCCGCCTAAGACACCAGCTACGCCAGAAAGCTTTGATGTTTTGCTTTACAACCCAGACCAAGCCATCGCTGTTAAGCAACACCCAGGAAGCTGGGGTAAGACGGATATTTGGGAGTTTGAACTTCCCGAGAGATCCTTCAAGCTACCCAGCGCCAGTCAGATAGACCAGGAGCATCGACCACCCATTACCGAGTTGGTTCCCAAGGTAGTCTTTCGATGGAAACGCGATGGTCGTTTGAGCAAAGATATGACATGTTATATGACTGGTAGAAATGTTGGTGGAAAGAAGAGCAAGGAACCCGACATCACTGTCGCCTTTTTTCGAGCCAAGCACGACTCGACCATGACCATCTACGAACCTAACATGGCTCGAGTTGAGATCGAGGATCGAAGAGGTCTCGAAATCACTCTTCTCATGAGCGCCGAGACCATCAAAGACCTTTACTTGAACCCAAGCCAAGATCCTTTCCACCTTCTCGCTTCGTCTAATGGCCGACGTCGACAGAATTCCAGACCGGCAGCAAATTCTTCTGCAGGTCCAGTAATGACAGGGGCTTTAAACAACAACCGGCCATCATCACCCCCTCGAGCGCAGGCTCAGGCACAGCCGTCGAACAATAATGCGCAACGTGAGGCCGAGGTTGAAGCCGAAACACGACGGTTACAAGCAATGGTAGCCGAGGAAGAACGAAAGAGGCTCGAACGTGAGAAGCAGGAGGAGGATGAACGCAAGAGGATTCAGAAGATGCTTGAGACCGAAGAACAAGAACGTTTGAAGCGAGACGCCGAAGTTGACAAGGAGACAGAGCGACTACGTCGAGAGTATGGTATGGCTGGTCAGGAATTTGACACACCAACTAATCCTGGGCATCCATCGCCACCATTACCTCCGCGACCACAGTTCGCTTCTGGCCCGGCTCACGCTCCACTAAACTCATCCAGTCTACCCCAGAGACCCTACAGCGTTGGGCCAACACCAAACGGTCAGCCCCAGCCTAGCATCTTCGCCCCGCCCCCGTCTCAAGCGAAGCCTTCGCAGCCTGGTCCCAACGAGAATGGCAAGAAGCGCCATGGCTTGGGTGGCCTGCTGCAAGGAGCAGCCCCTTATGCAGGACCTGCGGCGGCGAGTGTCAGCGGCTTCTTTAGCAGTCGAAAAGATGAGGACAAGCGAAAGAAGGTTCAAAAGAAGCGAAGTGTGCATTTTTAGATATACCTGATATAAGGTCTTTTTGTATTTCTTGATGTGTTGTTTTAAATTGGCGCTACAAGGAGGATATACCATAGATTATTGGGAACAGCATTATTTTATGAAAGACTCTGTCTTGTATTGGTCTGTCATAGAGGGAACTATAAGAAACAGTGAGTCCCAGTATTGATATGCCTGAACTTTGTCCTTGTGCTTCCCTTCCCAATGTTGCATCCTTTCACCCAGCGGTTCCTCGAGCGATGGCATGCCTCAATGATAGCATCGCGTATGAGCAGCAAGCTTCTGTTGCGCGACATGGCGGGAAGTCAAGTATATGCGAAGAATCGTGGTGTAATTCGAAGCGAAGTAGGATATGCGTGACTGTTTAATTTAAGACTGGGGACAAAGGGTCGTCTTGTATCTGAGAGTGCAGAGTATGCAATACTGCTTCCTAGCTTCTCGTCAAGTCGTCTCGTTGATACAATAGTTGCTTAGAGAGCCTCTCCTTGGGGTATCTGTTCTCTCTTTGACGGCAGTCTTCGACCAGGCTTTCCTCGAGTTTGGCATGGCTCATGCTGCGTAGTGGAATTGATATGGCATTTTGACTCTTAAGCGCTGAAGCTCTGCGCGGGCGTACGAAGATAAGGTCACCAGAGAACATGTTGATGTTGATGATGAAACTGACTGATGATGCCAGACAAATGTAAACGCGAAGATGATAAGAGAAACAGGTTCATCGTTCTAGCAGAGGGGAAGTGTTTTCTAGGTGACTAGTTGGGGCTTATTGTCGACTGTTTTTGGATATACATCAAAGGGAAATTAACACTCGAGCGACCAAACATCACTAATGGTCTTCGCTGATAGGATGTCATGTGAGAGAAACACATAGTGATGGGGACTGGGTGAGATATCTTAGTTATGGGTGTCTGTTGACTATTGTTGAGGCCATCTCCCTCCCACTAACCTATAGGCCTACTGACCTTCTTCGATGATGAACGAACGACAACTGCAACTGAACTAACGTTAGTAGATAGACTAAGTTAGTATGTGGGTAACATCGCGCCTAGTTTTATCAGTTAGGCCTGCAGACTGCCGTTCATTAGCCTCTTAGGCAGTCTCCCGTCTTGTTCCACCCGGTCGGATCGCCTGTACACCACATAACAGGACGCAGTAGAACAAGTACATGTTTTACATCGCAGGTAGTAGGTAGATTAGTAGCTAACGAGAAGAACATGTGCGCCTGGAGTGACGGCCATGGAACAAGGGTATGTCCCGATTCAGCAGATGCCCTGCCGATCATCAAACCTCATTTGGAAAGTGTTTCTCCTGTGAGACCAGGTTGTTTTGATGTTTCTTTACCACACGATGACCGCTACAAGACGTCAAGTTGCATTCGCGTAGGAATTAAGAATGATCCTTCTCATCCTTTTTCACATAATTACGGGACTCACCCCATAGTATGTCTTTTTCAGAGGAGAGACCAAGTAGCAACGAGAGCATCTTCACCGGATTCTGAAACAGAAGAGCTATGCTCGCACATATCAGTCATAGCGCATATCCATTTTTGGCGCACGTCGCTGCTGCTTTGGAACATGTTTAATCAACTGGAGAAACAATTCGGCCTAAAATGACAGTGCGATACAAGGGATGGAGAGAGAAGGAGCTGTGCAATGTACAACAAGAATCCTGCTGAGACTTTGATCAACGGCGAGTAACCAGGATCTTTCACGTTCTGTTCCACAAATGACAATATGCTTTATAAATAGAAGAACAGGTGCTTTCCCACGCTCATTTCTTCTTTGGCTGAGGAAGAGTGGCTCTTGCAACACCGGCCAAGTCAAGTCAAGCAGCATTTTCTCACGATGCGCTTCTCATTCATCTCGACGGCTCTGCTGGGCCTTGTCAGCTCAGTCAACGCCTGGGGCGGCATGACACCTGATAGTAAACAGTTCCGCACGCTGGAACGTCACGGACTTACAGCGTTCCAACATGCTGCGACCAATTCGAAGCTCGAGTATGTGACCAATTCGGGAATCTGTGAGACTACGCCTGGAGTTGGGCAATACTCAGGATACCTGTCTGTCGGTAAGTAAGCCCAATACAGGCATCGAGATCAATACTAACATGCACATAGGCAAGAACCACAGTATGTGGTTTTGGTTCTTCGAGGCCCGCAACAATGCTGAGGACGCTCCTCTCGCTATCTGGCTCAACGGTGGTCCTGGTTGCTCCTCTATGATCGGCCTTTTCACTGAACATGGGCCATGCCACTTCGTCAACAACGACACTGAGCCAACTCTCAATCCTCACTCCTGGAACGAATACGCAAACATGCTCTACATCGACCAGCCCATCGGCTCTGGCTTCAGCGTCGGTACTGAAGATGTCAACTCCACGGCGCAGGCAGCTCCTTATATCTGGAAGTTCATGCAGGCCTTCCTAGACAAATTCCCAAAGTACAAGTCGCGAGAATTTGGACTCTTCACGCAGTCATACGGTGGACACTATGGCCCTGAGTTTGCCGACTACTTCCTCAAGAAGAACGACAAAATCGAAAAGGGTGATGTCGACGGCCACAAGCTCGATATGGTTGCGCTGGGCATCAATAACGGCTGGATCGACCCTGAACGGCAGTTCAAGTCCTACGCGACATACGCGAACCGCAATCCCTACAAGAAGATTCTTGATAAAAAGCTCCTAACACGTTTTATTGACTTATACGACGAGTATTGTTTACCTGCCCTCAAAAATTGTACTAAACTCGAGGGCCAGGACGAGGAATGCGCAAAGGCCGATGATGTGTGTAACACTCAAATGTTTACCAACCTTGAGATTGCAAGCAGAACCGACTTCAACGTTTATGATGTGCGCATCGGAAGAGATGATGTTGACCCGCCGGAGAACTTCCTTGAGTACATCACACGAGCTGATATCATGGATGCGATTGGAGCGAATACACGGTTTACTGAGTGCAGTGACACTGTTTTTGCAAACATGGTGACCACGGGAGACGGTGAGTGGCCTGAAAAGATGAGCCCAAGAAGAAATACTTACACGAATACAGGTGCGCGCTCATACGTCGAACGTTTGGCCGATGTGGTGAAGCGTGGTATCAACACGGTTATTTGGGCCGGAGATACCGGTAAGTTGGCATCTTGTGACACATGGAGCGTAATATACTGATTTCATCATGTTCAGATTGGATCTGCAACTGGGAGGGTGTTCTCTGGGCTTCTTATGCGCTTGAATGGCCAGGCCAGAATAAGTTCGTAGCGGCACCATTCAGTAACTACACAGTAGACGGTAAAGCCCACGGTCGATACAAGACTGCTGAGAACCTGTCCTTCCTGAAGGTTTGGGAGGCTGGCCATTCAGTGGCGTATTATCGTAAGTTCCACTTGCGAGTGTCAGTATCATTGCTAACAACAGAACAGAGCCTGAGACTGCGCTGCAGGTGTTCAAGCAGGCTATGCAGAAGAAGCCCATTAAGGCGACCTAATAAGGCAAGTACTAGGATCATGCTGTGTTCAAGGCGTTCAGGTAGAAATAATAATAGAATCAACAATATCGTTATTCGCGATATGAAGTTTGGCATTTCGAAATTCCATGCTGTGTGCAACCTGTTTTTAACCATCAACTGTATTGAATATGAGCATTTTGCCTTGTTCTCATAAAAAATTGTTTCAATGCAAGCAAGATATACAAGCAAATAGTACGCCAACGTCGTACATATAAATTGTACCGAACATTCAAGATGAGTTCCAAACTCCCCGGGCCATGCGGTTCTTTTCCATTCCGTTCTGATTACTGCGGCTTGACCTTCTCGAGACGTAGGTCGTTGATGACCATGTATCGGCTGAGGGCGATCCAGCCATATCGGAACCAGACCATCTGGCTCCTGTGTGCTTGGGTCATGGCGCTCCAGGCGGCACCGTATGCGCCGCGGCCAACAAGCTGGTTCATGAAGACGAGCCCCTCAGGACGCTCCTCATCCTGCTTCTTGACGCCGACCCACGAAAGCAGCGTGGGAATAAAGTCCATGAAAGCCGAGTACTTGCGCACAACACCCACAGTGGTGAGGGTATATAGATCGACAGGGCTTGGCCACTCCGACTCGGTGGTGGTGAGAGCCTGGATAAAGGATCGGGCACCCAGGTAGAGAGAGATATGGTTGGGGTGGGAAGATACGCCGTGGCTGTCAAAGGTGACGAGGATGTCAATGTTAGCCGTAGGCTTCATGTTGTTCTTACGCTCTTGGCCGAACTTGGGCGCAAATGTGCTTCCTAGCAGACGAGCGATCAGGTTCTTGTCCCACATTGTCGTCATCGAGTCAGGGAAATCGGTGCTGTAAGTGAGGCAGTCTGTTAGCTTCATGAGCAGCGGTTATTGGCGCCCAGGGCATTAGACATACGGGTTATCCACCACAAAAACATCATCCTCGTTCTGGAGTCCAAGCGCCAAACCGCTCTTGACCAGCTCCTGCTTGCGAATGTCTCCTAATCCGTCGGCATCTCCTATAATGCGCCAAATCACCATCAGCCAAAACTGCTTTCAACCAGTTTGTGTAGTCGCATCACAATGCGATCGCAAAGCACGGGTCGTTGCAGTCGGCTCATACCAGTGCTCAAGCATAGGATCTTGACGTGGTTTCCGTTCTCGGGTCGTGTGAGGGCGAGGACGGTCGGCGAGAAGAACATGGCTTCGTCGTCGGGATGCGCAATCAAGAGACAGACACGCTTGTTCTTGATGGTCGATTGGGCAGTGCTAGCAGTGAACATGTAGATGCCCGGCACCACGACGGCAAGGCCGGCAAAGATGTGAAGAACGTTCATGTCGGCGGTGATCTCGGTGTCGAGGTTATAGCTGTATTTTGCGACGGGTGTTCCGGAGTTGTCGCTATTGATTTGCGACCTGGGTCGTCGGTGGGGTGGACGGATATATAGGTCGCCACAGCAGTGCAGGTCCTATGAGTGCGAATGAGCAGAAATTGAAAGCTATACTCGGCTCAATTGGACTGTTAGAAGAGAGAATTTGCGTCCTCTCGAGAACTGGACTTGGCCCGGATCATGAACAGGTTGCGATGGCTGAGACAAAAGTGGCACGAGACACGAGAATAAACAAGTGAAACTTGGATATGGAGGGGCAGAAGCTCACGAGGGCGCGAATACCAATCGCTAAGGCAACACCCCTAGAACGAGCCTACCTCTACTGAACGGTTCACCGCCTCACCACCTTGGGAGCTACAAGCTGAAGCCCCGCCTTCCATCTATTGCATAAATTACAGGCCAACCTTGGGGGAAGCTCAGTGGCGTGCAGCGCGGGACGGCACTCTATACACTAAACCCCTTGGGGTAACCTGTTGACGTTGGCCTCTAAACTCTGGGCAGCGTACAACTTTACTTCACTCCTTAATGAACTTCATCTCACGACACCCTCTTCCGTTTAACCATGGCCCGTCAACGCAAAGAAAAGTCCGCCAAGGACATTAAACTCGAACAACCCGATCGATCCGGCCCTAATAAAGAAACTCTTGTCGACTTCGCCAAAGGCCGCGACCTTTTCGAAGAAGCCGATCGTCGACAACGCGAGCTCAATGGCGAAGGACCTCTCTTGTCGCCTCGAACAGAACGTATCTTCGAGACATTATTATGGACTGGGATCATTGCCACGGTTCACTTCACGTTCGACGTACTTGTGCAGCGACAGTATGCTATGGACCTTGAATGGCCTGTAATCATTCAAAGGACTTTTACAGCCTGGCTCTGTATGTCTTCTGCCAGCCATCTTTAGTAAAGCAGTGTACTAACACAATAATGCTCCAGTGTTCATCGTCCTGTTCTACGTACTACATCCGCATTACTCCCAAAAGAACTTCATTCCGCTCCTTCCTAAAGAGTACCAAGAGACCGTCCGCCAAGTGATATTCTTCGTCATGAGCACTTTGGCCGGTCCATACCTCATTCACATCAGCAACAACTACGGATATATCGCTATTATGAAGCGGGCTCCTCCTGTAGGTTGCTTATGGGTATGGGCTGTGGTGGAAATGGATATCCTTTGGGCCTTTCCAAGTCTATGCATTGCGGTTGCATACGCCTACAAAAATGGGTACGGCTTTATATAAATCCACCTCTTGCTATCAGTACATGGGCTTCCTGCGTACAACTGTCTCCTCCGAATCGGATGTTGTGGTGGAATCTCCAACATCAATCGCTTCAGTCGACCCTATGCTCTTGACTTCCGCAGTTACCAACGTTCCAGCTCGCGAAAACCCGGAATGATCGCGATGCGTCAACCGGCTTACAAGGTCCTCTAGCCGGTGAATTCGATCTCTTTGAGACTCGACTAATGACTCAAGCTTACGCGAGCTCTCGTCCATCTTCATCTCCCGCCATTTTGTTCTCGAATCCAGCTCCCGCAGTCGAGAAGAGATCATGCTCATTTGCATAAACTGCACCCTCGTTGTCAAACCTTCTCGCTGCCTGACTAGCTCAAGGGCTTTTGTCCGCACTGGCAGCCACGCCATGGCTACAGTTGTGCGACCGTTCCAACTCCGAGGCAAGAGTGTCCATCTCTTGCCCTCGTCGCCAATGCTTGCTTTGGCTTCCGTCTCGTCAACAATGTCGAGTAGACGTTTCTCAAGATTCAACAGATCATCCATGACAAAATTATACATCTGATATTCGGGTTGATATGCATGAAAACTCTCATGCTGGGCATTGATGGCATTCACGAGATCCGCCAGCCATGTGGACTCGGTCTTATACCACGACAATGATGTTTTAACGCGAAAATACTCATCATCACTATTTCGTAAATACGTGAGACGAGCATAAAATGCCGCGGCAATGGCAACGACAAAAGTCAAGATACCTGCAACATTGGCGCTTATTGAGAGCGGCGAGTCTCGCTGGCCATCACCAGCATCCATTGAGCTCTAATGGATCGGAGGAGAAATCTTTAGGTGGGGTTCGGTAGTAATCATAAACAGAAACGCTTTAAAAAGGGCATGTTAAGGACCAATTTCGATTTAAACTCACTCCGAACAAAAAGCTTCAGCTGAACTTGTTAAGACTCTATCATACGGCAACAAGGCACGTGATCTATCACATGACAGTCACCTAACATCTATCGCGAGATACAATGTTGAAAGCTTGAATGGATATGTATTCTAATTCCAATAGAAATAAAGTGATTAAACGTGAATTATAAGCCCCCTCTTCTGTTTTCGTTCGTAATATGATTTAACTTCGTGTGTCATGCTAAGTAATGCACGATGCTCATTATCACTTCCCTCGACAATCCATAAAATCATACTGGATATCGTCATCTATGTTTGTAACGCAAACAAATTCGCTTCACCAAATTTCCATCCCTTACTTTGCAGTCCTACCCCTGCCAGGCCGTGTCGAATCGGCAAATGTGATACCTCGCCTGTTGGGTGGCACCCTCTCACCACCCTCGTCATCACTGTCATCACCGTCATTGCCAACACCCAAAGCAGCTTCTCTTCTTCTCCTCTCAGCTGGTGTCTCGCCTATCTCCTCCATATGCTGCTCATCCTCCTGATCTTGGAGCACTGCCAAGCGACGCTTTCGCTCGACAGCTGTCTCTCCTGTTTGTTCGGAGGGTCTAGGTGGGCTTGTTAGACCTGGATGGCGAGCAGGGGCCGCAGAGGGACCAGCAGATTGCTTCTCCTTTCCGATGGCGTGGTGTTCTGCAGCCTTGGCGGCCTTGATAGCTGTCTCGGGTGGTAGATCCTGCTTTGCAACCTTCTTGATAGCTTGTGAGGCGTTTGATTGCTCTACAACCTCCTTTCTTGTTCGCGAATCCAGCTTCTGCACTTCACGGATGAAGTCCTCCTTGGTCATACGCTGGCCGACACCACCAATCGTGAAGCGAATAGCCTTGTCATCGGCAGCTTGATTCTCTGCGATAGACTTCTTTCTGTTCTGTTCGTTTGCATTGTTGGTGTTGTTGTTGTTATCGCCTCCAAATATACCTCCAAGCTTGGCCCATCCGGGCGTGCTAGGGCCGGCTTCAGAGTTCTCACCCTTAGTCGTGGGCAGTTCATAGGTCTTAACGACTTCACCGTCCTCGTCTTCGACAATGATCTGCGGTTCGTTAGTTCTCTGTTCTCTTGTCAAAAAAAGGCTAAACATACCGTGTTTCCGAATTGGTAGGCTCTGGCGGGTTCATGTCGTCGGTCGGTACCCTTATCCTTACGCTTCTCCATCTCAAAGTTGTAGACATCTCCCACTCTCTTCTTGAAGCCAGACATGGTCCACAACTTGTCGTGCGCTGGTTTGACAGCTGTGATAGGTACATGGTTCTCGTCCTCTCGGTGAGAATCGGGTGCGGGCTCAACATCAAGTACGTCTCCTTCCTTGTTCTCGAATATTAGGTCATGGCCTTCTTCGTAAATATTTACAGGCTTAGGTGGCGTCTTCTGGCCACTGCTACCCGAAGAGCTCTCTCCTGCCTTCTCAATCCTGTCAGGATCCTTCTCCTTAGAGCTATCGTCGGCGGCCAGAGTTGATTCAGTATTATCTTGCTCATACTGCTCGGTAGGAGACATGGGAGCCGATTCTTGTCGTTGGGGAAAGATGGCGGATTGGGTAATGGGACCTCCGGGGCCAAGGTTCTCGTCCCAGTTCTTGTTCTTGCGCTTTCGTGACACAACGGAGGACGACCGGCTCTCGCCGTTGTTATCTCGTTGTCTGCGCAACAAATGACTGTAGGGGCTATTGGCAGGAACTGCGGCGTCGGGAGGAATCTGGGGTCCCTTCTCTTCATCAATGGAAGCTTCTGAAAAGGATCTCGCCTGGGATCTAGATTGTGATGAGATTCGAGGCAGTCGGTTCATCCAGGATGGGCCATCTTCGGGGGCTGCTGTGTATGACATGGTCAAACTCAAGGTATTGATGCGCTTTCCGAGAGTGAATACGGCGATGGTGGATCCATGGACGAGAATCGAGGTGACAACCAGAAAGCTGACTATAGGCCACACGAGGTATATGAGCTCATAATGATCAGCATCCTCAGACGGCATCTGTGCTAGGGGCACTGGTTCGCCATGCTCTAGTTCAGCCCGTGCCAGAATGGCCACAAAAATGGCGCCCACACCTATGGGTCCGAAATGGCCAGCGAACAAGGCCTCGCGCCATGTTTTGACGTCCGGTATAAGCGGTTTCAGGGCCAGCATGATAGGAATTCGGCGGAAGAGGAGGACAAAAACGGCTATGACCACAAGTCTCCAAGCCTTCATGCCAAAGACATCGTTGTTGAATTGCTCCCATGGGATGATCGTTCCAAAGTAGACGAAATAAGTCAAGTTAAGCAAAAGATCGATAACGTTGGATACGTGAGACTCTTCAGTCTTTTCGCCAAACCAACCATCGTTGGAGAAACCGACTCCGGCAGCGAAACCGACGAGCAGATCGTCCAGGCCAAGGATACTACCAGAGCCAGCGCACCAGAGCGCAACAACGAAGTAGAAGACGAGGAAACTCTCTCGATCGATAAGGTCACGCTTTTCGGCGAACTTGATACCATGGCGGGCAATGTAGCCAATAACGAAGCCATAAATAGCACCAAAAACACACTCGTAGAGGAGGACATATACAACGAAGTGGAAGCTCACATCCTGGACATCTCGCTTGTACTGAATCAGATATAGAGACAGATAGATGAAGGGGAACGCCATGCCATCGTTACATCCAGATTCAGCAGACAATAAATCTCGAAGATGCTTAGGAACTCGCTTCGCAAACTTTCCCTTTCCGACAACGGAGGAGGCCAGGACAGGATCAGTAGCAGTAACACAAGCAGCCACAACAAGACTGTCAAGCCAGTCCAACGCCGGGATCATCCAGAAAATGAACAGACTTGTAATGAGCCAGCCAAAGGTCATGACGGGGACCAGGAGAAAGATGACAGACTTCCAATGGCGCTCCATGTAGAACTTGGGCAATTCGACACCAACGGCGAAACATTGTACAACAAGAACGATTCTAGAGAATTCGACGGTGACGATATCGGTCGAGCCCCATGATTGAGGATCAATCAGGTTGGCGGCATGGGGACCAAATATGACACCGCACAGGGTAGCAACAGTGGCTTCACCAATGTACATGCGCTCCTTGATAACAGAGGAGCAGAGCATGAAGATGGAAGTGAAGCCGCCGAGGATGATGTACACCAAGTGCGGCTTGGTGATGTCGAGGTGACTCCACGCCATTTTGAAGGAGATAAGTATACAATAACTTGCGTCGTTCGGTTGTGCCTAATCGGCTCTCGAATGTGCAGCGCAGGTGTGGTATCGCGATCTCGGAAGCAATCACTGCAACGTTTGTCGCGATGTGCGAAGGTCGGCGGCGGCGCCGCGATCAGTTGTTGTTGGCAATTCGTCTCGAGGAGAAGCGCAAGATCCACGAAGTCGATTAGATGAAAGAGCGACGAAGTATGGGAGACAAGAGGCCTTCGATTGTGAGACTGTGGCCTAGTCCGATTGTTGTTAGAAGGGGGAAGAAAAAAGAAATCTCAACAAAGTTAATGGTCAATGGATAAGAGCGAGCAACGGGATTGATCCCCGTCAATCGGCCGTCGAAAAATGGCACAGGCCTTGAACAGTGTCGTCACAGGGCAGCAGGGCCTGTAAAAACAGGGATGGTGCGCCACGCAGCCACTGAAGTCTTGGCGGGGTGAGACTGATATGAAAAGGTGTGCAATTCCAACGGTCAAAGGATGTCGCGTGAGGAAGAGCAATTGTCAAGAATGACGATAAGGAAACGAAAGAAAACGTATTAAGGTTGATTTAACCTCATCGGCTGAAGATTTGTGTCTCCGGAGGGGGCGTCTTCTAGCGCGATAGTTGAAGGTCACCATCCACATCTCACCACACAAGAAGCACAACCTTGAGATCAAGGTCAAGGACAGGGTGTGAACAGGGGTCCCCAGGTAGTTCAAGTACCGCCAAGAGCCTCTCAGTGGGGGCTCCGCGGGGCCAGTTGATGCGCCGTTTACTTTTATCCAGAGACTTCACAACACCCAAGCCGGACGAATCGGCAAGATACCAAGACTTCAGAGTGTCCAGGCTTTGTTCTTTAGAGAGTGTCTGTATTATGCCTTTCAGAGAGATGACATGTACTACGTATATTTGTATATTAGACACAAATCTTTGTACCAAACCAAGACTCAAAAACAGTAACCTCACGATAACGGTTCACACAAGGTCTGGCTTCCTATCACGCCTTGTCCTACTCGTCAGCTCGCCCTCCACTACATGCTCCTCCCTTGTTGAACGCCCAGACCTTATTTCCAATGCCAGTATATTTGGTTCCACTTCCCGCCTCAAAATATCTACCTCTCACTCATACACATAAGCGTTTGTCTGAAATCGAACCCAATAACGAACGAGATTAAAAGCCCAACGGCGCCTAACCACTAGTTGAAGGTCGAAAGAAGCAAAGCAGCGCACAATATCTCCAGACTATTATGCTGTTATCTGTTCATAGGTACTCCGTAGCCATAGCATAGAATGCTCTGGTAAAAGATGCGTTCGTAGACCCCTGCACTTCTATCCAGAAATGGAACCTTGTCTCCTTCGGTCGCCAATACGAATCAACATTTTCACTCCGGAGTAAACAAGAATTGCGGGCAACCGATTGACCACCTGAAGGTGCTCCAGCCAATACCAGTATTTCTTGGCACTATCTCGTTCCCTCAATGACGAGTTTGCACCGCCAATCTCGGCTCTATTATCCTCTCATCGCGAGTCATTCTTTTTCCTTCTCTCACGATAGACTGATCCGCAGCATGATCAACATCGGTATTGCACGTTACCGTCCGACTGCATCGCGACGGCTTGTCATGTCACCCCCACGAGGACGAAAACGTTGTTGTTTGTGCTCCGTACTCTGAGAAAACCAGCATCAGAGCGTTCAATGCCTGTACATCTAGCGTCTCCCCGGCTCTTGTTTCCTCTCTTGATTTGTGCGCCCGTTCCACTAAACAAGCCTGTCGCCTTGTTGAGGTAGGTTTTTGTCTTTGGCACCCGGTTTGAGGGTCTGTCAAATCAAGGTTATTTGTTACCGCCACAACGGCCAGAACCTTAGACAACCTTAATTGTTGCCCTGTCCTGTCCTGTCCGGCTGAGAGATCGATATGGTTATGCTTATTCATAGTCATGCAAAGTGCCTGAGCTGCTAATGGTGGATGTACGGGATGCTGGAAACGTTCAGCGAGGTCTGTGATGGTCCAGACCGAGTTCTGGCCTTTGTTCCAGGCTTTGCAACCGTTAAAGACAGCAGCTGATGTTACCTTGTCTCCAAGCTTAAAACCCAACCCATTCAATAATTACCTCGTCCGAGCTGACGTCAGTAAGAATGACAGGCAGCGCACTACCTTCATCCAGCAAAGCTCCGGACTCTTTCCCCCATGATTTGGGTCTTCCCCGAACCCACAAGCATTGGTTGGAATATCAAATACACCGCTCATCGTGCAAAGAGATTTGCAGTTTGTCCATGCTACACGATGAAGGCATCGCGCCCCACCCGCGTCCTCTTGGACGCTGCGAAAAATGAAGCACCTCTTTTAGAACGTCAATTGACGTTGTATTTTTGAAGTCTTGGATATCTCTTGGAGATCTGGAAAGACCCTGGATTTTGGTGCAGCCAAGATGCCCAGAGATGCACCCCAGGCTTGTCTGGTACTGGGCGCCAAGGGCCAAGCTCTTACATCAAGCCGCCAAGGACAAAAGCGCACCCGGTGGTGCAAATGCTCGAAATCATGATTTGACGATAGCTTCAGGTGTTCGTTGTGTAATTGAGAGCGTGCTCAAATTGCCATGTCTTTTGTGTACACAATGAGAAAAAGGTTGGAAGTTATGTCATGGTGCGTGCCAAGCCATTGACTACAAACGACTCCTTGACGAAATCCTAAGAGAGTATTTGGATGGTTTTGTTCTAAGCTGGCTTCACGAACAACAATGATATTTAAAGTGACGTCCTCTTCATCCTGGGACCACGTCTTTCCGGTAAGAGTAGCAGAGCTATTTGTCGTCTTCGACACAGAAGACTTTATACAGTCATTGTTTTCGGGGTTAAAGTTCACAGCACAGATGCAAGTCAAAAGTTTTTAGTTTGACTGGGTTTATTCTGTAGCTACCTAATTGTGTAACTCGATGTGAGTGCTTCCACTGCTAAAAAGATCTATCCTGTGATGCCTATGTAGCGATCACTCTACCGGTTCCTCTGCCCAAAGGGACAAAACTCCTAAATTCCTGTTCGGGGAAATGAATTGCTAATCGAGACTCTCTAGACCACCATATACATGACTGCGGACACGACAAAAGATGCACATATGAACCGGAGACTTGGGGCTTGAACAGCACCAGCAGCCTCTGCTGGTGTAGGTGTTGGCGCCGCGGTTGTTGCCTGTGCTGTGTGGCTAACTGAAGCGACCTTGGTCACCGAGGTCACCATCTGATTGGGGATGGGTAGAGAGCCAGTGGGCTGCTCTGTGTCGATTGCGAGGACGGTGCTCTTGGTTGCAAGGTCTTCATCCACAGAAGACAGTGGTGGCCCATTCAGACTACCGTTTGATGTGTCCTTAATAGAGGAGTGACTGGTCTCGATAAGAACATTCTTCATGACCTTGGTAGCTGAAGCAGGAGCTGTTGTGGTAGGTGCTGCCTGAGTTTCGGGCTCAGGTTGTGGTTCAGGTTGTTGAGTCTGGGGCTCGTCGACATCTCGGCAGAGAACAGCAACAAGGTTGCCCTTCTGGCCACGGCTAAGAAGAGATTCTGAGCTGGCTGAGACCTCACCGCATGATGCTTGGATGAAGCCTTGGGCTTGCTGAACTGAGTCCTTGCAGGCAGCGCTGCATGCCTTGCCACCAGTGAAATCGGCAGGCGTGCATTGAGACAGTGGTGTGTCGTATGCTTGAACGCAGTTTGATGGAAAGGACTTGTCACTAATTGACTCAAAGTCAGATAGCATGAGAGATCCTGCTGAAGCACTGCTGGCCATCAAGAGGAAAGACAGCTGAAGCCATCGTGTTGTTGATTGTCCAGGCATTGTGAGTTTGTGTGGGTATGAGGGTATATGGGTATTTGGTAAAAGATGTGAGCTACCAAAATAGAAATGTTTCGATGGGGAAGTTATCGAGTGACAAGCTCAATTATATGATTGAGCGAGTGTGGCTTGGCTTGGCTTAGACAACCAGCATTGATACCTTCAATCTATAATAAACTGGCAACTCGATTGAAACACGCTAGGATGCTGACAACCAGGCTGACGGGACCAACAGACTAGAGGATCTGGATTCGAACGTAATGCGACGACTGGTCGTTGGTAGATTGTTTTATGCGTTGTGTGTTAGTGAAACTACCCTTGGGTAAATCGTTTCAGTCAAAAGATTCGAGTTTGAACGTCGAATAAATAGGATGGTCGGGGTTTATCAATTGTAAGTTCCTTGGTGGCTATGCAATCCTGAATGGAAGGAATTTGATCGGCGTTTCGTGTTGAAAGTGCTTGTAAGAACGGGAAATGAGGGTGTCGTATATGATGATGCAAAGGTTCCTTTGATGATAGATACACGTCGAGTGAATTAAGAATTGCGAAATGTGGATGACGATTGAATAAGAAAAATTAACAGAAGACAGCGAAGGTATGTATTTGTGTTGAATGTCGAGTTCGAGTGTAAGACGAGGGAGCACAGCTTTCCTCTTGCGAAATGGTTTCACAACTGAAACGAGTGATGCGAGATGTATGTTTGCTTTCTCTTTTGAGGGAAGAGAATGGAGAACTGGAGATAGAAGAAAAAAAAGAGGATTAAGTGAAGGGGGATGCACAAATTCTTAAACTTGCGTGGGACTGATGAAAGAAATATGGTTAGAGGAGGGATACGATATGGGGGACAGGGCGGAGAGGCTGTGAGGAAAGGATGGACAGACGATAGCCAGACGATCAGGGATGATTCTTGGACGGGGAATAGTTTACAAAAAGGGATATTTAATGCACATCACAGGCCCATCACAATTCGAGGGCCCTGACAATGTCGTGAGAAGAGCCAAGACTCGGCTTGTCAATTGGTGGGCTCCGCAGCGATCATCAGGGGTAGAGGGGCTAAGAGAAGAGGGTGCTGAATATTGAGTTTGACGTCACACGGTTCCCTTCAGTTGTTGATGAGAGACCCATACGTTTGGTGTTTGGTGTTGTTGTGTTTGCTCTTGAAACGAGGGCCACGACGTCTGTGATCTGTCTCTAGAAATCACAACATGAGCTCTTGTGCTCTGTCAACAGCATGTTTGTCTGTCGTATTCTACCCCCCTCCCGCATCCAAACCTGAGCCATATTGGGAAAAGAAAAGCACAAGCACAATAGAAAAGAAGGTTCACATCAGACTGCGTTTCAGACCCGTTTGTTTCGGTTTCATTCTACCCATTGACTACTACCACACGAGCAAATCAGAGGGTCCAAGCGGGGGACGCCAAGCACAAAGGAAAACCGTTTGCGAGTCAGCAATGTTCCAAATGGGCTTCTAGGGGGAAGTCTTGGCTACAAGCTACCTAGGCATTGACTTATTCGAGCTCGATTATGTTTATCAAAATACTCATGTCTGGTTGTTGTGAATTATGCCATGATAATGATGGGATGAGAGGGTGAAACCCAACGCATCATCATCATCAAGACCCCTAGACCGAACCCTTGTTTGCCTTCTTCGCCAGTAAGATTTGCTCCAAATAATTACCCATTCTTTGGCGGATCGAAATGTGGGAAAATGCCGTTCATTGAAAGGCAACACAGGGGGTAGGAATGTGGCGCTATAAAACTTCCGACCGAGTCACTGGACTAGAAAACTGTTAGAGGGAACTAAATTGACGGCGAAGCACGAAACACACGGCTTTATGTGTATGATTGGACAATCAATAACTGATAGCTTCCACTTGGAGAACCCCTTCGCGACCCAAAGCGGGTTTTCTTTTTGTTTGTTTCCCAAAGCTCCTTGAGGTTTTCGGAAACGTTTCGGCAGTCAGACGGAACTCGCGGTGATCAACGATTTTGATCGACTCTGTCTAACCCTATTCCTCAGGCCCCAGGGATCGACACGACTATTCCGCCCAGGGCACGACCCTCTTGTTTGAAGTCGCCCGTTTGAGTAACGGCTCAGCACATCGGGCAACGGTCCCTTGTATTATGCCTCGGTTAGCAGACAAGTCAAGGGAAGTTCTTCCTTTTGACGTCTCCTAAGAAAAGAGTCGATTTTCAGCTAATAATCTGACGCAACGTGCTCTTTTCGTGTGATGATAACTGGCACAAGAGAATGGGGAAGTCGTTGTACAGTTGCGTCTAGATGAATTAGTTCCAGGGGGTGTTTGCTACCGCTAACACACAAGTTTCCAGTTACGGGTGCTAGAGGGAGAAATAAAATACCGACAGCAATTCTACCACAAGATATCTTTATTAATAATTATAACATTATACTAAAGAGAAACAATTTTATTCAATATTATTATACTCAATTAATGCTTTTTCTAAAAGCCTATCATTTTTTTTATTCTTAATTAGTTTAAAATTATCATAAATATTCTGGCCAGAAAGTCTAATATGTAGGAAACCTCGCGTCCAGTGTTTTATTTCCCTCCAAAGGGGTGATACGACGGTGTCACAGTCACCAGCCAATAGGGATATCGTCTGCCATTTTCTCCTGGTGCGCCGTTGAAGGTCTAGAACCAATTGTTCATCTGGACTCCAAACTTCCTCTATTGTAGACTGGTCTAGGTCAAAGGCCATTGTGTCGGCGCTTTTAGTCCTGCCACTTGCTCCTGACAAGAACGCCCTGTTCCTTTGTCAGTGTTTAGAGATCTCTACTAATATGGAGTATCAATAAGCCAGTGCACATTGCAGCTGGGTCAATTGAGGTTGGCATTTGCCGAGAAACCGATGGCTTGGGATGACACTACCAAAGCTGGGGAGTCAACGTCAGGACGCGTTGTATTGCAAGGTCCCCCCGGGTATCAATGACGAAGCCCTTCTTTTACAGAGTAGCATCATATAACCGAACACTTCCCAATCGTCATTTTATACAATTCCTTGTCAACTCCATTGGCGGCATCCGTCAGGTTGGCACGGAACTGGAGTCCAATTTCGCGATGCCGAGATCGTCGTTACAATCGTCTTAACAAGACTCAGATATCGTTCCCCAGGTGCCACTTCCCCTCTCTTTGGTCCAGGCTGCTGGGACAATGAAAATGGGAGGAATTTGGCATTTCCGGAGGCCTTCGCTTACATGTTTTGGCTGAGCAGTATTCACTTGAAATGGAAGTAAAACATGCTTATCGAGGCGCGCCTTTTACTCTGTACATCTTGTTAAAATACCGTCGGCTGAACTGCCCTCAAGGCATAGGCCAGTCACCAGAACCACTATCGTACTTGCTACAATATCATCGCTGCTCAGTATGTAAAAGGTATTCGTAATATGGCATTTATTTATAAAGTAGTAGCGTTTTTGCTGTTGTGCGGTGTCATCCTTGGTTTCACAGGACTGTTTTCTAACTAGGAGAAAGGTTCAACGGTGTTACAACGGCACCGCTCTGTTTAGATATCGACTTCAAGTACTTGACATCATTGAAGTTTGTCCGATATTCATCTTTACATACATTTGTACGGATACTATTATGCCCTTTTCCTTCAACCAAATGCATGCGCTGTGTTAATAGCGCTGGTAGAGACTGTCAGTTACCGCAAACGTACTAAATCATCACGAGTCAATGCAGTGACATGACAATCCCAGAACGGGCGTCTCGGCACGCAATTGTGGATGCAATGACACAATGTGATTGTTATAACAGCCAGAACTCTTTCCCAGGCTTCAAAGTTTTTTTCTTCATCATTTCCTCTTCTGACCTCTCCATGAAGGAAAAGCGTATGTCACAACAACACCTCATTCTCGAGAGATGCCGCACAAAAAGCGTTGTTCTACCCTGGAACATGGTTGAAAAGATTCCACCACCAGACGGTGTTGTTATACTACAATTATCTCACGTATTTCCATGAACTAGGATCGATAGCTCAGTGGTAGAGCGAGGGATTGCAGATCCCTAGGCCGCGTGTTCGAACCACGCTCGGTCCTCTCTTTTGGCCGACACCGACCCCACGATGTAGGTGTCGTGTCCTCTTTTTGTGCCTCAACGCCACGTCTGCATCCAAGACATATGCACAAACAACATTACTGCAGACACAAGCAAATCCAGGTTCGATAGCTCAGCGGTAGAGCGAGGGATTGCAGATCCCTAGGCCGCGTGTTCGATCCACGCTCGGACCTAACCTTTTGAAGTTTTATCATATTCTCATGCTTTTGTCTTCTTGACTTCACAGCTTTTTTATTTGGTTTAGGGAGTTGTGGTTGACAAGATTGATCGGAAATGTATTCTGTTTCTTGCTTGCCTTTGCCGAACTTTCATCTGGGAAGTAAATTGGAAGTCCTGATTCCACACATCGAAATCGAGACGATATCTTTCGGCATATCCTCATCCGTAGCTGGGTTATTACAATTGTGATGTGGCTATACTTTATGCATCCTACCAGAGCACCTGTATAGCAGGCCCTCTGTCGAGCTCTCCTGGGTGTTTCAGCAGATCTGGCAATGCTCCTGAAGCCGTATGTATGTCTCACATGGAAGCGTCATCACTTATATAAGCCATTATCTACGTTGCTTAGCAAGCCAAGAGCCAAGATAGAATCGTGCAGCATTTATACATGGCATTGATACGCAATCTGTACCAAGAACTATCAACAAATTCTCTATAGACTCTATCTATATCCCAAAGTATAACTCATCCAGTTATTTATAGCATGTTCATCAACTCGTTTGCAACCTGACTGACATTGGTGCCAAACTCTGCCGGAGGAGCCTATCACAAATGTTAGTTTGAGATTGCCTTATCAAAATACATATGTAGGGGATCAGTACCTGTAGATAAAGAATACCATCCTCGACGACAGTCTCGTTGTAAGACTTTTTGGTCTGGTCCACAATACGGAAGTGCACAGCACGCTTCTCCATTACCTCCAAGAGAGCCTCCTGAAGCATATCATCTTCACCGAACTTATCATACTGCAGCTGAGAGACTAGACCTTCGAAGTAGAGATAGTGGAAATTTCCAAAGTTGTCTTCCCAGTTGCTGTCAGTACCAGCCTTGCTCTTGAGCTTCTCAAAATTGGCCTCGAAGTTGGGGACGATGGTGATATCCTGGCCGAGGATCTTGTTCAGCTTCTCCTGGACGTCTTTCATGTTCGACTCATAGTCGTTTCTGATTGAGGCTCTCGCCACGTAGCTCATGGGCCGCGTGGTTGAAGGGGCCTCGTTCAGAGCCTTGGTGAGGTTGTTGGAATCAAGAGCGTTGCTGGTGTTGGTTCCAAGATCCCCTGCTTTGAACAGGATGACGAGCTCGCCCTGGGAGGAGACCTTGGCTCCACAGTAGTAGACGGTGTTTGTCTCATCAACATCAATGGTCAGAACATGTGCGGAGCAGATTTCGTTGATTTCATCTTTGGCTCCATCTCCGTTCCGTTCAATGAAGTATTTCAATTGATATTCAGCACCTTCAATATAACTAAGCAGAAGATGTCTTGGTTAGAAAATTTCAAGGAACGGAATATAAACGAATGAAGGATGACTTCAAACGTCAAAGACACAGGAAAGCATGAGGAAACAAACCTAATAATCAAATCGCCGAGAGAGGTTGAGGCCCAGCTGTCCTCTTCAGCGTAGGCGTAAAGAGCTAGGGGATCAACCTTGATAGTCCAAGGTTGGCCTAGTATCGCAGACAGCCTGCCTTCGATGTCTTGCTTGGGGGTTTCGAAGCTATCGCGCACTGCATAATGATGTGTATTAGTGACCATGTTCGTACCGGGGAAGAACGTTGAACATACGGTTTTTGCGAGCAACGAGGGGAAGCTTCGCGACAGGATCACGTCGAACCATGGTGTAAGAGGGGTGTAAGAGGAGTATAAGAGAGGAGTATATGGTTTGAAGGGGTTGAGAAATGATGGAGAAGCTTGTTGCAATGTATGCTATCTCAGGTTGTCCATCGTGGGATCAGCTGGCTTTTATGCCTGTTTCTAGCATTTGGACCCCTGAAAAGCCACAGCTCAGCTCATGAATCTCAACAGGCACCAGACTACCAGACTGGCGTTCTCTAAACCCAATCCAGACTATCTACGGCTGCAAAGCTGTTTGAACCTATTCGAGACCAGTCTGTGACCAATAGCACACCCTAGACTGGATACAGCCCGAGGCCTGAAAGGGCAGCTTCCGCCATGTTTGTTAATATACAACCCACAGCGGAACAGGCATAACAATCGAAGTCGCTCTCTCTTCTGACTGGAACTTTCTATCGTTGATCATCACTATCAACCCAATCGATATAGCGTGTAGCTGGTATAGCGAGCTTGAGGCATCCTTCCAATTCTGGGCTAAAGCATATTGTCGAGTTGACCAAGCTACCACAGCCACCTAGCGCTAGAATGACCACTTCCCATGCCGATAGCCGGTTGAGTTGACACCTGCCACAATGTCTGTAGCTGCAATGGTCTTATTGGAAGAAGAAACATAAGAATGTTGAGAAGAAATTGGCGGTTGTTCTGGTAGTCTGCCTCGTTAACGCCAAAAGCGCCCAGCTGAAAACATAGCGCTTCTTAGCGTGAAATACCCTGACTTGCGTGAAGCTGCATGCTTTGTGGAAGCCTAATGGAAAAGCAACATGGAGGCTGGAACTCCATCGATAGGGGTTCGCTTAACCAATGTATAATTAATGCACAACTGATATGGCTGAGGCTATCATCCATCGATTTCCTGTCGACTTTTGCACACTAGATCATATTCTTTATACACTTCCATCATCTGCATCATGTCTCTGTAAGTTGACGCCTAGTCTCTAAGTCACAATCATAAGATTGCTAACTGTGACACCAGTCCTCTGAAGGCCAAAGTCTCTATCCGTGATAACTGGACCAACCCTGATAGCCCTGCTCAGAAGTCCATCGCAAAGCTTCATGGTGTGCTTGGTCTCGATGTTCACTGCGAGCCGCAATGGCAAATTCTTGTGACCGAACTCGAAAATGTTTGGGAAGATAAGCATCAACTGGTCGCCTCAGTGGCATCGTTTGTGCAGACTTGGGTTGAGAGTTTTACAGAGATTGCAGAGAACGAGGATCAAGAAGCTTGGACTTATAAGCTCCTTAACAAGGTCGAGGAACTGACACAGAGGTTGAATCTGACAGTCGAGGCATGTATTACTGGAGTGATATCAATGCTGGTTCAAGGCTAACTCTGATGCTTCAGGTCTCAGAGAATGAACGCCCCTCTACCAAGTGGTCTGACGCCAACCTAGGCTTTGTGATTTATGTTCCAAAGCTCATGGTCTATCAACCAGCTCAGTTCGGTGAAGTCTTCAAAGAACAGCTCCTAGAGGCTTTTGATAAGAAGGAACCATCCAAGTCGTTGCCCATCCACTCCACTACCGGTGATGAATGGGCCGATGTGGGAGTTGACGAGTCAGAAGAGCAGACGGCCAAGACATCAATGGCAGGTAACAAACCACCAGCTGTTGACTATCTTCCAGATCCAAGTACTATGCCAAAGCCTGGATCACTGCTCCAAAACGCACCATATCACCTCTTCGTGCGTGCTTCCGGCAGCAACAATATTGAAATTGAATGCAGCCACAGCCAGACCCTGGAGGTCCTAGCAGAATATTTGAAACGGTGGACAAGAATCAATCCGAACCATACGAACAAGGTAAGTGCAAAAGGCAGCTAGGGTTTGGAGGTTGAGCTCTTCTAACAAGTTATAGCCTCCTGCTGTGGAGATAAGACTCAACCATGTTACTAGCGGCTTTGGACTTGAAAACGACAGGCTCACATTGATCTGCGAGAATCGATATGGAAATCCCTTCACTATCTCTGCTACTATGATTTTGAATCTGGTTGAAGGAGTTTTCGGTTATGAGCGGGTATATGGGGATTCGTCTTCGTGGCACTATCGCAGGGACACGCCGTTCAAGAAGCGGTAGATCAGATAGATATTACCGACTAGATGCTTTCAACACTTAGCATGACTTCCATTTAGATAAAATGGCAAAAGGAACAAATGCAAAAAACATACAACACCGAGGATTCGCTGGTCGTCACCGACCCAACTACTAATTCAGCACTTATCAGTTTATCGAACGGAGAGCGGACGGGATCCCGAGTTATCTGATAGCTATGGTCGTATGTGCTAAGCTGCAGACTAATTGGAGTCTATTAACCAGTACTTCCACTAGGTACTAGGTATAGAGCAAGACACTTGAAAGTGATATATAAGCCAGACTTGTTCTAGACAGATCATCACAACCATGCACCATAGTAATTTCACGGACGAATAATCATCCGAAACAAATCTATTTCTTGTAATCCGTTGTCTTGTCTATCTTACTTGGTGGAATTACTTTCTCTGTATCCGTTCAGATAGCCGACTTGGTGTGGGGACAGCTTCGACTCCTTCATCCAAACCGCGAATACGAATGCGACAACCTCAAACCACGTATTCGGCAACGGTGTAAGTGCTCCAAGTCAGTCGTATACGGATACGTTCCTTGTATTATCGAAGAGATAGAAAGAACCTAGTCAAGACGATATGCAAGCTTACCGCCGCGAAATAAACCATTGGCTGAGACTGAGAGTATGAATCTTTCATCGTATCAAGATGTTGATAATCCACAGTAATATCAATGACTTTGACTTGCGGCAAGCCTTAGCTCAAAGGCAGCTTGGCAGGGGCCTTAGTTGAGGTCATTGAGAGATGAAGAAGCCCTGCTTTGAGGAACAGTGTTCACAAGTTGTTGTCTCTCTCCAGCCTTGCTCTGTCCTTATAAACTCGCCCTTCCCCTCAGCTTGATAACTCTTCCAACAGACCAAACAGTCTCTTTGCCTCTTCTCAGATGTTCTCCCTTCTATGCTACCCTCTATGGGCATTCGCAGCCTTTCTTGCCATTATTCTTATCAATGTATTATACCAGAAGCTCCCTCGAAAACCGGATGAGCCTCCATTAGTATTCCATTGGCTTCCTTTCTTTGGCAATGCTGTTGCTTATGGACTTGACCCTTGTGGCTTCTTTGAAAAGTGTCGAGAACAGGTAAGAAACTTACTGGTTGCATTTGCTGAACTACTATCTAATATGTTTCTAGCATGGCGATGTATTCACCTTTGTTCTCTTTGGCCGGAAGATAGTCGCCTGTCTTGGTATCGACGGTAACGACTTCGTCCTCAACAGCCGTCTCCAAGATGCAAACGCCGAAGAAATCTACGGTCCATTGACAATCCCCGTTTTCGGTAGCGACGTTGTCTACGATTGTCCCAACTCGAAGCTCATGGAACAAAAGAAATTTGTCAAATTCGGTCTCACCCAAAAGGCCCTTGAGTCACACGTTCATCTGATCGAGCAAGAAGTTATCGAGTACATCGAAGCTATGCCATCTTTCTCGGGGAAAACTGGCACGATCGATGTCGCAAAGACAATGTCCGAGATCACAATATTCACTGCTGCTCGTTCTCTGCAAGGAGAGGAGGTCCGAAAGAAGCTCACGGCCGAGTTTGCTGCTCTGTATCACGATCTTGACCTTGGCTTTGCACCTGTCAACTTCCTGTTCCCTTGGTTACCCCTACCTCGCAACCGACGTCGAGATGTTGCCCATGCGAAGATGCGAGATACATATATGGAAATCATCACCGAACGAAGAAGAGGAGGCGACTTGGAGAAAGGCACTGACATGATAGCCAACTTGATGAGCTGCACGTACAAGAACGGACAAGCAGTCCCCGACAAAGAGATTGCCCACATGATGATCACACTTCTCATGGCTGGACAACACTCCTCATCATCTGCCAGTTCATGGATTGTACTACATCTTGCTTCATCCCCTGACATTGCTGAGGAGCTCTACCAGGAACAAATGATCAACCTAAGCGTTGACGGTGTCCTGCCACCTCTTGAATATTCAGACTTCGACAAGCTTCCCCTTCTTCAGAACGTCGTCAAAGAGACCCTACGCGTTCACTCTTCTATCCACTCCATTTTACGAAAAGTCAAGAGGCCCATGCAGTCCCCCAACACCCATTACACCATCACCACCGACAAAGTGATCCTGGCGTCACCAATCATGACTGCCATGGATGAGGAAAACTTTGAAAATGCCAAGACTTGGAATCCCCATCGTTGGGACCACAGGGCCGAGGAAGAGGCTGGGACTGACGAGGTCATCGACTACGGATACGGAATTGTATCCAAGGGAACCAAAAGCCCATACTTGCCTTTTGGTGCTGGTAGGCACCGCTGCATTGGAGAGAAATTTGCCTACGTCAACTTGGGCGTCATTGTTGCTACTCTGGTCCGTAACTTCAAGCTATCGACACTTGATGGCAAACCTGGAGTTCCGGCTACCGATTATACCTCTCTCTTCTCAAGGCCGGTCCAACCTGCGCATATACGGTGGACACGAAGAAAGGTATAGAGAGTTCGAGGTTTAAATGGAACGGCGGTGGGCTGTATAAGAAAGCTCGAGATAATTACCATCATCTCTTTGCAGTCTTGCTCCTCTGATAGATACCAAATATACTGCATTTTCGCAACCGATACAAAGCGCCGATGGAAGCCGGCATAATTCCAGAGAAATCTTTAACGAATTAAAGAAAGGAACGACTTTTCCCATCTAGTAGAATTGTGTTACCCAACGACAACCCACGAACATATAGTCAGCAGAATGAGAAATGGCTATTTGCATATTCTATTCAGAGGAAGCTAGTCAAAAAGAGGAGCATGCGCACGGCTGCGTTTTCATGTTTATCAATGAATCGTCACCCTTCGGCGTCATCTAACGGTCATGGTATAATAAAGCTGCCTTGTTTCCACCTCTCTACTGTTGCGCACCACCCTGTCCGCCCTGTCCAGGCTGTCCACCTTGTCCGCTGGCACCATCGGCACCAGCGCCGCCAAAGGGGTTGCCACCAGCACCACCCATCATGGATCGAGCCCTGTAAATTTTGTTAGAATCCGCTTTGTGATAGGTGTAGAAGATATAACTCACATCTCTCCGATCTGGGGGTCGGACATGAGGCTGCCAAGGTCGGGCATACCACCACCGGTAGAGTAGCGATCGGCCATCTCGCGCAGACGGGGGTTGCCCATAAGGTTGTTCATAAGATCGGGGTTGCTCATAAGCTTCTGGGCCATGCCAGCAAACATGGGGTTGCTCATGATGCTGCTGAGATCGGGCATACCACCAGCACCGGCGCCACCACCAGCACCGCCACCGAACATGCTAGCAAGGCTGCCAAGGTCGGGCATACCAGCTCCAGCACCAACGTCACCACCAGCGCTAGGAGAAGCACGGGGAAGAGTGTCCTCCTCGGCCTCCATCTCCTGAACACGGCGCTTGGCTGTCTCGTAACCCTTCTTCATGGCGTCGGAACCACCGTTACCCTCATGTTGGATACCACGGTCGTAAGCCTCCATGGCACCACGAGCATCGCCGAGAGCGAAGCGAGCAAGTCCAAGACGAGACCAGGCCTTTGTGTAAGCGGGGTCGATAGAGACGGCAGCCTCAGCGTCGGCGCGGGCAGAGGAGTGGTCCTTGTTGGCCGAGTGGGCGGCGGCACGGTTGGAAAGGAAAACGGCATTGGTAGAGTTGATAGCCAGAGCCTGGGTATAGAAGTCGATGGCAGCGCGGTAATCCTTCTGGGCCATGGCAGCGTTACCCTTAGACTTCAAAGACTCGGCCTCCTTTCGCTGCTCCTCGGTGAGCTCGACGGGTGCCGGGGCAGGAGCGGCAGCGGCGGGCTTATCGGCGCGGGCCTTCTCGAAGACAGAGTAGATCTGGAGGAGGTTCTGGGATCCAATGGCAGAAGAGACAGCAGAGGTATCGGAAGGGTCGACCTTGAAGGACTCGGCGATGCAGTTAATCGCCACATCGATGGAGTCCTTGTCGTCAGCGGTGAGAGTGCCATCATTCGTTGAAGCGGAGAGGAAATCGCAGATAGCGAGCGCAAGGCGCTGCTTGGAGCTGTGAGTAGACGCCTGAGACAGAGAATTAGCCACATGTCAATCGTAGAAGAGTTACAACGAATATCTAGCATTGCTTGATACTGCGGGGGTTTGCGCTTACCATGACGGAAGGAAGGGAGCCTGTAGAACAGGTTGTAAAGTGGGAAGAAGGGCGAGAGAGATGTGAGAGTTAAGATACAAGCCAGTAAAAAAGATCCAATGAAAAGAAACAAAGGATGTGGTTCGGTGAGGGAGGTGGGTGAGTTGGTCCTCCAGGTAGAATGCAAAAAAGGGCCCCGCGGTTGAGGCGTCGTGGAGTTTGGGCTGGAAGGTTCCACGTGGGGCTAGCAGCCGAACCTCCAGGATGGTGTGGGGGAACGGCCATGGATCAGCTTGGAGATGGTACTCTGCGCACAGTTGTAATATTGACGACAAACTACGCTCATGATTATTGAATGGTTTTCTCTGATACCATTATTGAATACGTGACAGAAAACGGATAGAGCTGCGTATGTCGCGGTGTTGACTTTGCTGTTAAATTGTTTCTTAGCACATATATCTACATCTACATCTACAGTTTCCGTTTCAATACCATAAGTTACTAGGTTAAAGAGGTGATTGTTATTTCCAGTACCTATGCCTTGTAGCCTATATCCCTACGTTTGACACCATTATACAAATCCTTAACGCCGTGTTGATGCAATCGCTATGCCAGCGTCCGGTGCTTCCACTACTTGCACTACAGTTCCTTACTTTCCGATTCTTCGCCTTGCCCTGTCTACGTTCTTCACCCTTCGGTTGCTCATAGCAGCTACTTTGCGGTACTTGGTGTAAAGTCTTAGAACGTCCTTAATCACCACATAAAGACATCCCCCTACAAGACTTCGTCCCCATTGTTGCTGGAGCAGCCCCGGTCGCATCGTGCTTCCTCGTGAGAGCGGAGATCCGGCAGTCCATTGCTTGGGGAGGGTGAGACGTAGGAGCTCGCCCATTGCGAACGAAACGCCAGGGAGGATAAGTGCGCTCACAATGGCGTTGGATACTCCCGATAGAATCGTTCCTAATCCGGGGCGACGGGCGGGTGGCGCCTGAGGAGCCTCGTGTTGGTTCTGCTGAACAGCTTCATTGTCGTTTCCAGCTGCGGGTACACCAGCAGGTGCGGGAGCAACGACTACATCTGCAGCCGGATCTTGTGGAGCCAGTTCCGGGTCGAGAGGTATATCACCTTGGGCTTCATTGTCTAGACCCTGCGCCGGTTCTTCGGGGTTCGCGCGGTCTTGAGGAACTCCGTCATCTTGCCCGGCTGGTCGTTCATCCCAGTCATCTTGGCCGTCTCTGTCAACCTCTTCAATGACTAGCTCGATGACAACTCCTGCACCTTCCTCACCCTCGGCCTGTATCCCAACAGCCCCATCGTGGCCCTCATCGTCGGCCTCATCACCTTCAAGAGCCTCAATAAGCCCGTTAAGAAAGCCAACAACGCCGCCCTCTCCATTTCGCTGCTCTGGTTGTCGCTCGTTGGCGGGAGGCTGATCTCGTCGAGGCTCAATCGGGGGGAGGCCCATGATCTGTCGATTTAGATTTACCTCAAAAGGAAAGACGAACTCGCGCCAGAAGTTGAAGTAGGCTGCTCGGATATAAGGGAATGCGGCCATGGCGAGCTGGGGCGAAGGAGGCCAGGCCAGGAAGTTGTCGTCGTGCATGACATGATAGACGCCGTACTGTTTTCTTGTTAGTCATGCCCGTCGTTTGTACCAGAATGTAAGCATACCACTGAGGCCGTGGACAGGAAGATCTTGTTACCAAACCATGGCATCAACTGCCCGACCAGCAGAGCTGGTCCTACGTTTGTGAGAACCAGTGCGTTGGTTAACCTCTCGCCTCCCGACATCAAGATCCTTGATGCCTCTCCGTGAGTCCAGACCTCATGACCAAGGACATAGTCTACTAAAGCCTCACGACCGGAGAAAGCCCACATCGCAAATGCTCCATACATCTGTAGACTGAACTGTGCGCCCAGCGTCACAGAAGAAAATAGCATGAAGGGGCTCGCGCGTGTGAACTTGTTTGCGACAGATTCTGTGATGGCGACAAGAGGATCCCATAGCCCTTCAAGCTGAATGCGGTCCTTGCATACTGGGCATTGGAGGGGTTTGTTGGAGCGTTCGCAGTCCGTCACCCATGAAAGCATGCAGTCCTGATGAGCTTCGAGCGTGCAGCCGCACGGGTCGACCCATGATCCTGGGGGATCTGAGGGGTCTTCATCTGTGAGACAGATGAAGCATCGTCGGGGTGCATCGACAGGCTTCGCCGGGGTAGCGGCGGCGATAGCAGGCGTATCTTGGGTTTCTGACGCCATGGTTGAAGATGCGCCTCGGGTCGCGTGCAGAGCGGGTGAGTCGGAGATAATGAAACGGTATTCTATCGAAGTATGTTCGTCGTTCTATCGCATACTGAGGTTTGAAATGTTCGGAGTAGAGTATTAGGAAAGAGTAAGCACAAAAGCTACGATAGATGCAGCCTTGTCTTGTGCTTTGCTGATCAGTGATAATGATGTTTGGATGTGGCACGGCGCCGCGGGCTCAACCTAGCTTAGGTGGAGCCTGACATCACTGATATTTCCAGGCCTTGCCAACCTGCCTCGGCGATAACGCTTAGAAGGAAGACATCCAATCAACGCGAAGCAGTGCTTTGTGTGCTTCCTAACCACCATCAAATATCAGTTAACACTGAAAAATATCTTTAACGGGTCACTGGAAGTAAATATCATGCTCAAGTGCCTGGGGAAATTTTTATTAGATTGGATCTTATCCTCAAGTAGACCCCATTTAGTATTACCCACTTATGTAGCAAAAGTTCACATATATGGTGCGTAGGTGGTGGCAGGAACACGAGATTATCATGCTGAAACTTTCTATTACTGGGTACCTTTGGATGGTTGCTTTGAACATCGAACTCAGATGAGTATTCGTGATCTCGACCCTCGAGACTCGAGTTACAGAGTGCTATGGCCTTAGGAGATGACAAGACAGCGCCGTCACCACCAATAACTACTTTGACCAAGCCGTGGTTAAGTAGCTTAATCACTTAGTAGGTAAGTAGGTAGGTATGGTCATAGCACGAACAGTTGCTAGACTTTCAAAGTCAAAATAGCACCGTAACACGGCTTTCTTTAAGCCCAATCTGATAGTTACCCAGGTAGTAATTGCTAGCGAGACCTTCGAAAGCTCAGCAACAACATATTGAGTTCAGCAAGCGACTTCGTGGCGTACTTGACATTCAACCTTATTCTAGCGTCTTCTTCGCAAACAAAATGTACTTTCCATGATCTTTACAGATCAACATTGTGATAAATGAGTCTGACCTTGAATTCTATGACCCAATGTAAATGCTGTCCCGGGTGACAAGTCCATCCCCATGTGCGGCAGTATGAGCAAGTTTTGATACTACGACACCAGGTTGTGAGGTAGATTTTTGACCACAGGACCATGTAATTTGTCCACTTACTTCAATGTAATCATGCATCATGTACCCTGAGAGTCTGCAAGAAATCCACATAAGGGTTCTTCACCCGCCATTTCTCTTGGGAGTTGTGCGGTAGCAAACATCAAGCAAGATGGCACCTGTGACAAAGACACCAATCGCGTTGATTCTTTTAGAGATGGCAATCTCTACCACAGCCGTGATACTGTTTAGTCTTGCGTATCCAGCGAGCTTTAGGTCAAGGCTGTGGGAGAACGGAGGCGAAGAAGGCTGGAACTCGAATCCTAACAAGCGCATTTACTTCTACGCCAACAATCGCGAACCGCCCGAGGTGCCTCTTATTTGGAGTCAAAGGTATCAATTCCAGCTTTTGTTATCACAAGGAATATTGATAGGATCTATACTGACGGTAGAATGTGTAGATTGCACACCTCGAACCTCGCCATCGCGATCCTTGGCTTTGTCGTCTTCTTCGCTCGTACCGCCATGTCCCACCTCCGTTACCTCCCTCGATACGCAAACATGATCTACGATATAATCCTCCTTGGTTTCTGGGCAGTGAGCATCACAGGTCAAACATCGAGCGACTTCTCCGACCCTGAACATCCGAGTGTGCATCCTTGGTACCTGACACGGGGCTGCTCAGTAGCGTGGGACAGGACTGAAGGATATTGCCGTACAGCGCAGGCAGGATTCGCATTGTCGATCATGGCTATGGTCCTGTACGGTGCGAGGTTGATGCGAGAGGTTGTTCTGATAGCCTACGAAAGAGGGCAGCGTGACCAACCGAAGTGGTCTGCCCAAGATGATGGGGTCGAACCGATGGAGAGCATATACACAGACGGGGAATGGGACTCGGCATCCAGATCAAAGGTGGTCGAGGATATTCAGAGTCAAGCCTTGAGTCCAGTTCTAGCATTCTTCCCTTCTGATACAGATAATCGTTGATAGAGTAGGCGATATTTATAAGACTGTGGGGGCGAGCTTTATACAGTACTACCCAAACTTAGTAAGACACATTCACTATACAAGTAGACAATATATCTTGGTTAAGAGTTCAAATTGCAATCTGTGATCTTTTAATTCTGCTAAAGCACCAGGTGGTGCTGACAAGAAGTAATGAGTGGATCCATCGCTAATCAGATCGTCGTCCCCAAGCCGCCCGTGTTCAGATTCCCCATGTCTCATCCATCAGGGTTCCCGTCGTGGTCGAAGGAGAATAGTTTATTTGTGCTTGATTGGTATCCGTTAGTTCTCCGTCGCCGTTTAAAGACATGCATCAAGCCCAAGGGCTAAACAGGGGACACTTACAGGGCAGCCGGCGCAGGTGCAGCTAGAGCCGCAGCCGCAAGAGCCAGAAGAAGCGCATCCACAGCCAGACATGATGATGATTTGGTTTGTTTTGGAAAAAAGTGTGGTGTTGAAGTGGTTTGTTCTGTGAAATTGAGATGTGGAGGTTGTTGAAGAGAAGAAAGGAATAGCGGGCGGATAAGAGGGGAGGTTCCTTTAAAATAGAGGTAAACGACTGGGCCAAGATTCACAGTCAGTTAGAAGCTGCGGCGGTAACTGCACCAAGCAAGCGGGTCAAAATCCAGCTCTTTTGTGATTCACACCAACTTGACTTTCCCTTCTGACAACCAGAAACGGCTCCTCAATGGCTCGTCTCTTTGCGCTTGGCCATTCTTGTCGACGCTCTTACCCAACAGAGGAGAGGTACACGGTGCCTTTTACTCAGAGGCGAAGGAGGCGCCGCATGACGTGGGGAGTCGGTTTCATGGTAGTTGGTGATTGGTGCAGTGAAGTGCTTCCTTTTCTACGCCGGAAGATCGATGGAATGGAATTCACCGACTTCCGTGCGGTTTAGAGTGTTTCCGGATGTGAGGATGACGATGGTGGCCAAAATTGCACTATTATCTGTATGGTCATTTTCTACTAGGTACTTCAACTCGTGGCATAGCGTAGATAAAATAGTTCACTTCTTTCGTATTTAGCAGTAATCAAGCTCGGAATAGGCCCAAGGCCCAGTTGATAACTTGATCCCTTGAATCAGGTCGGCGGGGTATAGAGGGGTAGCTTGTCTCAAAGTTCCAAGCCTCCAACCAAGTGACATAGATTGTCTGATGTGCGCCTCAGTTACACAATCCTAGATGTTGTATTTTAATCCTGCGCATTCTTGCTCAATTGTTTAGCAATTTATATCCGATTATCCGATCTTCGTGCTACCAGGTGTAAAACTCAAGGGGACTGTTCGTGTTCCTTACCGTAAGCGGTGATCACGTAACTCATCATCAGTCATAAAACATGCTCAAACTATCTGTCGACTTGCCAGAGCTTGATATGGTCCATGAAGCAATGCCATATCCACAGATAGTTGTCACTCATCGTCTTAGGCTGTTTCAAATAGTCAGGATATCAAATACTGGTCGAGCACTTTGTTTTCTGGGTTATCAAGCATATTCCTGAACGTAGTTGCTACCTGTGAAGGCTGAAGATTCAACTGCTCTTTTCCCAACCTGATGCTGTGTTATACAGTATATGATACACAAAAGACTATGACAATTTTGCCTCCATCTCAAACCAAAATACCTCAGTAACTGCGAAAAAGTGTTGACCGAGGAAAATGCCAACGCACCCCTGAGTTATCCAACGCCATTCACCATTGCTCACCCCATTACGCTTTCTTGGCTCGGCGCATTTCCTCCCGGTTCACCTCTTCGCGCACATCTCTCACAACGTTCATGAATAGGCTCGCGCCAAGAGCCGTTATAATATGCCACCAGCCGTGGAACTCAAAAAGCCAAGCCCAGGGTAGTCCAATACGCTGACGAAGGTTCCTCAACTCGGCGCAGAACTCAAGATCAATATTCCAGATGAGGTATCCAAACAAGCAGGTGAATGTTGCAGTCCATACCCGCATAGACCACTTGCGGACATTCTCTTCGGAGAAACCAGGCTTGTCCCAGTTGAACAGGTATCTAACCCGTACGCCGATGAGGATGAGCGAGACCCAGAAGCCAATAACCTGGTAGATGATCTTTGCAGATTTGATGTAAAAGACTGAGAACGAGATGAAGAATACAGCCAAGATGATGGAGATCAGGCGAACATTCTGAGGAGATTGTCGCAGGATAAGGAGGGCACGAAGCATCGACCAAGATAGCAACAGCATCGATAGCTCATCGACGAACTCAAGAGTTTGGCGAAGAGTGGCGTGGAAGAGGAAAGATCCGAAGCCAAGTACCAAGAGAGACACAGACATGAAATCCCAATCCGGGGCAAACAGTCCACGACTGCGTTTGCCATACATAGATCTAAGAGCGAAGTATACTATGATGCGAAAGGTCAGCATTAGAGATGCCAAAATTCCGGGTCCTGTAGCGAGGTTACACATAACTCACCATATGTAACGTTGGTCAAGGCATTAACAAACTCGGCAAGATAGAAAGAGATAGCATAGTCCTCTTCACAGAAACTGTCCCACGAGGTTAGCATCGCACAGCAGATACACAGAGGGAGGTGACGTCTCACTTTGCCCTGCTGGTTGGGGGACTCCAGGCTCCACTCAGAGCGTGAGGATCGCCATCAAAGCGAAGGTTGTGATGTCCCATCTCGAATGTTCCTACTGTATTAAAAGCCTTTACAGTTCGTCGATTTATTCTTGGCTGTTTTACTTCTTCTCCTGAATCGAGGGCAGGAATGTTCATGGATCATAGAACAGAGGCCACGGCGTTGGCTCGGGGATAACAATCACGTGGCAATCCTCCACTGTTTTCGTATCCGGCATCCGCGGCCATAAAGGAGCAAAAGTTGTTTATACTCTTTCTCGTTCCCCGTAGTTAAGACCAATCATAAATGCTTCAATTCATCATTAACTGTCTACCGTGCTGCCACTCGTCGTAACGAAACACGCTTTCGAGGCTGAGCGCCGGACGATGAGCCCAAATGATGGGCGATGCAAGTGCGTCTAGGCTCGAAACCGCCTCGGCTACCTGCGTCATCTCATGATCTCTTTCTCCCCATGTAATTCCACCCAAAAGTTGTTTGATCCTTGCGTGTTTCCAGCTTGAGACCTTCCCATTTCGATTCGACATTCGTTCTTATTGACAGGCCACGTGGTGGCGGTAGGATGTGGACTTGCTGATTGTTAGTCTTCTCATAATCCAGCCAGCGCTGTTCGAACTCACTGTCATTGTTGATCGAAGAGTTTGGATGCTCTATGGACTACGCGGCATCTTTTTCTATCCAAATGCTCTTTACCACTCCAGTGTCGGGCAGAAAGATAGGTCGTGGGAGCTGTCCTGACAAGGCGTACTACACCTCGCGATAGGCAAACTCCATCGACTGGCAAATCAGCCGAGGAGCATCAAAGCTCTCTGCTGCCGTGTCGATTACTTCCAGCTTCTTGGCCACATAGACTCGTGCTCGCAGGCAGATCGTTGTTGCCCAGGAGTCATCCCGTGTTGCCTTGGTCGCCGCGATAGGTGCCAGCCAGTCGAGGTAGGCGGAGATTTCTTTGCCCAAAGATTCGGGAACGCGCATGACCCGAACAAGCCCGACGACATGGTGATGAAGACGCGGAGATTCCTTCACGTCGACTCGATGGTAGACCCAGGGCTTGTAGAGTCCGGGCGGCCCTTTGTACATCGGAGGTGAGGTGAAGCGAAAGGTGTGCCATGTTCCATCACCAAGCTTGCGATGCCAGTAGAGTCCCCATTCAAAGTCACCTGAGCCGGCAACGTATTGGCCTCCGTCAGAGTCTTTAGAGCCCGAGACCTTAATATCGCTTGTGTCACGATCGTAGCGATGGGCTATAGTATGAGCCGGCTCCTCGGGGACAGATACGGTCATGTACAGCGTAAAGGGCTTGAGCTTCTGAGCTGGATAGCTCATAGTTGCAGTCGCTCGGTGGCTATACGGTTATTGGGTGAGCAGGCTGTTTGTAAGAGTGAAGCATTTGGCGATGTTATATCACGTTTGCAGGATAAACAAAAGTTATGGAGGCGTGCAGTGACTTTCGGTGGCTAGTGGAACACATGATGAGATTGTTTGAGCAGTGACAGCCAGTTGCTATTGTCGATAGCATGGAACAGCAGTCATGAATAAGGATCGATAGTATGGTTGTGTTCGCTTGGCTCTATTGTTTGCATTCATTGTTCAGTGCAGTTATTGCAAATATCGCAATAGCTCGACGAGGCTGGGATGAGATGATGCCTCCGACTTCGGCTGCTGTCACAAAAGGGCATTGGTCTCGTGTTCTAAAAGTCGGAAAATTGTTTGCATCATGAGTTCACAACCTGGTGAGAAGTCGGACAACGGCATAGTCCCTCAACCATTTAAGTCACCTCCTGTGGTCTAATTATCCGCCAGGTTGACTAAAGGACCGATCATTAACAGCCGCGCCTATCTCTGTGCAAATAGCCAGACTAACCCCACAAGGGCCACTCCATCTTTCAACTTGGGTGTTGTGTCTCGCTAATTATAAACGGAACCACCGAATAGATGCCCGTGGTAAAGTGCCCTCAGGTTCTGGGGAAGCTCGAATACTGCGCACCGATAGGTGGGGATATATTCGGGGTTTGAAGAGGGGTTGAGGGAAGAAGTTGGGAATTACAAGATGTCGCTAGCTGAAATGAAGTTCTTTTCACAATGATTTGACTTGTCTTCCGATTTCTGGCATCTTATAAATATCTCAATTTCACCATATCTCGAGTAGTAGAGTAGCTGCTGTTCCAGATTCCTACGTCATCTCAAAACGCGACCGGTTGACGATCCCCCGAGGGGCAATAGCGGGGCATAGAAACCTTGCAACGACAGCTTCCTCACGCGATACAACTTGCGACAAATACAAAAACTCACGATTGCCACTTCTAGAGCTCACAAAACCGATCGCAAACCATACATAATTTCATTTACCGAGTAAAATACCCACTATGTCTGGTACTGTCCCCGTCGCGAGCGCCTTGAGTGACATCTATCCTCCTGCTTCGCTCGCCGAGCAAGCACCACGATGGAATAATCTTCTGAGCAAGTTTGAGTCTACCTACGGACACGCTGCTTCCTTTGTTGCTCGCTCTCCTGGACGAGTTAACATCATTGGAGAGCACATTGACTACTCTCTCTATTCCGTCCTCCCCATGGCCATCACCGCCGACACTCTCCTCGCCGTCTCTGCTACACCCGCTGCCAATGATGCAAAGACCTTCCGCATTCGCATTGCCAACGTTGAGGATGACAAGTTCGATGCCGCTGACTTTGAGGTTCCCTTTGATGGGGATGTGTCGATCGATGCGACCAAGCTGGAGTGGACCAACTACTTCAAGAGTGGTCTGAGGGGTGTGTTGGGTATGTTGAGGAAGAAGTACGGAAAGGACTTTAAGCCATGCAGCATGGATCTGCTTATGGATGGCACGGTGCCTGTTGGCGGAGGACTGAGCTCAAGTGCTGCTGTGGTCAGCACAAGTTCACTAGCAATCATGTTGGCCAATGGTGAGAAGTCGGTGGACAAGACTGAGCTGACGGAGCTTGCGATTGTGAATGAGCGTGCCGTGGGAGTCAACTCGGGAGGGTATGTAACGTTGAGTTCCATCTATGAATATACTCCTACTAACACCGAATCAACAGTATGGATCAAGCTGCCTCAGTCTTCTCTGAGAAGGGCGCCGCTACCTTCGTATCATTCAGCCCAAGCCTCAAGGCCAAACCAGTTCACTTCCCTCCCACAAACCCTGAGATTACATTCGTAATTGTGCAATCCTTCGTTACTTCGAACAAGCAGGTCACTGGTCCCATCCACTACAACCTGCGTGTAGTTGAATGTAGCATCGCCGCATCCTACCTCAACGCTGTCCTCAACCCACCCGGCACACAATTGCCTGAAGATGCAGGCCCCCTGGGCATCAGTCTCGGAGGTTTCCATGATACTTTCTTCTACCACCAGAACGGCTCAGACTACTCCACTGCCAAGACCCTAACCAAGGAGGAGGAATTGGAAAAATTGATCGAGATCACCGAGAAGACACTTGCTCAAGAGGAGGGATACACACGGGAAGAGGTTGCAAAGGTGCTAAACATCACAGTTGAGGAGCTCGAGAAGCGCTTCATGTCCAAGCTTCCCGTCCGTGCTGAACGCTTCAAGCTCCGTCAACGTGCTCTGCATGTCTTCAAGGAAGCTCACCGTGTTATTCGATTTATGAAGCTCCTGGAGAACCCTATTCACACCGGGGCTACAGATACGACCGGGTTCAACAAAGAGTTAGGCTCGCTACTTAACGAGACCCAAGCATCGTGCCGCGATTTGTATGAGTGCAGCTCTCCGGAACTGGATGAGATCTGTGCCATTTCTCTCCGGGAGGGATCTTACGGCGCGCGTGTGACTGGTGCTGGATGGGGAGGTTGCAGTGTGCATATGGTGCCGGCGGATAAAGTCGAGGCTGTGACACAGGCCCTGGAAAAGGAGTACTTTGCTAAGCGGGACTTGACGGGAGAACAGAAGAAGGGGGCCGTGATGGTGAGCCGGCCAGCGACTGGAAGTGCCATTTACTATGTTCAAGATGGTGTCAAGCCTTGAGATGGAATCTGACTGAAAATGTGTTAGAGCATGGTAGTGAACTAGTAGGGTAGAGTAGTGCATCAACGTGTGAAGCGTAAAATTAACAACAACAAAGCTTCTAAGATCTTAAGCATGGTCAAGGATTTGTAAGAATTCCAAATAAAGAATTGCACTCGAGTGCATATCCCACATGAGGCCCGACCGCTTGGACTTTCCCCTGATAGTGGACGATGTAACCAGTTCGACGCTCGCTCGGATCCAAGTCCGCAATAGGGATTGGTGTCCTATCTCAACGGACTTCCGACAACAGATTTGAGGCTCAGCGTATCCCTGTCAAGAAGACCTAGAACCGAACAATGGTACGCGCCGAAGTGCCGCACGCGATCACACGCAAATGCCGGTATAGCAATAAACCTTCCAGGGGACTTCCAGGGATGAAGCAGATTGATTTCTCCGGGAGCACAGACTGCGGCGACAGGAGGTGCTGGCTGACGGAAGAGGACAAGCGAAATTCCAACAGGTTTATGTTCTTTTTGGGCATCGAAGAATGGTGGAGGACCAGTGGTTAGACCTTGTTCTTATTAGAGTTTACCCAAATATCTACTGCGTACGGATACGTGGTGCAACTTGAACGTTGCAACTTGCATGGTGCCGGGGAGTTGGGAAAATCAAGATCGACAGGGCCACGTCGGCTTTACAGTTTCATCTCCACGTAGTATGATTGCTACAGGGAGAGGAGGAGACATTGATGCCATCGCGGTCCTTGCTTTTGCTACCCGACTCCCCGGGTTGACGGTCTTGAAGATGAAGAAAAAAAGGGAACCGGTCAACAGGTAGGCCTCATGAAGCCCGACAGAGCGGTACGGAAGCAGACCGAGGTGGACGTTAGTGACTGGACTGGGATGTACAGTGCTATCTTGCGATGTGTCAATGCCTCAAGTCATATTTACTCGATCAAGTTTAACAAGAACACCAATATGTTTCGCTGCATTTACGACTTATATTTCAACCAATTTCTTGAAGCGATATACCTACGCAAGGACCAGAAAATATACCCTAAGCGAGAGTAGACTTCAGGCTACTTTGAGAGACTCCCATTGTTGTAGAGACGCCTCTACTCAATGATTTTGTGAACCCGAGGTCAGTCTAGCCTCTGTTACGCGGGTAGGAAAGCCGAATGGAAGTCTGCAGGTGGAGAAGCTGGAGAGTTTAAGGCGGACGAATCAGAACAGTAAAGTATGAGGGAAAGGGGAAACATGGGAGGAATTGAATTAGAAAGAGAAAACCTGGTCCCTGGGGACCTGCAGTGCTAAACCATCACGTCACTTCGTAAAAGTCATTTCAGACCTGCTGCTGGCGTAGCGAGGCAATGCAGGGGGCACGTAGAGGTCACAAAAATAGGGTGGTTGTGGCGGCATTATCCGTGGATGCATGTCAAAAAGGAAGAGGGCTTATCTGAGAATTTGGAGTCGTGGTGATTAATGGTTTCAACGTGGTGCTGACTGGCTGAATTTCCAGTCTGTTATTGGTTGTTAGTGTCTGGCTAGGGTACTCGAGTCGCCGTTCCTGGTTTGGACTTTGGAGATGGCTGTCAAGCCTGTCAAGCCTGTGAGGTGTCGTGTTGACTCTCAAGTTTTACAGGTCAAGTTGTTGAACTGATTTCTTACTGTACTGCGACTCGACGTCTTAGATAAGATCTTAGTCTTTACCCACGGCAATAATGGAATCCTTAATTGAATCCGAAGCAGGAATCAAACCGACAACCACTGAAAGCAACTGCCAGCCTAAACAGTGACCACACAAGCATTGGCCCATGCTTTCCCCCCCAGAGCCAAGGTGCAAGAATCCCACCATGTTTCCTCTTCTCCAGATCAAGTCAAGGCCCACGGCGATCCCATCACGAGATACTTTCACCTAAGACGACCTGTGCGTTGCAGCTGGTGTTACATATCCGGGGCCAGCCCAGGCGCGGATCCGGCTCGGTTCCCACTGTTTCCCCCGTCTTTGCCTTTGGTGGAGCACGAACCATCGAGTCGCAACGTAAAACGGCCAGTCAAGGGAATGGCCGGGTCCGCGGCGTTGCGAATGAGTCTGAGCAGGATATCTGAGCGTTGAGGATGGAGAGGGGATGCTGGTCGTGATGATATGAAGGATGTTGAATAGTGTTCACTATTTCGTAGTCTATGAGTCGATAATGCTCTGGTCCATACTAGCTGCATATCATCAGCTCACACCGCATGCAGATCAGGAGTCGAGAGCCGTAGGTTGTCCTTTGCAATGTCTAGCAGTCTGGCAGTCTGGCAGTCTGGCAGTCTAGCTATGGCTATGGCTAACGTTAGCTGTCATTACCAGAGAAGCTCGATCTTCATGCCGTTGCAGGATCCCTGTCTACGTCTGTCCCAGCAAACACATAAGGTTCTGATGAGAGAGACGACGCTGGACGCACAGCCCACATACTCCACAGAAATGCAACTCTTGGACTCTCAATGATTGCCGGAACTCTGCTCCGTATATTGGTTCATCTACCCGAGCTTCGTTCTCGGTATCCAGGGGCATCGAGTGCCGGGCCCTCAATTTCAGGGCTGGAGCTTGAGGCTATCCCGCGGACGACCGTTGTTGAACTGTAAGTTGTTGATCTCCAAGGACCCGGTTACGTGAGGTGGTTAATTAATTTGAACTTACAGAGTGCAGTGACACGCCGGTCTGGCCTGGGTTCCATTGGCCTACGCAAAGTCCCCCCAAATATGAGCCAAGTCGGGATTAGGGCCAGGCAGTGCCCATTGAACATCATGGATACCATGCCCTCCCGCTCATTAATTCATTCATTCCCCTCCTTCGATCGTCGTCGAGAATGAGTTTTTCCTTGGTCCAATATTTACTTCCTCTCTTCTATTGAGCCATCGTCACCCTCGTCTTTCGCGATACCCAAGGCGCTTCACTATAATAATAACCAGCTACTACCCCTACGTTTCAAGCATCTAACTATCTCTTGGCTGTCCCCGCTCATATCTTTCCTCTTACCCCAGAGCAACAGTATCGCATACCGCTATCTTACCCGCTATCATTGACCCCTGCTCCCCGGCTTTTCATTCGGGATCAGCTCCAACGATCTGTCATTCTTTTTGGTTGCCTCATTCTCTACTTTCTCTCTCATTTTTTCAACTATATACCTCCGTGTCCCAATATCTTCTCGTCTACCCCGTCTTGCTGTTGTCTGGACACACTCCCACATCCCGTCCACTAAACTTTTCGCTGCCGTTGTTTACAGCGACAGCGGGAACCCTGACCACTAAGTTTAGCCCACTTCCAGGGCTGACATTGGGGTCGCTCGCTTGTACTCCACCAACCATACAATCGGGTCCAGTTCTTCTCTCTAGGTCTGAGAACTTGATTCTTCCACCATCATTACTACCATGGCGCCGGACTCGGAGTCGGACGCCGATAGTGTGTCGCAACGTTCTCAACTATCCAACCATGATGATCATCTTGATCGCCAGCTACTTCGCCATTTGATGCAACGCTATGGTCGCGAAGGCATTGCACAATTGATGGAAGAGGAGGCTTTCTCGCCTGCCACCTCGAGTGAGTAATTAATTCTCTTGCTTGTGACTAACATTGCTGACTTTCGTGTCTCAGTCAACGATCGATCATCCGTCATTTCCTCAAGCACTTACTCCTCCGTCAAGTCTGAAGAGACTCCTAGTGTTTTTGACTCAGCAAGCATACGAACCTACTCGTCCGACAACTCATCCCTTCGGGGCAGTATCATCTCAAATGTGGCAGGCCGCACCGCCAAGCTACTTGGTCGCAAACCACCAGCTGCTCGTCCATCTATTACACACGACGAGGAAACTTCACCGGCTTCGATTGAGTCAACAACGCCAGCACCCAAGCAAAAAGGTTCCTTCACATGTGGTTTCTGTCGAGAAGAAGACATCCAAAAGACATGTACGCGCAAAAACGATTTGAAGAGGCATATCGAGGACTTTCACAACACCAATTCTCAATGGTTCTGTCGGCAAAAGGGATGCGACAAGGTTTTTGATTGGCAAACAGCTTACAAAACCCATCTCAAACAAGCACACGGCGGCTCCCGTATGTCTCTCGACGAGGCAAAGGTGAATTTGTGTCCTCAAACTGTTTTTGCATGTGGTTTCGAGAATTGCGCCAAAGTTTTGGAAGCACCTACCGATGACGATGCCGACACAATATTCAAGGAGTTTGTGGCCCACGTGGTGAAACACTTCGACGAGGGTTCCAACAGTGGAGAATGGAGTTATTCCGGACGAATGCGAAACCTACTTCGACAGTCAGGCCTTGTGCAAGCCTGGGAAAGTTCCTTGTGGGATGAAAAAGGGCGAAGTCTTTTGCAATGGCACCCTCAATCCAGTGGCATTTTGCGAAAGCGCCTTGAGACTAGGCATCTCAATGACACGCAACTTCTCATCCAATATGCAATTGCGCTTGGCTCTGAACCCTCGTCGATAAAAGAGTATCGTGTAGACTTCGTCAACCCTATCAAAGACCAGTGCCGTCATGTCGTTCCGGGACACAAGTCCCGGGCGCCTCCTTTGCCGCCTTCGGGTCCTCCTCCAAGTGTGGATCAGTACCAGTTTCGCATATCCCGAGGAAACACGAACCATCCTCCTAATATGGCAGCATACATGGCTACACAACGCCGCGCTTATACTGCCAGGCCCGGACCTGTTCGTGCTGGTCGCTCTGCTCGACCTCCGCGGCAGGCTATACCGGTTACTTCGGCAGCTCCAGGGCCGATGCCACACCATTTCCAATATCCCAATATGGCCTCACCTACCATGTTCGATCCGCGACAACAGCAGCAGCAGCAGTTTGCCATGATGCAGCAGGCAAACGGAGGTATCATTGCCGAGGACTTGCGGAATTTCCGATCCATGGCTAACAGTATTCCGGAGCAAGACGTCGACATGGGTGACGCAGATATGATGGGCTCTTCTTTCCTACAGGAGCCCAGCTTCTCGAGCCCTTACGGACCCCAGGGTATCACAAGCTCTGCGGCTGATGGGTCATGTCTTGCGCCTACAGATGCCATGGACACGCATTTGGCTTTTGGATTTGACGCAGCATATACCAACTAGTCACAATCTTTTCTGTCTATTTTCTTTGTGTATACCCCGTCAGTGAACTGCAGATATCGCACACCGCCTGAGGATGGACTATTTGTCTTGGGTTTGTTTCTGGATGAGGGTTACTTTAGAATCCGTGGAATTTTTATTCCCCAAAAGTCTGGAATTTGTATTTGTGTATGCTCTAGGTAACAGGAGTTTGGTCTGGCGTATGTAGGCACGTTTAGTGTGTTGGATTTGATACCCTGTGCTTGAATCAATGACAGATTTATTTCTATATCGGTGGCATATGTTTCACATTTTGACTATGAACCTTGGTATGACTGGCTAGACCTCAAGATCAGTCATGGTGCCTGTTAGAAGCCGTGACAAGGCATATTCATGATTGGGCTGTCAAGAGATCAGCATGGAAGCATGGCTATGTAACTTGAACCCAACCTTAATCAACATGCCGGCACCCGACTCATCTCGATCCAGTTACGCTTTCCGCGGCAGCAGATCCCACTCGGTTGTTTTGATCGGCCGGCTGGCTCGGGCATGCGGGTACTCGTATGGGATGCTGTAACGGTCACAGCAATCTCAAGATTAAGATATTACGCTTCCGGGGACAAAACATGTTCGAAACAGGGGACCTGGCGTGACATTGGGTCGAAATGCTAAGGTATAGAGTTTGCTAGCAACGGTCGTATCCTAGCTCTGAGTCTCCTTCACCAGCGTATCCGAACAGGTGGGATCACTGGGATGGGTGACAACTCACGTAACATGGTGTTGTAACTATCGTCATCAACACAACTGCCGGGACTAGGTATGTTTCTAGTGTTTTGGGGGTTTACGAGTGCTTGTATTGCCTCGGTTGGGCAGGATGATCTTCCGCCGGGTGTTCGTGTAAGTCGGGAATGTAACCATACGATACTTTTCCAACGACGAGGTACAGGGTAGTTTTAGATGACATGAGCAAGGAAGGGGTTTGAGCTCGTGAAATAGTTGGCGGATTGCTTTATTCCATCTGATAAACTAATAAGGATATGGCTGAAGATATCACCATGCCTGGTAATCCGGACACGTGCTATGCATCTCCTACTCTTGAGAGATTTCGCATCGTGCCCGCTGTGGCCATTCAAGTGTTGCCCTCGTAAAATAACACCACGGAACATGCCGGCGTTCCGTGAGAAATACTTAGTACAGTTTTCTAAAAATGTTTGGAGGCGTCGACATCATCAGGTCAATGGACAAGTTGTATAGTCACTAAGTGAACAGTGCCCATTGGGACGAAAAATAGAGAGCGGCGTGCATCGAGCACAGTCAAAAGCGCGGACCAAAACATGGTATCACGGACGCGAGAGAAATCGGTGCCTTGGAAAGACAAACAGGAGGCCTAAGCCCATCGAACAAGGATCCCCCTCGACAGTATAGGAAGTTGATATAAGGTCTTTGGGGCGTACGGGAGGCTGTTCCGATGAGTCCATATCGAGTCGATGCCGAGGCACGGCAAGGTGTTGATGGTTTAGAAATGGAGGCGTAAGACATCTTGATACCCTAGGCTGTGTTTATTTGAATCTGTGGCGCAACGTTCGAGAACATGAAGATGTAAAAAAAGAATGTCACTCAAGGGTAAGAGAGGCGTATAATCCCTGACAGGGGGATCTTTGTGCCGTACAGTAATAGGCCGTCGCCGTGCGATGTGAAACTTGTGGATGATGACGGATAATGTTGGAGATAGGGGACCTGCATGACCTCCACGTGGAGAAGTGCACCAAGAAGGGCATCAGGTTGCGAAATAGCGGATAGGGACGGGGTGAGGAAAGAAGATAGATTCTGCTTGTCTACGGTGTGCTTGGAAGATGTGTGTTTGTGTGTGTCTGTGCGTGAAGCATGCATCCGCGGACTCGAGAGTCCAGAATCAACCAACACGAGGAAAACTGTTTTATTCGTTACTTTGAAGGTTTAATTAAGGTTGAGGTTGTGTACAGGATAGGACAGCTAGGGGGTACCACAAGAAATGTCCGCTCCCCTGATTTCTCACTAAAATTACTATTATTTCTAAATTCTATAATAAAATAAGGAAAAATAGTATAAAATAAAGGTAACTTAGATATAATATTATAAAGGCTATACTATATAATAAGGTTATTAAAATAAAGTAAATCTTTTATATAATATTTTATTTATATTTTTAAAAATAAATATATTTACCTTTAAACTTAAAGTACTATTTTAACCCTATTTAATAATATTAATAAGAAAAAAAGACTAATAGAGTTATTATATAAAGAATTCTTTATTTTATAGTATTTATTTTATATTTTATTTCTATTTCTATAGATAATAATAAAGAGAAGAAAAGTACCTAAAACCGGTCATTTCTTGTGGTACCCTGAGGGACAGGAACCGACCCAGAGAAAGATCTACGGAACGGGTGGACCACGTGGAAGTGGAAGGCCGTTACAGAATAAAATGTTGGTGTCGGAGGTTTCACTCCACTTGGATTCAATGGGTTGTGTTTGATGTTGATCACTGAATGCAATCTGTAACTCTTCAGATATTGTCTCCCCCCCCCCCCCCCCCCAGAACGTTCCATCGTGGTGTGGTATCAGGTCTCGAATCTTGTGGTTGCGGGGAAATGAGCTGAACAGTCACGTACATTGACAAACTAGCAAATCGGAACAAATGGGATCAACCCGACAGAGAATGGGATGCCTCACAAATGACAGGAACAGAAGGAGAAGGAGAAGCAGGCGCAAGAAAGGAGCCTGCATATTTTCATGGATGTCATGGCCGTGGTCATGTTGTATTGGACTTTGGTACGGATAGGCGACTCATCAATGCGCGTCCATCGGGGGCTCTGTTACCCCAGCCTTTTTTTCCCTTTTACTTACAAGGACAAGCATGGCTATGCTCACCCGTTGAGAGGCAACGTGACCGTGCAAGTGCAAATACACGACGCGACGAGCAAGCAGAAAGCAAGGACCCCCGAAACGCTTCTGCTCATGATCTACAAATGCTGATCCATGGTGCCCGAAACACGTCGCTTACGTCTGTTGCATGTCCATGAATTAATTTCGACAGTTTAAGAGCAGGCCAGCCACTCGTCTCGTAATGCTCGAGGAATTTCGGCAGGAGAAAAAGCAAACGCCACAGGGAAGCGGTCAGCGGTCAGTGAAGAGAGCGATGAAACAAAGCAAACAAAACGCCGATTGATATGGAGATGTAGATGGATGTAGATGCCGATGAAGCAAGCGTCTGTAACAAAGTGATACTTCACTTCTGCAACGGTTCGATGATCAATGATGAATCCCAGAGACCGGGACATTCGGCTCTCCTTTCTTTTTCTTTCTTCCACTTCCCTTCCCTTGTCGATAGTCGGTGTCGACTCTTGGGTCTCATTTACTGTAAACGAGGATGTACTACCACATAAGAGCATCATCGTCATGAGAGAGATGCTATTATACGTAGCCCTATATGTTGTCTCGTGCCAAGTATGGAGTCACTCTCATCACAGCTGGGCAAGTCCTTGGATACCAGTACAGAGCCACTTAGAGTATCCACCTTGATCAATGTTTTGACCTCTTTTTCTCTCTCTCTTTCGTTTCTTTTTCGATTTTGCACCTTGGAGCCTTTTGGGACTTTGAACTTCCACTTACAAGGGGTCTCCAAAGTGGCTTAGACCGGCTTAGACCTGACCAGGCTCGTGTCATGTCCCCCCCATCCCATGTCCTATGCGCCCAACCAATGCAATCGGACGGCCACCCTCCAAGCTCCGCACCGTAAAGTCTCGGCAGACCATTCAGACGGCGTCTCTCAACAGCACAAGGCCAGAGATTGGCCCATCTTCATTTCCCGCTGAAACAGGGTCCGTCTGCTGGCCCGCGTTGAACTCATTGCTGATGCGCTAACACGGCCAACTAGGACTCATACGGCAGTGGCCTTGGTCTTTGGACTTGGGCACAATGAGATGGGTCTTGGCTTGTTGCTCGTTAAAGTTTAGTTTCTCTCTTTTGGCTCGGGCTGGTCACTCTCCGTTCACGTTTTTTCTTTCTTCTTGACTGCTCTGGTTGTCTGGGGATCCATTTGTGGAGTACTTTACGGTTTGCTTGAGAGAAAGAGAAAGAGGACTCCGTTTTTAATCGGGCTCAGCAAGTTATGTCAGAGCAATTTAATGCTTTTTCTTTACTTGCCCGACACTCGGAAGCCACCGAGTTATTCTGACTAAGTGGCAGATAGATAGAGTTCATGACATGACAGTGTTGGTTTGAAAGTATGATCAGGTGCCGAATCAGTCTCTGAACCCGTTACGTACAATTTCTCTGTCAACTCCAACGGTTCTGAACAGCACTCCAAAAAGGAAACAAACCAAAGAGAAAGGCAGGGTTCGTCGGGCTAATTACTGATCTCACCTCCATGACCATCACTGCACGGGTAACAGTTACGCGCCTATCGGGAGATGATAGATGGTAAATGCACGAAACCCTAATCCACCATTGATGTTGCAATATTGTGTGTTAAATGTTGCATTGGTGACAATCGTTTTGGAGAAGTCCAATCTCTCTTGCATGCAGTATTTTCTAGAAAGACGGCAGAAGAGTTTCAGCTGCTGACGTTCATGTCATGCCATGTTCGTGTCCGTCTCACTGTTCCTTGGTGCAGGGGGAGCCCAATTTTGTAATTTGCTGCTGGGTCGGCCGAGCCTTATTTTTGACTACCTTACACACTCACACTCTAATGTTCCATCCAGTGAGTGATTGACGAGATGACTATCGGTAGCTCCAGGCGAAGTCTTTTTTTGTTTAATGGTTTCGCATTTCAGGATTTTGGTGCTGGTTGCCCCGTTGCGACCCAGACCAGACTGGCTACCTACCTAGACTAGACTGGGTCATGTAGCCCCCAAAGAAGAGAGTGCTAGAGAGGCTTTGGAGGGCCTATCGAGTATCGAGTAAGGCACGCGTTACTGTAGCCTATGCATTGCCTGTCCTGTCGCGAAACCGAGTCCCTGATGATCTATTCTCCATTCTCCCCTAGGAAGATAAACAAAGCCGGAAAAAGTAGATCATCGTCAGGTACAGAGTACGGATACGTCACGTCACATCCATGATCCATCATCGAACCAACACCTCATCTCGTCTCGTGTCGTTTCCCTTCTTTTTTCCCTGCGACCCGCAAGAATTGACGTTTGCGAACAGAATTTGGCAGCACTTCTTGGCTCCGTTCTCTGGGCGAATGACGTTCCTGAAACGGGCGTTGGTGGCCGAGCCAGGGTATGCCCCCCCTGTTTGGCGGAGTCACTAGCTTCTGGACTAGTCAAGGACAAGGCTTCATCAGCGTGTGCTTGCGTGGGTCGAGCAGAGAGCGATCACTCCGGCAAGCCCGTTATAATGTCTCATCCTAGACCAGGGATTCGAAGAAGAAAGAGGAAGGAAGGCTTCTAGAAGGCATTCTCTCCCCAGTTTCCCTCCTCCTCCTCTAAACCGTCTCTCATTCCCTCCCATTCTCCCCTGCCCTTCTACGATTCTGCCCGTTTGCTCCCTCTCTTCCACCCCTCGCACTCAGCCAAAGTACCTTTCTCACCACATCTGTACTTTACTTTACTTGACTGTCTGATCCCCATCTCAAACAAGGACCCTTGCCTGACTCTTGTCTCGTCGTGTCTCTCTCTGTCTTCCATTCTGCTTCTGCCTCTGTTTCTGCTCTACCTAATTGACCCTCTTATCTGCTTTAATCCGCCCTCCCAAGCCTCACATTCCAAAGCAATTCTTGCTTTACGACTCAACGACCCAACTGCTACAACCTAATCGTCGCGGGCTGTCGATTTCCCTTCCTTTCGCATCCACGCGACTCAATCTGAAGCGTGTTTGCTGATACTCTCTCGACTCATTCGCATTCTCTGTTCAACTCGCTATCGCCAAACGCAAACGACAACTCGCTAATACGACTACCGACTCAACTTGATGATAGCGACATTGCCAGTCACTGTCTCATATTGCTAACATCCATCCGAAACACGGGACCTCGCTGTCTTCGAGTCGCTGTCGATAAGTCACTCGAGCGCTGAGTGCGCGTTATCGCATCGTCGATTGGCCTTTGGCACTCCACAACAACACAACGCAACATGTTTCCCTTTCCGGCATCAGACGACCAAGTGAGGCCTTTAACCGAAGAGGACCAGCAGATCCTCTTGGGACTTGCCCGTCGCTATGGTGTCTCGAGTCTTGTTTGCGCTCTGAGCGGCCTGGGTGCTTCATGTGAGTGATTTTGACTCGAAACAACTGATATAGGCATTCTAACACCAAACAGCCCGAGCCTCTACCTTCTCAGCATCCACACTACTCAGCAACACCAGTGCTCCCTCATTAGCATGGAGCAGTTCCGAGGCGTCTCACGCCCGATCCGATGCTGCCTCGATCCGAACTCAATCCACATGGCAGGACAACGCAGGCGACGTGCCCTCAATTCACGATGGTGAGGTCGGTAAAGTTGCCGATCGCACATGGCTCGACTCGCCCAATCTCATGCAGTCACCCATCCCTTCATGCGATGTCACCTCCAACCCGTCGCCCCGGCATGTCACACCCACATCAAAGAAATACCAGTGCCCTATGTGTTTCTTGGACAACAACCCTGTGGGTTTTGGCAGGAAGAGTGATTTCAAGAAGCATCTCTACAACTTCCACGGTGCTGATGTGACATGGCTGTGCAAGACCAAGGGTTGCCATCTATCGTTTGCTACTGAGCGAGCATACAGCACTCACGCCAAGGAGACTCACCGCATGGACGCTCTCCCTAACAGCTCAGCCAAGACAGACTTGTGCCCTCAGGTTGTCTTTGGTTGCGGTTTCGCTAGCTGCAAGGATCGCGTCTTTGAGGCTTCCACCAGCGAGCAGGCTTCGGCCAGCCGCGACAAGTACTTTGAGCATATTGCCAAGCACTTTGAGGACGGATTCGACGTGAACAACTGGGAGTACAAGGTCCAACTCCACAACCTTATGCGTCAATCCAAGGTCAAGTCTATTTGGAAGACATGTATCTGGCCCAAGGAGAAGAGACTGCAACTTACATGGCGACCTCGCTCCTCTGGCGATCTCAAGCGTATGCTCGAGGCTCGTCATCTTGGTGAAGACATCTCAACACTTGTTCGTCTTGCATTTATCCTTGGCACATCTCCTTTCACTAGCGTTACCACACCGCCTCCGAGCGAGATTGATCTGCAGTTTTCTCTACCTTTCCGATCTCAATGCTTGATGGATACTGTTGGCCACGGTGATGGTGTACCATCCAAGACAGACGACTACAGTGAGCACAGTGAGCACAACACGCCGATGGTCACTGTGACAAAGCAGCTGCCCCAAACACCACAGCCGCCCTCGTTCCCTGTCCGACGTATCAAACAAGAAACCCGCCCATCAACACCAGTAGACGGCATTATGGAGCCCATGGTTCAAGATGATCTCACTGCTGGTCCTCACCCGGGAACACCGTTCCCTATCCCTAATGAGCATGTCTGGCCAGTTGACGCGCCCAAGTTTGCTCCTGATCAAATGAACACTTTTGCTGATGCCTCCATGACCTACATTCTGCCTGGTCAGGAACTTCCTCAACATCAATGGGACATGACTGGTATGCAGCAGCACTTCCCTCAGCAGGACACTGTTATGACCAACGTCTATATGCCCCCTCAGCAACAACCTGTTGCTGCTCGTCCCGCTACTCCCATCCCCTCGAAACGACCTGGATCTTGGGGCAAGCGTCTCAGCCTTGAGAACTTGCGCCCCAAGAAGAAGACCAGCGTGTATGGTAGTCCCTCTTCCGAACACGAGGCCGTTCCCCCTGTGCCAGCCATGTATGCCGAGATGATGCCCACGTCCGTACCAACAGGCTATCAGCTGCCGATGCGAATGGGTCACCCTCAACAAGGGTACACATCCAACCCTGGCTTCATGCCTCAACAACATCAGCATCATCCGCAACACCAACAGCAGCAGTTTGGCTCGCCCACAACCTTTTACCTGGATGATGGTGAAATGAGACTATAAGGCGTTTGAATCTCGGCACGGAAAAGCATTCTTTGAATATCATGATTTCCTTTTCTTGTTACTTTGCATTATCATATATCTGTACTAATAATACCCCGAGGAAGGGGCTAAAGAGAAGGACGAGGAACATAACGACGGGATACCCATCCTCACTATCTGACGAACTTTCTCCTATTACCCCATTTTATTTGTCTGTTTCTGGATATATCACAGCACGCATTCGGGATCGAAACATACCTATTTCCTTTTCCCGATATCCTGTTTTGGCTATTTGCTTTTTGTATTTGTTTTGAGATACCACGGTGTTGAAGAAGGATGGAATGGATGAGACGAAGGAAACTCAAGTCATGGACACTGCGAAGCCATATAAATGTTCTTGCAGCCTTGGCTTTTTGCACTTGCTTTCTCCGTTGAATTTTGCATCTTTCGGGGGGTTATGTGAGGAACTTGTACCGGGATGGCAGATACCCTTTTGTTAGCCAGCAATCGAGCATACCTATGCTTTGGCGGGATACATATGATAGATAGGAACTCTGCATGTTAGCGAGCAACATGAAATAATTAGACTATTTGAGACTACCTTGGGTATCGACTGCAATGTGATGATTGATGAAGTTTGGACTTGACTGTATAATGTTTTGGGGCTGTTTTCTCTGCCACCGTTTGGCGAGGGATCTATTCACAGAAAGGGTGTATGAGAATAGGGAAGATAGTCATTGGGCCGCTTTCGTTGCAATGAAAATAACATTCTTGTTGCATTCTTTGTGTATGCTCGCCTTTCTGTGCCAGTCTGTGTTGTAACAACGGGGACATGCCGCTGTGGGAGCTTTCCCTCTATGTTCAAACTGGACCGGATCGCTTGAGACAGCTTCGTTCACGTACGAAATTAAGCAGCGCTCTGTCACACAAGCTCAGGCAAAGCAGCTTGGCGCAGTGGAAGCGCGGTATGTCTCTACTCCACCACGTAACTCTATTACAAAGTACTAACTCACTACAGCCGGGCTCATAACCCGGAGGTCATCGGATCGAAACCGATAGCTGCTACGAAGCATTCTTTTTTGCGTCTTGCATCACTTGAGGCATGCTGGTGGGGTACTCGATCAGGAGATAGGGACCCTAAGTTGGCCATAAGAAGATTTGGCATAGATACTCGTGTATCCTTATGGATTACGGGTATTCCACCACGATTGACATGGGAGGCATCGACGAAGGCGTAGCTTCTGAGGCTCCGATGCTCCGCAATATTGTCGACGGTCAAGAATTGATCTTTTGTGCGTCCGGGATACGGCCGGACTCCACGGCATCGGAGCGGAGGACCGGACCCACCTCTTTCTTCGGAACGGCGCATGTCTACGCAGTAAAGTATTACTTATCAGGATCCTCACGACTCCGGCCTCACTTACGGTCTCGCCGATGGTTTTCACTCGCAAACGGCCGCTCAAATTCTTGTCGAGGAGATTGTTGTCATGGGCGTTCACCAGCCGATCGTTACTAACCTCGACTCCGAAGAGCAAGGCGCTGGTCGTTTCTGGAAGAACAATCGTTTTGAGAACACGAGGCCGAAACTACGTAGGAGAAGGACTTCCCTCTTTCTTGTGACTACGCTACTGATCCGGGTGACAGCATCTGTGAGCTTGTCAAGGCCAAGGATGGTACTGGTGCTGTATCTGCTTAGATGGCCAGACAGCGGTCTTGGGAAGAAGAGCCTCGTGGATGGCGATGTTTGACAAAGACGTATCACTCGCAACCTCCAGCCTGTTCCAAGTATCAACATACTCCGTTTAATATAATAGTGACCGCCTCGACATTGAATTTGCCTTGGTTTTATGCTGGCATGTATGCTTATCAAGGTTAAGCTTATTTAGTTTGGTGGCTGAGCGGACCGCGCCTCATCGCAGATCACTGGGCATAACGTCAGGCTAACAGCTTTGAAGGTCAATATCTACCCCGTATACCCTCGAAGCACTTTAATCCGTTTCCCGTATTTTTACCATCTACTGATTTCCGGTTGTTGACTAGAAACACTATCAATTCATACTCTAATGTCTTTCTTTTCTCAGTTTCGTAGTCGTGCCAGGGTCATAGACCAAGCCAACCCAGACCCTCACACATGGAAATTCCCATCGTCATACTCAACCCCTCAGCCTGGAGGGAAGGAAACGACGATACCGAATCCAAACATCTTTTCAAACGTCTTCTCTATTCCCTCCGAGGCCGAACTTCAATCTGTCAAACTTGAGACTCTTCTGGCGTACCCCGATGCTAGCCACGCCGCAGTCCATCTTGCCTTGCTTGAATGCTTCAACAATCTGAGGGCCACTGCTGGAGGTCTTGATGTGGAGGTTGTTCAACCACCTCAATACAATGAGAAGCCGACTACCTCCTCCACACCGCAGTCCACTTCACTACCGGAGTCGCAGAGATGGGACTTGCTTATTAAGTTAGCTGTTACACGCTTTACAGCTTGGTGGTCCAGTATCGACATGGTTCTGAACCACGCAAGCGTGTACTCGCATCGGGCTGGTAGCCACGCTGCCCTCCAGCTAACCAAAGATTATCTACCACCGCTGGACATACTACTGGTGTGGTATGCCCTAATTCTCAACCCAGATGCATATGATTCCGCATGCGACTCTCACAAAGGCAATGCTACACGCCTGAAGAATCTCTGCTTCCCATGGCCTGCTATCCGCGATGTCATCGATATGGAGAAGATGGAGTTTACGCTACCGCGTGCAGCCCAAAACCTCTTCAAGAACTTGTCGTCGCAATCATGCGATATCCTCTCATATCTTGAAAGTCCACCAGCATATACCGACTCAGGAAAGGTGCGCTTTGAGACGAATTTGTTTGCTGAGGTAAAGAAGCACGAAGCCTTCATCGCCGAATCTCATAAAATGCTGTGGATACGGTCACCAGCTCTGCGAGGATCACTGGTTCGCGCAGGCTCGGAATACTTGGACTTCCACTTAGGAGAGTCTGCTGCGATTGAAGAAGATGTGGCAGACCTGCAACCTTTTGGAGTTCAGTTGTTCTGGAAGACGCACCGTCTGTTTCCAAGGCAATACAAGGCGTTCTTGAAGGAAATTGGAAAAAGTCAGAAACAAGTCATAGAAGACTCAAAAGGGAACTTGAAGAACACATTTGAAGAAGACTTAACTTACTTACCTAGTCAGTTCTGCCGTTGCTGGACCTGCGAACGCATCCGAGAAGAACTCCCCAAATTCGTCCACAGTCAACTCCCAACTTCCTCTCCTCCGTCGTCTTCCAAATCTCCTGCACCTACACCATCAAATCCCATGCAGCAACAGTTTTCATTACTATCGCCAGACCAGATCCGTCAGATTCAAGACGATGTAGGCTTCCACCTTGCTGTTGAGGATGCCCGCAGGCGCAAGATACCTTTGCCAACACGCCCGCCGACAGCTGCGGAGAAGGAGGCAGAAAAGATTGCAAAGCAAAAACAGAAGGAGGTTGGATATTTGCCTGGCTTGAATGAGTATGTGGAGGTTTTACCTGACGGGACACGCAAGATACGGGTACGCAGGTCTAGAGGTAATGGGTATTATGCCATGATGTTGCTGTAGTCTACAAGTCCTGTTTTCCTTTCCTATGAGCTCTATACCATTTATATCTAGCAAGCATGTAGAGACTGTTTATAATGATTATATTTGTCAAGTTACTGGCATATACTGCCGACGATTGAAGACTTGGGTTCAATGTCAGGGCTCACTATCACATGGGCGCTCGATCGAGTCATCGCCCATTGCCAACTCCCATAGACTTTGTCCTGTAACATCATGGACAATGCCTATCCAAGGAAATGGCTTGAACAGTGTTTTTAAGTCTCCCCACTCCGATATTCCAAGTTCACGTGCCACCCCCCTGATCTCTCCAAGAGTCCCTCTCCGCTCATCATCCGGCAACGAAAGCGCATACACAAAAACAATCCACAGCCACAGGCTTCGATACTCGGCCCCTCTAGCTACCATAGCACGACTCTCAACATGCTCCCGAAGCAGCTCGTGTAAGAGTTTACAGTGCAAAGCCCTCAGGTAACTCGTGGACCATTTGACAGTGACCAAAAAAGCCAACAATGCGAGCTGCCACACATCGTCCAACAGATCACGCGGCCTCGTGCCACCCAACGGCGCAAATTCGACCAGACGCTGCCACATCGAGATCAGCACATCCTGGTACTGCAAAGCCGCCATCTTGGTCCTTCCTGGCCGCCGGCACAGCGCAAGGAGTTCGCGAGTGACTCTTTGCAGGAGTTGGCTTGTTTGGTTCAAGGGGTACGCGAGTCTTCTCGCAGATGTCGGTCCCGCTGCGACAGCTGTGAGTCCTGCGTCGCTGAAGCGAGGTCTCGTGCCTTGCGCCACGGCGAGTTCGACGTCGGTGCGGCAGATCTTCTGGACTAGCGGGCGGTTGCACTCGCGTATGCCGGAGATACCGCCAGGGCGAAGGCCGAGCAGACGTTGTAGTGCATCGAGGTGCATCGCACTGGCGTGGAGATCTTGTGTAAGGTTTGAGTGTATCGCCAGGGAGATGATGATGGCGACGTTGGCGTCTTCCTTCGCGGCTGATGGCTGTGAGAGTCTCGGATTCAAGAGGCGGAGTGTTTGGGTAAAGTGACGGGTCGCTTCAAGGCTTTCTACTGGTCTTTCGGATTTGCTCATGATGTTGAGGTATGTTACTGTCATGGCTAAAAGACAGTGCAAGCCTGGCGATGTGGTTAGTAGTTATGGGAATAGCGATGGACATGAACTAACAAGCTGGATCTGCTACCATGAATTTGAACCATGGGGAGCCGATCTCCTCTGTAGGCCGACAGAAGGCGTATGGGTATATAACGTTACAGATACTCGTGTTGACTAAAGATGGTCAATGTGTATTTGCAGCAGGGCAAACGCAAACGAACTGACATTCGTAGACAGAATATCGCATCGATGAAGTGAACTGGACTGGGAAAGAAAAGTATGTATACTCCTCGCCCGCAAATGGGTTGTTGGGTGTGTGGGTAGTATCTATAAGAGTGACCTCTGGAAATATTAATGTACTCCCGTCAGCATCCACAACATCCTCATTACGCTCAGCCAGATGTACATCTTTGAAGAAGTCACCCCCCAGAGGCACAGCATGTCTCCGTCCACGGCCCTGGATAATACGGCCTGTGTTCTTGCCCTTCATCACATGGCTGCGTATAGCCTTACGAGAGCCAGGATTATTCGTCGATTCGTTATTAATGAACTGGAAGTTCATCGTCACGTGAGGCCTTGGGGGGATATATAATGCAGTAGCGTGGTTCGCTGTCGTGATGATTGATGGTCGAGACTTGAGAATAATTGAAAGATAAGGATTCGAAGTGGTGAGATTATAGCAGCATGGGTAAACTCCGTAAACCCCGAGAGGGGTAGTGGTGTAGGTTGTCAAGCATCATCGCAGCCTACTTGGATATGAACAGCAGCATCGCAGTAAGAGTATAACCAAAAGCTGGAGTGACATTGTATATATGGCTCGGGTTCGAAGGGTTGCGGGAATAGCATCACATTAACACCGGCGGTGGAAGATAGCCAAGATTTCGGTAGCAATGCCATCTTGTATGGCAGAAATACTCAATCCCATGCTGAGAGTTGATCTGTTATTTGAATTGTTCGCATCGATATGAATGAGTTAGAATGAGTTCCATTTTATGAATTTCGGTTGCTGCGGATATCTTGTGGTCGTTCACGCGCATTCTCATCCACTGCCGACAGAAGTCACCAAAGTCTCGCAAATTGAGTTTTTAGATGAGGAAGGAGAAAGAGCCAAAGATCAGAGAAGATGCAGGCACATCAATGAAAAAATGTTGAGAGTTCCATAGGTTGATTCTTCCTTTAGTCCGTTTTGTGAACAGCAACCTCGGCCCAAGTCTCCAGCCGCCGTCCGATTACTGTTATAAGACGCTTCTTGTATATCGTGAAAAGACGAATTCTTGCACATACTTTTGAGAGAACCGTATTAGGTGAGATAGAAGCCTGCAGTAGAGCTATCGGGCTTTAAATATGTCAAATGCTTGTGATCTTACAAAAACCAATTCTGCGTTAGGCAGTGATTTTTGCGGCCGAGTCAAACAGCCACTTTGTAATCGCCTCCTTAAGCATTGAATCGATCTGGAACTCCATATTGATAAGCTCTACGGTATGTATTCCGATATGATAGATTTCCAACTGCACGAACAATCAACTCCTTGGCTGGGAAAACCGACTGTTTACTTCTTCAACAAGCAAGGATCAGGGAAGAGTGATTCTCCTGAAACTACAAGGACGAACTTTTGAAATGTAAAGTAGTTTTACACTGGCATACAGACATAATGCTTGAAGAAACCTGCTCTTGAGTTATCTGCCCTATTTCAATGCCGACAGAGGTCTCGACCGCATGCCATAACACCAGACGGCCTTATTTTCGAGTCCAGCCCATACATCTGGTGTCAAGAAGCTTTCTATGGGCGTATACGTCCAACGGTACTCAAAAGGGCGAATTATTGCCCCTATCGTATGACAGGTAGACAGATTGTGGCAACTATGATCTATCTTGCGGATTCACACCGAGGCAACAACCAGTATCTCACTCATTTGGTTCTGGTTTAGTAACGCTTGAGGCATAATTAGACTACTTCTTATGCGTTGCTGCCAGATAGAAAATTCAAGGTTGCCCCAGACTTCCCCAGATATTCCACATGGACTGTGGGGGTTAAGACAAGACCATGTATAGCAAGACCGAGGTACATTTCACGATATGGCGCAGCATGTCTCATGTATAGCCTAGGTCGTTCGGAATTCGACATCCTGGGAAAAGTTGGTTCCTGTCCATTCTCGGAGCTTCACCGAGAAAGTGTTCAATACCATGGTGGTGTGGAGGAAGATAAAATGAGACAGCAGTAAAGCTAAACAAATCGGATCACTATGATGCCTTGATATATGCTATACCAGTGCAGTTTAGAACAAAGCAATAATTTGTCATGATTTAGAGATAGGAGCTAACTACAAGAGTCGAAATAAAAGGGACAACTGTAGCCGCCCGTGTGCTCACAGACCCCGTTTCTGAGGCTTGCATTAAGACCAAGGCAACCGTGAATCTTGTTCACAAGGTTGCCAAGCTGGAAAATGGGGTAATCGGACGATCAACGTGGGGAAGCTGGAGGCGAGACAAGCCTGGACAATGATGCCCGAGGTGGTGGGCACATATGGTGATTTGATTCCGACAGCCATCGGCCAGACCAGTTGTTTTACGCACGATGAGGTTAATGCACGAGAGACAAGCTAATTTAGTAAAGACACCCGAGAAATAGACGATACTGAGTGAGGAGAAATTCTCCGCGTTTATTATCCCCGCTCCCGAAATCTAGATTGCTGCGGGCTAGAAATGGAGGTCTTGAGTGTTGGTCACTGTGGGCGAGCCATACGGATAGCTCGGATTACAAGACGCAGCCAAGAGTATGTGGGTGAAACAGCTTTTGGGAAAGCTGGTGTGAGGTTGGCAACATCGTTCGATGTCGTTCCGCGTCACAGCTGATATGAAGGCGAAGGGAGGGATGATTCCGACCCAACAGAGTGGCACATTATTGCATCCTTCACATTCTTCATCTGCACACACTGCATGCTGAAAACGTGGGCATAGATATGCGGTGACTACGAGCTGAACCAAGCATACGATCATAGGTCACCAACGCAACTTACAGCTCAACGAAAATATGAAACAGGAACGTTTATTGGCAGTGGTGTTGTCACTACAGAAAGTGTGTACGCCATCCGCATGTCCGAAGACGCAAAAGGGCAACAAAGAGAAACGTAAGAGAATAATGGAAGCTTGTCGACAAAAGAGACACATGCCAAGACAAACCCGCTGGTAACGACGCCAAAAGCATGTGGTATGTGACGATGTGCGGAATGGCCAATGATCGAGGGGCAAAAAGGACGGAATATTCGGTGATCTGACACCCAAAATAAGCAACACCAAGAAAAATGTGATGGAGGGGGGCATGGAAACGTGGCTCTGCGAGTATCACTCCAGGGAATGTCCGGCGGTGATAGGCTGAGCTTGGTGATGGTGTGAAGACAAGAGATGGTGCCATCGACCAAATATTCTTGTATTTTTATGCAGTGGCTACGTGAGATAAAGTTCGTTGGGGGAGAAGAGTCATGGACGATATACGGGCAGACGAGGTGCCAAGAGCAAAGACAAGCCGACTTCACTGCAGATAAAAGATTGCGGAGATGTTCTATCCCCGAAAAGGTATTTCCTCCGGTGTTGAGAGCTGGAGCAGGCATTAGGTTGCTGACCTTTACGCTTGGTAAGATGCATCCTGGGGTAAAGAGTGCGGAGTAGTGGAGATGATACCCAAGGCGTGAGGTGAGGCCAGATTCAAGATGCAAAGAGATGAGATGTAGATGAAGATGCAGATTCCGTCGGTACTTGAGTCATCCTCAGACCATGTTCACAAATGATGGCATCATGTTATGTCAGTCTAGTGAGAAACCAAGACATCATCATCCGAGATATCTACCAGACTCTTAGTGCCTCCGAAAAGAACGGCGTGGAGGATCAGTGGAGACTATCAGCAAGCTTAACTCGGACCTTAACCTACTTAGCGACCTTATTCAAACAGCGACTACGGAGTACAGTAGAAAATGAGGAGAAGTGAGCCATGTGATAAGCAGAAATTGTCTGTCTCTTGCAACAGGCCCCATCACCCCAACAAAAGGGCAACACGGTATCTTAGCCGGGACTCCGCAGGACACAGCATACCCCTGCTCCTCGTCAGGCATGAGCCCCTGCAACCCTCCATCTTTCTTATTTCTGCCTTTTTTCCCTCGTGTTTTGGGGAATGTAAAGCTTGTGTACGCAACGAGCGATAGTACACTACTGCTCTTCTCCAAAGTTTGGGGGCGACGTGTAGGCGGTAAGGGTAAGCCCCATTGCTGAGGAGAAAAGAGAGAGTTGGCTTGGACGTGGACTTGGAGAATGTTGCACTTGGTACTTTAGCCGAGGATATTGACCCGGGCATGCGGAGCTTCTACTACCATCTCCAACAATTATAGCCGTGGCAGTGTTGGAAGTGAAGATATCGCAGCTTGATACAGATTGAAGAGCCAGATCAGCTTTGGAACCGTGAGATAGTGCAACCCCATAGTCTCCAGAGCCGTTGCAGGCTTCCCCAGAATCTATCTTGTCTTTCCCCGGAATCTCTTCGCAATCTGCTCCATCGTGCCCCGGATTATGGTCTTAGATGGGGCTGGGAGGCTCGGGAGTCGACCGGTTGTTCAAAAGTGGGAGCATATGGCTCCATTGCCACCAGCGTCTCTTCACGGCGCAGATAGCGCTGGACAAGGGACGCTGGTCCACTGAACAGACTTCCCCCAGGCGCTGTAATCAGCCCGGGCCGGATGTCAATAGCGGACCGTCAGCCTAAACGGAGGCAGTCGAGTGGATAGAATAGGTTATTCCCCCGCAATCCAATTAACCAAGTCTGGGGTCAGATATTGCAAGTCCACCAACCACCACCACCACTTCATTCACACTCACACTCACGCTCACATTGTCCATCAACCCTTTCTCGACGCTATCTTTCTTAGCTTCTTTTCTCCTCCCACACACACAATCTTACACACACACTTCCCCTCATCGACTATCCTCCGCGCGTGTTTGCCATGTGGCGTGGCGTCCCAAGCGGCCTGCGCAGCGCAGCAACGCAGACTTTACTCACTTCCTCCTTCGAGGCAAGATCAACTACAAAGACGAAACTAGGTCGAAAAGAGCCACTTCCATTGATCCGACATGAGCTACGGCTGTCACGATAGCCGAAGCCGTTGAAGCAAGCCCCCTTTTCGAGGATTTGAGGCTCTTGGAAGCTCTTCTTTCTCGAAGCCGGATACAATCTGGTTCTATTACCGTAGATCTAAGTGCTTTCTTTTTCTATTAGGGTTTAAAAACCTCCCGACTTGACGGATGCGTGCTCTCAGGCAATGGAACCTCGTGCCTGGCAAATGTACAACGCGCTGCAATCTGGTCTACTACGTTACGCTACACTTCTTGCCTTATCTCAGAATATCTACTATCTACCGGGCATGCAGAGTTGCTTTACGTAGTGGATGCCATGCCATGTGTCTCATGCAACTCGTTACATCCATAGTTCGAGGATGTCCCGTCGCGGCACTGACGGCAAGTTTGGCCTCCCTCACGCATAATGCTCTGTTCCGGCACAGCTTCAGCCTGCACTTTCGGCGTTCCAATGGAGGGTCAAATGGCGCACGGCTGTAGCAATCAGTGACAGATTGGTGATTGGCATAGTGCCATGGCTCAAGCTCAGGCTAATGGACTGGCGCAATAGAGATCGCCTGCGAGACACCGCCATGTTAGTCTGTGCTTGGACACAATCATCTACGAGAGATAGCGATGTTCTGTATTTACATTGCCATATTTCTATCCAGCGGAGCCAGCACCTACACTGTTCAAGGCGTCGCAGATACGCAACAACGTCCTGAATAAATGCACAGCGGGGGTTTGCCTGATTGTATTCAAAACCGCTGTTGGACTGTCGCGGCACAGCCGAGTGCCCTATTCCATCTACACAGGTGTACCGTACCATCCAGCACATCCAGTACCGACTTGGCATGGTCTGTCAAGCTTTTTGTCGAGCTTGGCTGACAGCTTGGAAATCTCTTGACCATGTCTCACTATTCGCTGAGATCGGCAGAGACGATCTCTCTAAACATGGTCACTTGGCACACAGCGCACATCACACATCACGCAAACCCTGTGCCTCGTACAACTGAAACAATACTGCGCCAGAGAAATGCAAACTGGCTGACTGGCTGCTGATTAGTGCTCCCTGCCCTGCAGAAAGAGGCCCTTTCCGAAATCCTGCGTCGAGACACCGCTGCCCCCAATTGCCTACTCATCCTCCTCGAACCGCGTAAAGGAACGAGCAGATATCCTTGGCAGCAAGGGTCTGGAAACGCACCCTTCTGGCGAGCCTGATTGCTCTTTGGGGGTCGGCCATTGGTCTCCGGGGGGTGAGTGTGTGTTCCAGGCGGGGGAAGAATGCGGACATGGGGTAAGATAGCTAGTAATATGGAGACATGGGGTAAAAGGGAAAAGAATAAAGGTGTGAGTGGAGTCAAGTCACCCTTGTAACCTGGGTCTTCTGCGTGTAAACTGTAAAGGGTTGGAGGCTGTCTTCCATTGTTATTATCCAGTCGCATTTGGACACTCTTTCTCAGTGAGATTTCCTCTCACACACTCTATCTCTCTGCATGCAACCTTCACTTTCAACCCTTGCTAGTTGCCGTTCGTGCGGAAAGTGGATTGACACCACCAACGGAGGCTTCGAAAAAGGGCTTGGTTTGGGAGGGGAGAGAACCTTGACCTTGACCTTAACCTTGACAATGCCGCCATGGCAGGGCAGAAGAGTGACAATGGCTGACAGTAGCGTAGTAGTCCCAGGATTATCTGGGGAAAATACAAACGATACATTCGTCTTGGACTCTCTCGTCCATTCACTTCGTATAAAGAGCCGTCTCTTCCCCAGACTCTTCCCCTGCTCCTCAGATCAGAAGCATCCGTCTCCTCCTCTCTCTTTCTTTCCTCCTTCCTCGAGGACGATCTTTCCTTCTTTCTCTTCACCTGGGAAGTCTTGCTCTCATCACCTCCCACCTCTCCCCGACAGCAACACCCACAATAGTCGTCACAATGCTCGGGCACCACGATACCAAGGTGGCTCCCAACATGGAGAACTCATCCACCGACAAGGTCGACTACGAGAAGACCGTGTCTCTTCACGAGGATGCCTCGCAGGAGGTATTCGATGAAGGTGCCACCAAGCGCCTGCTCCGCAAGATGGATGTCAAGCTTCTCCCCTTCTTGGCTCTTCTCTACCTTCTTTCGTTCCTCGATCGTACCAACATTGGCAATGCCAAGTTGGCTGGTCTCGAAGAGTCCCTGGGCATGACCGGCAAGTGGGATTACAACGTGAGTACAACCTTGACCAATCTACCGGGACACAACACTCCCAAGATGCATGTGTATTATCAGCAGAACTAATATACTGCCTATAGATCGCTGTCGCAGTCTTCTTCCCCTTCTATGTCGCTGCCGAGATTCCCTCCAACATGGCCATGAAGCGCTTCCGCCCCTCCATCTGGATTCCTTCCATCATGGTCGCCTGGGCCATCTGCACCACCCTCATGGGTATCACCCACAACTTCGCAGGGTTCCTCGCCAGTCGAATGGCTCTCGGCCTCGCTGAGGGTGGTCTCTTCCCCGGTATCACTTACTACATCACCCTCTGGTACAAGCGTCACGAGTGCGGTCTCCGCATGGCCATCTTCTTCTCCGCTGCTACTGCTGCCGGTGCTTTCGGTGGTCTTTTCGCCCGTGGTGTCATGGAGATGGACGGTGTTGGTGGCCTTGACGGTTGGGCTTGGATCTTCATCATCGAGGGTCTCCTCACCATGATCTTTGCTGTCATGGCTTTCTTCGTTATGCACGATTACCCCGACACCGCCAAGTTCCTCAGCGATTCTGAGCGCAAGGAGGTTCTTCGCCGCCTCGAAGAGGATCGTTCCGTCCTCTCTGATGCCTTCGACATCAAGTTCGCCAAGGATGCTCTCAAGGACTGGAAGATCTGGGTCCACATGCTCATCACCATCGGCATCTACACCCCTCTCTACTCCATCTCCATTTTCCTTCCCACCATTGTCAAGAGTCTGGGATACACCGCCGAGGTTGCTCAGCTCATGACTGTCCCTCCCTACGTCGTAGCCTGTCTCTTCACTATCGGTGGAGGTTTCGCTGCCGACAAGCACGGACAGCGTGGTCTCTACATGATCGGCTTCTGTGTTGTTGCGTAAGTTTCTCATTATTATGCCAAGCTGCCAAGATTCATTGGGAGATCTCCCGACTTGGCATGCTTGTTCCTGGTTGGCATTTTACTAACATTCTTCGCAGCATGATTGGTTTCATCATCCTTGCCACTGTCGACTCCCACGGTGCCAAGTACTTTGGTGCTTTCCTCATCTGCTCCGGTATCTACCCCAACGTTCCTCAGGGTGTCGCCTGGAACGGCAACAACATTGGTGGTTCCCTCAAGCGAGGTGTTGGTATCGCCATGCACGTTGGCTTTGTAAGTTATCCCGATGTCTCAGCCCTTTATAAGCCACAGTCTCACTAACACTCCTGTCAACAGGGTAACCTGGGTGGTGCTGTCTCTGGCTTTGTCTACCGCAAGGATGATGCCCCCAACTACCGCAGCGGCCACTGGACTCTTGTCGGTACCACCGCCATGAGCTGCGCTCTCAGCATCTGCATGACCCTTTACCTCCGCCGCGAGAACGCCCGCCGTGACCAGACTCACAAGGCTCCTCATGAGTACACCCGCGCCGAGAAGGAGTTGGAGCAGAACTCTGGCGATAACGCCACCTTCTTCCGATACACCGTATAAGCGCGAGGTATCGGCAGCGACGTCTTGCAGAACATCTTACAGGGCATTGCATGGAATTGTATATGAGCGTTTGGGTACAGCGAAAACGGTAACGACTATAGTATATGGCATGCATGGAGTCAAAGGAAGGGCTTTAAATGGGCAATGAGTTCTTGATAAGAGTATTACTTGCAGATATAAGACCAATGCATTTTGACATGTCAATAATAATTGAACATTGACTTAAGAGGTGTTCAACAACATCTTTCACCCTCATCTCCGAGACTGCTGTGCCATTTTCGATGCGATCGACTACATGAGACGGTCAATACAAGCCACTCAACACCCTGGACCAACACAAAAAGTACACCTATCAAAAAACAGAACCCAAACTGCAGGCAGGCCGCACAAAACTCAAACATGGCTGAAAGAACCACCAACCGAAACAAACAATGAATAGACCTGGAAGAGGATCTAGGGGACCTTTTGCGCAGAGTCTAGACCTGCACGGCAGGGATTCACAGATGATGATCTGCCAACCCCAGTCTCAATCAAGATGCCGTTTTAGCCGCCTGGGCGATGTTTTCTGTAAGATTTGGATAAGCATGCAAGACACGTCGCAAGATTATGTGGTGCGAAGACCCTGTTCCCTGAGATCTCGACACACTTGAAGTGCGTTTTATGCTCAGTTTAGACATTGGTGACCCGCAGCTAAAGTTCACATGCCATAAGCTTAACTACGGGCCATAAGATTTCGCCAGGTTGAAAGTCATCTGTAGTCTGCGGTGGATATCTCCCAGTGGTTCTTTCAGCTCCAGCAACCACCCGTACTGAACTGAGTAGGGTCGTATCTGCGCCCATGGGCACAGCATAAGCCTCTCGTGTCTCACTGGGCCTTGTGCTTTATCCAGGCTGTCGGAGGATTGCTCCGATGTCGATCTTTTCGAGAATGGGCGTTGTTCAATTATCGTTGAGCTTCTCACCTGAAATGTTTGTGCACTGCCGATGGGATGAAGTGGCTGCCCATGCCGTGCCGGATAAGTCACTCATATTGCCTCTGCGGCACGAAGAAGGCTAATGACAAGGGAAGGTAAATGTTCCACAGGCAGAGCCAACAGTTGCAAGTCCAATCTAGATCTGGATTTAGATTCAGCGTACCATCCCACCAACAGCACGTATTTCCAGGTATGGACAGTCATCCGAAACCTTACAATTTCGTGACAACCAACGCGCTGACGCTAAGACACTGCATTTAACCGGGGAGGAAAACACCCGAGAACGGGCATTAAAAGACAAGGGATATGGGCGGGTATTTAACATTAGGGTTCCTCCCATTCAGCCACGACAGGGGGTTACAAGCTAGACAAGTAAGCTTCTCCGAATTTCGTTACCCCAACTTTTTAGACATCGTGTCTCGACGGTTACCTAGAGTCTCGACTTTCTCCGTGTGGTGTCGGCGCTGAGATGGACGTTACACGGATAGAGACAGCGGTGTGGTTGCTTAAGGATTTTAGGGAATTTTATCATCTTCGAGTGCGATGCAGTATCGTATTAGCTAGAATTGTAACTTTGTCCCCGTAGCTGATAGTTACAACCATAGAGGGGACAGCATCCAAGGTTGTCTTGTATAAATCGCGAATCGACTATGGCCAGAGATTGGTCAAGGTATCTCATGATCAAGGTCCTACGTGACGCACTTTGGAATATAGCTGTTATCTCGCTCTGCATGGGGTACAAACTACTAACAGTTTCAATTGATGCCAAGTATAGTACCCGCCACTTCTGCTTAATCAAATAGGTTTAGATCTGACATGGAGATATCTGTAGAACTATCTGAACCCTCCCTCTTGATAGTGGACGGTCGCACACGAGGTACTGGTTCCTTAACACCGCATACCTCACAGGTAGAATCCCCGGAACACCTCTTCGCCCAAGGCCGTCGTAGTTGAGTCAACCGCCCAGGTCGAGATTGGCAAGCTAACACCCGTAGTCGATCGAAATCCTCGACATCGAAACGACCTTGCTGGATCAAACAGTCGAACATGTTAAAGACAGTGCTGCTCTCTCTATTTTCGATCTCGTCATTGCTGGGGAGCCAAACTGGGCCAATGTCCTCTCGTCGGACTTCAGTGTATCTGAAATCTTCTGAACGAAAGGTTTCTCTCGGAGACAGCAGATCTTGACTAGCCTGTGTCCTTTGTGTCGTCTCCTTACCCTTTCCAGAAACTTCCTTAGTAGTCGCTTTGATACGGACAAGCCCATAATCAATAAACCATATCGTCCTCTTTGCACAACCGTGCAACATACTGAGCATGTCGTTGAAATCCGTTACACTCATCCCTAACTCTTTTTTCCTATAGTGAACCTTCCGCTCGAGAAAAACACCCAAAATCGAGTGATCATAATCAAATGCAATATTGTCTCCGACGAAACTCGGTTTGGCTTCTGGTCTCAGATTGATCCTGTAGTCAAAGAGAGGTAGATGACAGTCTTGGCGAAGACGGAACCAATCCGAGTTCTTTAAATAGCGAGGATCTAGATGAATAAGATCTTTGTCAAAGTCTATGGTGATATGTTTGACGATACCATCATCATCTTGGTAAGATGCCGTATGGCTGGCGCCCTCCTGGCCGAGATAATCACCTGGGGCTGCTGTGCGCCTTGGATGATAGGGAGATTTGAAATTTGACCACCATTCGTTTTTCTGAAAACGCTTCTCCATCGCTTGACGTGATTCCTTGGAGAAAGTCCAGAGACAGCTGTCAGATAAGTAGACCGAGTCATTTCGATTACCGTCTACATCATCTGTAGGCACAGCGAGGGAGAAGCCCGAACTGTGGTTCACACTCTCGTAAGCAGGCGCTTTTGTCCGTAATAGTTGGAGGAAGCTCTCTTTTATAGGACACAAGGGACTTGGCTTTTTGAGGTGATAGTCGGCGATGAAGAACCTGTGGACGTGGCGGTCGGGTGGACGGACGGCAGCCTCCCAGATGAGAAGCTGGATCTCCTTTGGGAGATTCAGAAATTGCGGGAATGAATCGGATGACATGGCAAGATGTGGGTACAGATGGAAACGTTGGAATGTGTTTGACAATATGGAACAATACATGGATGAATATAATATGATGGTTTGATATACAGAGTAGTGCTATCAGCCTAGCGGATGACGTCGGCCCACGCCGCGTGTGTCATCTCAATCTGAATGATTAGCCGCAAAGCTACCTTTTTCCTTCATATAAAATGCACAACGACAAAACCGATGTAGATGCTCGAGTAAGAGTACAAAGTTCCAACATGCGAGTAAAGAGGTGAATAATAATCATACAGACCCAAACGGTGATCTTCCAAATTGAACACCTACCCTGGATGATAGGTATCTACAGATAAGGTTCTCACGCTCCGGTTTGCCGCGCGCGAACTCATATAAGACGCCGGTTCTAGTAAGGGGATTATCAATCCCCCCTCATTCATGATGACATCCGAAAATTACTATTACTAACGTTAAAAAAGTTCCAAATCCAATTACTGCTGCATGTCAGCAGACTGTTAAGTCCCCTGCTTTTGGACTTTGGCGTACGATTCGCGGAAGAACTGCTTGTAAATCAAGATGTTAATTAGACAAATTCCACGTAATATATATATATCTGTTGAACATCGGTCCCGCAATCGACTGCGTTTTCATTCACACTGACATGATCCGGCAATTTTTGGTCCTTCCATCGCCGAAAATTTCACTCTTGAACATTTTGCCTACAGCTCATCTTAAAACAACACAAAGGTCATTTAAACTCCCCCATAAAAGTCCACACTACTCCACGAAAAGCATTGTTGCTCCCATTGACAATATGGTTGACCAGGTAAGTATTGTGCTACCCTTTACCTCTTGAATGCTTGGACTGAAACTACTGAAGAGCGACGAAGTCTTGCTCAAGCCCACCGCAGATGGAAGCTTCATCCGTCCTGAACGTGCCTTTCGTAATTTCATCTCGAACAAGCCAGGCTCTCAATTCCCCGCTGAGAAAGACCGATACGTCCTTTATCTTAGCCCAGGATGCCCATGGGTACGTTGCCTACCATTCCATCTGACAACCGCATGCTGACACAGCTTAAGTCTCACCGTGCAATGATTGCCCGGAGTATCAAGCGACTCGAAAACATCGTCGACTTGTATCTATGTTCTATTGTCATGGGCCAGGAAGGATGGACCTTTGAAGATAGCCCAGAAGCAGCCAAATATGGTGTCCTTCCGGAAGATCCGCTCTATGGGTTGCAAAATCTAAAGCAGCTGTATCTCAAGGCCAACCCAAACTACCAAGGAAGATACACTGTTCCGGTTCTTTGGGATAAGAAGACAAACACCATGGTTAGCAATGAGTCCAGTGATATCATTAGGATGTTCTACACTGAGTTTGACCACCTTCTGCCTGAGGCGGATCGTGAAATCAACAGACCTGGTAGTGGCTTATATCCAGAGAACCTCCGCGTTGAAATCGATGAGATCAACGAGTGGGTATACGACACTGTCAATAACGGCGTTTACAAGACGGGGTTTGCAACCTCGCAAGCCGCTTATGAAGACAACGTCGAAAAGGTCTTTAAATCGCTCGACCGTCTCGAAGAGAGTCTAAAGAAAGGGCCCTTTCTTTTAGGGGACCACATAACTGAAGCAGACCTCCGTTTGTATCCCACTATTCTACGCTTCGACACTGCTTACGTTCCGATCTTCATGTGCAACCTCGGCACCATCCGAGACCATTATCCGAACCTTCACTTATGGATGAGGAGACTTTATTGGGACGACAGTGTTAGGACCAACGGGGCTTTCCGAACGACTGCTGAGACTTGGATTGAGAAGTACAAGGAGGGTTACTCTAAATCAAGACGTCGGGTTCTTGGGATCACTGGGCTGCATATCATTCCTAAAGGGCCTTTGGTTTTGGTTCATGAGTTGGCTGGAGGGGAGAAACTTGACATTGAGGTTTAAGTCAGTCAGGAGGAGGAGGTTATAAAGTGCCACCATTCAACCCTTTTGAGCATCAGTCACTGCTTGGTAGATTCCATCAATTGCAGCCTCTATATCAGCTTCCTGTCGTTGCTAATATTTCAAGAGCATCTCACCTTCTTGATCATACTGGAAAGAATCAGATCATGTGCGAATCAGATTATCACCTCTTTGGCGAACCAAACTGGCCAATCAACCTATCGGCCTTGTTAATCCCACGACCAGGACAGGCTAGAGAGGCACAAGGCTGGGCAGAGTTCAGGCCCGTATAAATCAAACCATGGGTTGCAACATAAACGATAGGATGTTACTCTCCACTTCGTATTCCTACCCCTTGCGATAATCTCCCGTGTTCTAGTATGAGAAAGCTCCAGGCTTGTACGGAATAACCCAAGTCGATCGTTTTGTGTCTATGGAGTAGCCAGATATCCCCAGCCTCATCTCCATTATGGATAAGTTCGTGTATGAACAGTGGTCAATGAGGTCCTCTATCCTTGCAGATCGCTTTACGAAGTATAGCGCTTTATTCGCCCTCAACGTATTGATATCGATACGATAAACTTCAGTTACTCAACAATATCAATCATATTCACAACTAAAGCCTGTGTAAAATGGTTGGATTCAAGACGGTAAAACCTCATCTTGTTCTGTTCAACACATGTTTACGAGCAGGCAGCCAGCATGTAACTCCAGGAGCTGTACATTTGTTTTCATACAGGCCTAGAGCCTCTTTTACGAACCAAGTCCAAATCATTAACGGAATCCAATATAATAAATCTGGTACACTAAACTTCGAGGTAACGTAGTGTTGTCTGCCAAGTTTCAACAAACTGACCGCCACTCGATATTTTCTCAACCCACTGTTGATGTTGATCTTTTCTTGATATAATATCAGTTTGAGAACCCCGTAAGCCCTGAAAATAATTTCACGCTGTTAGGTCAAATCTTCTGTTTCCGCTATTACCGTCGTATAGCAGATTCAGAGGGTGATTACCTTGCATTGCAATTTTGCTCTGCCCTTTTGCTAATCTGGCGCTAGTATTGATCGTCGCTATCAGCCCAATTGCCCACATCACCAGGCTGATCTACGCTGACGTGCGGAGCATTGAGCTCGCCCTACTTAGTGAATAAGGGTCTGGCATATGGACTGGGACTCTTGAGTTGGGAGAGTTACTCTTGGTGAGCGCCTGTGGACCTTCTAAAGGCCAGCGATGGTTTAGTTTTCGTACCGACGTCAAAGCGTAGATTATTTATATATAGAATTGGTACGAATCCTTCTCCCTTGAAAACAGGTTTGCTGTGATAGAGCAGCAAGCGCCTGGACTAGACGGTATAAAGCAAACAAAAGCTGACTCGAAGTATTGAACAAAGTACAATAATATAGAGCATTATGCATTCCAAAGCAAGCGATAATGTTGCTAGTGCAGATATTTCGGCACTGACCTGCCGAGATCTAAAATTGGAAGAGTCGCTATGCTATGATTTATTGGTCCCCAGTCGGGTAATCGCAAATCAAGGGGATCTTCAACAAATCAATCAATCATGATTGGCCCGCATTAGTCCAAGCCCTGGACCAGCTCGTATTACTTCTCGGCCTGGGCCCCTGAGCCTCATCACACGGGCCTAAATGGGCCTAAACGGGCCTCCCGAAGCCTGCAAAGGTTGCATAGTGTGCTTCTAGATGGAGAAATGGACTGTTCTACGCATAGTGAAGATCCAATCTCTCGTATTCCCCGAAATTGCCCCAGAAGTGAAACACAGGCTAAAATGCATAGGCCTTTTGCGCATTGTTGAGAAAATGTACTATAAGTTCGCTCGTAGCATCGTGATAATTATGTCTAGACCATTCAGCTCTCTCAGTCAAACATCATTCTACCCACCATGAAAGGTTCAGCTGCTGTCGCTCTTTCTCTTGTCTCCTATGCTGCTGCGGCAGCCTCACCACTCGTCTGGCCCTCAAGATGGGACGAGGCCGAGGATTACATGAACATGTTGGGAGGTTACGGCAAAGTTGGTTTCTCTGATGGTGAGCACCCTACTAGAAGACACTTACTGTAATTATACTAATTTTCTGTGCAGCCATCATCACCTGCGGCTTCGGTAACAACCAGCAAGGACGACAGAACTCGGCCGAATGGATCCGAACAGCTTTCCACGACGCCGTGACACACGACGCCAAGGCCGGAACTGGCGGTGTCGATGCGAGTATCTTCTGGGAGACAAAGCGACCCGAGAACCCCGGAAAGGCTTTCGAGAACACCTTCGGCTTCTTCAGCGGTTTCCATACCCCCAAGACCTCAGCTTCAGATCTCGTCGCCCTTGGCACCGTTGTCGCTACCGGCCTATGTGGAGGACCCAAGGTTCCCTTCCGAGCCGGACGAGTTGATGCCTACAAGGCTGGCCCCTCTGGTGTGCCCGAGCCTTCCACCAACATGAAAGATACCTTTGCGGCTTTCACAAAGGCCGGTTTCACCAAGGAGGACATGACCGCCATGGTTGCTTGTGGACACGCTATTGGCGGTGTTCACAGCGAGGATTTCCCCGATGTTACCGGTATCAAGGCTGATCCCAACAACGACACTTCTGTTCCTTTCCAGAAGGACGTTTCACAATTCCACAACGGCATTGTTACCGAGTTCCTGGCTGGCACGTCCAAGAACCCTCTGGTTGTCGCCAAGAACGATACCCTGAACAGCGACAAGAGAATCTTCAACAACGACCGCGCTACCATGAAGAAGCTGTCTACAAAAGCTGGCTTCAACTCCATGTGCTCATCTGTCTTCGCCCGCATGATCGACACCGTCCCCAAGACCGTCACCCTGTCCGATGTCATCACTTATTACGATGTCAAGCCTTACGTCAACAACTTGTATCTCGACAACAAGGGCAAGATGCATTTCACTGGATCAGTTCGATTCGCGCTCGACAACGGCCGCAAGGCAGACGACATTTCCGTCAAGCTGGTCTACGCCGACAGGAGTGGCAAGGTCAAGACCACTGTGCCCATGACACTCGGCAATTGGCAAGGCGGACTCACCACTGGACTCACCACCAGCTTCGTCAACTTCGAGTTCGACACTACCATTGATGCGACAAAGGGCATCAGCAAGTTCTGGATCCAGGAGACCACCCCTTCAACCAAGACGACCAAGACCCACGACAATCAGAAGACGGGTGGCTACAAGATTGACGACACCGTCCTCTACCAGCAGCCCAACTCATTCTTTGATAGCGATAAGCTTGCCAGCGGCCCTGCCCCTGTGACGGTCAGCGCCATGGTCCGCGACAGCCGCGCCAAGGAGACCCTGAACCTGAAGTTCACCCGCAGAGTGGCTATCAAGGGAGTCGATGTGCCCAAATTTCAAACCGAGGTGCTTCAGTTCAAGCCCACTGGAAAGAAGTCGAATGGCTTCACTGCTTACCAGGTTAAGACCACCACCACGGATCAGAACTCTAGCTTCGATATTGTTCTGAGTGGCAAGCCTTCCGCTGGCGTTGAGTACAAGAACATCAACGCCATGCCTCGAAGCTAAATAGCTTCAATTTATAGATTAAATAGACTTGGACTTTGTATTTAGCGAGTAGAATTTAATATTTTAATTTTCATGTCACTCACATCTATGTTTGGCCTGTTGTTGATGCATCCGTGGTTTCATCCTTCTGAACATTTACTGGTGACCAGATCCTTGACAAGCCCATAGTTAAGATCAATCACAGGTGATCTCTGTCGGATTACTGCAAATCGTTTGCCAGTCATATCTCTTCGAACACTCCCGTGCTTTCAATGCACCAGTGTCAAGTACAGCCCGTGCAACCTCAGCTGAGCTAGGTGATATTGTTCAATAAGCTGTGTACGTGATATGAAAGACAAGACATGGTACGGTGGAAGGAAAGGAAAGCAGGACGGGCATTCCTGTTGTTCATTTAAGAATCGTTCACCGCACAGACTCTGACGGGCTGGGCCTAATAAACAATATCTTGTACGGAGGCAGCCGCCAAAAGTTCTTACCTACGCTAAAACCATAAAAGTAGGGAAATAATACCGCTAGATCTAAAAGGGTTAATTTTATAGGGGATAATCCCTACCTTTAATATATTTATTCCCTCCTTTAATATTAATAATTTTATAGATATATACCGGAATTCTCTCTATCTATATCTATATCTTCTTTTATAAAAGCTCTTTCTAAGCTACCTCCTATTTATAAATAGCTTTATTTTTATTTTTTAGTATACCTTTCTTTATTATATTCCTCTTTATTTACGGCCATACTAGCTTGATTATATTTAAATTAGGTAAATTTAAATACTAAAAAAGCTATTAAATTATATAGAAGTTATATACTTATTACTATATATAATATTTATAAATAAAAGCTTTATCTTTTTATATAACAGTATTTACTCTTTTCTTTATATATTCCTTTATAAAAAAAAAAAGCTTTAAAAGAAAAATAGTCTATTAATAATATTACTAATTAATACCTTCTTTTCCTTCCCTTATTAACTTACTAGTCTCCTTTTTCTACCTTTATATAGGCTTCTTACCCGGTAGGTTATAAAGCCCTAGTCTTTATATACCTATTTTTAATTCTTATTATATCTTTACTATTAATTTAAGCTCTTTATTAAGGTTATTAAGAGTTTTTTTTATAATAGCCTTCTTTTTTACGGTCTTTAAAGACTAATAATAATAAAAACCCTTTTTATTATAGAAAAAGGCAGCCTAGAATATAAATTCGCTAAAGCCTTTTTACCTCTTATAAATATAGCTATAAAGGACTTATTTATTTACTTACCGCTAAATATAGTAGCCCTTACGTTAATAAAGAAAAATAATAAAAGTCTTATCTAACTAAATAACCACTTTTTAATCTTTAATAGTCTAATTACGGTAGGTAATATACTAAGTAAGGTATTCTTTATATATCTTTAATATTAAACTAGGCTTCTTTATTAACTTTATTTTCCTAAATCTAGCTACCTTAAGGATTCTCCTAATTATTATAATTAATATCTTATTTCCTTAAGTATTAATTTCCTAGGTAATATTATTAATAGTCTTTTCCTTATTAAATTAATCCTTACTAACCTTTACGATAATTAAATTACTATTCTTTTCTATATATATAAAAGGCCGCCTTAAGTAAGGTATATCTTTAAGGAACGTATTAAATAGGCATAATAGTCTCTTATTTAGCTTAAAGCCTTACTATATTACTTATATATATATAGTATTTATTATATAAAGGGAAATATTTATTATTTAGTTAATTTTAATAGTTATTTTTACTACCCCGGTAGGTACTTTTAATATTACTATTAAAGCTTAAGTTATAATATTAATTGGCATTTTAAGAGAGGTAAGAAATAGGAAAAAAATTATATATAGTGATTTCCTATATAAATCGTATAGCCAACCCCTGTCGGGGCTTATAGGGGTAGTTACTGATCCCTCTTGGTAGGCAAGAACTTTTGGCGGCTGCCTCCGTATTATTTCCTAAAATGGAAATACCAGAATTGTCGGACTCATCGCGGCACCGGCTAATGATATCGCGGAGCTGCAGGAATAAAGTTTGCTGGGGGTTAGGAGTACTAAGAATGGGTCATTCGGCCTACTCCCGACATCATCGTGGTCGATGGCGTCGTACTTACTCGCGGCTTTAAGAATTATTTCTCATCAACTTGAATATTGTATCCTACGAATTAAGACACTGGCCACGAAGTAATTGAGCCAAGATGTGATACAAATATCAAGAAAAAAAGAACGTTAGCATCCATCCATAACTATCTGAGTCTTGTCTGTTACTGAGAGCACGGACTAATAAGCTAAATGATCAGCCTCGTTAAGGCTGAGAAGACTATGCCTGGATTAAAGTAGTTTATTTGATCCAGTCATACAAAATTAGTCTTTAACGGGCGATTTTACCGGCTCGATCGGCAGATAAAGGATGAGTTTCAACGCTGCGGAACCGTATCCTTGGTACACAAACTGGTAATGGACCTATCGCCTGGCTTTTAATCGGTCACGCAATCCTTCTCCACGCTGTCGTAACTCAGCTCGGCACAACAGAAAAGGCAAACTGCAGTTTTCGAGATATTACTACATGAAATAGCTCGCTTGTAACCACATACAGACAAGTTGCGAACGTGGGAGGGAATCTGATGCAATTTGATAATCGTCTGATATTTGTGCACTTTTAGAATAAAGACCAGCATCACCCGCATGTAGATCATTCATGTTCAGCCTCTTATTCCTCATCGAATTCATAATCACTTTCTAATATGGGAGCTGCAGAAGATTCCAAGGACATCTCTAGGGTCCAAAGCCGCGAGAAGAACGGAGAGACTGCTATAGTTTCGGAGAAGTATGCCGACGTTACGCTGCGTCTCGTTGAACAGTATGGGGAGCAGTTTGGGCCTTTGACTCCCGAAAAGGAGAAGAAGTTGCGTCGCAAGCTATACTGGCATGTTATGGGGTTGTTGTCAGCCATCAATCTCTTGCTCTTTGTACGTCACCTGACATCACGATAATATCCACACGCTAAACTTGACAGATTGATAAATCAACTCTTGGATATGCCGCTATTCTTGGTCTTTTCGAAGAAACAGGTATCAACAAAGCGCAATATAATAACCTTGGAACCTTCTTCTACGTCGGTACGTACACCGCCTTAGTCAATACAAAGTCAGAAAAGCTCACCGTATGGCAGGATATCTTGCTGCGCAATGGCCTGGACACTATCTCATGCAGAGACTTCCCTTTGGCAAATTCGTCGCCGGCTTGGTCTTCATGTGGGGAGCCACCATCCTCCTACACTGCGTAGCGACAAAGTACGCCGGCTTGGTCGTCCTTCGGATAGCCCTTGGAGCATCTGAGTCAGTGGTTGTGCCGGCTATGGAAATGACGATAGGCATGTTCTTCAACCGCCACGAGCAGTCGTTTCTTCAGCCTTTCCTCTGGGTCACAGCGGCTCTGGCGCCTGTCTGCGCTGCTTTCATTTCGTATGGCCTACTTTGGAGCCACAGTAGTGTTCTCCCTTGGAAGCTGTTCATGATCGTCACAGGGGGTCTTTCCATCATTCTCTCTGTGTTTGTCTGGTTCTTCTACCCGAGCAACCCTGCCGAGGCCAAGTTCCTCACACTGGAAGAAAAGGTTCACTCAATCTCAAGAGTGCATGCCTCCAGTCAAAGCTCTATCGAACAGAAGCAATTCAAAAAGAACCAATTCCAAGAAACATTGAGGGATCCGGTTTCCTGGTTGTTTGCTCTTCAAGCTTTTACCCTTATGATGTCTAACAATTTGACATACGGACAACAAAATCTCTTGACTACATCGCTTGGTGTTGATAATCTAGGCTCAACACTTGTTGCTGCGGCGGGCGGTGGCTTTGGAGTCGCTATTTGTCTCGCTGGCACCTTTGCCCTCAAATTTTGGCCCTCCAACCTCGCTCTTCATGGACTCGTCTGGTGCATCCCAGCCATTGCAGGTGGCATCGGAATGGTCGCCATCGATTGGAACGAGAAGATCGGAATGCTGGCCTGCCTTCTTCTTGCCGGCCATACCTACGGAAACACATACATCATCGCGTTGGGATGGGCCACGTCCAGTGCAGCTGGTTACACGAAGAAGCTGACTCGAAACGTCATGTTCATGGTCGGATACAGTGTTGCGAATTTGATTTCCCCGCAGATCTGGGTCCCCAAGGATGCACCGCGCTATTACGGTGCTTGGATTGCAATGATTCTCATCAGCTGGGTGGGAACTCCTGCGATCCTGTTTGTGATTCAGTTCATTCTCAGGAAGAGGAACAAGGAGCGTAAGGCTTGGGCAGCTGGTTTGAGTGAGGACGAGAGACTGGCACATGAATATGGCGAGGTGGAACAGGTGGATGAGAATGGCGAGATTGTTCGTAGGAAGGTTGAGATTGCTCTACTGGATTTGACAGATCTGGAGAACAAATTCTATATCTATCCTATTTAGGGTAAGGGAGTTTGTGTTGGCAGACTGACCGAAGGGTATTCGGAAAGAAGACAAAAGAAACCTCATTCATAGATTCCTCCATGGTAAAGTTAGGATTATTTAGCTCTTGATAATATTGAGCACTATCCTCCTTATGATATAGTTTAGTAGAATCGAATAGTTCTAAGTATGCTCAGACCAACTAAGAAAAGGAGCATGAATGACTCGAGTGATGGTCTTGAGACTCCAAGACCACGTATATCCTTGACTAGATTCAGCCCTGGGCCACAGATCGGGAATAGTGCCTGTCACCACGTGTTGCAGCTGTCAAAATCTCGCAATCTGACGATAGCTACTTGGCGTGCCCTAGTGGCGGTGGCGGTTCGAATACGACACTACGCCTGAAGTAAGCTTTTCTACCGGCGACTAACATTAGCTTCAAAATCGATTTTAGGATGGGCCCAAGATAGCAATCGCTTCGCCGACTTCATTGTGCCGAGCGTCTAACTTCGTTAGCCAGTCGAGCTGAATGACAAGCATTTGCACCTTGGTATGGATGGTAATCTAGAGCTGACGCGTTTCCTCGGAGTGGACATATGGTCTAGTCTTTACTTTCAATTGAACTTGGAGGTCAGTGTAGTACCCATAATAGGTGAAGCATCTATCAAAATCAATCAAGCTTGGTTTTGAAAATCGTAAAACGAAGGCTGAAGAAGAATACAAGGGGAACTCACGACATCAGTCTAATCGTGGTGCCAAAAGAAATCCTTTTTTTTGTTAGCCATCTGTTCAAGATACCGGCAGTCTGGGTTCCCTCAAAGTCGTCACTAATCAAACCCTATTGGCTTCGGCCGAGTCTAGCCCAAGACTAAAGATGACAAGAAACCAGGGGTCCTATCACACATTTTGACTCTTTACCTAAAGGGTGCATTTCTCCGTCACGATATAATTCTTCCGGCGCTATAATGACCACGGCTGAGTCGATTTCGAGAACCCCTGATCGCTGAATCTTATCACGAACGTTTCATTCGCGTGGTTCATCTGATGTCCCCTTCTAGCCCTGGCCCAAAATCAATAGTCTTATCCATGATGCCAAGATGCGGCTGTCCACCGAAACTATTAAAGCTGAACGGGCGAACCGAGAACTCTAGAACAGCAAAGGCTGATATCACGAGGCGTCGACCGTTTTCCTTCAAAAGACTAAATATCTAGCGTCATTTAGGTCTAGCCGTAGTGAGATGTCCTGATGTTGTATAACAATGCATGTAGCCCCCTGTAGAGAATGTAACCCGCCCACGTATCTCTCCCGTACTTCTGATTCATTCTTTTTCGTGCTGTTGATTTGAATCACCAGCGGGATACGGTTCAACATGGCCAGACTCTCTGCCTGGTTACTGCTTCCACTGCTATGTGGAAGCAGTCTTGCAAAAGAAGGTTCCGTTGTTCCCGATTTCGTTGATTCTTCTTCCAGCCCTTCCACTCATTTCTCTACCGTTTCCTTCCCCAACGCTCATTTGAATGCCCATCTTCCTGTCACTCCTTCAACCCCTAAAGTCAATCCATTATCGAGAAGATCCGTGTGTAAGCCGCGGCTTCCGGCTGGTGTTGCTCACTCTCTGGTCTCAACAACCTCGTCTATCCCCACGGTTACAAGCGATTCTATTGGCCTGTCAACGTCTCTGGCTGGGTCTATCATCGCCAAGACTTCAGCTGGATCTCAATCTGATGAGAGCTTGAGCCACTCAACCACTACTGGCACATCTGGTATCGCGACTGAAGCAACATCTGCAACTCTTCACACGGAGTCGACAAATGTTGGAAGTGGATCATCTACCGAGACCGCATTGACCGCATCGACTGCATCGACTGGAACTACATCGTCTGAGCCTACATCCACCCAGGCTACGTCACCTGGTTATAAGTCCGACACTACAACATCCGAGGCTCTATCAGTCGAGGCTACATTCGCTGAGAACATATCTTCGGGGACTGCATCCAGTCATGCGACAATTACTTCAGGGGTTAGCTCTTCACAGACTTCAGTGACCGAGACTACATCGGCCGAGACAGCATTGCCTGAAGTTGCATCTTCTGGTGGTACTTCTTCCGGTAGTGCTTCTTTTGACACCACTTCTTCTGGCGATGTATCCGCCAAGAACACGTCGCCCGAGACCACTACTAGTCATACGAGTGAAGTTCATTCTGAGGCTACATCCTCTGAGACTGTATCCTCTGATTCTACATACTCTGAGACTACCTCTTCCGAATCTGCATCCTCTGAGACTACGTTGGCCGAGACTACATCAATTAAGACTGTACCATCCAGCACTCTACCATCTGTAGCTTCATCGACCGCGACTATTTCTTCTGATGATGCATCAGCAGAGACTGTCTCGTCCGGTACTATATCGGTGGAGAGCACATCAGCAGAGGTCACATCTAGCCATGCGGCCGCAATAGTCTCTGACACAACATATTTGTCTGCATCTATCTCTGGAATCGATACTAGCTCAACCCTTACCCGATCCTCATTGTCTGTTGTCGCAGAGGACGAGACTTCAACAGCCGCGCTCTCCTCCACAGACTCTCTTTCTCAAGAGTCTTCCACCATTGGCTCGACCACCGCGGGTCCCTCTAGTGTCGGGTCCGCTACCATAGTCTCTGGGTCAAGCTCAACCGACCTGGTGGTTTCCGACACCAGCGCAGCAACCTCCGAGACAAGCGAGGCTCCTACATCCACCCAAGGAAGTCAATCTTCTGAGGCGTCACTTTCCTTAACCACTACATTCCTTTCATCTACATTCACCTCATCAGACCAAACAACATCCGAGACTGCGGTATCAACATCAACTGACTCTCCTTTAGTGCTCACCGTAGCCACAGACGGTAGCGGAGACTACACTGCCATCGGTGATGCCATCAAGGCTGCCCAAACAAGTGGCTATCCGACTGTCACCGTTCTCGCCGGTACCTACACCGAAAACGTTGTCATCCAGGCCACTCCCACAGTCACTATCGTCGGAGAAGTGTCGAAGAAGCGTGATGGCTCATCTAAGGTCGTTATCGACAATGGTGGTAATGCCAATCCTGCGTTGTCTTTCTCAACAGCTGGCGCTGCGGGCATCACATGGAGAAACATCAAGTTCTCCAACTCTCAAGCTGGAGGCTCTGGTGGAGCAGTCTTTCTTCGTGGCTCGAAGAATGCCTTTTACAACTGTGAATTCTTCGCCGTTGGCTCTGTCGCTATCACTGGCAGCTACGCTTCAGCAATCGTTGCCAACTCCTACCTTGAGGCGCAGGACAAGGTCATCTATAACTTCCCATCGTTGTATCTGTACGGATCAACCATCACCGCAACCAAATCGAATGCTCTGCTCGTGTACAACAAGGGAGCGTTGTCTGGCTCTACTCTGTATAATACCACCGTCGTATTCGATACGTGTGATATCAGCCAAAAGAGTGGTGCCACGAACACTCGAGTCTTCCTTGCTGCAGGCAACGGAGACGGATCTGTCGCTGTCTTCAGAGACGCCATTCTTGGAGGCTTCTTGGCCGCCTCAGGTGTCTACGTCGATGCAAAGACTCAGTCTTCATTGAACAGTTACATCGAGTTCGGTACGACAGGAGATGGCAGCTACTCCAACCACGTATCGGATCGCTCCAAGTATGTTTCGCTGGTCACTGACCCCAAGGATCTGTCTCCGTACGAGATCTCTACATTTTTCAAGAACGTTTACCCAAGTGTCGCTGTCACTTCCGTCGATTGGATTGACCCTGATGTGTTGAGTGCCATTCAGGCCAGCAACGCTAAGGACTTCCCTAAAGTGGAAACCTCCAGCACTGTCGCGTCCACTAAAACATCTGGGGCCACCACGGCTGCGTCTGACTCTTTGACTACTTCCAGCGCTCTAGACCAATCTGCCACAAGCAAAACACACGATGTCACCACTTCTGCCGCAGCTACTACCTCTGCTTCATCATGCTCCCTTCCTTCAGCCGTTCCCAGCACTGCTCTCGTTGTTGGACCCAAGAGCAATCCTTGTGCCTCCTACGACACCCTCGCGTCTGCAGTGGCAGCACTCCCCGCCGATGACACTACCCAGACCATCTACATCCTTGCTGGAACATACCAAGAGAAGGTGTCCATCGTCCGTGTAGGCGCTACTATTCTTCGCGGCCAGACCAGTGATGGCACCACGTACAAGAACAACAAGGTGACCATCACCGCCAGCAACGCTGTCTTGTCCAGCAGCGGTGGTTCATCTGGAACAGCTACCTTCTCTGCGAACAAGTATGAGGCCAAACTTGTGTCCTTCTACAACATCAACTTTGAGAACTCATTCGCGGCTAGCGCGAACAACATCGCTTTGGCAGTCTACGCCAAGGGTACCAAGGTGGCCTTCTATGGTTGCAGCATTGACTCAACCCAGGGAACCCTGTACCTCGACTACGGCAACTTCTTCTTCAGTCATTCGAGGGTCTCTGGAACCACCGATTTCGTCTGGGGCCAAGGCGCAGGTTACTTCTACAACAGTGTTATCGTCTCCAAGGGATCATCCACAGGCCAGGCTATTGCTGCCCACAAGTACCAAGGCCAATACGGCGGCTCTCAATTCGTGTTTGACATGTGTGCCGTTGTGCCCGAGTCTAGCTCCATCCCTGAGGACAGCACATATCTCGGTCGCGATTACAGTGCCAAGGCCAATGTTGCCTTCGTCAACTCGTTCTTGGACGGCCATATTGCTGGCGATGGATGGAAGGTTTCTTCGCCTTCTACCTTCACTGGTTCCTTCACCGAGGGTAACAACACTGGACCCGGTTATGACTCTTCAGCTCGTATATCCTCCGCCACTGTCATCAAGGATACCTCTTCTTACAGCTTTGCTGGTATCTTGGGAAGCGACGCTTGGATTGACAAGACCGCCATTGCTCCTTTCCTAGGCTGGCCCGAGTCGAAGTATGGCAAAGATGCCGCTAGTGTGACCACCACTTCAGCTGCTACCACTGCATCAGAAACCACTAGTGCTACTGTTGTCGGCAATACCTTGACTGTGGCCCCATCTCCTACTGGTAGCCAGTTCAAGACGGTGGCCTCTGCTCTCGCTGCCATTCCCGAGGATGGGGAGGACTACACTGTCTTGATCAAGGCTGGTACCTATAATGAGCAGCTTACTCTCAACCGCGCAAAAGGCCGCGTCACTCTTCGCGGCGAAACAAGCTTTGAGAATGATTTCACCCAGAACGAGGTTCTCATTTCATTCTCCAAGGGCTTCTCGACAGGTGCTGGACGAAATGAAGAGACTCCAGTCCTTTTCTGGAAGACCACTTCATCCGCTGGTCTCTCTCTGTACAACCTGAACTTCACCAACACCTTTGAGCAGACCCGCGACACAGCTGCTCTTGCTGCCGATTTCTTCGGAAACGTGGCAGCCTATGGCTGTGCATTCAAGGGTTTCCAGGATACTTTGCTCGTCAACCAGGGTGTGCAGGTTTTCAGCAATAGTTATCTCGAAGGAAGTGTGGACTTCATCTGGGGCTACAGCAAGGCCTACTTTCACCAGTGCTACGTTGCATCTAACACAGCTGGTGCCTACATCACTGCGCAGAACCGCAAGTCTTTATCTTGGGCTGGTGGTTTCGTTTTCGATACCTGCAAGGTCACGTACACTGATAGCTATGGATCTACCTTTGGCACAACTTCATTGGGTCGTCCTTGGTCGCAATACGCACTTGTTGTGTATATGAACTCGTTTCTCGATAAGCACATCTCTTCAGCTGGATGGTCCGCATGGTCTACAAGCAGCCCTCAGACATCCGTGAGTACATCGATGCATGATTCCCGTGAACCCGTCGAAACATACTAATTCTTCGCAGGATGTTCTATTCGGCGAGTTCAATAATACTGGCCCCGGAAACTGGACCTCCTCTCGTGCAAGCTTCGCGACAAAGCTCACCGAGTCCCAAGCTGCTGCTTACTCCCTGGGATCGTTTATCGGTAGCACGAGCTGGCTTGACATGAAGGCGTACAACTATGTCCCCAGCTATACTATTGGTGACTCCAACGCTGCCACTGACCCAGAGACAGACGTCTCTTGGCCATCCCACCCTTCTGATGGAACCACACCCCCCAAGAATGCAGTCCTTGTTTCTGTTGGCGGAGAAAAGTCAGGCTCTTACTCGAGCCTCACTAGTGCGCTCAAGAGCCTCCCTAAAGATTCGACCCCGCAAGTCATCTTTATCTACCCCGGATCATACGAAGAGCAGGTTCCATCTATCAACAGACCTGGTCCAGTTACCATCATCGGATACACAGAGAGCGAGCCCGGAAAGACCTATACTACCAACCAGGTTACCATCACCCAAGCCAAGGGACTTTCTGTTGCAGGAACCATTCCTGCTGGACGCAGCAACGCGGACACGGCTACCATCGCAACAGCTAGTTCCAAGATCGCCGTCTACAACGTCAAATTCATCAACACAGAGAACCTCGATGGCGCCACCCCCAGTTATGTCACTCTCGCTGCCAGTGTCTACGGCGACAAGATTGGTTTCTACGGATGTTCTTTCGACGGATGGCAGGACACTCTTCTCACTGGTGCCACAACTGGCTATCAGTACTACGAAAGCTGTATGATTGATGGAGCTATTGACTTCGTCTGGGGCTACAGCAAGGCCTACTTCAAGGGCTGCACTCTTGGTGCCAAGCGCGCCAAGTCTGCCATTACTGCGCAGAGCCGCAATGGTCCTAATGCAGTCGGTGGCTACATCTTTGACCAGTGCCTTTTCACCGAAGCTGCCTCGGCCACTGCTGATCTCGAAGGACAAGTCTATCTCGGCCGACCCTATAGTGCTTACGCTCTTGTCGTGATCAAAAACAGTTACCTCGACTCAACCATCCAGCCAGCAGGTTGGAAGATATGGTCTACCACTGATCCTCGTACCGACCACATTACATTTGCGGAGTATGCCAATGAAGGTCCCGGAAGCTGGGAGAAGAACGTAGCAGCTCGAGAGGCGTTCGGTTTTGCCACTCTTTTGACCAAGGACGATTACTCTCTTGATACTGTTATGGATAGCACGGATTGGATTGACAAGACTCACTGGGACTCGATCACAACGCCAAAGCCTAGCACACCTGTCGTTCCTGTTCCTGATCCCAATGCTGTTTACAGTGGCAAGACCCCTCCGCCAGGCGCCTACATCGTCTCCAAGGATGCCATCAATGGGGTCACTACCTACGACACGATTCAGGCTGCTATCGATGCACTGCCACTCTCATCCAAGGTCACGCCCACTGTGTTCATCTACCCTGGTACATACAAGGAACAGATCGTCCTCAGCAGAGCTGGAACCACCTTCTTTATTGGCTATTCTGAATCGCCCGATGATTACAATAAGAACCAAGTTACCATCACGTACGACAAGGGCATTGATACACAGGCCGAGGCGTCCAACTCTGACTCGGCAACCTTCTATGCTACTGGTAATTATTTCCAGGCTGTGAACATCAATTTCGAAAACACATTCGGCACAGCCAACAAGTAAGTTTGTTCACGCAATTGGCCCGGCGGTGTATTAACAGACTTATAGCTACGCCAGTCTTGGCTTTGGTGTCAAGAGTAGCAAGTTCGCTTCGCTCTATGGATGTCAAGTTTACGGTAACCAGGATGCTCTACTCATCAACGGCAATCTCTTCGCATACAACAGTCTTTTCACAGGAAACATAGACATGAGTAAGTAACAGCCTAGTCCGTAAAGGACACAGACTTCTGTGGCCACCGTATCATTGTCAAAATATACTAACAAGTTATAGTTTGGGGTTCCGGTGCCGGATACTTCCTCAAGTCTACTCTGTCGCCAAACAAGGACAAGATTGCCTTGACTGCAAACAAGAAAGGAACCAACACTGGCGCATACGGCTTCGTGTTTGATCAGTGCACTGTCACTCCCGCCAACGGAGCTTCTTTCTCGACTATCTACCTCGGCCGGCCTTGGGATCAGTTTGCTCGTGTTGCTTACATCGAGTCTGAACTCAGTTCCTGCATCCCTGGTGCCGGTTGGGATGACTGGACAACTGCAGATCCCCGAACAGCCAACGTCGTCTTTGGCGAATACGCCAACTCTGGTGCTGGATCATCAACCAGCAAGCGTGCTTCCTTCGCCAAGCAGCTTTCCGATGTAGAAGTTGCCCAGTTTGAACTGGGTACTTTCTTCCCCTCTACAAGCTGGATCAACATGACTCTGGTAAACGCGACTCCTTTTGACGCGGGCGTGGCGGCTACCCAGTCCGTCAGCTTGACAACCGTCTACACTACGAAGACTGTGACTTCTTCTCAGACCATGTTCATCACCACTACCGGAGTTGGTGTGACGGTCACAGAGAAGTCCACTTCGACTCAAGATATCGGCACTACCATCACACCTGATCCTGTTACTAAGACGACCGTTGAGAAGACTACCATCACTCAGGCCGCACAGATCACGCAAGCGGACAAGATTGTCACTGTCAAATCAACAGAGATTGTGGACGTCGGCAAGACAGTCACTCCCGCAGATATCACCGAAACTTCAACTAATGTCGTTGATGCTACTGTCACTTCTTGGGTAACAACATCCGCCAAGGCCATCACCACAACCGCGACCACTACAGGCGCGACAGTCACCCCCAAGCCGGTCACCGAAGTTGTGACTGATTTCACAACCATTTTTGCCACCCAGACTACAAGCCCCAAAGCTGTCACGGTCCAGAGCACGACTACCATCACAGCAGGCACCGGTGGTGCCACAACCACATCTTTGAAGGCTACCACTGTCTTCTCGACTGTTGTTACGACGTCTGTCAAGACTGTTGCTAAGACTACAACGATCAAGTGTATCCCCACTCAGGACAAGCGAGACTTGAGCGCCGCGGCGAATATCAGGCCTCGAGCTGCTATTGTTTTCGGCAACCCTTCTGTCGATCTCGCTTCTGGGCTTACTCGTCGTGACTTGGACCTTGGTTCAATCAACCTGGAGGCTCGCGCAGCTGCCGCTTCTGCAGTCACTGTCACTGTGGTATCAACCTTTACGACCAACGTCAAGACCACCACCACGACTGTTCCTGGAAGCACAGCTACAACTCAAGTCATCACCACAAAGGTCGTAGGAAAGGCTAGCACGCTCAAGCCAGTGACTGTGATCGACGTATCTACATCCGTCGCAACACTATACGTCACAGCTACCATTCCAGGAGCGACGTCTACCACCACTGTTGTCACAACCAAGGAGACCGGCAAGACCACAACACTCAAGGCCTCTACCAAAACAGTTGTTGTCCAGTCTACTTCTGTCGTCACAGAAAAGAAGACCTCCACGCTTCCCGCAAGCACCGTCACTGTATACAAGACTCTCACCAAGACCCTGCCTGCAGAGACTGCCAAGGTTACTTCTACTAGCACTGCTAAGAAGACGTCTATCGTCACTCAGGCTGCAGAGACTGTTACGAAATGGGCTACAGTCAAGACTACTCTCAAGCCATCCAGCACTGTCACATTGAGGAGCACTGTATCCAAGACTACTACATCTGTTGTGAAGCAGACCAAGACAACTTGGGCGACGAAGACTAGCAAGGGTGCCGCTGCATGCACCAACTAGTCCGCTACATTTTTATAATTCATTTAAGCCTCAAAGGGACCATCTTAAATAATTTAATATTATCGCCATTGATACCATATTTACTCACGTCTTGCTCCAGTCTACGTTCATTGACTTCCACTTCGGTTGTTCTAGGTCTTTCCCTCCTGCTGCTGGCTATGCTCCAAAACCCCAAGTGATGCGGAAATACAAGAACGTGGTAATAGATCTAAGTAACTATTTTCATGATTATTGACGTTTCTCAAACCACCCAACGCTTCGATCATAGGTCGAAGCTGTGTCAGGAATACACCATTTCCAAGATTCCTACTCTCATAAAGAAACTCCGCAGCAAAGAAGAGGGGCATTGTCATCATTGGATGGACCTGGGCGTTTTGTTCTATCAGCACATGACATACGCTCATAATTCGGTCTGTAAATTTAACGTATGCACAACAAGATTGACTTACCTTGGAGACGTGCTGGTCCTTCAATCCTTGCACAAGGCGGATGATCTCTCCTACAGCCATCAGTGCGCGTGCACAGCAATTTTGCGTTATAGAGGAGGGGTTTTTGGCTGGCTTGATGATACCCTTGTAAAACAGAAGTTCTATAACTTGGCCCAGAACTATCGCCAGGGTTCCCAGCGGATTTGATGAGTCCTCATGGGAGAGCATCCGGTTCCTGGTAGCAAGGATATTTTCCAGCAAGTTCCAATGCCCGTTCGAGTCTGTCTCGCAGTCTCCGTATGCCTTGGAAATGGTCTCGTGGCGGTTGCGAAGTAAGACCCGATCGCAGAGCGTTACCAGTACAAGACATTTGTTGAATGAAGGCTGCGTGAGAATAGGATCTGCTATGGCTTGAGAGAGAAAGGCGCCTGAGGCTTCAGGACCTGTTTGGAACTCCTCGTCGGGGATTGGTAACTTTGTGCAGATCTACTGGGGTTATTAGTTGTGACCGTGGACAGTCGAAGATAATTACCATGTGTTCGTTCAAGGTGACAGGCCAGTCATTTCGCAAACTAAAGAGGTGGTCGAGAAAATACGCCATCCAGAATACTCTTCTCTTTTCTTCTGTCTTCTGGTTGTCTATCATTTCTTGCGGGCGATTGTGCTTGCCTGGGATGTCGATCTCATGATAACGGAGTGCTTGAACCAAGCGAAACACTCGGCCAGCAGTAATCCAAGCCTGGCTATATGAAGCTCGCATCAACTCGCACACTGCGAGAAGCGCCCAAGCTTGAACATTCTCTACTTCAAAGCAGTCAACGGACTCTAGATCCTGCGTGACTTGTTTGTAAAGTGGCTCGATCATGTCGCGGAATTGGGAAGAGAGGAGGATTGCAAGTATCCACATGATACGCTGTAAGCATAACCGAGTGGTTGATTTGGTGCTTGATCTTGACCATGCCATATAAGAGCGTTGGTGAAGGATTGGGAATGAAGGGTGGACGCGATCGAAGTACAGCTGGTCCCTGGGTATGTTAGTTGCTTTCTGGTACCTTGATAGAGGGATCTGTGGTACAATTCTGCATGTACTGCAAGGTCAATTGGAAGCCCAATCTCAAACTGAGACACTTCTGGTGACTCGTTCAGGTTACCAAAAATGGCTTCTTGAGTCCCGATCGCCGACATGGGCTGTGCATTTCCAATTACTACTGGACTTTGCATTCGGTCCTGCAATATCTCTTCGAGCTGACCGAGCCGGTTCCGCAAAGCATTGAGATGACCTCTCTTAGGCCCTCGCTTTCCACGCGATGAAGCCTCGCAAGTAAGATTAGACCTCAAGCAGAATCCACATTGAGGTTGTTGGGCGTCGCATCGGAGCTTACGTCGTCTGCACTCATCGCAAGAGGTTGTATTGCGCGGTTGGCTTGACATGGTGGCTTGAGGATAATTGATAACACTAAGCACACGTTAATTGTTGTAGTAATGGTTTTGCAAGATCATTTCACAAGAAACTAATTATTCATCACCACTTGTGGTTTTGAACTGCTGTCGTACCAGGGGTTGGACTTATCAGACTCCTTAACTCCGTGCTTATCTCCAAACTATTTCTCCGATGCTTGTGTTGGCTTGTCATGTTTAACAAAACAATATTCCGAATAGTGAAACTATTAATCCGACAGCTCGTCATTGGCTGTGTATTAGAGATGATGAGGGCCTCCATCATCTCTTTGCTTTACACGGGGACATGGTAGCCCATAATGCCAGAGCAGTTCGTGGCAAATGTATGTTTTGTAATCAAGTCAACATGCAAATCTACCGATCTATCCGAGTTGTCAACAAAGTAGCTGTGCAGGAGAGTCCTGTTTGTGTGATAAGGTTGCTAGCTATAAGAAAGGTTGCAGTCTCTCGAAAGGGGCTGTCTACAGCAACTTACTTCACACTCAATCATTCGTCCATTAACAAACACAACAGTTGTGATCTCTTTGCTACTTACAATGGACTTGTTCATTCGAGGAAACGATGCACTCAAAGCCAATCCTCCGTATAGTGTCGATCATGCCCTACCCTCATCTGCTTCCGACTGGCTCTGGGCTGTCACTGCCATCTTTGTTTTGACCTTTGTAAGTCCTGGGTCGTATTGCTATACTGGAAGAATACCCGTTGATCATAGACACTTTCGGTAGCTTGTGCTTGTAGGGCTGTGCTTCGTCGCCCACGAAAGCAAACGTGTCTTCCATTACCTCTTCGCCATCGTCCTTCTCGTTGGAAGTACCTGCTACTACGCTGAGGCTGCCAATCTCGGCTGGGTACCTATTCCCATGCAGCGAAACAACGACACAACATATCAGCTGTTTTACGCCAAGTATATCTACTGGACTGTGTCGTTCCCCTCTCTGGCCCTAGCCTTAGGCCTTCTCGCCAACGTATCGTGGACTACCATCATGTGCAACATCGGCTCAGCCTGGGTTTGGGTCCTCACCTATCTTGCCGCTGCACTCACACCTACCGACTACAAATGGGGCTTCTTCGCGTTTGGAACTCTAGCTTATGTAATTCTCGCCATGAGCACTACAAATGAGAGTCACGAAGCAGCAGAGAAGATGGGCATTGGAAAGCACTACAGGCTGCTGTCGCTGTGGACCAACGTCCTCTGGCTGCTCTATCCTATTGCTTTCGGTCTGAGCGATGGAAGCCACAGGATCGCTGTCACAGCTGGGTCCATCTTCTTTGGGGTCTTGGATGTTTTGATGGTTCCAGTGTTAACGTTTACTTTTGTCTTCCTGTCACGTAGTTGGGATTGGAAAAGGCTGAGGCTTGCTTTTAGCGAGGTCCGTCATTGATGGATAGCGCTTGTCGATGAATTAAGGACGGCACTGAAGCGACTATCTCCTTTGATCTTGCCCCCATGAAACACTTATATCACTGTTTGATAGACATTCCAGGCTTCGGACTTTAGGTATATTCATTGGACCGAAATGATTCGTATTTGTTCAATCCATCCGTTTATTCACCCATCTTCTCTGTGTACAGTACCAAACTAAGCCATCAAAAATGCGGGAAAAGCTCGATCCATTCAGGAGATACAAATACGCCCACAGAAGCCCGGCGCAAACTTATGAAGGACTCGACGATAATAAAAACTCTTGCAAAGAGATATGCCAAAGCTAGAATCAGTACAATCGCCACATAAGATCCATCAAATAGATCGGACCCAGACCAAAATTCATAATCGGATCTATCCTCCTTTTTGACAAGTAAGGCCACGTAGATGAATAGTATGAAAGCGAGCACCGAAGATACGATGAGAAGGCAGCTGAACTTCCAGATGATCTCCTCCGGGTGGGAAGGGAAAGACCATCCCCATGCTACCATGTGTACACCACCATAAATACATGTAAGCAAAAAGGCTATAAATACGACCAGTGGAGACGCCAGGCTGAATTTGTGCGTTTCAATCAAGTCCCCCAGGAGTTGGGAGCCCCGTTTTGACCAAATCCCGTCGTCATCTATATGAACAATGGAATTACCTTCCCAAAATGGTCGATTCCATTGATTCGACACTCCTGGTTGAAGTTCCGACAACCGTGCAAGGTATAGAGGTTGTCTGTAGCTTGCCGTTGAAGATCGCAGCCCGGCTGGGTCGAATTCAAGCTTCGGGGAACTTTCTGCCAAACTCTCTCGCTCTTCAAAAGGGTACATTGTAAAAATATAGGCCCAGCGCCTAAGAAACTCGCTTGTTATCTTGAAAGACGAATTCGAGTCGAGATTTGTCGTCGGGATAGACTGCCCATGTGCAAAAGGTATCTTATTCCGGGTATATAAAGCAAGTCCTGATGGAAGAATATCGCCAACTTTCATGTCTATCTGAGGCTCAGGTATGATCCAGCACATAGGCTCCCCGTTAGTATATGTAGGGGGTAGCTGGCTATCTTGCTGTTTCGCTGGGAACAATGCCATTTTGTACGCCATGTTGATATAAAACTCTCTTTGAAGCTGGGTAGCAATTCCACTTTCAAATCCTTCAGTTGTAACGACGATTGCTTCTTGAACATCGAGTGGTTTCTAGATTCACATGGCTTTAGTCCAACGATCGAAAAGACAAGAGCAGGAGAAATATACCTGAAACCAACAAGCATAGAGTATGATAGCGCAAACAACATGTACCATAGTATGGATCTCCAATAGAGTAAGGGGTAAATTAGATGCCTTCCTGGCGATATACTGAATCACCATCCAAGATACTTGAATGAGGACCAGCGCTTTCTGTAACGTGTCTGCCTTACTCTTGTCGTCGATGTCTTGCTTTCGGACTTTGATCCAGTAGCCACTCTCTGCAAGCCAGATGATGAAAGCGGGCCCAGGCCGGACAGAATTTCGACGGTCCCCAGAGTCTTCAAAGAACTTGGCAGCAGTATCATCTAGATCCGGAATAGATAGAATGTCATGAACATCGAATCGAACAGCGCCCATTACAATAAAGAAGGCATACTTCAAGTTAATTTCAAACTAGACAACCAGTTAACCGCTATGAAGCTAGAGTCAAAAGTGTTTCTTACATCGGCAGCTTCAGTCCAGTGTTTCTCCTGCTCTTGTCGTTGTATTGTTCGTAGGGCCGATCTCAATTTCCAAGCGTATCGTAGTTGCTGCATCGCCGCAAAAACAGACATTTCAGGCGCAAAAAGGGTTAACAAAACGTATTTAGTCTTATGCATCAATAGATACTGCCAAGTTGTTTTTCGGGGCACGTCGAGATGCAGAGCCGTGTAGATACAAGCCACGAGTGTCAATATACAGCTTTGAAGAATGTCCATTGAACCTCTGACATTCGGGGAACTAACCCAAGCCGGGGCGACAAGATTTCTGAGTTGATCGGTCCCATTATCACTGACAACGGACATGTTCCAGGGCGGGGTGATAACTGATGAATTTAGGTCAACCATGGTTACTATGTTAGGCTTGATAGCCCAAAAGGAAGACCAGGCGGGTTGGATTGATGTAAAGGCCAAGTTTTTCTCAGAGCCTGATTGCAGACCTCCGGGCTTTTATTGAGTAGCAGTGTAGTGTTCACACCACCAACAGAATATTGGCATAGCCACACCTGAGCTGACAGGCAGAATTGTGTTATTGAATACCTGCATAGCCCAGACGCCCCAAATGTGACGTGGCGTGGCTTGGGAAGATGGCGAATCCTGAACATTCAGCTGATAGCTCTCGTTGGAAAGGATAACAGCGGCTCAATAAATTAAACGTTTCTCAAACACGCCGATCCTTGGACTTAGGGATCTACTAACACACGAGGCTTCCATACATTGGATAAGACCTGGACGAACATAACTGATTCGGATTGCGTGGCTTCTTCCCAATCTTACCTTTCAGCCTGACATGGTACCTCCAACACAGACTGTGTATTTCTGAGTCGCTAAGAACAGCCACTATATTCCTTTATTCTTGAGTCCGCAGAAGTTCCTCAGCCTGATCCCACGACTCACCATATGCCGTAAACTAATAGCAAATATTTTCTCGATGTACAGTCTAATTATCAATCCCAGTACTTCACCACCCCGGTTTTCTGTTTACAGTAATAAATTTGAAATGACATTCGATAATCAAGTTATTCCAAAATACACAGAATTTAATAGTAGTAGCTTTCCTTTTATAGGCCTGGAATGTAGGAAGTCTGTAGAAATGTATAGATTTCTAAGTCAAGGAGCTCTAAATTCATGCTCAAGTAAACTTCTATAGGCCCCAAAGATCTGATAAAGGTACACTGATTGAGAAAGTATAAGGCTTGCGGGTGTTGGTGTTCCACAGACTTCTATATCAGAGCAGGAGTAAAATTATCAGTAATCGATTAGGGCCCACTCATTAGCGGATAGTGATAATTGATTAGAAGCTCTTTATAATTCGTTTATTTTAGATTACTAGTTAGCTATGGGAATGGTATTAAAGGCTTCATTGGTTCCTGGCTATATATACTTACACCCTAATCATCACACATGATAACAGCAGTTTAATACCTGTCCTTTTTCATTAGCCTATTCAGTATCATAGTGCTACATCCCTCATGGTGGGTTATTCTATATTACGTAGACATTACATTGAGCATAACGGAAGACTTCGATAATAAATTTTACGTAATGTGTATGTCAAAAAGGCCCTGGACATTTCGAGTCTCACAATATCAACTGCTTCAATTCATAGCTATCTGAGTCATGGCGAGAATTTAGTCCCTCAATTCCGAATCCCCCCTGCTAACCCCGTTCAGGCCTTTGAACTTAGTGCATTCGTTATGCTGTCATCCATGTTAGCTATTTTTCACTGCCCTCTCGGTAACCATCATCTTGCCATCTAGCAGATAACGAAGTGGCCGTTCTGCTGTCTGCAGTAGTGGTCGCGGCGTTCAACCTGCTCCTCGGCGGGAGCAGGCTCGGCAACGGGAGCGGCAACGGCAAAGGCCAGCATGGTGGTGAAAACGGCGAGGATGTTCTGGAACTGCATGTTGAAGGATAGTTTATCGATTTTCTGGTGTCTTTAATATTGTGAAGAGTGAATGCTGTTGGGAAGTAGGGAATGGAAATCAACGAGCTCAGGTAGATGTTATATACTTCCGAAGGATTGTTATCCTGAGACTTGACTGTACAGTAATTCGTTTACACAATACCCAGCACACCCACTTGAGTTCTGGCCAATCCTGGAAGCATATATAGAATCCTATCTGGGTGGCAATATTGAACTAACCACATACATGAATCTGCACCATCGGGCGTTGGGCTTCTCTCACATGACTACCCTTCATATGACTTCTAGTCAACTTTCTACAACCCTGGGAGGTATCCCCTCGTTCTTCTAGTACACTAAGATGCAGTATTATAAAAACACAGGGTTTTGCACAAGTTTCTCTACTCTTTCTGTTTCTATCCCAAATATTATTATCAGGTCACAAGGCGATTTCACATCATGGGAATTTCTTTCTTGGCTTGATAGTTTACATGATACGTACCCTTCCAAGGAACACCACCCTACAAGCTCACGGAATGACTTCAATGTCACGACAAGACTTTTTACCTTCCCAAGTCAGTTTAGGTTTTTGTATGCATAACACTCTATCTGCTATCTCATGTGTAAGCGTGGCGTCGAAAGGATGAACCATCCTCGTATAGAGCCATCGAGAACAGCTTTTGGCGTAGTACGAATGAAAGCTATACCCAAATGACCTTGCATGCAATCCTATTGGGGCCTAATGTCTTTATTTCTCAATTTTAAAGTAATCCCCAGGCGGGGTAGAAGAGGACGGGTAAGTCAATGCTACTACATGTCTGTGTCGTGTAACTCAACATATAAGCGGCCTTTGAGTCCAATGTCAATAACCCCGGTCGCTATTGCCAGATAACTAATGATAAGTAATGCTTACAGATGACCTAGACCTTCGTGTTACACGACATTTGAGGATTTGTTGAAGTCTTGTGAGCGATTTACCATCCCTTAAACCATGATCGTTCAATTCTTGTTGCTTCATTCAGTATATCCTTCTCATCTTTCAGGCCCTACTGTGCATGTAGTTGTCATGCATACCGGGTAGATCGGCAGCAAAAGCTTGTATCATGTCGTTGCATTTCCCGTAGGATTTGCCTCCCAACCCCGGATTGGAAGGACGGGGATGATGTTCTAGACCGTAGGCGACAAGCCGTTGCTTACATGCATCGTCATTTCTAGCTGTATTCGGCAGGTCGCCAAGACATTGTCATTCGGCTTCCGTTATCTTGAATCAATTTTTGGAGGATCCTGAAGGATTCCAAGTTTATCCGTCGGACTCGCAAAAGCGAGCGTGAAGCCGGGAGAATAGATCTCCTTGGGGGTATGGCTCTCCCCATCGAAAATGAGAATTTTCAAAGCTTTCTGCTTTGATATTACCAATCAGTCGCGGGCCATGGCCGTTCTGAAAATATTTACAATGAAGAGTCATTATACAAAGCTGGGCGAGGATGACACTGAGAGTCGAGAAGTCGAAAGCGAAGGCTCTTCTTCAACAGAAACTCTCGAGGCGTCTGCACCAGCCTTGAGCAGACACGGAGCCTTTACTCTTTGTGGCCTTTACACAATCCTATTATTGGTGATTGGTTACACTATTGGGCATAGCCAAGGACGCCGCCAAAGCTCACCGAAGCTTTACGATTCTGATTGTAGGTTATATCATCGATAAATGCAGTGCGTGTTCCTAACAGTTCGCAGCCCCAATTTACAATCTTGTTCGTCCTACCACCAACAAACATCAATACAATAACACTTTCTGGCCTGGATCTAGCCCATCCATATTTCGACAACCCCCATCCGATGCCGTTGACGCCGCATGGGAACGAATCTCCAACGGCCGGGACATAGTCATTACCAGTGAAGAAGTGATAGCACTCGGCAAGAACCCTAATGAGACCGTCAAAGCAGACCCAGCATGGGGCTTTGGAGACGACGCCCATCTCGGTCTGATTCATGCCATGCACCAAAACCACTGCCTCAACGCGATTCGAAAAGCTGTTTACTACAATTACTACTACAGACACAAGCGAGGGTTTGGGGCTAATCCTCCCATGGACTATCGAGCCAAGTACTATAGTCATATGGATCATTGCATAGACTTCCTCAGACAGGATATCGCTTGCAAGGCAGATCTCACCATCTCCACATACCGATGGATGGATGGGGAGGTCACGCCTGAAGCTGATTTTGCTACGTGGCACCAGTGTCGAGATTTCGAAGCGCTACTGAAATGGCATGGAAAGCATGAGATCAATGCGGGTATGGCATCGAAAGATGTAAAGGATAGGTGGGATACATTTGATCCGAAGAAAGATGATGTAGTTATCCCGCAAGAGGCAGAAGCCAATGCATCCTTCTGGCAGGCAAATGAGGTTGAGGAATAAGGGAAGTCAAATATGAGAAAATCATTGTTAGCTACTTAAGATGCAAGTAGTATTGATATCCATTCATGTGTCAGGGTATGATATTATGACCCAAAATGCGACCTGTACAGCAACTTGATTTTCTGCTAAAAGTATAAAATAGTCAAGAAAATTGCGTGGACACGTTCGCATCCTCATTTTACTCATACAACTCATTAGATAAAATGAGATATTGTAGGAATATAGTTTCGTCTAATGTTCCCTCCTTCTTAGACATATCATTCGAAGTAAATAGCACTAACCGTCACGTGGTCTCACGCCAAGATATCCGACTACCGCACTATCCCAGCCTCTCCCCTAACATAAAAAAGCCATCAAGACATCGCGAAATAGAGCGTCTATCAATTAAAATTATTTCCATCATCGCAGCTGAAGCTGCAGCCTCCGTATCGCAGTCTAAACTCGATGAAGTGTTCGACGTATGGGATCTCCACGACAAACTCAAAGTTCCCGTAACCACATCAAGAAGTAATTCTCTGGCGTCATTCGCTGCAGTCTCGCGCGACTGGCAACTCGCGTTCGAGCCTTTTACGTTCCATACTCTCATTCTCTCGCCTAAAAGACTCGCGCAGGCTGAAAGGCAGGGTTATCTTACTCGACGCCGGCTTGGGTATATCCGCAGCATTGCCGTTCCCATCACATTCCCTCTTCCATGGCCATGGGATGTTCCGATAATATTCTCCCAAGCAGGGGATTGGCCGCCTCTTCCGGAAGTTGACGAGAAAAAGGATCAACTGTTAACTGAAGACGATGCGGGTTCTGAGGAAGAAAGTCCTTTGTCCAAGGGGGGGCCAGAAGATGAAGAAGACGAGGAGTACGACAGCTACCTTGACGACGAAGACGAACTCCCTCCACCACAAGAGAGAGGCTACGACAAGATCTTCACGTCCATTATAAGATCACTCTTTCGAATTCTTAAACTTGCCCCTGTGCACGAGAACAAACGGCCATATATAGATTTACGACTCGGATTTCCTGTGCCTAGGGAGTACGGATGGTGCTTTGCGACTCGCATCGAAGAGCCCGAGGCTGAGCGTACTGAAGTCGGCTGGTGCAAACCTCTCTATTTTGGTTTAGGTTTCAACAAGGACGAGTTACCAGAACTGCCTGTGATAGCTTCGTGTAGTTTTGAACTCGTCTCTTGGAGCCTCTTCTTTACGCCCGAAACAGCATGTGCGATGGCGAGTAGAATGCCGTATCTCAGGATAATCAATATGCATCTCAGTGATAAGGAGTGGAGGGATCTGGATCTGCGAACAAAGCTGCGTGATGGTAAGTGTTGTCTTACGGTTTGATATTTTTATGGCGAGCTTTAGTGACCTGCTCTAACTTATGTAGGCTTTGCCAAATCATTACCCAGTTTACCACAAAGCATCTACGATTTCGAACTACAATATTCCCGACGTGTTCCTCGAGATCATGCACATGCTCCTATCAGCATAGTACCACCAAACGAGAGATATGATCATCTCAGCCAAGCCCTCTTCAAATTCTCACAACGGGAAAACATGATCAGGTTTTCAGCAAACGGAAGCTTCGATATTGACATCATGGGATCTTCAGCAAAGTCACTTGCTGCAAGTACAGGATGGCCCAAACTAGAGTACTATCAGATCGGCCAACTCGCAATCACGCCATCGGGGCAATGGCTGGCTGCTCCCTTCACTGATAACCCCAACACCGACAGTTTTCGGAACGAACGATGGGGTTCTCCCAGTGAATCTTCGAGAAGTTCCTTGTCTACATTTGAAACCAACGAATTTAGGGGTCCGATCGATCCAGACTATGCGCATCGTCTTCTGTGCGCTGCAGGACGAGCAGCTTCCTATATGCCCTGTTTAAAGAAAATGGAGCTCAACGTTGGAGTCGTGGCGGGCTACAAAGTTTCGTATACAAGTAAGAAGGTTGAGACATGCATGAGAATCATTGGGAAGAAGCTCCGGCCGCCCACGGAAGACATGCTCCGAGTTTGGCGTCGTGTGGCACAAGACCACGACCAAAGGTTTGTCCTCGAGTGGAACGACACAGTCAAGACGAATAAAAGAAAGGAACGTTTTAGCTAGATGTATCATTCAAGACGATGTACCGAATAAGCTTTCTGTATTAAGAAGCCAGAACTATGGATAAAATAACAAAGGGTATCAATGTTTGCTGTCTCTAGATATATGGGTCCCGTAATCCCCTTCCTGAATTGAATAATCTGTTCCTGAACTCCTCCCAATGATATGCAATTGCCAAGAGCTTTTCCCTCTGCCGAGGTCACCAGCTCTACCTCAGGAATGTGCCGATTCCTTTGAGGCGTTATGTATCCCAGATATTCCAGATAAAATGCCCAGCCTCGTGGCTATTACGGCTGTTATAATTATAGCCAGATCGTCACTCAGCGATGCCAGATGTCCTGTCATATGCAACCCAAACGCCTGTGACGATGGTAAAATAGTGAGAGTTCCCTTTAGCGTCGCTGTTTCCCGCCACCACTGACATTTCATGTGGCTTTGTGGCTTTGTTCCAGGCTTAACGCCATTGGCCCTTGCATCTGATGGGCGCCCTTGATTCGGGAGTTGGCTTCGGCACTGGGGAGTCCGCAATAGCGGTGAGGGCCGTGCTTGTGTGGCTGTTTGAAGATGTCGAGTTCTGTGGATGGGGCGTCAAAGTTTAAGAATTATGTCGTTGACGTAGAATAAAACGTCCTGAGAGCTTGTCAGTACCGAGGTCATGAAAAATATGGGATTGACGAAAATGAGGAACTTACAGTATGGAGTCAAGTCGAGAAAGTCCCAAGGCTGAGACTTGGACTGGTGTCCTCTCGACTGTGACGACGCGTCGGTGTGGAACTTGTTCATCTGCATAGGCACGTCGCTCCCTGTTCTCGTAGAAGAATTCCGATCCATCGATTGGCGCTCGAGATGCGAGGGGTTCTGGGCAGTGTTCTCGGGCTCGCCCATAATATGCATGCAATTGCAGTCGCTGTGCTGTACCAGCAGCAGCAATTTGTTGAGCACAACGAATTCCATCTTGAGTTTGATGCTGTAGACGACGGGCTTGTATGTTGTTTGTATGTTGAAGTGGCTCATGTACTGCGTGACAATGAGGCTGATGTCGAGGAGGATGACGAGGATGTTGACGATGACGAGGTAGCGGATGACTTTGCGCTCCATGTCTTTGCGGACGGCGAAGATGGGTTTGAGCCCGCGGGCGGTTTCCCAGATGTAGAGTCCTGAGATGACGGTTTCTTGTATGCAGAAACCTGCGAGTTGTATGCGTTCGTAGACATTGAATGGTCCAATAAAGCGGCTCTCGTAGCGTTCTGTGTTACTCATGAGGAACAAGACGGTCGTGGGGACGTGGAGGATGAAGAAGTTGATGATGATCATATACAAGACCCATCGCGTCTTGGACTTGTCTTCGACGATTAGATGAAGCCGGGAATAAAGCACGACCGATTGCCCAGTGACCATGCCATACCAGCCAATACAGGTCAACACGCAGAGGAGAAAATTCGGGCCCAGGCTGTAGTATCTGAGCAAGACGACGATGCTGTGCAGCACTATACCGAGTGTCGCCGTGAGCATGCTCCAGAAATACAGGCCGTCGTGTCGTTTAAACCGGCTGAGGAGCGATATGAGGATCTCGAGACAGTTGTAACAGGCTATGGCAAAGAGGCCAGCGATGGCCATGTTCACGGGGAGTGAGGCCGAGATAGGCCCTGTCTCCCCGGAGCTAGATATATGCTCAGCTGCCATGATTGAGCTGCCGTCAGATCTACAACGGTCATGACAAGAAGGTTGGGAGGGATGGATGGATTGAGTTTCGAGAGGGCACGGTAATTAAAAATAATTAAAAAATAATACTCGGAATGGGGGCCCAAATTACATGGTGAGCTACCCTCATATGCTGGTAGCCGAGAACCAAGGTCAACAGCTCTTGGCACCTGGAGGTGGGTAAGGATAAAGGACAAAATGACAAAAGAATAAGAGGGACGCAGGTTGAGAAAGCTGCAGTGCTACGTTAATATGGTCGATCTTTGATGCTCCAGCGCGTCATTCTTCAACACCAACCAGCTCAGAGGTGACCCAAACGGACCCAAACCGCCCGCGATCGTCATGTCCCCCCAGTAAAAGAAAGGTAAAAAGGGATCAGCTAAAACCTCAGCTTTGGGCGCCTCCCTCTAGCCCCTGCATGGACGAGATGACACTGGCGTGGGTTGGTTTGCCCGTGTGCGTGCATGGTTGGCTCGGCTAGTGCCGTAACGAACTGAGCATGATTCAAGCCATACGAGACGGATGCTGAAGTTTGAGGGCGAGGGCATCTCACGCCACTACGGACTAATACTGCTAACCTCAAAGTTTATGCTTCCTTTTGTAAAGCCATCGCGTGAAACAGGCTGGAGATGTGGTGATTAAGAAGCTTTGTTAAAGCACGGAGTTTCAAAACGCCGGCAGTGAAAAGCCCTACTGGTATCCGTACTTTGCTCAATATTACCCCGTGCTCTGTAATTAAGAGCAACGACAGGCTACGGAACCACCCATCCCTTAGGCCGGTAGAGCTAAGCGGCGCTATCGACGCCAAGGACACGACGCACCTAAACCGTGAAGTCCTCAACCACGCCATAAAAGAAGAATTTAGACATGAATTTGGCACACGGCCCTTTACAATAAATAAGCATTTGTGAGCTATCGAAATAACCAATGTTGACTATCCAGCACCAGTTCCAACTTGGCAGCTGCAAATGTCATCGCGACAGGGGAGGTTAAAACAAGTGTAATATGGGGAACATGGAGGTGCCGCAATTTAGAGTTTATACCACAATGACACAAACAAGGCAAGACTGGTAAAATCTCTTCAGTGACATTGATGCCCGCCCATTGATGCCCAGCGACTCTGTTGCACGTGAAAAAGACCCGACCTCTCTCTGCTCTGGCGGCTGAATCCAGCAAGTCATGTCTCAGGTTTCCGTAGATGGTCAGAATGGAATGACTCGCGATGTGCATCTACGATCTTGGCTCTAGACTCTATCGTATCACAGCGACCGGCGCCCGCTGTCTCGAGCACCGGGAGGGAGCTCCATGTCTAGCGCCAGGGTCTGATCGCGATGCGGGTTGAATTATTAGTTGTTACGTTGTATTTAGGCATCCGTTGTTGATTAGCATGACCAGGATCCAGGAATAGGATCGAAATTAATATAAGCAGAGCCGCTATCCGTACAAGGATAGCTCCTCTCCCCGTAGGTACCTAGGTCAGATCTCTTCAGGGGATTAGCGGTTATCCCGCCAATTGCCGACCACTAACGCGCCGTTTCTCCAAGTCGGCCGCTGGCATGCCGAAGGATTTGCTTAGCACGCGGCACGCAGGGCATCTTCTTTCTCTTATATAGAATACCGTAATATTCTTCGTAGGCGGTTTCGTCTAACAGTTACTAGATGATTAAAGTTTCACCACTAGATCTACCTGCCGCTATGGTGCAGTGGCGCTGTCGCATAACCCCTAATGCAGTCCCAGGATGGTGACAGTCGGTGACAGTTTGAACCTCGAGCTGCGGCCCAACTACTAGCTACTTCATCTGACCCAGCACGAGGGTCAAGCCACGTGAATTGCAGTCACAACCACTGCATCTGTACGATCACATTAATATCTACAAGGCAAATATTCCCTATTGACACCTTCCTATCCTAGTCTGGCCTGTTATGTGATCTCCCAGTCGGGTATCTCACGGGTATGTTTCCGAGAGCCTTGACCACAGAGTGGTCTTTATCAGATCCAAGCAAAACAAGCTCAGTTCCACTACCAAACTCAAATTCTCAGTAGTCGCCATGTCAAATCTCCTAGTCATAATAAGCTCAAATTCAGGCACTATTCACGGCCCCGTTATCCCCACGCTTACTGCAAACGATGGCTCTCCATACTCTCCAATATATCCCCATCACTCTTCTCCCAAGGATACTTCTGCTCCAACGACCGGATGAACTTCTCATGGCGTGCAGATCTTGGCTTTATTATAGCCTTGAACGGCTCAGGATGGCTAACAACGCCCGGTGTAAACTTGAGTTCCATGTCAGGTTCCTTCTCATCCTTGCTAATGTTGAAAACGGCTAGAGACTGCGCAATGTTTAGAAAAAGAGCGTTCTCAGCCAGCACTCGTCCTGGGCAAACACGGCGTCCAAATCCAAATGCGTAGGTTTGCGGGTCTAGTTCAGGGTTGCCATCACTTGATAAGAACCTCTCTGGCTTGAATGCCATCGGTTCGCTGTATACCTCTGGATCGTGTGCAAAGTGTCTGTAGACCGTCAGGACAAGACCTAGCTCAAAGGTTGTATACTCACAGAATATTGGAAATCACCATGGAGCCTTGAGGGATTAGGTATCCGTCGAAAATATCATCTTCTGTGCATGTGTGAGGCAATCCCATGGGAGCAATTGGGTGCCATCTTAAGACTTCCTTCACTATAGCATCAAGATAAGGCATATTGGAACGATCTTCAGTAGTCGGTAGTCTCTCCCCGCCGACGACACGGTCAATTTCTTCTTGGGCTTTTCTTTGAACTTCTGGGTGGAGCTTCATGGCCAAGAAGAAGCACGCAAGTGAGGAGACGGTCTAGTATTGTCAGTTCGTCCTCAAATGGAGAAATTTAGAAGTGCCCACAGTGTCAGCCCCCGCTGCGTACAACGATGCAGCAGACCACTTGTTAGTCAACTTCTCTTCGGCGGTGGAGTCACCCGCTTCTAGAAGGCGTGTGACAAACGAGTTATCTTTCCTTCCGAGAGAATGTTGATGTTTGACAAAAGCGTAAGGCTTCTCGAGGAGATCCTCTAGCTCTGATGCCCATTGGCGGGCGAGCCTTTTGAAGCCGGTCCCTGGCATCCAGTCTGGAACATACCGTACTGTCCGTATCAGTATATTGAATTTTCAATAGGGGATAGGCCAAGCTTACAGAAAGGCAGGATATCAACCAGGAATGCACCAGGCACCCCGGCGGTAGCAAAATTGTCCATGGATTTACCAGCCATGTTGATGAGCACATCTTCCTTGAAAGGCTCTGCTTTGTAGTTGTAAGCGATCTTCAAGATAACCGAACCTGCTTCCCTAAGAGTCTGTCAGCATGAGAAGTAGTAACAAATGGAGAAAAACGAACTTCCTGATGTGATCCACCAAGTTCTCCGGCTTTTCTAACACGTGAAGCAAGAAGTGACCGACTTCCGCTTCCTGTAGGCCATTATACTCAGCTGCCGCTGTCTTGGAGCCGATGATACGAGCCATGTTCTTTCGGTAGGTTTTGAAGCGTTCGTTATATCCTGAAAATCCAACCGAATCTTCCCAGCCAACCCTGCACATATCGTTAGATAATTCCTCTGTTTGACGAACCGAGAGAGCTAACATTTCACCAGAGAAGACCAATTTGGGCCTGGATGAGTATTTGATAGATCGCTTATCCAACAGCTCAAATGCAATGTTGGCATCATTGATAATGACAATCGTTTGCCCCATCACTGTGACAGAGCTGATAGGGCCTGATTATCTTGAATTAGAAGTAGTTTCATAAGGATAGCATCAATTTCAGAACGAACCATAGAGCTCTTTGTGCTTCAGCCAGTGAGTTGCTTCAAGTATCCCAGGCGGGGGAAGATCTTTCAAATTTCCGAGTACTGGAAGACCTCTAGGTCCAGGAGGAAGCGGGGGTAATTTGGAAACTTGGAAGGCTCTAAGAATGAAATAGACGGCAAAGCCAACGCCTATGCCTCCGACCAGAGTCGACGCATCAAGCATGATGGCTGTACTGGAACTGATGATGGAAGAATGGTGACGGTGTAAGATACTCCGGGGGGTTACAGTATAAGTACTATCGAATCCTTGCTCCGTGACGTATGAACCCTTCACATCGCTATTAACCGATGTGCATGCAACGATTAGTTCATGCGTTTCTTAAGCTCGGGGGTGTAATCAGCTTATATCCGTGCCTCCTTCTCTATTTATTACCCAATGAACGGGTCTTCATTTGACAACACCCAGGTTTGCCAAGGCTAGTTACACGTTGAAGGAGTTGACGATCCAACGTCAGCTGGGGTATTTGTCCGTTTTCGGTAAGATGTCTGTCTATCTGAGTCTATCATACTGTCATAGCTAGATAAACTGTTAGCATGGTATACTTGTTTTCTTCTTTCTTTAATTACCAACGATACAATTGATAACTGGTAGTAATAATGGTTAAGTGAATTACCTTGTTCAATTTCTCGGCGAGTTAGATCAAGGTTAGACAGATAAAAAACACGGTTTCTTTCCACACATTAGGACATCATATCATAACCTCAAACAAGCTTTCTCTCTCGATAAGGACATAGTAGTAGCTGATAGTAATGTTATCTTTGTTCTCTTACTCTATTGGCCACCCAAAACCAAATATCATATTCGAGTATAAGAAGGTTATATACCATTCGTCATGTAATTGAAAAGCCCATGTATTTACGGAGTACTGAAATTTGTTGAGAAACATAACATACGGTAAACAGCTCAGCAGCTTATCAAGTTTAATAACCAATTGAAGTTTGCGTCGTCTTTTTGATCAACTACTTTACATGTGTTACGATGGCCATGCACATCTTCGAGATCCATCCTTCGCAACTTTTCCAAGGCAGCAACCGTCTCAAATACCACTGGTGCCACTATTTCTGCTGTGCCGTTCTTTATCCTCCACAATCAACAGGCACCATCGCCCTAGCTCAGGCTACCATAAGCGCTAACCGAAATCTGCTGGCAATAAAACACCATCATCGATCATCTCATTGTAAATTAAATGTCAATCCAACAAGTCTTCCTCTCTTGACACCAACAATCAACTCCCTTCGCCACGATGTCTTCAAACCAATGGCTGGAACTGCTGCCCAGTGAACTTCATTTCAGGATTCTCTCACACCTTACACCTCACGATTTGTCGAAGCTTGCACGCACCTGTCAGCGCTTCAATAACATAGTCACACCTCTCATCTGGAATGACATTGAGCTTCATGAGGAGGGATACCATGAATCCAAACATGAGCCCGACGTACCGCCTCCTGCGAGAGATCCTGCACGTCGGCCTTACCACTCAAAGCAGCCATGGGGAAATGGACAAGGTGCCTCAATGAAGGCAGAAGCCTTCTTCAACATGCTGCAGACGATGCACAAACAAGATTTTGAGCGCTTTGAGCATATCACGAAACGTGTCAGACATCTTTGTACAATTGTTGAACCCTCATGGCAACCGAGAACTGAAAACTATGAGATAATCGATCCTGAAAGCATCCGAATCTGGCATCTCTTGCCGTATTTTTCAAACTTGGAGACTTTGGAACTTCACGGGAATGAGGACTATCAAGATAAGAATAAGGAAAAAAACTTTGAGATTCTCGGCCCTACTCCACGCCTTCGCTTCGCCAAGCTCTGGGGGTATATGCCTCGAGCAATTCCAGCGTGGCTCCTCAGATCTGGAGAAACCCTTGAACGTCTAGAACTCGGCATGCTAGACCGCCCAATCTCAACAAACTTGTCAAACAGCCCCGATTTCACCCCTCTTCCCTCTGAGAAACTCAACGCCGACGCGGAGGGGGATGATGAATCAGATTGGGGCAGTCTACACGCAGAGAACGTAATTCCACGACCTCTAGGGGGGTATCTCTCATCCTACGGCACCGATGACCTGGTATTTCCAAATCTGAAGCACCTTTACCTGTGCCAACCATCCGAATCCTTATACCCTGACGATTTCAATGAATACAGTTGGTCCTCACGCGCAGAATCAGCCTGCCATGGCGACTGGCGTCGGATTATGCAAGCTTGCGTCGGCACACTGGAGACATTAGTGCTAGAGCAGAGGCCAGCAGCCGAATACATCGAAGGTGACGGTCTATCTGAACTGGAATGGATGACAGGCCGTACCACCAGCGCCGCATGTCGTGAGTTATGCGATATGACTCACGAGGTTTTGGCGACTGATGAAAGCCTGGCTCTGAAACGAATCTATTTCTACGGTATGTTGGTTAACTCGTCTGGTAACGAGTTGATGTCGCTTCTAAAAGATCGTGGAGTTGTGCGTGAAGCTAGGCTTGGGCAATGGTGTTACTTTGATCACAGCCCTGGAGTAGTACATTGGTGTTCATGGGATGCAGCCTATGATTCTGAGGATGAGGAAGATGATGAAGACAATGAAGAGGAGGAAGAAGAAAAAATGAGATGGAACAGTTTGCTGCCGATAGATTGATCAAGAGCTATCAAGCAATACAAAGCCTAATCATCATGGATCGATAAAAATAAAGATACAGACTATATACTCCGTGAACCCAACACACTCTGGGCAATATTCATTAATTGACTGTCCGATACTCAAATATCAGTCACACTTGTCGTGATATGGATTTATATCGGGCAGAGTTGACGCCATGCCGACCGAGTGTTCGGCCCCCTCGCCATAATACCGACTACCCCACTCTCCCATGGTTAAAAGACATCGACGTGACCCTTCACTTACATCCCAACTCATCATCCACAACTTCAATATCAACAATGTCCTCCTTCGCCGTGGTGAAAGACATCGACCACCTCGTGCTTACCTGCACCGACGTATCCGCCACAGTAGAATGGTACACTAAATACCTCGGCATGAAAGCCGAGACCTTCACATCCGCCACTGACCCCTCGGCCACACCTCGTACTGCTTTGAAATTTGGCACGCACAAGATCAACCTCCATCAGCGCGGTGCTGAGTTTGAGCCAAAGGCGCAGACAGCCCTGCCTGGCACGGCCGATTTGTGCTTTGTTGTTGAGGACGGGACGGATCTGCAGGGCTTGATTGGGAAATTCGAGAAAGAAGGGATAGAGGTGCTTGAGGGTGGCAAAGTGGTGAGTAGGACGGGGGCATTGGGGAAGATCCAGAGTATTTACGTCCGTGATCCAGATGGAAACTTGATTGAGTAAGTCCAACATAGCATATTCTCTGATAAGTTGACTGACGGGCCAGACTCTCTTACTACTCAACCTAGGTATACACAGCATGCAGCTGGACATGTTAAGCACTCAAAATAGGAGCGTGCAGTCCCAATTGCAAGCCGGATAAAATCATTTTACATCTTCTATTGAAAGTCTATCTCATAGAACAACACAGGCCACATAAGTCGTATATACATCTAGTTGTTATCAATCATGGTCTTCAGCTCAGCAAACTTGACGGGCTTCGGTAAAAACAAATCAACTCCAGCAGTCATGGCATCAAGCCGCGCATCTGCGCTCGCCAAGCCCGTCAACGCAAACACTGTCGTCCGAGGAACTTTGTACTCAGTCTCCAGCTTGCGAATTCTCTTGGTCGCCTCCACGCCGTTCATGACGGGCATGCTGATATCCATCAGGATGTAATCGAACCGCCTCTTGATAGGGTCAGAGGGTTTTGCCTCGCCGATTGTTGATTTCTTGAACGTCTCAACCGCCTCCTCACCGTTATCAGCCTCCTCATACGAGAAGCCGCACTTCTTCATGAACATCGTAAGAAGGTTGAGGTTAATTTTGTTGTCGTCGACGAGCAGCACATGACACTTTCCCTTCCACGTTTCTGAATTCCCTGATTTGTGTGCTTCATTTGTTGACTTGCTATCCTCCTCCTCTTTGTTGCTGTCTTTCTGACCGTCTGGCTGTCCATCTTTCTGGTTCTTATCCTTGCGGTGGGGATGAACCTTCTTGCTGTCGTCTTTCTGCTCGTGTGGCGGTAGTGGTGTAGTTCTTGGTTGGTCGGTCTTCTTATCCTCCGTCGGATAGTGTACTGAGTTCATTTGTTCCATCGCACGGTCTGCACTCTCCCTATCTGCAGTGCTGGTTTTCTTCTCCTTCTTATTGTTCTTTTTGTCTGTGTATTTGCTTCTGACCAGGTTTTCGCCGCCATTATTAGTTTTCCCCTCTTCGATTCTTTTCAGGCACCGACTGAATACTTGTGCAAGTTTCCTCGGGCCACATCTAAAATCATGTTAGTTTCTGCACCGCGCACTTTGATTGAAATTTCTCAAGGACTTACGGCTGTGGAATTACTTCAACCACATCGGACAATCTGGCTAAAGCTTGTGTCTGAGCTCTTGATATCTTGGCAGCTTCCTCTTCATTCAAGCTGATAATGATGATCGGTGTCTTTTTGTTACGCTGGCCTAACGTCGCTGTCTCTTCGAAGCGCGATTCCAGAGTCTTGGCAGATGGCGGCTCGCAGTACAGATAAAAGTCGGCCTCACTGGGGTTGGTATCGATTTCCCTTGAAGCCGTTATACCAAACCAGCCTGAGAAAATATCCATTAAAGCTTGATTGCGCACTTTTACTTGCTCGGTGAGGGTACTCGAATGGAAAGCCTCGCTTGCTTCCAGTACTACTAAGGATTGCCCTTGAAGCTGTTCCCGAACTGATCGCAGAGGCTCTTCTGATTTAGAGGAATTCTCTTCAGTGGAAAGTTCCAGACGGAGTCGGACCTCAATTTCAGTACCCTTGCCCTGTTCCGATTTGACCTCAAGTGTTCCTCCCAGCGAGTCCACAATCTGCTTGACAATACTCAGCCCCAGACCAGTGCCAGGCTGGAAAGAATCCTCTTGGCTAAAGGGAACAAAAAGACGATTCTGCTGGAAGTCTTCTGACATGCCCTTTCCAGTATCTGTCACCCGGATCGAAACCTCGAGCTTTCGTTCTTCAGTGAGCTCTTGGGCCCGAACGGTAACGCACACAAACCCCAAAAAGGTATACTTTAGTGCATTGTTAAAGAGATTCATAATAATCCTCCTAACTGCGCCGGGCTGTGTCTTGACCATCCAAGATGACCTCGGGCAAATATCCAAAAGAACTGATACTGGATGCTCACCACTAGGTTCTGAGACATTGTTATTATCTGTTCCACCCATCATTGCATCGCTTGCTTGGCTTCCTTGTCGGTTAGGAAGCTTCTTGAAGTTGTGACCTGTCGCCACAGCATCGACAACCTCCTCAACAAGAATGGAGAGGTCGACTGACGCAGTCATGTTTAAACTTTCCATAGAATCGGAAGAGAGACTAATGATCTTGCTGTGTTTTGAACCTCTTCTTGTCTGCCCGCTACCGAGGTTGTTGATTTTGCTGAAGTCGAGCACATGATTCAAGGTATCGAGGAGTGTCTTTCCACACGTCGCGATAGAGTTAACAAGGCCGGCCTCGTATGAATCAGTCACTGCATCCTTGAGAAACTCAGCAGCGCCAAGGATCCCGTGCAAGGGGCTGCGTAACTCATGGCTCATGCTCGCAATGAAGGTGGTTTTCGCCGCTTCGTTCTTCTTGGTGTTGATACGCCCGATCTGACTTGTGATGCTGTTACCAAAAGCTCGAAGATAAGAAAGATCCTCATCCAAGTTCATCATGCGACCTGGAACTGACGTCCAAAGGAAGCACCCGCCAACCAGTTTGTCCTCAACGTAGTCAAAAAGCGGCAGGAAGACAATGGATTTGGCACCGGGAATATTCTTAAGTAGTTCCCTATGGTCCATCAGATCCTTATTGCGTCGTTTGTGTTTTCCAGCTTTGCCAGGTGTATCTGCAAGAACACCCCCATCGCTTGCACTATCATCATCAGACGAAACACCTTTCCCTTCTTCTGTGAACGTAAACGTCTTACCCTTAGGGAAAAGTGAGAAGTATCTCTCGAGAGTTCCGATGGAGAAAGACGGCCCTTGCTCAAGGTCCAAAGGCTTGCTCTTGTCGGCCAGCGAGTAGGCGAGTAGCTTACATGGTCTTGACAGCGGGGATGTGTCAGAGTCCGAACTTTCCGTACTGAACCCATCAGGATCTGCTGCTATCCGTGTTGGTAGCCCATCAGAGCCTGCGGTATTACTGTGTTCCGTCTCGACTGTTTGGCTCTTGTGTTGAAGATTGGCAGCCGTGGAGCCGAAGAGCACGACTCCATCCGCCAATATCGAAGATCGCAGGTTGTCAGCAGCCCGGTTATACATTCGCGATAATCCGTCAGTCTGTGGTTTGACTTTCCGCGGTGGCGAAGGAGCTTTTTGAGACATTTTGGCAGAATCGGGGTCGACCTTGCGCATGGTGTTGTGGAGAGATGAGCGCCTTGTCGCCGTAATAGTCATCCCAGGGGGGCGTTTTATCGAAGGTCTCCGGGGCTGTTTGTCCTTCGAGACGGTCGGGTCGTCGCTCGAGCATCCCTCAATGAAGGTTGCCAGGCCACGCACGATGCGTTCTCCTTTGAACCTATCGACGCGGTCGCGAGCCCATTCCAAGTGCTCTGTGACAGCCTGTGCAACGCTCTGCATGAACTTTACATCCTCGGTCGATAATCCAGAGCGCGGTTGTTCGTCAGAAACCGAGTACGTTCCGATCTTATATCCTTTGCGTGAGTAGATGGGCACGCCAGCGTAAAACCTTACGCCTGGTTCGGATTGTACGTAAACGCGTGACTTGAAGCGATCATCGAGGCGACAATCGGGTATAATAAGGCCAGCTGCTCTGTATGTCGAGCCATCTGGGTCGCGACCGACGCATGTGTTGTGTAGACAGTGTTCACAGACAGCTTTCGAGCGGGAGAGAATTGAAGTTCCCACTGGAACCCAAATTAGTAAATTACATGAAGGAATGAAGATTTTGCCCTGGGTCTTTGTGCAGAAGGAAGTCTACTTACACCACAGGTCGCTGTTGTAATCGTCAATTTTGGGATTTTTCTTATTGCCGTCGGTTTTATCAACACCAAACTCGTCTTCAAGTGTTCCGAGTCGCAAATTGCGCGTGGCTTCGGCGAGGATGTACTGATGGGAAGTGTCGATGAGCGAGACCATAGCACGCTTCACGTTGAGTCGAAAAACGGCGAGTTGCGCAAAGGCTGACAGAGCCTTGTCGGAAGAAGGCTGCGGCGTATGTGCGTCATTGACCTGAGAAGGCGCGGAGATTCCGTCGACGTTTCTAGCGACTTTAAGAGAGGAGCCTTGTGCTATCTGCCAGCTCTGGAAATAACCCTGCACCTCGCGTTCGCGTTGCAGCTCTGCAGAGCTTGACATTGTATCGTTGTATGAGCAGTCATGTCATGTCTTGGTTTGTCGTGTGGGCAGATGATGCTCAAGGGACGTCAGAGAACTTGGGGTCAAGGTAGTAGTGGAAAGAGAAATTTGGGCGGTGCCCCCTCCATGGAACAGCACTCATTGCGTCATTCTTGCCCCAGCGTCACCTTGGAAAGGTCCTACAGGCCAGCGGCTCGGGGGTCTAGAGCCGTTCTAGAATAGTTAACTCGCCCCAGAAAATGTTTCTTCGCTGTAAAATTCGCATTATCATTCGTCTGCCTTTATTGTTTGGGCCCAAGATGAGGTCATGCTCAGGTACCGTGATCAAAATTCAAGGTTACAGATCGATTAGCGGTGAAAATCACTCAGGTCTGAGATAGTTGCTAACGCGATTAACGAACCATCTGCCCTGTTTATTCGTTAATCAAGTTCCCCCCGCAAGAACACCTGTTAAATCGGGCGGTTACAGTACAGTAGTCGGAAGCTTACACTGCTGCACCATGTTCATCCCTGGTCAAGTCAAGCCTTGCCAAGCAAAGCAAGATGTTAGCTTCCGGGAGTTGTGCCATTATTTATAGATGAATAAGACAAGTCTCCATATGTAGGATACCCGCATGGGTAAGGGTTCAATTTAAGATCTGATTTAACATTTAGATAAGACAGCTAAGTGCTAAGACTTACTACACAGCCATCAGAAATAACTGCCACACGTGAGATGATGTTCCCGCCTTGATCAACTCCGAAAACTCCGGCCCCCAATTGCCAGTTTGGGCAACCAACACTCAAAAGTCCCTGGAGAATCCTCCTTGGAGATGCGGCAGCGAAGCGTATCAATTGACAAGGAGTCAAGCCAATAAGACTGTGATTACTTTCGTATCAATTAACAAGCACCCCAATCCTTCAATCAATAAATAGGTAGCGCCTTTCCTGCAGTTTTTCTTATCGTAGTCCAAATTCACACACATCTTCACATCCCTCACAATCTATTGCTCAACACCATCTGCTCAATATGGCCACCACTAAACCCCACACTGCTCGATCAGTACTCGATTCATTCTACGACGCTGAGCGCATTTACATGGCCGCACCGCCTGAAGAGCGCGACTTTAGTGGCATGGCTGCAGCTCTCTCTAAAGAGGTTATCCTCAAACAATCATCAGGACTGCCCTACGCTGGCATCTACACGGGTCCCGAGGGCTTTCAGAAATGGGCACAGGACATGGCCGACTATTTTGACAAGGTCGATGTTCAGAACCCGGAGATCTTCGAAAAAGAGGGTTCCAATCGCATCATATCGCTCAGTTATCTGCATATGAGGGTTCGCAAGACTGGCGAGGAGTTGAAGTATCCTCTGTGTCAGGTTATCCAGGTTGATCTGGAGGCCGGCGTCATTAAGAGTATTATGCCGTTCTATTGGGATGTCTATGCGTTGAACAAGGCTATTGGATATACCCCAGAACTTTAATAGCATTTCTAAACATTCATGTATTTCAAACCTTTGGTTTCACTATCTAGCAACAAGAAAGTGATCACTGGTGGTCAGCGATGACTTTGTCGCAATACTCGGCAAACGCAGCAGAAGTTCCCGTTCCTCCATTCTCCTTTGTCTTCAAATTCTCCAACAAGTCTGCCCTAGGACTAGGATGAAAGCGGCCCCATGGCAAGATGAACCTACCTCCATCCTCAATCTGCAGGTCTGATGAAAGCCCGGCCCACAAGTTCGTATAGGCACCAAACTTAGGATGATAAAGAAGCGGTGCAACGACCCAGCCCACAAACGACGGCATGTGACGAAGAAGAGGCGTCTGGAGATTTCCAGGATTGATACAGACGCTGAGAACGCCATGAGGTCCAAGTTGATCAGCCAAAACACTGGCCAAATACCAGTTTCCGGTCTTGGAGTTTGTATAGTTTAGCTGTTGATCCTTTGTTGGGTTGAGGACCTCGTTCATGTTGATTCCTCCATTAGGAACAGAGAGGTCAGTGACAATCGAAGCAGTCCATGTCACACGAACTGATGCTGGAGGTTGACTCTTGGCAGTTTCTTTCAAAACAGGGGCAAGAAGCTGTGTAAGGTACCAAGGCCCAATAGCGTTCGTGGCCATACTGAGTTCATATCCTTGAGCCGAAACTGAACCCGCAGGAGGATTAGACACACCCGCATTATTGAAAAGAACATCAAGTCGTGCTTCCTTGGACTTGAATTCTTTCGCAGCAGCTTTTACCGAATCCAAATCATCGAGGGCTATCTGGAGAAAAACAAGAGTTCCGGAAGAGTCGGGATATTGTTGCTTCAATCTCTCAATAGCTGATTCTCCTTGCTCTCGGGATCTTCCCGCGAGGTATACAGATCCACCTGCTTGGTAGAGCATTCGACATATCTCAAAGCCTACGCCTGAGTAACCACCCGTGACGACGAAGACGCGGCCATCCTGAGATTTGATGTTCTCCTCGGTAAATGGTGGACTAGGCGGAAAGAATAAAGAGTACGTATTTCCCATAGTGGCCAGCGTTCAAAAGAATAGTTCCTGAGTGAGGGACAATGGATATTACGAAATAGACGAGGTCTGGGGATGTATTAAAGTCTAAAATCGGGAAGCGCGGGGGTAGTGCATCTAGTTCCAGTGACGCAACTCAACTTGAAGGATTGTCACATTTAGCGAATCCTACCGTACTCCGCATCTAGTCCTATTAACGCCACCACGTCGTCGTGACCCTTGTTCTTTGATGCGAACTTTTTGATTCGCTGATGCAACATGTATTTGATATCGTTTATGAATACATATTCATGTCTGTCCATGTCTATCTGGCTGCTAACATTTCAACTATGCGAGAGGTGAGTCTCTCAACCATAGCCAGCCCAGGGTCGTGATCTGGATTGACCTCCGCAACAGTGAGACCTGTAACATGGTCACTGCCAAGCAGCACTTTAAGCGCTCTCATCATGTTGTCGAATTCAACTCCCGTGAAGTTTGGCACATTCGCCAAAGGAAACGTTCCGGGATCAATCGAGTCAACGTCCAAATGAACCATGATGATATCAACCTTATCTTTCAGATATTCCAGTGTTTCCCTCGCCCGCTGTTCAGGATCTTTGGCAACAGAAGCTGAACTGACGACCTTGTAGTTGTTGTCAAAAAGATACTTGAAATGCTCTGGTTTGTTTCCCGGTAGAGACATGTTGGTGCCAAAGAACACGGTGTTGGTGGCATCGCAGACAGGTCCGCCAGATGAACGGGAGAATTGCTCCATGCGTGGAAGTGCGCCGGGCAGTCGTGCGAGATGTGCCATATTCATCCCGGCAAACGTCCCGATAGATGCAGGATCTGTTGGAGAGGTAAGATCGGTATCAGCGTCGATATAAATCAAACCAACACGCTTGGGAGAAGACTGCGACTCTGCGTGTTTCCAAAAGGCAGAGAGAATAGCAGGCAGCATACAGCATTCGCCACCGAGGATGAGCTGGAATTCAGGTTGGTCGGATGAAGAATCGAGGTTCTTGCTGATGGTGCGTTCAACGTCTCCACAGACAGAGATGTTGATATCCTCATTTCGGACACCGCCTAGAGCAAAGGTTGCTGTAGAAAAGGTTGCCGGTGACTTCAGCGCATGATGCTCTGAGATAGACGATATACCGACGTCTCGTAGTTTACTGACGATTCCCACGTCCTGAAAGGCTTTAGGAGCTTTGGATTTGCCGGGGATGATTGATCCGCAATCTGCTGGTACGTATGTAATCGAGACGGATCGTGAGGCTGCCATGCTGTCGAAAGATGCTATTCACAGAATGTTGTTAAGTTGAATTGTATTTTTTCGAAGTTCATGAGCTCTCACACCAGCTCAAGTAAACGTGAGTAAATTATATTGTGTCAAAGGTTGCATTTGAGCCACGTCTTACGCTTTATCTGATTCTCAAATGACGTAAGTTTGTCAACCACAAGGCGTACGTAGACCAAGGAATTCCAACTTCAGTTGCCCATTTAATTTTCCAACTGTAATAATGACAAGGCCAGAATAAGCACTAGAACTATCATCTTCGTCATTTCACACCTTTAATAATCATGCAACCAATTGTCCTCGAATGCAGAATATTCTCTGAAACATCTTCTGACCCTTTTCCACGGATCATTTACTTCTGTCAATAAAATCAATCGCACATATTACTAGTTAGTGACTTGGTGTATCGGGATCACATAATCATCAAGTATAGAAATATAGAGAGTATTGTTTGGAACTTTTCTTTGCCCTGACTAACTATTTACAAGAAGATCTCTGGCATATTAATCCACCATAAAGCTCATTGCCCTATAGGCATCCGTAGCTCCGAATATGTATCACTGAACTGGTATTGTTCTTGATACCTCTCATACAATATCATTATATCATGTGCTTCTTAGATACCAGCTCCGAGGCCAGCGAGGAGAGCGACAACGGGGGTAAGGACGGGAGCAAGGACACCGTTTCCGAGACCAGCAAGGAGAGGAGTGAGGCCAGCAATCAGGCCAGGAACGATAGCGCTGACGAGGCCAATGACGAGGGTGAGAACCTTAGCAAGGATCTGGAAGACGGAGTGGAGGACAGAGATGAGCTGAGGTCGGAGACCAGTGACGGTGACGATGGTCTTGACAGCGGTGAGGACCTCAGAGACGAGGACAACAACGAGGTTGAGGACCTTGTCAACATCAGAGTCGGCAACGTCGAGACCAGCAGCGCCGGTGAGCTTGGTGACAATCTCAGTGAGCTCGAAGTGCACAGACTCGAAGGTAGGAGCAGCCTTGGTGGCACCCTCGTCCTTAGTGAGTTCGCCGGCCTTGACCTTGTCGGCAATGGAGCTCAGGCCGCTGGTCTTGGAGTTGATGTTGGAGACACCGCTCTGGAGAACGGTGATGAGCTGCTGAGGGCTGGAGATTGCAGCGCGCTTGTGGGGCTCGGAGACCTCGTTGAGGATCTGCTTGACTCCGGTCTTGGAGACGATGTTCTCGGCGTTGCGGATGGCGCCGTTGACCTGCTCAACATCGCGGGCAGCGTTCTCACCCTGAGGGACAGGAGAGGCAATGGCCGAGATGGCGAGGGTGAAGATGGAGAAGAAAGTGGCCTTCATTTTGAATTTGGTCGATGGAAAGAGTTGGAGAAGTTGGTAGTGTTGAAGTGTGTTGTAAAGGAGTGTTTAGGTTGAGTTGATGAGGATAGCGAGAATGGATTTTGTGCAGCGAAGATAGATGTTTACATACCACCTTTGAAGAATAAAAGACAACCGATTTTACGGGTACCAATATGGGCTCCCTTTCCACAGCTCACCATCTCCATCCAAGGACGATCACTTAGAAGAGATTGAGTGTAGTCACTGGATGTCAACGATTGTCGATCACTCTCTAACACCCGAGTCGTGGGTGTTTAGGCTGTTGTGAGGTCCACCTATTAGCCCATGGCACTCGAAGCCCCCTGGTCTGAGCACGCCTTACGGGGCTTTGGTGACTGATTCGGCATTGCAAGCTGTTGAGAAGCAGAATATTTTTGACATTTCAAGTCTATCCGGGTTCATGAGAAGGACAATTCTTCTGAATATTTTGTTGTACTCTGGAAACCATAGGGTCAAAGCCCAATATCCTGACTAAGGCAAGGGTGTTGACCCTGTACCCGAACATTGCTCTTTCATGTCTCCAGACTGCAATCAATCGTCACGGTTAATACCATCTCGGCCTTCATTTCTCCCTCCTCCTCCCTATGTCATCGCCTCCTTGTCCCAGTGATGACTCCGTACGGTGAATTTCGTATGGATTTAGCCCTGTAGAGGACTGTGGGGTCGCTTAATTACAGCCTCACAGCGCGCCCATATTGTCGATCTTAGCCACACTTGTGATTGTCTCTCCCTTTGTGCTTTGATCTGCAAAACCAACCCAGCGGCTCGTTATTTTGTTGAAATTGTCCCATTTCGGTCGAGGGGGAATGACAATCTTGACTTGTTTGTGTGCACCCCTATCTTGATCGAATCGCCGCTACTGCACGTGTGTCAAACTACTCTCACCACTCAATTGCATTAGTTGCTACATCGTGGGTATATTTGTTCATTCACACAGACTGTCTGAGGGAGTAACATGACGCGTGGGAGGCTGAGTTTTCAGGTACTGAATTCCTGTCGTCCCAGAAACACCGAGACAGATAAGCCGTCAGTTTCAGCCTCACACAAATATGCCAAGTCTTCATACCGTCTACTCGTCCTGAGCTCGCATTCCTTAGCCACAGCTTCAGCCTTTAACTGAGCCTCCTATCGAGCTACCACACACTCGGTCTGCCCCACGTGCCCTTGGCCTTGAACCCAGGGTTAATCTGATCGGCAGTTGTCGATCAGGACCAGCGCCCAGGAAGCTGGCTGGCTGGGCTGGCTAGCTGGTTTTGGTGCCCTGGAATAGGAAATAAGCTCATCCACAGCACGGCTTCAATCGGGAATAGTGTCTGGTGATCTTTTGGTGAAGACCGGCTACTATTCTGCTTCCACTTTTCTTCATCATGCCTGACGACAATCGGGAGAAACAGGTTCAGTATCTGCAGGGTAAAAGCCAAAGCCATGAGGAAGACATCATTACCAAGGCGTGTTGAAGCTTCCGACGGCCTTAGATATGACGGCATTGTGCTCTGTTGTGGATTGCTTCCAAGTGAGTGGATGCCAGAATTGACATTACCGAGACTAGATGCATATTAAAGGAATGCTTGACTCGAGTTAAACTTGAGTTCCACTCATCATGACTAAAGCCACAGCCGCACAGCAGCAGAGAAATAAACAGGATGTGTGTATGGGAATACCATCTCGCTGATGACAGGTGATAACGCCGTACTAAGACTGTTGTATGGCAGTTCAAGGGCCATGTGGAAAACACATAGCAATTCTCAAGACAAATCACCATCAGTCTGTTGTAATACAAGCACACAGCATCTACCCTAAGTCATTACTATGAGAATTCAAGACTAAGCTGAGCTTAATTGAAGACTCAGATAATGTCAATGAGCAAATCCCTCTTCAACGCAGCACCTCGAGGTTGGAAACCCGAACTGTTCCCAAGCAACTTCAGCTACAGCACATAACTAACGCGATGGAGAATTCTCCCCACCTCCACCCTGCATAATGGCACTAGTGATAAAATTCTCCGTTATTAAATAATTGGCACTGAGATCCAGTGGAGAAGACCGGTTATCGATGATCCTCCCAGAATTGAACTTCGTCGATCGTTGTCCCCCACTCTTCTGGACAAATTGCTTTACAGTACTGAGTACTCTGCAGGTACTTCCATGATACAATACTTCATTGTGGATCTACCAGGTAAATAAATTCCAGAGTTGATAAGTAGTATATACAAAGAACGGCAGTATCAGCGTGGCACCGCAACACTCCATAGCCCTCCACATCTAAATGGCTCTCGTAACATCCATCTACTTTGCCGGACGAATACCCTGCGGATTCCAGAACATGTCCTTGGGATCATACTCAGCCTTGAGCTTCCTCAGTCGCCCCAGATTACTTGCGTAGTAGAGCTTAGTCGCCTCCTCATTGCCCAACTGCGTATCCAGGTAATTAGCATACATGCCCCATTCTCCATCGGCCATGGACTTTGTAACACTCTCACGGAAGCCCTTGAGGAGAGCGAACCCGTTCTTAGCGTACTGGGCGTAGTTTCCGCGGTCGGAGAACTGGTACAGTAGGAGCTTGTCGCGATGCGGGAATGCACTGTTGATCGAAGTGTTGTTTGCGATGGCTGAGTTGGGGCCGCCGAAGAGGTCGATTAAGAGATACCATGTGTGTCGCGCGTCGGCATCCCTGATGTTGCTAAAGAGGGCGCCAACAAGAGATTTGACTTGCGATCTTTTCAGGGCTTTCGTCATGAGACTGGTGCTGTAGAAGGTGGTGTGCTTTGAAGGTTAATGCTGATCTCCAAGAACACACGTAGACTTACCTGGTCGTAAGGACGTCTCTGATCAAGTGGTTGCCCATTGGTATACACTTGCAAACTCTCGATCCAGCCTCCAGTGCTCGCCTTTGAGATACGAACGCCCAGGTTTCCCAAAAGAGGCCGCAACGCTGCATCCAAACCCGCCCTGGTACCATAGTAAACACCCTGGATGGTCTGACCTGACGGTGCCATGTAGATCTGCATGTTGAGTTCTTTGGGGGCTTTCACTGCAAACTCCTGCAAAGCGACCAATCCTTCGACTGCGTCAGCCTCGCTCCAGTCGAGGTCAATGCTGAACGGTGTGACTGTGCTAGGTGCTTGAAAGGTCTGGAAGTCAAGCTCGGCAACGATGCCAAAGGAGGAGCCTGCGCCGCGGAGAGCCCAGTTCAAGTCACGCATCTCCCAGTCTGCTGAGTATCGCTTTGTGCCGTTGGCAAGAATGATGGTTGCGCCGATGAAGGTGTCGAGGGTGAGGCCGTAGGTTCGTGATGCCATGCCGTAGCCTCCGTGGAGGGCATGGCCAGCGATACCGACACTATATATGTTAGTTCAACCTACAACATCTTGGCGCCGTCTCTTACCCAGGACACGTTCCGTGAGGGAGAGCTCTCCGATTGAGCTTGTACAACTCCGAAGCTACATGCCCCAATCTAGCACCAGCCTGTACATTGCAACTCATGTCTTTGTTCAGTGTAACCTTATCCATGGCATCCATGACGATAACCAAGTGCCCATCCTCACCACCGTATCCGAACGAGCCATAGCTGTGACCACCACCCTTTGCGCTGACACGAACGCCAAGCTGGCTACCGCACTTGACAGCATTTTGGATGTGGTCGACGGTAGTGGGAAATGCAATTGCGGCAGGGTTATACGCCAGACGGAGATTATACGGCCTGGCTTCCTGGGTCCATTGGGCTGAGTTACGCTGGACAAGGGGAACGGCTTTTCCAGCGAGGCAGGCGTTGAGAGCAGCTGTGTTTGTTGCTGCGGCAAGAGCCAAGGCCGTGTGGAAGAGGAAAAGAAGAAGCTGGAAGTAAAACTCCATGATGATGACCTTCAACAAAGAGGTTTCTTCTGGTCAACGAGTTTCTCAATGATGTTTGCAAGCTTATTCTTCGCAATTGGCTATGCATCGGGATCGTAGCATCTTATAGACTTGATCATTATCCATTTGTACGAACACGAGATGTCTCACCTCCAGTCGTGCGATTTAGCTGCGTTGATGTCGAGGCTGTCACTTTACGAGGTGGATATGATGCATGCATGGGACTATGCAATTGCTAGGATCTTGAGTCGAGCTGAACTCAGCTCTCTCTCAACTCGAGCACGTTTTTATATTCATTTTGGAAACAATTCAACAAGCTCCTACAAATTTCAGCCATTGCGTGTCATTTATGATATTTTCTCCAGAGTTGCTGGAATACCCCTATCGCGACACTCAAGCACCCTCATAAATTTACAACCTCTCGTTTACCTTTTGATCACGAACTGGATATACATAAGCAGAGCTTCTCATCATAAATAGAAACAAACAAACAAACCCGCATCTTCGCCCTGAGGCCTTCCGCCTGGGTAACACAACCCACAGCCCATAGCCTTCAGCCTACAGCCATATTCCAACGATGCATGTCAGCAATATGCATCACGGCCCGGACCCGCCAACATCTTACATCCGAGACAATATAAATCACGCCATGGTGGTTTCCTCGCAGAATATTGATAGTATTAGACTCTACCACTGCAGAGCGCAGAACCCTGCCATTGGGTATATCTACGTGTCGCCGCATGCTTGTACAGCTTAAGCCTGGTTTGTTTTATTCTCGTGGAGGAAACAACTCTCGGGGCTTGTGGTTTGCTTGATTGGCTATACAATGGTGTTGCACAGCCTGAATGTGTGAGGATCTGATGCCAGGAACCGAAGCCACATGCAGGTTCTTCCGATAGACACGAATAAGGGTGTGATTGGAGGGGTTTATTGGAATCATTCGCATAATAATATGCTCCGACGCGTGACATTATATGCTTATTACGGATTAAGTTGAGTAAATGTATTAATTGAAGTCTATTCCGAGACAAGAGTCATCGCCCTCACTACATAGCTTCCACCAAACGGTCCATCTCAACCATATCCCAACAAGTCCATTTCCCTAAACTCCTATACTGTCGGACAACATCAAGTCCTTTCCCGGTCGCATCTCAATGCACAAATAGGGCTTGAGCAACTCCCTCCAAGTCCTCTTGTTCAACCTCTCACCACGACGTGTACCTGGCGCTCGAGACTCCGTTATTGCATGACAAATAGAGCACATGCTGTACGAAGGATGCATCCAGCTTGTGGAGGAAAGGGGGTTCGTTTGATGATTGCTTTCAGCTCGTGCTCGATTCGTTCGCTGTATATGTGACGGTGCTGTGTTGACTCGGTGTTCTTGAGAATGTGTCCGCGTGGCACTTAATGCTCGAGATTGGAATAATATTCATGTATAGAGTGTACAGGCTTAAGTCTTTGTTCAATGGGAATGGGTTCTCTTCTCATGCCCAAGATACTACTGTCAAGATCTCATCTTCTTGTGACTAACACAGGCACCTCTGCCCACTCGCATCTCATGAGTAGCGTTACTATTCCACTTGTAGAAACAACAAGACCCTGATCGTCAACCCTCAATCCCCGCCGTCGATCATCACACCTCAATTTCTCAGCTTCACCACCTCTAAGCCCATTCCTCCAAATCACGATTCCCTCCCCACATGTCAACGTCAACGTCGACACAGTAACACAGCATCTCCCCTCCCCCTCCTTTGACACATCCCCACCACCCTCTGAAACACTTCCCCAGAAAGTAGCAGGCCAATTGCATTCCTGCCATAACCACAGTAACTCTATAGAAAACTTCGAGTAACATTCATCTCCATTTCTTGGCCTTTGGCTTTTAAACGCGCGTGTTCTTGCAGCTGCTGCAGTGTGTCAATGCCAGTTGTTCTGAATAATCATGTGAAGGTTGCTTCGTTTGGATAAACTCTCCGGTGTAATTCGCTGAGGCATGTGCTTAGATTGCCATTGTTCTTCTCATGGTCTAAAGCGGGTTTCACCACTCGGTCGAGATGAGGGCTGTGAATCACTGTCTCTCCTCGACATCTTGGCTATAAGAGCGCCTCTTTCTTCCGCTTCAACGGGATCTTCCTTCTTCCCTCATCATCAACTTCAGCATTCTCTTCTTCCACTCCTTCAAGCAAGCCTTCGCAAGCACACACGTTCTCTCACAACGTATTCAGCGCCCACTCTTCAAGATCAACCACTCAACAATCTTCAACATGATCTCCAAGCTTGTCCTCCTCGCTCTTCCGCTGGTCAGCTTCGCTGCCCCAACCGTCAAGCACATCGACGGCGACATCACCTTCTACCACCCAGGCCTCGGCGCCTGTGGCAAGGACAACGGCGACAGCAGCATGGTTGCCGCCATCCCAGCTGCGCTCTTCGACTCTGAGGACCTCTGCGGCAAGGTTATCACCCTCAAGGGTGACAAGGGCATCGTCAAGGTCACTGTTGTCGAGTAAGTTTTGTCCTTCTCCGTACTTGCGTGTACTTTTTCTAACGAGATACCTGTAGCCGCTGCGAGGCCTGCGCCGAGATCGATCTCGATGTCTCTCCTGCTGCTTTCCAGTGGGCCATTGGCTCGCTCGACATTGGTCGCGGCAAGGGAACTTGGTCTTTCGACTAAACGACACCAACTGCTCTCTTTTCTAACGAGACCACGACTGTTTTTGGAACTCCTCAATTGGGGGAGCACGCACTGCTTTTTCTTCACCAAAACATTTTGACAACCTCGGAACATATGGGAGGTATTTTGACAGAGGCACAGGTTGCCGGGTGGTACTGAACTGCTATCATTAGCAAGGGGGACTTGAAGGTCAGCAACAGAAGTCAATAAAAGTTCACTTCACCTCATTGTTTGCCACTCTCCTGTGACATGTCTACCCTAACACTGCCATTCAAGTACACCACCATAATTTGAATTGTGTGAATTGATGTTGTCAATCTATGTTAAATCGCTTTAATGCCCAAAGCTGTCATAACTAGTCATGTCGATATGCGCCCCTTTTGATCATGAATCTGTAAGTCCTTTGCCCAAGCCACCAAACCCATCCGCCAAAGAAAGCAAATTGTACTGCCCTTACAAAGAAAAATGAAATCCAACGCCTGCTTGTGGTGTTCGTGTGATCCCTCAAACTGACACTCGACTGTGGTGCGTGTGAACAGTTTGATGTCTTGCGACGCAATCTTCTGTATGCAAATTTTATGCCATGATAAGTCCAAATCCCCTATCCTTGCTTGTTTCTAAGACCAAATGCAGGCAGCCATTTTCTTCTGGCTCCCGTTGCCCCGGTCGCTCTTGGGCTATCCGATTGCTCCGGTGTATCCCTATCATTCACTGGGCCTGGTAGCCTAGGTGTGGCCGGTGTACCTGGCCCCGGGCTCATCATTGAATTGTTGGCCATGTCTACATCAGCTGAGGCATGTCGACCGTGCCTGGGATTTCTCATAATTGGTGGAGGTGTTGCGCTGTCACGATCCTCATCTACGACTCCTGTTCGGCTCATCCATGATGGAAGCCCCGTTGCGCCATTAACGTTCAGGGGATCAGTCTTGGATAGTTCAGAGGGTCCCATGTCTGAGTTTGAAGTCGGGGGTGGTGCGATACTCGACGATCCGGGCCCTGTTGATGATCGACGGAAAAACTTGGTGAACTTATTCTGAGATGGCTGTTGACCTGTGATAGGGGGATAATGTTTCTTCTTCGGATCTCCGGTAGACGACGCTTGGTTTTGTGTATGCAGTCCTGCTCTGATTTGTATATCGTCGCTGTTCCTCCTCCTGTGTCCCTTCTTTCGACCTGCCTTAGAGGTCTTGGGGTTGGTCGGCGGCTGACTCAACAGCAAAGCTTTTGGCTGCACTGCTGCTTGTGCGTTCAAACTTGAACGCCTGTTAGGTGGTGGTGGGGGCAACGAAGATGAAAAGAGCTCCTGTTGAACCGGAAATAGATCTCTAATCATGTCGGGATCAACACCTGTGGTTGCACCTCCAGAATGGCCACTTCCAGGCCCGTACATAGCTTCCATCGCCCAACTGCCCTTAGCTGTGTTCGAAGGAAAGCTGAACAGGTCAGGAGAGGCACGACCACCGTTATTGGTAGGTTTGGCGCTTTCGCGCATCCAGATATCGAGATCCGACTCAAGGGACTCTCCATCCGAGTCATCAGTATCGCTGTCCCAATCATTTCCTCGTCTATTAGAGATAGTTGTTTCGTCAGCGGAACGAGGACGCTGGATAGACCTGCCCCTGTTCTCGGCGTACGCTCGGTTGTTCAGTTCGATAATCTGAGCCGGGCCTCTGATAGCTCGCATAGGCTGCTCCAGGCGAACACCTGTAAACATTTCCACATTCACATCATTTTCAGATGCCTCCGAGAGAGCGCCATGGCTTTCTCTCATAGTGGAGTGCTTAGATAATGTCTCGTCGGAGTTCTGATACCGCGACAGAGTAGAGGTAGAGATGGTATCAGGCGTGGGTGGGAGGTTCTGGTCGTGTAGTCTGACACCACCAGGGGCATCGGTCATGACTCTTCGAAGCGAATCTCGCTTCTCCTCCTTAGTGCGCCGATGGTTAGGAGACACAACAGCACGACCGGCAAACACAGCGGAACCATCTTGATCTTGGCTCTGTCGTCCGTCCGTCTTCTTAGGCAGATAGTTTCGGCTAGTCTTCTGCGAAGGAGAGCTGTGCTCGATAACATTATTGATCGAGTCGAACTGCGCTTGTCGAGTCGAGAGCGAGTTCGATCGAGCTGATCTGCTAGCCGAGACAGGAGATCTGGCAAATGCTGTCTTTGGCCGGTTGATAGTGCTTGCTTTGGCTGGTAGGCTAACGGCACCATTAAAAGCGATAGGCTCATCCGCCTCTTGAATATCACTGTTCACATCTCCTTTGGATCCGTATACACTAACGAAAGAGCTCTCGCTCAAGACGCTCACGCTCGGACTACCCGGACCGGTGCCGCGGCCGTTATCGACGTCACCAGGACCTTCAGGGACCTGCGCAAGACTGAGAACACTGCCTCTAACCCCAAGATAAACATTTCGTAGGTTCTCGGTCGTCTCACTACGGTCGGATAGAAAACTCGGCATGCGGGTGATGGCCTTACCACCTCCCATTTGCATCATCATATCCGGCGACTGCGTGGATGGTCTGGGGTCTTCGTAGCATGGGTCGAACGTGGGTCCTGCGTACTGGCCTTCAGCTTCAATCTGCTCGATGATAGAGCGTTGTGTAGAAAGTTGCTCTAGTCGGGCTTCGAGATTGACAATCATGGTGACGGCCTCCTCAATTGCCTTATCGCGCTTCTCCATCTCTTGTGAAAGATAGTCATTTGTCTCTTCAACTCGTGACTTTTCCCTCTCAAGAGTCTCGACCTTATCTTCCAGCGCTGTTTGTCGTTCTCGGCGATGGTACAACTCCAACTTGAGGTCAAAATTCTGTTTGTGGAGCGAGGATATGACCTGTTTCTTGTTAGGCCCGAACTATATGGAGAGAAATATGACCAGCTTACCTGCTCCATGTCTTTAACCCCCAGTCCCTTTTTCTTCGGCGCCTCATTCCCGGCAGCGGATTGAGGTCGGTGTCCTTCGATCTCCATTATCTTCATGGGGGAACTGAGACTCCGACTAAATTCGCCCGAAGAATTGACATCTGTATTGGCACGCGACCATGTCGACGACCTGTCACTTTCTGCTTGACGAGATTGTTGAAGCTTTTCCTGGAGGAACGATGATACGACTGTCTGCCGTGTCGATTCGCTGCTAGCTTCTCTAGTCAAGCGAGGCATTCGAGCTGCTGTTCGTGGGGTTGTACTGGATGGTCTTTCGCAAGTAGCATGATAAAGTCTGTGGGAATGTTGCGACTGAAATAGTCCAGGGGATCCGGGCGCTTGTGAAAGGCTGCTGTTTGCGGTATGCATTGTGGCTCTCGTATTAGTGGTGCTTGTTGAGGATCGAGAAGCGGTCCTCCCGTAGGAAGACCGCGAAGGTGGTCGGTCCATAATGGAATGTACGGTGGATTGGTATTATGTATAAGTTGATTAGGTGTCGCTTGTAGGTGAACCAATGTGAATTGGTGCTGTCGCAGAACACAACTGTTCAAATGCAGATAAGTGCCCAGGCCCGAACCCAAGAACAAGATGCAATGCAGAAGTTCGTGAAATATGGATAATATGATGGCAGAGACGACAATGCGATAATGCAATCGAGGTGTCCGTACCCTGTCGGAATTCGCCGCGTGTCTCTGTGTTCAAATCACAATGAGAGAAGTTTGATTCACTTCATCGCGAATTATGCCCAACGGTCTTCGGGTATGGTCGCAGGAAGCGATATGATGTAGATTAAACGATGCTGTCTTGGGGTTGTGGCCAATCGGTTGTATGAGACCTATCAATATGTGCAGTCCAATTGTAGTCGAAGCAAATGGAGTTGTCGCGAATGAGTATGTACAATCTTGATTCGTTTGCGTGAGGGATTGGGAGACTGAAGATGTCACGTCGAGGAAGGGTTCCGTAGGAAGAGCAGGTATTTGGTATCGAGCAAGTTCACAATGCCGACGATCAAATGAATTGACAATAGCAGCAAGGGAGAGAATAGCAGCCGAGCTAATTCAAATTTCGCATGAGTGAGGAAAGAAGAAACACGAGGCTGCTGTGCGTTGCGGCGCAAGGGAGTAGGTACGTAACATGTAAGGGTTGGAGGGGGATCAAAGACAGACGAGGGGGAAGATTCGCAGGGGAGTCGGAGAGGTCGATCCAATCTCGCCGGTTTCTTTCTAGGTAAGAGTTGGGGGGAGATGCAGACTTGGATGGTGAAGATCACCGGGCACAGGAGAGCAAGAGGTGCAGAGAAAAGAAAAGAAATTCTGAGTGTGAGGATATGGCCTGAGATTCTCAAGGTTCTGGTGTTCTAGTCTTATTGGTAAACCTCCCACCGCAGCTGCCACCAAGATAGGTCGGGCAAATCAACATGGGCCAATCGTCGCATGGAGTTCATTCCAATCCAGAGACCGATTCCTAGCTCGTCCAGCGTCCACAGTGGATGTCCCCGCATTAGCGCTCCAGCTCCAGGGCAAGCTGCAGCGAAAGTCAGGCACCAGACTTTTTTAGTTCCAGGTCTCTACTGTTAGTGCCGGGAGTGAGAATGTGTTGGGTGCCTTTGAGGCTTTGAGTGTGGGTGGTGATGGGACTGCTTGAGTGTGGAAATGCAAAAATGCATGGGCACAGACACCTCTTGCACTGCCGAGCTAGACCTTGTCTGACAAGAAATGCAACTTCACTTCTGCCAACTTCCTACGCGTCTTAATTTAATCATCCTTGGACCGTGTCTTGGACGTGTCAGCGTGCGACGTGCGTAAGGCACCATTCAAACTCGTGCCCAGGATAACTGACGGGGTCTCCGGCTGAAGAGTGGGGGATCTTGCCATATCTTGACGAGGAGACGACACGACTAGACAAGAGTCCTTGACATTGGTTCGCCTTGTGTCCGTAAAATAGAACCAATGTCATGCCCTAGCCTGGGCCTGTGCTTGTTTATTCACGATGGTTACCAGAGCAAAGCTGTCACCCAATCTCTCCATCTTGGGTTCATCTTTATGCAAACGAATAGTCTTTTTCCATCCCGTGTCTTGTCAAATATTCCCCCTCATCTTCTTCACATTAACGTATGTACCCTCCACTAACAACCTCTACCTCCCTGCCCATCACAGCCATCACTTCTTCTCGACTCCACCACCGCCAATCATATCCGTTTCCACCGGCCTGGGGAGCATGGACCCCCGGGTGCCGGCGTGCGGGCCGTGCTCCGAGTAGGGGTACGCAGGGGAAAGGAAACTCAGGTCCCCCCCCCATGTCGTCACTTTTTGCTCTAGATAAAGCGCTTCACTCGCTGTGACTGTGATTGTGACTGGCTAAGGGTTTGCTTTTTCGAGGGAAGCTAGTCTTCTCAAACTGGCTTGAAGAGAGCACACATGCAGTAAAGGTGCTGGGATCGGCAATACCAACGTTGGTCGTGTCAAGCCGTTGGGTTCGCAGCTCATCCCCCATGCTTTTGTTTTAAGTTGTCCTGGCCATTAAGCAACGAACTGAAACTTCCAGGGCAAATGTCTCACCCCGATTAACCATAACTCAAGAACTTCAAGGTCCAGTTATTATAGCAACATCTCGTATTCTTCCCTCAAGAATCCACCAGAAGAACAAAGTTGGATTTTGCAACCACTAAAACCAGTCCGATCTCAAGTTTGCTATGCATCGGTCCGCTTAAGACGGTAGTTAGTAGTTAGCTTCAGGCTTCAAGAAAACTTCCGTCCCGTCGCAACCTAAGCCCCTCAAGCTACCCACGGAAAAAAACTCTAACTTATGGAGTTAAACCTTTGACGGAAACGGTCGGTTCTCTTAGACAAAGCCCCTTCCGATTTCTTGTCCGATTGCCGCGACTTATCTCACTTCAGTCACCACTGACACGAGGCTTTCAACCCCTCGCGAAGTTACTATCCTATCCTACCCACAATTTTACCAAAACCATCTTTATCTATTAAACCTTCAGCAAGGGTCGTTTTTAATCGTATCTTGTCCTATCCGTTAAAGTCACTTGTCTAGATGTAGCAAAGTGGGATGGACCCTGGGTCCAACGGCTGAGGGGTGCATACCGCCTGGACCGCCGCAGCGCGCAATCGTACAACTTTACATGAAGAGTGGTGCAATTAAAGCAAATGCTGTCAAGCGGTCAACAGCAGAGCAGATGCCTCTTGCTGCCATATTGCACTATTGCGTCTCACAAATGGCACGCTTAGACAAGATTCTGAGCCGCAATCACGTATCCATACCCTGCGATAGACCTATCCCCTTTAGACCATCAAGAACTGACAAATATCAAGACAGCCAGCTTTGAATAAAACCACTTAAAAATCAGGGCATCTCTTTGTTCTAACGGCATGGCGCACAGCCATCGCACATATCGGGAAACGCCATTGACCACACGCCAACTGTGGCATTCCATCACCTTTGCCACGCCATATTGCGTCCAGATAATTGTAGTTTCCTGGCAGGTACCCTTCCGCAAGCATCATCGTCACTATGGCAGCCTTCCTTAAACTTCGTCAAGATGTAACCGGGCGCGCTGTATCGCGTCAGGTTATCTTCAGTATGGAGTATGGACCCTTTGCGTAGTGGCTGAAGGGTGATGCATTTTGGTGTCGCGTTATGGACGTGATCGTATGATACAGCATTTTGCTCCTATCATCACTCCGCGAAAGGATGTACCAAGTTAGGGCGTTCCAGACTCGTGAAAAATAAAAGTACCTAGGTACATTGCCGCTTCTTTCACTTCTCGTTGCAACTACCGAGACATCGCCCCTCGCCTCGGTTATGTATCTCAAACAATATCATCATCTAGGTGTATGATTAGGGGCAAATCCCTACTATGACCAGCAATTAACTTGCACTGTCATCAGATGAATGAATGATTTGACAACTTCACTTCCAAACTCAATATATGGCATTGGGTGTGAAGACAGTTAACGTGAAACAACTTTTATTCAGATAGTAGTATGACAACTTCAAAAGCCAACTACCGAGACACGGCTGTATGGTTGGGAGAGTAGTTCAAAGCATTGGCATATGTTTACGAGCACAAGTCGTACAACTCATGGGTCCTAGATGGCACAAGTTCAATCGCGAGTTTTTGTATATGGGAGTTTGCATACGTACATCCAACTTGGTGATTCTATAGTAGACCAGCTGTAATGTGGATGTCAGTGTCCTCAAGCTCTTGGTCATTTCTATAACCTCCATCGCATCTCTTCCACGCATAACCCATTAGATATATAACTTGTGACTTCCAAAAGTATAAACAGAATTGCTGTGTTTCAGAAAGCAGCTCTTCAGTCAGACGTAGCGAGATGGCCTACGTACGTCCGTTCAAACACCTACCCTAAGTCGTTCGAATGATGAACCCCTTGAAAGATCATCCATATACCTCAGCACACGAACTATATACAGCCAATAGAGTCAAGTCAAGGTTTCCAGCCGTTCATCAGATTCATGTAGTGAGCAATACTTTATATTCACGCTATAGTAAACGCCGTGTAGTCCGTGTACCTAATCGTCCTCCTCAAAGAATCTCCCTTCTCTACAAATCATCTTTCTTAAAGAATTTCTCCTCGCTACCCACGGTTGTATCCTCATCATTCTGACTATCCCCGGTGTCCTTCTTTTCCGCCTTCGCTTTGGCCGCAGCTTCATCCTTCTTCACCTGTGCCTTGTTCTTAGCAAGCTCTTCATCGTCCGCGTCGATATATCCTCTCAGCTCCTTTTCACCCCCTGGAAGCTCCACGAGCTCCAGCTTCCATCCAAACTTCCCTGCCAGCTTCTTCATTCGCTCCGTCATGTCTTTGACCAAGGACGGCTTGAGCTCTAGTCGTTCAAGTTCTGCGGTATCTAAAAGCTTTACGTCACCACCATCCTCCTTGCTCTTGCCCGATGCAACGACTTCGAGGAAGCGCTCGCCATCTGTATCGGTGTTGGTGAAGTAACTGCGCGGGGGCGCGAGCTTGGCGGGTGGTTTGCCTTCCTCGTCGGCACCAGAAAGGACATTGCGAGCGCCTACAATGACACCGCCAATGTTAACCGGTTCCTTGACGACATCTTCGGGCTTGGCATCTTCAGATTTGACTTCTGGATCCTCCTGTTTCAGTGGCTCCTGCGCTTCGGAGTTCTTTAGTGGTATCGTTTGGTCCAACAAGGGTGTCGTGTCATGTTCACCAACAATAAGTTGGCATTGAATGGGGTTCGCCCTGGTCTCCTCGGGTGGTAGGAAAGCAACGTCGTTGCAGAGACGTGGTGTATTGACGACCATCAAATACGCGCAGATGGTAACCTCCTTGATCCATCCGATTCTGTCGCTCTTCATTCCCGGCACACAGTGGTACTGGACTTCGATCGTTCGCTCCCTTCCTGTCAAGTCGCAGACTGTGCCTCCTTCCAACCTCTGGACGAGATATCGCTGGTCACCCTTAATTTGCAGTTCTGCTGGAGGTGGAACTTCTTGGCCATTCTTCTTTGCTTGGTGTGCAGCGCTGGCTGGAATTGCAGGAACCTTACCAAGCGTATAATCTGCTGTGTGAGGGTCGCGCTTGGGAGGCTGGCCGTTTGGTATAGATGGAAGGGCGTGAAATTGAACAATCTCGCGGTTGTTGCAGAAGCTGTAACTCCACCACCCAGACATGAAATAAAGACACGAGTCTTCTAGTTGAGAAAGAAGCTCCCATCCGCTGGCTGTCGCACGGCTGAGTTCGCGGGCTTCCTCTGCCTTCGCTAGCTCGTTGGCCGTCTTATTCTCAGGCTCGGGGGGTTGTATAATGGGTATAGAGCAAAGATATTCGTGGGGTGGTAGTTTCATAAGTTCGTATGTATGCGAAGGACCAGTTTGGTCCTGGTCACTACCTTCATTGTCGCGCCCGTCAGCTTCCCGAGCTTGATTGAGCGTCGATTGCGCAAAGTCGGCAGAGTATGTAGGATGTTGACTATCGAGGAGTGAATGGGCATCTTTCTCGGAGATGTATTGGTTGTCGAACACAACTTCAAACTACTAACGTTGAGCATCAAGACAAAGGTACAGTTGGTATCAGCGAGGGGTAGCTTACCTGGGGAAAGGTCAACAAGTCCTCGTGTATGCTGAAACCTGGGGAACGAGCTCCGACGAGCTGGACTGTAGCCAGGAGAATAAAATTGAAGCGGCGCATTATGCCGTAATAAGCCGGGAATAGCTCACATAGAGCTCAAAGGGTATCAACGTGAAAATATCAAGCCAACGCAGCGAATTCTACTATTACTGATTCCGAGCGTTAGTGGGAGAGGTGTCATGATGGACCGCGCTGTGGAGTTTCGCCCACGCCATCATCTCACTAAATCAGCCGGTGTTTTGCCGATAGCAGCTAAGCTAAACGCCCTCGCAATCCAAACCAAATGCTATCCGACAACTGCTTCCGGTCACCGTGAAGGATCCTTGCGCTGAACATTTCATCTCATCGCAGGCTGGATACCTATATCGGAGTCTAGGAGATGAAGAGGGGCCAAACATCGGTAACGCCGTTGAGGAACAATTAATAAGAATCCCGTCAATCTGGACCTGCTGACCATTACATCACAGCTCATCTCTCTTCGTCTCCCTGAAAACAACTACACAGACCTCTCAGTCCTGAAAGGTGGAACGATGAATAGTCATAATCTTCACTCTACACAGAAATACCAGCATGAGCGAAGTTGAGATGGCATTATCGCGGCAATAAAGGCCTAAACGCCAGACACTTGTCAACACATGCCCTTCATGGGGATATCCCGGCTTCAGAGCAAGCGTTTGTCAAAGCTTCCATGACTTGTACACGTGTCGCGCGGAGGTTTAACGATAACGTGTTCGTGGTTCGGACGATGGACAAATCGCAAGGTTCTTCTCCGCAAGATTCACGAAGTTTCAGGTTACGATCTATCTCAAAGTTGTCGGCCCGCCAGACCTTGGATGAGGACAATTACAGCCAAAACCCAGCGAGATGAAATTACCGTTTCCCATTATTGGTTTGTTGTGACGTAGGTTGTTGTTGCTGGACAGCACTAAATGATCATCATGGCATGATTTTGAGCTTTGTTCTCAAGGGGATCCCAGTCATATTTTGGTTTCGCTTGACTGCCGAGTTTTGACTCAACGGCTCACAACCTAACGAGTACCGGCAGGAGTTTGTACATACTCTCGTTATGGATCATCATGGCTTGTCTTATGCATCAGCCCTAGTAAATGCTGATTTGGGTTCGTTACTGGACTTACTTATGCGCTAGGACGGGTTGACGTTGAATGAATGTCTCAAACGCAGGGTCTCCTGGTCACAAGTGCTTTTCCTCCAGTATTTCTGGTTAGTATTAACGCTATGGCTCAAGGTACGCGCAAGACAATGGGCTGTGCGTTTGAATGTGTAATAGATGCAGGGTAGTTGGAACAAAAGGTCCAGCAGCAATCAGTCCCTGACGAAAATCACAGAGGTTGAAGACTAAAGACTAATTGCGAATCACACTCTATTAAAATTACGATGGAACGTTACTTGAGAAATAGCAACGTGAGCCAGATACGGAATATGGTTCTGGGTCATGGAGGATTGAAATGAACTGAAAGCGAAGTGCTTGCATACATTGTACATGATCCTGTATGCGGCATCTCCACCTAGTCGTCCAAATATCATAGCTCGACTCGACCCAGTAATCAACATGGTTGAAAGGCAAGCCGATTGTCGGATCGCAGGAAAAATGCCAACGCATCAGTGAGTCCGTGATGGGGACTTTACGTTACACGTGCGCCAGAGCCCGCACGTCCAGGAGGCAATCAATGGGACAATTTCATCAATGATCTACAAAATATCAAGTCGAGACGGGGGTTGAGCCTGCATGATCTCCGCAAGGAAAGATGAGGTCCAAGGGGGGGAGCCTGTGAGCATAGAGAAAGTGGAACTTTAGTCACGACTCAAGTCTATCTAGCCCATACAATATCCATTGCAATCTTCAGAGTTTGTTCCGGAGAAAAGGATGAAGAAGATGTAAGACATTGGACCCATTGGTCGACGACGAGCCCGAGCTATTGACCCGGGGCCACGTTCCGCGAAGAAACGGTTTCGAGATTGGCGCATTGCGTGCATGGGCACGGGCATAGGCCTGAGATAGATGGTCAAAGTTTCAAACTATAGCGCGGAGCTTCATGGACGAGCAAATTGCTGCCGTTCCTGCGTTGGGAACAGAACCACAGTCCAGCATCAGATAAATAACGCCAAGGCTTTTGGAGGTTGAGTCAGAAGAAACAAGCTGGTGCAAATGCCTGCATGGTACGGAGTGCACAATACTCGGGCGATCCTCTGACCAAACAGAAGAGCCCAGTGTTAGTGGTAGATGCTGGTAATGAAGATCATTAGGTCTAGACTGCGGTGGTAATACAACCATCGTTCGTCCTGGTTAAGACACAAGATGATCATCAGCGTCGGAAGGCACCTAGTCCTAGTTTCCGTCGCATTGGTTATCTCAGACTTAGAGCAGACAAGACAATACGAAGCCAAGAAGAGGGTGTCATTTTGCTGCTTCTTCTTTGGATCTGGTGAAGGATTATCTCTGTCCCGTCTAACGTTGGCTATGGTGTCGTCCGCCTCACTCTGCGCGTCCGCGGGAGCCAATCGAGACATGTTGTGGGGGTGCCTGACCATGCTCGACAGCCAATCAATGGATGCCCCGTCTCAGTGATTGCCTCGTTTTGCGTAAAGAGGTGGGTGCTAAAAGGAGATGGAGTGTGGGTTTGTGCAGGGATTCTACCCGTTGGAGATGGGATGTTGAAACCAAACCCGTTTTGGGGGGCTCTGATCTTCTGGTGATGGCATCTTTATGTGAGAGCTCAGTTGTGCTGAGGTTGAAGATGATAAAAAGAGTCATATGGGTAGAATGTTTGTCACGATCGGAAATGAACCTTGAGGATGGATTGAATCGATAACATTTTCCCACAACCCCAAACTTCAAAGCAAGGGTATTCAGCTGAGCATGTCCAACACGTACGTCGGCGGCACATTGATACTATTAATGACAGGGAAAATGGTGATCAGCGTCCCGCCGCCAGCCGGCTCTTGGGGTTAGTGTTGAGAATTCAGTACCGCAACTGATCTCGCCTACCTATGAGATAATCTCATTATCAGTGTGCGACTGTGCGTCTGTGAGTATTATGTTGCAGGGCTGAAAATAGCAGGTAATAGCGCTTGAACATCATGTTTAATCTACCTATGCTGAACAAACTTAGATACATGACCTGCCTTGTCGGGAATATCCTCAAACAAACTAAACCGAAACTGCCAACAACGACGACACCACCCACGGCACTAGACAGACTTTCATTGCTCGTCCCCGTGTCTCTTCCGGGACTTGACAGCAGCACCTGGCAGAAAAAAACGTGCAGCCGGTCAATGATTTAGTGGGTTAGCGCATGACAACTCCACCACGCTGCCAAAGAGAGAAGAAGAATCGGGCAAATTGAATTGCTTAGCTGCGGTTTGGCCTCTCTCCTACGATTTTAGTATCTGATCCAGAGCCCGAGCCCATGCCATGCTTTAATGGTGCCCAGTTTGCTTGCGCTTTGGTGTGTGGGATGAGGATGAGTCGGGGGATGACCATGACATCCCGCAACATAGTAACTCGTCGATGTCCTTAGTTGTATTTGCTTTTTCCGACTGCTTCTAAGCTGCGTACCCTGTAGCAGGGATTGAAAGGATGCCGTCATTGCTTTGACCCTCTGTTCTGCTTTTGCTTGTGTTTGCGCCATATCACATTGCTTCTTCTTGTCTCCTTTTCTTTGATTGTTTTTACTTCTGTTTCCTCGTAGTCATGAACCATGCTGGGGATGATGATGCTGTGCCCCCCATTACGTAGGCTCTTAGGAATGAAAGACGGCGGTCGGAAACTGGGAGATGTGAGGTATCAGAGAATATGCGGCTTGCCGTTTGTCTGACCTGTAGGTTAGGTAGGAGAAAAGTCCTAGAATGAGGTGCCTACTAATTATTGAGAGACGGGATCAAACCCAGCATTCCCCGGGCTTCCCTCGACGTCCAATGTACAACAGCAAATGACACAGCCCACCGCTTTTGATGCAGCTGAGCCTCTTGCGTGTAATGGCAGAAAAAGAGATGCCTCGTTTCAAAGCATCTCGTGGACAGCCAGCATAGGTTGATGAGCTGTACTCCGTACGCGCAATAAGATCAAAGTTGGTAGTGGTCGCAGCAAGCTAGACCTGACCAGAAACAACTCTGAGCATCCAATCGCTGTGAATATAACAGCTCTCACATCCACCGGGCGTCAGCGACATGGGTGGTTGAGTTGGCTCTTCTTTTTTTGATATGAGACGTTATGGATCCTTTTCCTACCCGGGGTGTTTTATTAGTGTGGATGAGAGCTTTGACTCGATGGGATGCATGGATGCTTGGTGTTGGGCTGTTTTCTCCAGCGGCCACCGAGCATTCCGGGCAGTTTTCAGTGGTTGCTTCTGCTGGAGTGACCGTTGGCCTAGTGGGTGAACTGCCTGTAAGGGGAAACACACGCGCTGTCAGTCCAAACTCAATGTTAATGTTAGTGACTTGTCCAGTCGCTGTCGTCGTCGTCACGCGTCCTAACTTCTCCGTTCCTTCCACCTTTCCCGTCTGACACTGGCTCGGTCCACTTTGAATCCCGCCCACGAGTCTCAATCATTTTCATGGTTGTTTCAATCTCGACTACAACGGCATTTGTTGAAGCCGCATCATAACCATCCCCACAAGCTTCTTTTTTGCGACAAGTCTATTGTCTTAGCCTACTTAAATCTTGGTCTTACTACCGTAGTAAGTGGTATCTCTTTTCGTTCATCGTCGATCAGGCCATTCGGGCACTACCACCACAATCACTCTGTCTGTCTGTCTGTCTGTCTGCCTAACAAACGCAAGCAAGATCGCCCATCACCAACCAGAAACATCGCAGCTTGTCTGGAATCTCCTTGTCGAAACACACCACCAAGACGCACGCTACATCATCATCATCACACACACATCCACACCCACGCCCGCGCCCACGCCCAAAACGCTGCAGTCACTGCACTGCATTTTCAGCCAGGCCAAGCCTAATTTGACCGCTCACCCACAGACATCCTTTCGTCAAGCACCCTACACACCGCAGGACGCAGCTACCGCCCAGTCCCACCACCCTTGAATATCCTTCCAGCATCCTTGCAACATCCCTGCGAGATCAGAGTGGGGATTGGAAGCCTCATTCAGAGTGACTGGCCGCCTGTTCTCTCCATCCTGGCTCACTATTAATCCTCCATCCCATCCGCGTCTCATTCACCTTCTTTTCTTCGTCGTCTCTCTTGACTCCCGTTATCCCACTTTTTAATCTTTCGCCTGTGGCACGCCTAAGCCTTAGACTCTTACTTGTCCTCATTACCTATTCAATAGTTCGCCTCGGGGTTTTTCACTTCTCCAGTCTCCAAGACTTTTGCTCAGCATCCACTCGCCTTACTTACACCAACACACCTCGACGTATCAAGGCTATCCCGTCTTCGAATCTGTTGTCCTATCTGAAACAATAATTCATTATATCTTATCCACACAAACATGAATTTACAAGGAAACAAAACTGTCGAGGAGCTACAACGTCAGCTAGAAGCCGTTAACGCACGGAATTCACAGCTCGAGCAGTTCGTGCAAAGTCAACTCAGAGGAGATCCTGCAGTATTGGATCAAGTCGCCCAAAATTTCCAGGCACCCTTTCAAATCTCCAGCAATGCCGTCTCAAATTCACGAAGTAGTGGTCTCTCTCGTAGCAAGTCGACCATCACATACCCTACCCAAGTGAAGTCTGCCATCACGGTAATATACCCTAAGCCTTGCGCCATCTCCATTGTCTAACCAAACCATATAGGAACGACATATTGGCCTTCAGGCACATAAGCGCGAGAGGAGAGCCTTTTCTCAACAGTCCAGCTCTGCCCTTCCCATGAGCCGCAGTGTGTCAAATCGTTCAGACTCGCACATGCCTTTCTCACAAACTGGCAACCGCATCGCTCCTTTGAGTGCTTCCATGGACCGATTCAGCTCTCCTCAAAATGAGTCAACTAGCCTACCCCTCGAGGGCGCATCAAATCAACTACCTAGTGTTCAGGAGAACCAGCCTCTACTCAACATCGGCATGGACCCCGAAGATTTCCTAAAACAGTGCCCCGAGCCGTGGGTTGGCCCTCAGCACTACGACACAACCTACTCGGGACTCGCTTACAACCTGGCGCCCGACAACTCGTTCTCTAGCCTTTCAAATGCTCCCTGCAGTTACCCCATGTCTTCGGCCTGCCCCTCCATGATCTCGGGTCCCTCTGCTGCCGAGGCTGGAAGCCCTCTGACCCGACAGAACAGCTCTTTCGACAACTACGGCATTGGCATGGAGCGCATGGAATCATCTCAATCTCAGGCTGATGCGCTCTATGTCTCTGATCTTTCCCCCGATCCCGCCAGCATGTACCCCACCGGCAAGCAGTACACTTCTGAGCATGACCTGTTCGGTCTCGGCGCCAATCTCTCTCCCGCCAATGTCCAACAGTACATCGACGCCCATGGAAACACTTTGATGACATCGCCAGAATCTACCGACATGGAGCGCTCTTGCTCCAACACCAGCATGTCCAGTGTTCGATCAAATGCCTCCAACCTTGAACGTCGAGCAAAGGAAGCTCGTGAGCGTGTCCTTCAAGCTGCCAAGACCATCCAACTCGCCCCGAAGCCGAAGGATGAACTTGCCAGGAACGAAGCCAACTTGAACACTGCCAACAAAGAGCCTAAATTGCCTGTCAACAAGAGCAACTACCAGCGCCCCAAGCACCCCAAGGTCTACTGCACTCAGTGCACTGAGCACCCTGACGGCTTCCGAGGTGACCATGAGCTTCGCCGACATGTCAACGCCAAGCACGAGGGCACTGTCAAGAAGTTTGTCTGCCGTGATCCTGCGACCGTCGGCATCGAGACCGGTGTCAAGGCTGTCAACCCCTTGTCCAAGTGCAAGGCATGCATCTCTGGGAAAGAGTATGGTGCTTACTACAACGCCGCTGCGCATCTACGACGTACTCATTTCAAGCCCAAGACTCCCCGCGGCAAGAAGGGTGCTAACTCTGATGAGAAGCGTGGTGGTAAGGGTGGAGGTGATTGGCCCCCCATGTCCGAGTTAAAGGCCTGGTTCGTCGAGAAGAAGGTCAAAGTTGACTTCAACGATTCTCCCATGCCTGATCAAGATGATGCCGACGACATGGTTGATGGTGAGACTGAAGGTTCAATGCCTCCCCAAATGGACATGTTCCAAGGCATTGGTAGCAACATGAGCCCATATCATATGGAGACTGGTTATGATCTTGCCGTCGACGGTGCCGCCGACCCCGCTATGATGGCTAGTGTCAATGGCGAACTTGGTATTCCCGCTCCCATCTCATCTGCCTCCGGCAACTTTGGTTACGCAACCTTCAATGGCTCACCCATGGGGCTCACTGATAACTATGCTTTTTCCGAGCATGCCAATTCCGCCTATGGCTCTGCCCTCTCATCCTCTAACACCATCACTCCGGCTACTTTTCAAGACATGTCTCATTTGAGCATGCATGACACTGCTCTATGGGCCGCTTGAGCTATTCAAACTACGAGCATTGATGATGAAACCCATCTTCTTACGTCGAAGTTGTCCCTATTTCCACCGGTTGGTGTGCTGTATTGATGACGTCTCAACGTCAACCTGTCGAGCACCCTTGTGCCCCAGGGGATGATAGTTGCATAAGAAGAAAACCTCCCAAAAAAAACTACCGCGCGTCCGAGCCCGAGTCAAAGATGAGTCGATACGATACTGACACATCTGGGCAATGCAAATGCTCGGTTTGTGCCGTTCTGGTGAACGAGCGCATCAACTCTTTCATGAGCAAGGATCCCAAACTTGCTTATCTCGTTTCCAATTCACCTTCACACATTATGATTTTCAGAGAGTCTGTCTTATGATTTCTGTTTCTATTTTTCGCTATCTCGACTTTTATTTTTTACTTTCTTTTTCTTTACCGTCACGGCGTCGATGATTACCTTTTCCTAGTTTCTTTTCAGCAGTCTTGGCAAACTGAACTGGTGGATACGTTCAAACTGGCTGTGACCCTAGATGGGCGGCCTACGAGGTTCGACCGCTCAGAGCGGTGCGACACCTATACGTTTATTCAGCGTGATCGAAAGTGCTTCATCGCGTGGCTACGATATATACTGGGCCCGGGTCGGTAACTGGGTGGTTTTCCCTGCAGAGGAAAAAGAGGAGTCTTGCATTTTTATTATCCTGTACATGACATGGGATGAGGAGTTTAAATGCTGTTGAGCATTGAGCACGGCGTTTTTGTTTGTGGGGTCAATGTCCAACAGCGCTCAACCTCAGGACAAAGAGGCATTGAGTCGGTTGTGTTTACTGATTAGAACAGAAATGGGATATGTTCCGGGGATATTACACTATTGAGGTTTTTAGAATCTGAAGGGCATGCTGGGAAATGTTGGAGCTTTCTGCTTAGTTGGAACAACACCGAGCGGATATAGTGGTTTAGTACCATTTGCCTACAGATAGGAATCAGGAACCTCGGCTGGCTTCCAGGCGTAGGAGTCGGAGTCAGTAATAGACTGTGCTGGAAACGCACGCATTTATCCCTGCATATGCTGCTGTCTGTGTGACTTTGCATTTGTTTGCATTAGTTGAAAGCAATGATTCTTCTATTCTGCATTGATGTATTGCAGACGCGTAGTGCCTGTAGGCAACTCATGGGTATCTCAATTCTAGTCAACATCTCAACTTCATGTCTTCTTGACCTTGTCCGTCCACTCCTTAGCTCCTTTGACACCCTCGTGTCCTCTTCTAAATAACCCTCTCTCCCACTCCTCAAGCCCTCTCAAGAATTCTGCATTACCTCCCGTGCCCTCATCAGCCTTCCTTGCATGTAGCCCGACCTCGCCCGCCCTGACAACAAACGTCTTCCTCAACACCTCTGCGACATCCTTCTCATCGAACAGATCCAGCATGCGCACGCCCACGCCATAGAAGTGCGGACTCTGGTCGCGGAGGGGTACGGCGCGCGGGTCGGCTTTCAGAGCTGACAGGACAGCGGTGGAGAGGCACGGCGGCAGGTTGAGAGTCAGCGGCGCGCTGGATGTTGGCGTTGAGGCGAGGGCAAGCATTTCGGCGAGCCAGAGGGGGAGGGTGAGCGGTGTGTTGGCTTTCAGGCCGTGAGGGGAGTTGTCGAGATGGCCGAGGTAGGGGACGTCTATTTCGAATTGGCAGGGGACTTTCTGCATCATAGTTAGTATTTGATCGGATGTTTCTTGAGAGAGTAGTGCGCTACCTCTGCATCCGTGAGGATGGCATCGATATCGTAGTATGACATGTTTGCGGTCTAGTCAAAGTTGAACTTTTTGGTGTTTAGTTTACCTGTGAGAGGGAGACGCGTAGAGGGGTTCAATCCCACGCGCCGATGACATAATCTCAAGTTCACTACCCTACAGATAATTGACAAATAAACGAGGTAGAATAAACATCAGTTCCCATCTGTTTGTCATCTATCGGATATTAAGTAGAGTCGATAGCGTTGAATCCATATATAGCGATGCTGTTGTATCGCATGCAAGCTGGTCTTCAGTTGCGTCATTCGTTCGGGAGTGCGAGATCGGCACAGCGGTGATCTCGGAGACATGGGGGATTCAAATTCATCTCGAGAGCTACCTTAGGATTTGATTCCAAATAAATCAGAATTTGGTTCCATAGAAATACACAATTGGGTGATATGATATCGCTATTCGGTACTTTGAACGTCACCGAGCTCAGCCGTAGCTCAACTTCATGATCATGATTTAGTTAGGCTTTCCAGCAGTTTTGCGCAATTGCAGCTGGAAAATGATGCCTCTGGTAGATTCACAACAGAGAATTCAAGGGTTCATATTATATCATTAATATGAACAAGTGTATTCGCAGACAAGAGCATAATTTAACTTTAAGTACGGATACGGATACTAAGATTATACAGGAAGCAACTCCAAAGCCACAACACCAGCCACTAACTATCAAGCCTCCAGGTGCAAGCTCTCTCAATTATGACGACACATTGATCCAAGCTCCTTCGGCAGTCCGACATTGCCGTCCCCGTCTTCTCTTTAACCAGAACAGCCCCTCCTCCTAAGCCATCCCTCTTTCAGTTTTTTTGACATCGCAACTCCATCCATATCACAACCAGTCAATCCTCAGTATGTTACCTACACTCCAATTGTCTCACCAGTGAGCAATCTGCTTCTTTCCCACAGTTGCTAACATCCTTCAGGATAATCAATCATGGCTTCCGCACTCCTCCGATCAACTCCCGCCCTCCGCGCCGGTCTGCGCACCCGCTCAACTCCCCTCGCCGCTATGGCTACCACCAGCTTCGTCCGTACCAAGGCCACTCTCCCCGACCTTTCCTGTAAGGCTCATCAATACCCCGTAGAATTCAGCGTCGCATAGCTAATCAATTGCCTAGACGACTACGGCGCCCTTGAGCCTCACATCTCCGGTCAAATCATGGAGCTTCACCACTCCAAGCACCACCAGACCTATGTCACAGGCTTCAACAACGCTACCGATGCTCTCGCCGAGGCCCAGCACAAAGGCGACGCAAAGGCTGCCGCATCCCAGGCTCCTCTGCTCAACTTCCACGGAGGTGGTCATGTCAACCACTCCCTCTTCTGGGAGAACCTTGCTCCTAACGGCAAGGGTGGAGGCGGCGAGCCTGAGGGAAAGCTCCTGACTGCCATCAAGAAGGACTTTGGCTCATTCGATGCCTTCAAGAAGCAGACAAACGCCACCCTCGCTGGTATCCAGGGCTCTGGCTGGGCCTGGCTCGTCAAGGACAAGAACTCGGGCACCCTCTCCATTGCCACCCGACCCAACCAGGACCCCGTTACTGGCACCCTTGAGCCCCTCCTCGGCATCGATGCCTGGGAGCACGCCTACTACCTCCAATACCAGAACCGTAAGGCCGAGTACTTCAATGCCATCTGGGAGGTCATTAACTGGGGCACCGTTTCCAAGCGATTCGAGAAGTAAATTATTTATGTGAACAAAGTTGAAGAATTCGAATGAGGCGAACGAGGCCGAAATAGCGATTAACTTGTACGTGGCTATGGTCGATGAAACGATCCCGCGTCATCTGTTTGTTTGTCAGAATATCGAGTGTGTATAGTACCACGAGGTTCAATAAAGAATCAATAAAGAGTAGCTACACTTGTTGCTTCCACCTAACCTTACAATATTTTATATCGTTGCACAATCGTTTCGCCATACCACGGACCGAAGACCAACTGATCCAAATGCCACAACTGGACCCCCAAGTAGCATGCCACAATACATTCCCACCGTCAAGGTTGCTGACACCTGGCTATGCCCTGATAGGCCGCCAGCTCTCCCGGAAACTCATCCTCGAATATGTCAGTTGCATAATCGTACCAATCACTGTTTTCCTCGATGGTTCTTGCTTCGAAGAAGCGCACATACTCCCACCAAGCTGGATACAATCCTGCGCAATCCCAACCAAGGATCCATGCGATGGTGTTGTTGGAGACGACAATGTTTCTAGGGCATATAGCCCCATGTGTGAGTACCACCGGATAATCGACTCGAAACTGCGATACCAAAGCTTTAGCCACCGGCTTGGGAACTGTTTCATAAAGGGTTGACATAAGCAGTGCCATGAACTGCTTCTGTTTGGGATCTTTACGAATAGCATAGTACGTGTGGTCTGGATGCTTGTCCTGCAGCAAGCTGTACTGTCCTGATTCGACCGATCCCAAAGTAGCGTCTGGACCAGCTCTACTTCCTTGTCGGATCTTGCGGATTATATTACGCAGTTGTCGGGCGTACCCATACTTCTCGTTCTTGTTCAGCCTGGGCCAGACATCCTCGAGCAGTTCGCCAACTATGGTACTAGAGATGGCTCTTCCGGCACCATCTACGCCTTTATCATGCAAGGATAAAGGGAGAGCTCGGGTGTAGCCCTGGGTTGATAGTTTCTCATGCTGGACCAGACCGGCTTGGGAAATACGAAAGTCGTATGTCTTTGGCTTGTTGAGAGTACCTCCCTTTTTGGCAGCAGACTGCAAGCAGAGAGTCAAAGTTCGGTTGCGAAGGAGTGATGTCAAGTACCGTGTGTTTTCGTCTGGCCGCGGAGCTGTGCACATGTCAACGACTGCCTGAACGAATGTAGTCCCTAATTTCTTACCATGACCAAGGGATTGAATCTGGGTATAGAACTCATCTGTCTTCTGCTTTTTCTTCTTGTTCCCCTTCGCCTCGTCCACCAAAACACTGGCGGGCCGCTTTACAGAGCCGCCTGTAGGCGGCATGGACTCTCTCAAACCTCGTCCAGGTGTAGCGAGGTTGGAGTTGGAAGCCATTGGCGAACCTTGAGATATCTGCGAGCCCCGGGAGGCGCGCAGAGATGCATCACCCAAGACGCTACGGTTGGCACCAGTCATGCAGAAAGCAGACAAAGAAGGGTCTTCGATCTTAATAGGGGATGCTGGATTTGTCAATTCTTCTTGGGCGGCGTTGGCGAGCATCTGAGCCCGAGCAGGATTCATCGTTTCCACATGAACAGTAGGCATAACAGACTCATCCAAGCCCGGGAGAGACATCGCTGAAGAGCTTGAACAGGCGTGACTCTGTAAAGGAGAGAAAACAAAAGAGACAAGTTTGTCGATCTATCAAAGGATCAAGCGTTTGTGCCCGTTCTTGCAAAGAGATAACAGCCGAATGAACAAGACAAGGAAGAGACAGGGTTGACAGAGAAAAGAAAGTGAAACCATGTCGATTCAAATATGTGAAAGAGACTCGAGGACTTAAGTGCCTTGCCAACTGGGTACTTGCTCGTCACTGTTCCTTCCTTTTGGGCAAGTGGATGCCAGATGCAGACGTTGCCTTGCACCTGCCAGAGCAGTGATATTGTAAAGTAAGGCACTACTCTGATTCATTGAACACCCCCCATAATGACGGGAGCACCCAGGTATGCTCATCAGAAAGAGTCTTTCAAATGCAAGGCTGAAAGGAATTTCTCATTCAGTACTGTTTACAGAACGTCTGAACACGGGAGCCTGCATAGGCAATCCATGGTGCCGATGGCAAACATCAACGCATCACCATGTAGCACCAGCGAACGGAGAAACACATAAGCAATATATTTTTGTCTTTGAAGCTCAACAGTAAAAAGCTACACTGGAGATGAGTGGAATTTTCTGACCCTGCAGGCAGACATATCATAAATCAACCAGCCGTTCCATCGTAGACTCGGACAACAATCCGAATAATCTTTTGTGACTGCTAACACACATACACGCACGTATATCTACTCCTTGACTTTCTCTTACCCCCGATATTTCCCGGTGAAATGGAATCTAAAACAAGCACCAACGGCTCATGATCATCTATTCGCCATTCTCCTGTACCTTCTCCTCATTCTTGCGTTGAGTGTAGTGACGAGGCAGGCGGTTCTCACCTTCGGAGTAAGGGTAGCCGGCTTCTTCACGAGCCATGTCGTTTACCCACTTCTCATCACCGCGAAGGCCTGGGCTCGTACCCAGCTCCTGAAACTTGGCAGCCAGGTAGAACCAGCCCAGAGCATTGCCAACCGTGCCGACCTCATCACTAACACCGGTCTTGGCTTCGTGGGACATCTTGGCATGAAGCTCGCTGTCGGTGTACAAGTCCATAAGGTGTCCAGCAACAGTTTTGTAGTCACCAGGGGTAACGAGGAATCCATTGACCTTGTCCTTGACCTGGAGAGGAATACCACCTTCATTGGAGACAATCACAGGAACTCCTGCATGAAGGGCTTCTGAGACTTTGATCTCAAAGCCCTCCCGAGTTGAAAGCTGGAGAATGACATAGGCGTTGGCGATGACCATGTTCAGAAGCTGATCGTTGGCATCGAGACGCATAACGCTGACGTCGTCGAGGAGGTGAGGGTAGTGGTCTTCTAGCTGGGTCATGGTCTGGTCAAAAATGATAGCACCATCAGGATCGTCAATGGAACCATTGCCACAGCTACAATAGTCAGTAATTTCATGTTTCGCATAGATAACGCAACTTACACGACAAGTTGAGGAATATCGGCGATATTGGCTTCGTCGCATCGACGGCGGAACTCTGCATATGAGTCGATGACAGTGGGGATACCCTTGGCAGGGTCGAATCGAGCGACCTGAGCAATGTACTTGCCTGTGAATTGGGTCAGTCATATTATACTTAACAAGGCAGAGTAAGATCTTACGGTTGGGCCACTCGAGTTCAGTCATACGCTGATTTCGGGACTGCTGGTTGTAGATATTGACGTAGTAACCGGTATCCCACTTGTTCATGGGTTTGTTGAGACCATCAATCCAGTCAGTGGTAGCGGGAAAGTATGCGACTTTCTCCTTTGGTACGTTGTGAGGGACGAATTTAGGGATTGGATGACTGATGAACATGTCGGACTCTTTGATGTTGCTCCAGAGGTAGTTCCAGATATCATTCTGAGGAGAACCTTCTTTAGCAACGAGATCACTTCGAATCTGGATGTGGGATCGGTAGAGAACTGGGCGATCGGGAGTGAGCCTCTTGATCATGGGAATAAGGCCAGGCATCTGAGGGTCATCAATCTACACTTGCCATTAGTCGAGTGCTTCTTACAATATCTTTACAGGGTTCCCAAGGTGCTGATTTAGACTTACAAAGATGATGTCAGCGCCGCCCTCCTGAGGGGGGCGGAGAGGACCGCCTTCAGAGAGCCAGTATCGCTTGGCATTGTCCTGAATCCAGTCGGTGATAGCTGCCTTTTCTGGGTCCGAGATACGTTGATCAGGGTGACTGACACCTTGAAGAATGTTGTGCTGGTTTTTGGTGATGCGGAATACACCAGGTCGCGGCTTGGGAACTGTAATAATTTTAGAGAACAACTCCGTGGTAAATTGATAGAGAGTGTAGGAACATACCATACCAAGTCACATCAACACCCAAGAGGCGGCTGAGACGGACGAGAGCATGGCGCATGAGAGCGACACCACCACCCTGGGGGGTGGCGCTGAAAAATGCGATCTTGGTTTTCTTCTCCCGGAGCTTGTTGGCATAGAACTGCATGGTATTCCATGTGGCGCTGGAGCAGGTGTCCTTGTGGTTTTGAAGATTTGTGATATGGACCCGGAACCCGGCGTCCGTCTGAACAATACCCCTGTAACCGACCTGTAGGTGAGGAACGAGGGAGGGCCCGAAGTTCCTAAATGTATTTTGTCAGGGTAGTTCGAGGAAAGTGAACAGCAGCGACTTACAGAATACACTTGCGGGCCATGGAATCAGCTTGCTCGTCGACGCGTTTGACATCCCAAAAGCTTTTCTCCTTGGCCTCATGGTCAGGTCGTAGCACCACTGGGACAATATCAAGTTCAAGCCAGAGACGAGAGCAAAGAGATGGGCTCATGTATTTGAGTGTGACGGGGATACCGGCTCCGATGAATTTGACGAAGTTCTCATGCTCATAAGCCTCAACTTCGCTGATAATGTGATCAGCGATGAGGTCAAGTCCCTCACGCATCTCCTCATCGAGTGAGATGTGCTTGATAGAGAAGTCATTGAGATAGACAGTGTCGTGAATGGCAAGTGCAATAACGGCGGTACGATCATCGGCGAAGACAGCAGAAATACCGAGGTATAAGGTCTAAGAAATCATTATGTTAGTCGCTTCAGTGCCAAAGATGACTGATCGTCGCTGGGCCCCCATAATACAGGGGTTAGAGGAAGCTCGAATTGCCATGACGCAAGTTGTCATGACAGAATATAAATCACATGATGAGAAGATTCAAGGCAGGAAAATAAGAATCAACTCACCTGAAGAGGGCCGTTGACGTGACCGTCCTTCTCGACCATAAGGCTCATCTGCCTCTTGCGGTGCGACGTGGCGCCCGTCGAAAACTTGCGTGTAGGCTTGTTGGAACTCATGATGGCGATTGAAGAAATTGGCGGGGTATCGGATATGAAGGAGGGGTAGCAGATTGGTTACAATTTAGAAAAGGTAAGGCTCCCTCGTATACGAGAAGTAGGAATATATGATGGAAACACCGCGGATAGATGTTTAGGTAGGGTGAAAAACGAACAAAACTGCGGCTGTGAGGCAAGTTATACTCTTGGAGTTGCTCCTTGATCAGGCCAGAAAGACGAAAGGCGGTGGTAAAGAGGAGGTGAAAGTCGACAAAGCAGTGGAGCTCGAACAGTAACTTGAATACAGACACCCCGGGTGAGATGGTTATGGCGAGTATGAGAAACCGAGAGCCCTAAGAGATTCGTGTTGGCAGTGGCCGAGCAAGGAATCTGCAAATATGGAAGGCCAATGTTCAGATACTTGGCAACAGACAAGGGTTGGAATCGTGGCTGTCCCCGTCAGCGCGGGTCTCTGCAGGACGGGAGGGGGGACGAGGGTTAGAATGTACTGTACTATACGGTTCTTGGTAGTATCGTTCTGGGTGAGACAAGAATCCCACGGGCAAGTCAAGTCAATTCGACGGGGGGCGGGGAAGGATGAGGCGGTTGGGCGTGGGGTAAACGGCCAGGGAACGAGGTGAGCAGACGATGATGATCAAGGTGAGGAGACGAGTGGCGTGGCAGAGCGGGAGAGAAGCTTGGGCTGTTGGGCTGTGCTTCAGCGATATCACGTTGGGAGGTGTTTTGATGATAGCCCGTATAGAGAGGAAGACTGATGATTGAGCTCGACCAGGGTCGGATGAGGAGGAAAGAGAAGAAACAGCGGAGGCCAGACCTCTGCGAGTTGATGGATGGAAGCAGGAGCGGGCGTATGAAACTGCAGGTGGCACCTTCTGCTGCTGCGATGCTGCTGCAATGCTCCGTCTGCGTGTCAGTTGACCGGTCTCCTGGTGAGATCTTATCTTGGTAGCTCAGCCTAATAGTCCAATCTCTTTATTACCAACTACAAAACGAAATTATACCGATTTATCGAGACCGAAGAGCCCGGGATTGTGGAAAATGGGGGGCCAGGATGAAAAGATGCAAGGAAGGGAGGATGAGGAGGTGGTCTGATATGCGCTATGAGATCACCAGGTTTGATGAATCAATTCGGGAAGCTAGTATTCCTGATGTTGGCGATGGAGAAATGGACAGAGAAAAATATCATTACAATTCACAGCTTTAGGGGAAAGAAGCGCCGCCAACGTGCTTGATGCAGGTACGGCGTCGTATTCGTCGGTGTAGCATTTGTTGGGAGGTTTGGATGAAGGACAAAGAGGGAAACTGGAAAGAACAGGCAGATGGGATGCAACAAGTGACATTCTGGACAACGGCAAGAACCTACCTGTACCACAAGATTGGCGGAACGGACGGGAAAGAGGAAAGCTTGAGCTATTCCTCTTGGGCCAATTGAGAGGGCAGCCACAGCATCATTGGATCAAGCTCAATCTTGCTGCTTTCCATTCTGTTGTGTAATGAACCCCAAAACGCACTGTAATAAAGTGTGGACTCCATGCTTCTTTTGCTTTAGGGTCTCTTGGAACATTCCCACGTTCTATCGTTTAGGAAATCCAGGGTAAGTTCTATTCTTGGAGCTGTCATCGATTAAGAAAGTACACTACTGTACGTGTTAACGGCCCCTAAACCGAGGTACCCGAAGTTGTGCAATCCAACCCCGCGCTGTAGATGCAGTTTGTTGCGTGGGTTGCTCTGGAACAAATCCATGTACCCCAGCCTGCTATAGAAAAGTAGGAAAGTCCAGGTTGAATTCAGAGCCTTGAATTAAAGAGACAATCTTCCTTCAACGTAATTCATAATGAATCAGCACATCGCTAGTGTTGTCATACTGAGTCTTATTGGTACATATGGATCTTTTTGATGACAGAGTCGCCTGCAGTACCTTACTTCACACAGGATTTTAGTATGAGCTGCTGAGCGATCGTCCCACAAGGCAGGTGCACGGTAGAACCATCCGGCCATGGGTTCCACAGGCGGACGCGGGCGGAAGGAGAGACCCTTGCCCCGCTAGCGAATCCCCCGCCCCCGCTGTTTAACTTGATCTCCAGGGACCGGGGAAGACATCCTCCACTTGACCCTCGGGGATCTTCAACAATAACTTATAAGTCAGTGAGGTATTCAGGAAGCTCACCTGAATGAATCCTCGCTGTCGGTATATATTACTATGGTGGCCTGTCGTAAACTGACTCATTGTCAGTTACCGAGTATGTATATGCTTGTCCCCGGAAACCTGGCTTGATTGGAGTTGACAATGGCCATTCGTTGTGTTAGCTAGACTTGACTGGGTTGACTGGCTCAACAAACGAGTCTCAATTTATTATCAAGGACCCTTCCTTACCCTCTACTCAACCCCAGCATCCCCAGCAAATTTTCCACGACAATATTTGCAAAGACCTGCCTCGCCGGATACGTACACGATTTCGTACGACTATTTCACAGATAGTGGCTTGTTTGTCTGTTCACCGTCTCGAACTCCGGTCAGCTGGTCTTCCAATCGTATGATGGCTCTCAGTTTCATCATAAACTTCAATGGCAGCTTACGACTAAGCCCTCTTCCTGAATCATCAATTCAATGCATCCAATGCATTAGAGCTTCAGATTTATTACTATCACTCTCGAGTCTCTACATACCTTGACCGCTGACCGGCGGTGAGCTAGTTGGGTTACAACTGATGTGCCTATCGTTCCACTACCGATATCGCGCATGGTCATTGGGCCTCTCTTTGTCATGGATGCGTCGTACACAGTTACCTTACAGATCCAAGACCTGAACGGGTGCCCTTCCGGACGCCGTGCAGCAATCGCATGTGCTGCAAGGCTCAAGTTTATGCAATCGTCGGCAGAAGCCTAACGATGGAGCTCAAGATCCAAGAACTGCATGTACCGGTACCAACAGGTCCGTCAATATCCCCGCTTAGAGAGTGTGCCTGCTTCCACAAAGCCCATGTCCTAACACTATAACAATCATAGATGGATTACTGTTCCTGAGTTAAAACAGCTGATGATCAATGGTATGAGCGCATGCGAATGATGTCTGTCACACATTGATGTGGGCAACAGCATAAACACTTCGACGCTGTCACAAAATGTGGAATCGTACCGTATTACAATTATCGATTATAGAGTTCGACATCACATTGCCCACGCTTTTCTTACGGTGCCCCTCGTCTACAGGATGGCGTGCAGTATTCCGGAGTTGAGGAAATATCCCGGTACTGACATGTGAGTTGTTATAAAAAAGCTATGGGTCGTCTGGTTGACAAACCTTGAAATAAGAGATACAGTGACCAGTCAGAGGCATTTATGTTGTTAGCAATCGTTTCTTGGGAATAAGTCCTTAAACCCAAAGCATTTTGTGATGATCAGATCTCTTCACACACAGATAAGATGGGTTCGATCTTGATCACGGGAAGTGGATAGTCGCGACTAGGATCGGCAATCTATGGCCGCGCGGCTGACAGATGAGCGATAAAGTCAGGTAAATTCGCTGATGTGAGTCAGGCTTGCTGACATTGGAGTCATGTAAGACTCAACTTCAACAAGACAACTCGAAAACCCTGGCTGCCAGGATGTATCCAAGGCCCAACTTCAGCGTTTTGCTCGCCTTGTCGCTTGCACTCAACATCGCGGGCGGTAACAGCGACAGAGATGACAGAATACAGCCGGATCGCGAGTATGCCAGAGACAGGGCGCACATGGTCTTTAACGCAGTCCACTCCGCAGGAAGACTATGGGGCTCTGCCTTATATCACAACGGGTTTGGTTTCTTCCCGGCTACAGTGCCCATGGGTACTACATTTTATCACGGCTCCCGATCTAATGATACACCGTCCAGCCCAGAATGGCTGGCCTTCGATATCGAGCACGCTGAGAACTTTGCACGCTCTTTTAGATCTAGACGCGGCAGAGGGCGTCCGGGACGCCCTCCACAGACCAAAAGTTCGAATGAAAAGGTAATTGGAACAGGAGAAATTGAGCCTGAAAGCGAAGAATACCGGGAAGAATTACGCCGGCGTAGCGACGACACGATCCTTAGTACTGGCGATGCGGAAACTGATGTTAGCGAGACAACCGAGGGCGATGATCCTGTGAACTTCCGTGGCTACCTCCATACGTATCAAACAAGCCGTGAACTAAATGTTCTTGTTGTTGACGGTATGAGTGCTGGAAAGACCAGCATGGGTACACTGGATTCCCAAGACCTCCTGCTCCGGGAAAACAACACGAGCGGTAAACTGGACGAGTGGGACCGAGCTCTTGATTTGTGCAAACTGGCTTCTGAATGGGGTTTGGATGGGTTTGTTCGGGCGGAGATTGGCGTTGAGATCATCAAATGCGACTTTGGCAACGGCTTGAACCTGGATAGCATGATACGCACGGAGTTGCACGACAAGACCATGGGAGGATTTCGCCTAGCTATGTTCCAGTGGGTGAGGGCGGTTGCTGAGCGTTACGATGGGGTTGGGGCTGATCGACTCCGGATTGATTTCTCTTCGATGGTATCTGGGCTGTTCTTTCCTGTCAACATCTCCAGCACAATGCCAGAACGACCAGATCTCAAAAGGCTCGGCGCAGCAACACTTGACGAGCTCAGAGACATCAAAAAGTATCTGAAAGATATTCTGCGTCAACCTCGGAGGTTTACCGTGAACTGGCAGGGCACTACCGACCTTATCATCAACCGGTATAGCAAGAGACTGGCACTCATGGCACACAGGTCCTTATCGTTGCGCCACTTTGTCGACGAGATCGAGTCTGCTACACTGACCTGGGTCGATGCACCACCAGCGCCTGACGACGTTTCCATGGCAGGCCGAGAGGCAACGAACCGGACTGCAGATGCTATTGAGCAATGCAGAATTCATTATCTCCGGCCAGCTCTGTCGGCTAAGGAGCGATGGAGTGCTGAAGACGAGTTGATATACACATCCTTCGATGCAGTGCTTAATGTGATCTGCCAAACACTGTTTTCGGTGCGCAGTCGACTGCTCGAAGCATCTGGCTCAAATTTGACCGATTATAGGATCAAAGGTGACATGGATAACAATGCCGAACTGGAAAAGGCGATAGAGGATGGTCGGATTACGATCCAAGAACTGATCGACACGCTAGGATGGTCAATATGGAAGAGGCCACAACCCTGCGCACCGGACGAGACATCTATGATTGCTATGTGGCCGTTTGGAACGAAGGAAGACCACTGGCACCCAGGATGTCGCGCGATTGACACAGTCCAGCACCCTACTGATAGCTATTGGGATTTACACTTGCCTCGCAGAAATGCATGATCTCGACTCAACAGAAGGGCAGATAGCATGGCTTCCCATTTCTTTCAAACAGCCTGCCCCTTACTGGCCTACAGTATTTCGTGATGCAAGTGGTATCATTCCCGCAAGGCTCCTTGCAAGTGTTGGCGAATCGACAAACCAACTAGCTCAAGCATTGATACCCGAAGGATTCTTCAGCTGAACCACGGCTGGGTAATGATTATTAAGACGAAGGCAAAGAACCTATGAGAAGCTTGTTCAAAGATCAGCTTGATCAGATCATTCGACCACGCCAGGATTCGAATCTTTTAGTTGTTAGTGACTTGATGCGAAGATGAATTCGGAAGATCTACCTGGGAGAGCTTTCGGGGCTGAAGAATCGAAATCTAGCGCCTTAGCGATTAGGCCACGCGGCCGATATGAGAATCAATGGGAAACAATGATATGAGAGTTTGGGTGCAATTGTGGTGGAGTTGGATGGTGACATGTCTGTAGGTTGGTGGATATTGTTCGTGATCAATTGGGAGATGGATTCAGTGACCAACAAGAGACGAGCAATTGTCAAGCAGCGCGGAACAATTCCATGATTGTTTTATCAACTCTTTTCGGGTTTCACGCGATGCTGACCAAGTTGTGGAATACAGAGTGGGATACCCGGTTTGAGGAGCCTTGACGACTCGGCCAGTCCACCAAGATCAAGCTGTCAACGCTCACAAGACTAATTTATGCCCGGAAATGCTTATCAACCTTGGAGCGATGATTCGTTGAGATGTGTTCCGCTCCCTGACAAAACTGATGCGACACCAATCAATGACAAAAACTACGGTACAAACCAATAAATCAGCTGTTGTTGTAATTCTAGAGTTGCTCCCGTTGCAGCCGTAGGAGCCGTTCCGATCTATCCTCGAGAACCCGGGGTGATCCGAAGCTTATTTTTGGGTGTCAGCCCATTCTTTGTCACAACTTTGCTACGCCCAAGCTCGTGGCATCGCAGATTTTAAGGTCAAGAGGTGGTATTTCCGCTTCTCCGCGAAATGCATCTGCTTTGGTGGAGAAATTGACGTCTTGCGTCAGGGAATAATCTGGATTTTGCAGGGATTTATTGCATCGGACTCTAAGCCAAGTCACTACAATTCTTTTTGTAAGCACGGTGCATGAAATGCAATGCCTTGTACTTCTTCCACACATACTATTGCCAACCTACACGCAACATGGCGGGGCAGGATCGTGAAGGAATACATTTGGGAACATTTCTGGGCTGTCTGGATCTGATGAAACATAGCATTACTAACAGCAAACAGTAACTAACACAGAAAAACTGGTACCTGGAAAAATAAGCGTCAGGGCCCATCCTTAACGTTGGCTACAGCGACGTTGTGCCCGCGGAGATGCTACACCCAAAACCCATCGGACCACTCTGGTGATCGCGGCATACGGCGCTCTATTCGGGGCTACGAATTATTGTTTTTCACTTTCGCATCGCATGATGCTTGGCCTCTGGAGAGTCATTCTCGAGGAGCTGGGATATCAGCGTAATGCTCTTTCTCCGCGCCATAAGTGGTTCTCCGGGGTCGTATATAAAGAGTCCCCTGGAAGGCTCCTTACATTGTTGTTCTCAACATCATCCAGTGTATTCACTAGACACAGCCGAGCTATCAACTAAACACATCTTACAATATCTTTTGGCCAAGCCATACCAACCTTGCAATGGCTCTCACCGCAGCTCAAGTCGCGATAGTTAAGTCTACTGCGCCAATTCTAAAAGAGCATGGAAAGACCATCACCACCACTTTCTACCGCAGCATGCTTGGTGCCCATCCTGAACTCAAGAACTACTTCTCTCTGCGCAACCAACAAACTGGAGCTCAGCAGGCTGCCCTCGCCAACTCTGTCCTCGCCTATGCGACATATATCGACGACCTGGGCAAGATATCCCCCGCCGTTGAACGTATCGCTCAAAAGCACGTCTCCCTCTTCATCAAGCCCGAGCACTACCCCATTGTTGGCACGCATCTCATCGGGGCCATCGGCGAAGTCCTCGGCTCTGCCCTCACTAAGGACATCAAGGACGCCTGGGTTGCTGCATATGGCCAGCTCGCTGATATCTTCATTCAGCGCGAGGGTCAGCTTTACGATGCCAACACTGAGTGGAAAACGTGGCGCAAGTTCAAGATCACTAAGAAAGAGGCTGAGAACGACTCCGTTACAAGTTTCTACCTTGAGCCAACCGACAACAAGCCCCTTCCCAAGTTCCTCCCTGGACAGTATGTCAGTGTGCAGATTCCTATCCCTGAGCTCGATGGTCTTCTCCAGAGCCGCCAGTTCAGTCTGAGCGAGGCCCCTGGCACCAACCACTACCGCATCAGCGTGAAGCTGCAGGGTCCTGAGGAGGAGCCTGCCCTTGAGGATCTCCGTGATGGTAAGATCGCTGGTCTGCTCTCCACCAGACTGCATAAGCGATACAATGTTGGCGACGAGGTTGAGCTAAGCCCTCCTGCTGGAGAATTCTTCCTCAACCCTGCGGACCCCGCGTCAGCTAAGAAGCCTCTTGTTCTTCTCTCCGCCGGCGTCGGTGCCACTCCACTCGTCTCCATCCTCGACTCAGTTCTCTCCTCTGAGTCTGCCTCGAGACCTATCACCTGGATCCACGGTGCTCGTTACTCCGGCTCTACCTGCTTCGTGCCTCATGTTCTCGACGCTGCCAAGAGGCACGAGAACATCACCGCCAAGATCTTCCTCGAGGACGTCAAGGAAGGCGACCAATACGATTTCAAGGGTGAGATCAATCTTGCACGTCTCCAGAAGGAACAACTTCTCCAGCTCGACCGTGCTGATGCTGAGTACTTTATCTGTGGCCCTGAGGACTGGATGGTCAATGTCAGGGCGTTCCTTGAGGAGAACGGCGTTCCTCGCGAGCGCCAGCACCTAGAGCTGTTCAAGACTGGTGATGTCTGAAAGTAGCGCGACGCATACAAAGGATTAATTGGCTTTATTGTATTATTTGAACTAGTAACGAGCTTGTCTGGCATATGGAGGGCGTTGGGAACTGCTGTACTGTGTCTTTGCAGCGGATATTTTGTTTACTCAGATTGAAGAAAGAGTGCATATACTAGATACTTGATACCACCCTAAAAAGAATTATCGAATTGCAGTCTCGCTTCTGACCTCGGATTGTGCAAATGTGTCTTGGTAAATAGCCGACCATGACCTAAAAGGTCTCAGCGCACCATGTACCACAGCCCAGATCAAAACATGAATAGCAACATCTTTCACAAATTGTGAGACGTCAGACGAGGAGCCACGAGTAAAAGTAACGAGAGACAATGACAAGAACGGAGACGAGGCTCAGGTTACGACTGGACGCCACCGTCCAATGTCTCGCCTGTCTGTGGACGACGTTGGTCCCTGGTGTATGCAGTCACTTTAAACGGCGGTATACTAATTATGGTGAGCATATGAGCTCAGAAGTATAAGATGTATGAATACGGAGAGAAGTTTGTCCTTGGCCATTTGTCTTTGAATGCAATGGGAAGTTGTGGAGAAGGTGTGAGATCGGATGTAACCGATCGAGATAGGGTTGGAGGATCATGCTTGTTATGTACTATGTCAGCATGGAGTGGAGAACTTGAGTGATAGTATTAGGTCATAAGATGATACTATGAGAGGAGGCAGTTCTAGCTGGGAATGTGTGAGTTGATTAAATTCAGCATTAATTGAGACACTGGAGATATGGGTACATAGATCAATGCAAATAACTCAGACCATAAACAAGTCTCTTACTTATCTCATAGAGCTAAAAACCACTGCTTGAAAGCTAACTCACCTATTAGGTAGCTAATCATATAAATACCCACATATGCAGCTCGCCGAATCGCCTCCAATGGTGCAAGCCAACGAACCGATATATTAATCAAGCCTCTCGCTCGAAATTACGGTGAGCGAAAGAAAAGAAAGATCAAAACGAGGCTCTCTGTTAGGACAGGGCTAGCAGAACGGCGTGCTTCATGTTACACAGCATGATCATCCTCGAGGTTTATCATGGCGTACTGGGCGTGCTGCTGTGACACATTGGGGGGAAGTGACGAGACACCACCACTTGTTGAGATGAGATGGGAAAGTATTATCAGAGATGAGGCCAATGGTTGGTGAATTGAAAGGGGTAACGGTATTGATACTCGATTCATCTCTTGACTATCAATTATCTGATGCTAATACCAACTACAGAGTATAGCTTAGATCATAGTACTTCTAGCTCGCATTTCTCTTCACCAACCTCGTCGACGCCGATCCATTAGATTGGATCATCCCTGACAAGGTCTCACGACGAGGGTACCGACATCATCGGAACCGCCTCACTGGCAAGATACAGGAGACGAGATGCCGCACAGCACGCTCTTTAGCCGAGTCCTTGCATGAGGGCTTCTCCTGCACTCCAAAATATCTCCCTCTGGAGAAGATAGTGTGAGTTAGAGCGGTTACTGTGCCACCAGAAGTCTGCAGTGCAGGATCGTTGGTGTCCCTTGTGAGCATGGCTCCCTTTTCCGTCGCCTTCTTCTCTTCTTCAATCTCTGGACAAAAGCCCTGGCCCCTTTTTATAAACGAAACTCAACACTTATGTCTTGACAGTAGTGTTCTTGGTCTCTTGTCGTCCGTCCGTTTCTCTTCCTCTGGAGAAAAGCTATGGCCGAGGCGGTGATTCGAAAGGCCTGCGATCGCTGTCATGCGCAGAAACTCAGCTGCAAACGATACAACGACGAGCCATGCGAGCGCTGCGTGAGACTAAAGACGGAGTGCAAGTCGAGTCCTTCTCTGCGGTATAAGAAGAACCAGCAGCAACTGGTAGAGAGTCAGCAACAACTCGTGGATAATAACAATAGCGGGAGTTCTCAACAGCAGCAACAGCTCTACTCAGCCCCGAGTGGACGCCGCTCTCCGAAACGACGACGGACCGACAGTCAGGACGATCCGAGTCTTGTCTCACCCGACACGGGTACTGGAAGTGGTATTGGTACTGTCACGGGTACGTGCCCTCTCTTCTCTCGCCTCCTCTCTCGCCCTCGCTCTCGTTCCCTTGTCTCTGTCTTGGATCTCAACCGACTCCGACTCACTGCCGAGTTGCCCAGTTCCAATAGTACCCCATACAGACAGCCTGACGTCTAAGAGTCATCTCGTCCCTGTCTCACCCGATCCCGTCGTCGACGGCTCCGACTTTGCCTTCACATTTGATCAGCAGCTGGCCTTCTTCTCCGGTCCTCAGTATTTATCTCATCCCGAGTTCCCTGGAAATCACCAGCGTTCTATGTTCTGGGAGCCTGCAGCTCTTTACCAACCTGAAGCATATCCTCATCATCATCAACAGCCTGAAGTTGCACCAGAGGGTGACATCTCCCTTCACCAACAACAACACGTTGTGCCCCTGAATAGCGCAAGTCGTGCACCTGAGCACAGCAGTTCCTCTGACAAGCGCGCGTCACTCTCACGGTCGAAACAGAGGCCCAGGCCTAGGCCTAGACAGATCACACTCCGCCACGACGCTGACCTGTCGCCGTTGCAGCAGTCCGAAGCTCCCTCGATTCACTGGATGGCGCACTTGTCCGACATCAACGCCCGGCTGCTGGACCTCGCGTCTGCTTTGCCTTCTCCCCAGGATGGTCCCTTGATAGGACGTCCTGTTGACGAGAGGTTCAGAAGCCAAGGGTTTCCCATAGAGGACATGTTCAAGCTGACCCGCCGAGTCGCCGACATCCTCGAGAAACCCCCTTCCAGCAGCGACAGCAACAAGGTTTATCATTCCACTATAGATGGAAGTGATCCTGGAAACGCCATGTTCATCTTATCGACGTATGTCCGACTCTTAGATATGTATCAACGAGTGTTCAGCCTGGTCCACACTGAGCTTGTATCCCAGACAGACTCCCGTGCGACGTTCAGTTTCTGGAAACTGCCCGACGTGACTGTTGGGTCCTTCGCTGTCGAGTCGTCTCCGTTTCTGCAGATGTCTCTGACGATTCAACTGGCAGAGGAGTTCTTGTCTCGTCTGAGGGGCTCGACGGCACGGTGGTCAGGAGCCGGGAACGCGGCGTCCATGTTCGCAGGAGTTGTGGATGTGTCTTTTCAGGCGTTTCGAGATCGAGAGGAGGCTCTGGCAAAGCATCTGGTTGAGCTGAGGAGTGAGATAGAACCTTTGATAGACTCTTAGAAGGAAGTGACGGGTTGGATACTGGGGTTGATGGATGTGTAGGAAGGAGGAAGGGGCATACTATCCGTATAGGGGCATCACCAGACTTCGGTTCAACAGGAAGGAGGCCCCAAAGAAGCAATTCATTAATACATACCTACCTATCTTTACTCGAGAGAGGTTCACTTCACGATCTGATCTGTCTGAGACCGTTCAAGGCCATACGACGACGACAACAACTGTCAACTCAACGATTTCAGGGGCAGCGATTTAGAAAGTCGACATGCACATTCACTCTTGCATTTCTCTAGCATCAAATTCCCCTACTACTTGGGCAACAATTTCCATCTTTCCCATATTGAAATCTCTGCAATTCTCAACCTTTGAAGCCCAATTCATGCCCAACAGACCCAGCGATCTGGTACCTATGTCAATCATGTCGCTCATTCTTCCCAGACAGGAATTTGATCCTCAGGGACCAAGATCCAAAGCGAGTACCCGTACGTACCAATCCGGATATCCACCCAAGGTACGGAGTACTAACATAGCCACCTCAAAAGTTACCTGGCCACTATTCCCGCTCGGCTTTCCGTTCGTAGTCTTTCCCTGGGCCTGTTGGCGATGGAGATGTTGAGACGAGACAAGAGACAACAACAATCTCTCCTCGCATATGACCGAGCACTCAGCACCAACCCCCCCGTGGATGTTGGATTGCCTCTATCGTATACGGAGCACGATCGATGCCAATAAAAGAATACAAAAAAGGCCACTATTCCCACTCCAGGCCAACAACTATCTCGGCAGGGCTACTGTACCCTGAGAAGAGTTACCGGCATTAGAGAGCACCCGCTAGGGGAAGTCGACGATGCATCCGGTTTCTCAGCCAAAGGGGTTCTCCGTTGTGTTTGATTGGAAAAGCGAGCCAACGCCAACGCCAAAGCCAATGCCCCCGTCGAAGCCAGCCGTTTGATGAGCCATGTGCCGACCACTACGCGCTACTGATGTGGTATCGCCTATAATGCCCAACTAAGAGTCCCCTGCAAACTCAAAAGGACAGCAGCTAGGCTCTAGCTATAGGTGATTGACAGGGTGTGTGCGATATTAGAGTTTCGCTTTTCCTCTCCAACCGCGTCGTAGAGGTTTCGAAAGGTGTCCCATCACCTCCGACACCGCCCATATTACTTGTGGTGAAACGGTTTTTGGTGAATGCGATATGATATTCGTAGTTATTTGTTCATATATCTCGTTCGCTCCGCAGATTTTCATGCAGTGGTAGGCTACTATGCTGCAATGCCGTGAGTAATCCTTGTGAGGTTTGATCGTCTGCACGATACGCGACAGGGGTCTTCATACGAGCCCTTGCTTCGCAGTGCCGCAGAAGTGAGAATCGATATCCGAACAAATCCTACACGTACGTCCCATAGGGATATCAATCCCACCTTCACGTCAAAACAAGAAAAACGCTTTGACTTCCAGGTCTTCAAAGCAACCGCACGCCCGTGTGATTAAACCCCAGGGACGTGCCGTTCACAAGGCAATTATTTCCCAAACAGATCGCAGATCCTCGAAGGTGCTCGCGCCGGGGCCCGGGGGCATGCAGGTATCAAAACGTGCATTATACCTCATGCACGTAAGTAGAGTAGTGGTGCTACCGTACGTACACGACCCCTTCCCTTCCGCCCTTCTAGGCCAAGATTCAACTGCCTATCGAAAATGACAGCTGACAAGGATGAGCTGATGATTGATTTGACCGTGAAATGAAACCTGCCACGGCTTCAACTATGCATGGACGAGTGACACCCCACTGAGTAGCTATCTGTGACACAATACCACAGTACGCATGGAGTAGTAGAGTAGAGGTTGCCCACAGAAGCCCTCATTGGAAGCTTTAGCAAGCAAGGGATTCATTGCTGAAGCAGGGTTGAGGTCGCTCGCTACCCGGGAGGTTCCAAAAACCCGAAGCCGACAAAAAGGCGCAGCCTTTATTCATCTTACGCTGCTTATCCCACTTCACGCCCGCTGACAAACAGCCAAGTTCCAAGACATGATGTTATGACTACGAGACTATGAAACAAAACAAAAAGAATTACCGCACGGCATTAGAAGCTGAGCCTGCTGAGGAATGGTAGAAAATTTTAAAAATAAGCTTTCTCCAACGGCTTGGTAGACCGACCCAAGCAGTAAAGTCCCACAAGAGTCCATTGCCTCGGGATCGCAGTGGATTCAACAGCGATGATCTTGATGCCCAAAATGAGTCCATCTCCCCTCGACACCCGATTCTGTTCAAGATCTGGGCTCTGGGCCCTTCTGTACCCTATGAAATGGCGTTTCTGTGCCTGTATCTGCATCTGTAATATCGGTGATCAAACGGTTAGTCCACCCTCTCAATCCTTTTCCCATTCCCTTTCCTTTTCCATTTCCTAGTGCGGAACAGTGCGCAAGCTCCCCTTGTCAAGGAGCATAGACCCTTCAACAGCACGGATTCCCTTTTTGTGTCCGTCTCACAGGGAGAGAAACTGGTGGTCATGGAAGTCCCTGCTGTGTTCCTTTGCATTCATTTGAACGTCTTGTTATAGCAATAGTTACTAGCATATACCAGCCTGCGTCATTTCGCCTATTTTCCAGCAGTCCGGTCCCGCGTCATGGCGTGAAACAAGGGCTGCTGCAACTGAGGGGCCTGATAATCAGCTGGGCGATAGGCTAACTGTGACTTGGATTCTTCAACAAGCTGCTGCTTCTCTCCATTGGCCAAGGTATATACCTTCTTGCCTCTGATGTGCACTTAACCGAGGGTGGTTATGGCTATGAGAGTTTCACCATGGTTGGGACGCCATGGCTGGGACTACAACAACACCCTGGGATAGGCTCTGGCAGTGGTACATTCGGTTGTTGTTGCTATCTCCCTGTTGGTGATACTCAGCGGCACAGAGCGAGCATCGAGTACGCGCATCGATCCTAGAAAGGCCATGGTCACCTAGCTTGTTGGTAATGTGCCTTAATGCTGTAACAGGGAAGATTCACCCGCCAGATCCTTATCACCGACGCTGTGCAAAACGCACTCGTTATGGCGATGTGCTGCGAGTTGGTCATACCGAGCGTGAACCGCATATTGATAGTGTTATCCAGTAAAGACATATCCTGCTCTATTCCTTGTCACTCTGCACGATACGATGCCGCAGATTGGCCCGGCCTGACGGAGACTACTGGATCCTTCGATGTAGGGTATTTTGCAGTGCCAGTTCCCGTGTGTATATCATTCTTGAAACGCAACACATGCCATCAGGTTGAGAATACCTACCCGGGACAACTTCTTTCAAAGTACTCTGTAAAACAGCATGGGATTAAATCGAAGTGGCCATCAAAGAGGTTCCAGACAGGCTCTGCAGTCACCATCAAAGCCCTACGCAACTCAAAAGAAATTGACGCACCCACTAGGCCGGTGAGTCTAACAAAAGTCGGACTCGCCTTTCCGTCAACGAGGTGTTTGAAGCGGGGGCATTCCGCTAACATTAACAGCCAGAACAAGAAACCAAGGTCTACCTTGCCAATTACGTGCTAAGTCTGGGGTTTGACAGCTCGACTCTTGCGTGCCTTGCATCTCTTCCCGTCAGCACTTGAAGAAGCATAATTCTCCTCCATGGATAAAAGATTTGGATGTTTGAGATATCCCAGTCTCGATCATGGAAAACTCAACCAAGTTCGAGGCCCTGTATCGACTGGATCGTATCCATATGCATAATGCATGCTTTGTTGACATTGTACAGCTGTCAAAGAGCGGTCTGCATCATCTACATTAGTGCTGTTGTTAAGAAAATCCACACACCACGTTGTGTATCAGAAGCGTTACTTGGAAGGAAGCGGTATTCGCCAGGTTTTTCTGGTTAATATTGCATACCGACGCAGCATTGCACATGAAGGTTACGAGTGTTTGAATCACACTCATTGTTTGATGTGACGCATTCGGGGCAAAGCCTGCCGAGCCAATCTCCCAGTCCTTGCCTGCTCGCCATGGAGCAACTTCTTGTTGTCTCTTTTGTTTTCTCACCTGTTCGTACCGAGAATCCTAGACAGCCGAGTCTCGCGTGCCAGCTGGTCGGTTAAGCCTAGGTCCACTTCGGCAGAGGCGGATTGCACGATCTGCCCGGAGGGAAGGGGAAAACCTTTCTCTTGGGTAACCAGGTGACGATGAAAAAGACAACCTGAGAAAGATCCGCGCGATCCTGGTCTGATACAACGGGGTCATGGACTGGATGCCTGCCTGGGCGCTGTTTCCAGGCTGAAGGATCGGTTTGATGTGGCGCGCTTCAACAAGGCAATGGCAATGAGCTCGTTAAAGAGGTAGCTCCGAGACATGACCGCAAGAGCTGGCTAGGTACACGTTTTTGCAGGCACCTGATCGCGAGGGTTGAGGGTTACAGAGGACTAACTACCTTTGCTCTCCCCGCATAGACGCAGTGTGTATCCGTGTGATCTTCGAGATCGCATCCTGCAGGGCCAGTCATGACCACTCAGTGGCAGCGAATTCAGTTCTGTCAGGGTTCTCCATTCACAACGGTTGTTCAACAGCTTGTCAGATCACTAGTCCGCGTACAACAGCTTGCAAAAGAGCCTCCTGGAACTCGCCTAGCTGGCATGTTAACTTGAATAATACCGTGACCGTTGGGAAGAATCACGTTGACGAAAGGGAAGGGTCCTTGGGCGCAGGATAGAGCTCAGAGAAGCCAGCTGGGGCTGTCACACCCAGAAGCAGAACATCCCGAGGCCCGAGCCCGCGTCCTGGGAACGCCAAATAAGAAAGCTGGGACGCCTCTGATTGGACCAAACCCTTGCAGAAAGGGGCATTGTACTTGGCGAAGTTGATGATTGCAACAGAGTCCAGGTTCTTCTGGCCAGGGTGGACTTGGCGTCAGAGGCAGGGGAGCTCTCAGACCAGATAGCGAGCCCGAGTGAGAAGAATTTTTTGGCGACAGCATCATCAAGGTAAGATTGAACTTGTTTGACCAAGGAGGAGGTCACGGAGGAGACGACAGATTTGGTAGCCAGGAGACATAGGAATAGTATGGTATGGCCGGGCTCTGGCTCGCATGAATGACATTCGGTCTGAACTCTGGAGCACGGGGGGATTTTCCTAGTGCCCGGAAACCCTTCCAACCAGTCGGTAAGAGCTAAAAGGACTGGTCGATTGGGTGCAGTGACGATTCTCCCCCCTGACGACAATTTGCCTCGATGTGTTGAAAAGTCGCAATGTGGAAGGCTGATTGGATGAAGAAGTGGTAGGGAACAAGAGACGGCGTCGGATCGCGTGTGGGGATGTCATCGGCTGTGGAAATGATTCCAGAAGACGCCAGGACGTCAGGACGTACGCCAGGGACAGGGACGCCTGAGAAGGGCGGACGGATGCGCGATGGTCGATGGGCTCTGCTCTGCTAGTGTCAGTTAATCATGACGAGTGTTTCTCCTTTTGAAACCCTGAAAAATGACAATGAGAATGACACACGCTGATACCTAGTGGAGTAGGTCGGTGGTCAGTGAGTTCGGTGATGCGCAAGACCTGAGCTTAGTGCGCTTCCAGAAGAAAATACAATATCCGCAATTCGTATGGAAGGAGTCGAGATAATTAATGTTCTGTCATGACATTCATGTATCCGTACATAGCGGAGAATGTGAGCATAAACGTAAAAATAAAAAGTCGGAAACAGTGTGCACCTAATTGAGACCCCCCCTTTTTTACATCCAATGCAAGAGGATGGATGCCAGGATCCATGAGAAAGTCGTTTAAACCGCAATTGGTGGGAATGCGATGCGCATGCTTGACAGCAAGGCCTGCAGCAAGACCCGGCCCCAAAACGCGTCCAGGCCAAGTCGAAACTCGTTGACCGGTTCCTCTTTAGGAAAGTAGAAAACTTGACGTGGTTGTGATGGGGTGAAAGGGCTTCACAAGTCTGCAGCAGACTTGTATCCGTAGCTAAATGATAATAATGGTGGTAATAAATGAACGATTCGCAGACAGACTCCGAATAAAATAGATAGGGGTCCAGGTTTCGAAAACGCGACACTCATTGGCCTGTTCGAGGTGGTGGAAATCTCAGGTCTCATCTAACCATCTAACCCTCTAACTTAACCCTCGGTAGCGGGTACGTACGTTTCGGCTGAGCGACAGACTACAGTGGAGGTCATGACCGCTACCGGCATTCCACCCACGTGTGTAGTGGAGCAAAAATGCGCCAAAATATGCAACATGCGTGCTAAAAGACAATTCCCATGTACAATGCGGATGTGGATGCGGATGCGATGCGATGCGGGAGCTGGGAGTGAGCTCATGGTTGATGTTGATACCTAATATCTAGCAGGCTCATCTTCATATGACTGCATTTCTCTCTTTCCCGCTGCGAAAACGTGGTGTACCGAATTGTGATACCCGGCAGTGGTCCTGTGTGCGGCACGGTACTTGTATTACTTGGGGTTCGGTTTATCGCCAGGGGGATACGGTAATGGCGTCAACGTCCTAGCGTCCAATACAAATGACCATGACCACGGTTTGTAAACAGGACAGGGACATAAAAAAACGTCTAGAACGGTGAGAAATGTTCGACGACGAAAACCCTGCCAAATAACTGGTGGGTCAAACAGAACAGTCAATGGAAGTTTGGTTTTATCGTATCCGTACCGTACCGTAGCGTATTGACACCTTCCTTAGAGGCAGTACAGAGCAATTCTCATGTAAAACCGAGGCCGTGCGTCGAGGTTTGACCTGCACATGCGAGCAATGCATAAGAGGGAGAAAATCTTTTCTGCCTTGGGGTGATGTGCATTGACGTTACAGTACGTGGGCTTATCAGATGAGCCTTGTCGTCGTCGCTTCTACTATTGATTCGGAAACCAGCGTGACCAGCGATAAAGATAGATGCATATTGAATGACTTGTCAAAGCTGGCGGAAGGGAGAAATGCATCATGGCTAGACGAGTCTCCTCAATTGGCACGTCATATCTCCAACGGCATTGGCATGACTAGCTGGAGCCAGTTAAGACAATTGCCATGGCGAAGAAGCAATATCGAGAGTCTCGACCCCTCAAAACGGTGGTGTAGCAACCCGTACCGGGAAGTGCTGGGTGCTGATCACAAGGGGGAAGCTCTTTTGAGGCTTCCACGTGCCCGGCGGACCGTCTGTCGGGTGATGTCTGTAACTCCCAATCAGCAAACGGTGAGAATTAGACGCGATGGAACATCATTTTGGGCGACCTTTTCGTCCCTCATTCTCCCTCTCTTGCTTTCTTTTTTGAGGCGGTCTTCAGTCTGACTCTTCGGTAGTGGAGAATGACTCTGAATTTTGAGGCGGTAGCCGGAACTGTCCTCAAGGGTCCTCATCTCACCGGCACTGGCGATATTTGGGAAACATGGTTTTGATAGGTAGTTTGGCAGACAGGTGAGAGAGCCAGTGGAGCACGCTTTGACATTAGCACGCTGTTGATGCTGGACGGCGGCTCCGCTCACCTCCAAAATGGCGAATTGGCCCAGACCGGGCAAGAAATAGTGCTCTGCAGTGGTGATGTGCAGTGGCAGAGCATGTTACGGTGAGTACCCAATCGACAAGGCGCTGCTGTATGTGAGCCTTGTGAGGGCCTGCAGTATGTATGTGCTGTAAGCCTGTAACCAGAAACAGAGTGGACTAAACTGCACTGCCGAACGGTATTGGTCTGGTATATGTTGCTACGGCGGTGGAGAGACTGGAGGGATAGAGCGAAAGGGTCCAAGTTTAGACGCTGTTTTGTGCCGGTAATTGCAGCACGCGATGCTTGGAACAGCAACTTTCTCGTCTACCCGACTGCCTCAGAGCTGGCGGTAAGCGTTTAAACGAAAACCAACCATTGACTCTTTCTAGGTACGGAATAACGAACGAGACGTGCATTTCGTGATTGGCATCGATCAATGTCTTGCCTGTGCTTTCGGCGAACCTTCGGTGAGTCATTTGAAAAGCAAAGGTAAAATGTTTCTCAGGGTCCTGTTCACTTTTCCTTCTTCCTTCTTCCACTCGCAATTCTTTGCTCCGTGATTACAGGTCCTAAATTGATCCTCACTTCGCCGACGCCGAAGTTGTGAGGGCTCGTAGGTTGGTCTGTGTCCCCCCCGTACTAGAGAGTCTAGCAGTTTTGTCTAGGTGGCCTTGGGGACTTTTTTTCCTGGTGGAGGATGGTGCTCGCCTCAGATTAGAACAAATCCTGGTAAACGGGAGACCTCACATTACTCGATATCTGATAACTGCATATAACTCGCCAAGAACGATAATGGAAACCCGCACCCCTCCCCTTCTGTAAATCTCACTCCCTCCGCTCTTCAGCTCCAAAAACCCCAGACCCCCTTGTTTCTCGGAGTGAGTGCCACCAAAAGAAAGGAAAAAACTCTTGCGCGCACACCCTCTGTCGCTAGGAACCGCACTACGGGTGTGTGTTTTCATTTGGGATGGCTCCCTCTGTCAGTGAGAGTGTGGGCTGTCTGTCAACATGAACAGGGGTCTCATATGGAAGGGGACTGGGGAGGATTTCTGGACGTCTGGGAGTTATAAACAACCTTCAGCCCAGCCATGGGCCCCGTCTGTAAGGTTTTGAACGACTAGCTTCTGTTCCGTTGTTTTGGGTCCATCTTGTCTCTTCTTTAAATACTCTTTTACCTCCCTCTAACAGTTACTTGCCATCGACGTTACGTGCAGTGTTGTCATAGTTATCTCAGAACGAAACTCTCTTCGCCATTGCTACTCAACACCATCCACACTGACTACTACTCAACCATCACCGCCTTATACTGAGTTCGACTACTATATATATACCTGCATATATATATTTTATACATAAGACGACTAGGCCTGGTTTCTTTCAGCAAACATCATCCGCATACCTTGATTACCGATTTACTAGAATCGACGCAATATCACTTGGTCTGCTATTCACAATGTGCAACTACATCTACGTAGGTTACGACATATTATTACCATGATGATGACTTATACTAACACCTCACAGAAAGAGCTCAGCTGTCAACACCACTACCACTTGGTAGAGTCATGGTGTCCCAAGTACATCGAGACTGAACGTCGGTGTCCACCCACTATCGTGAGCAAGCAGTACTGGTGAGTCAAAGCATAACATATCCACCCATAACCTAGAACATTTTGCTAACGGTTTGATCAACAGGGGTGATGACATTTGTGGTATGTCTCCAAATATTTTCCAAGCCCGAGCGGATTCTTGATAATCCTCTCACCGGCCGGTTGACCTCGGTGTTTCATTGATGCTAATTATTGTCTACAGCCGCCTGCCGTGAACGCCAGCAACCCAGCAACCACCCGTGGGCGAAGCTCATTCAGCGTCCCGAGTCACGCATGTCCTACTCTCCCCAGGTTCGTGCTCAATGAGAACGAGCGGCGTCGTTTCGCAGGTCGAGTCCTCGATATGCCGCCAACCGACCTGCCTCACCCAAGAAGGCAACACCATTTACACATACCGCTTACGTATACGAAACCCGACCTCACGGATGAGTTGAAACAATAAAGACAACATCATTCGTTCGTCGGGGCCGACATGGCTCTTACACAAACACACACATGCACCTGCACCTGCACGAGTAGTCAGTATATGCAGGCTCTTCAGTCCAAGCAACGTTCTTTACAAGGTGGTCGACTCAAGTGAGACATGATACCCCACTTGTGTGGCCGTGGCTTGAACATGGAGGGACGACGAATCAACGATTACAGCATCGAAAAAAACACCAGAAAAAAGTGCACTTTATTGCGAAAACTCGATACCTAGGAAAGGCGCTGGAAAGCATTTGATTTGGGTTACTCCCTATTTTTATTTTCTATTTTTACTTTTATTTTTATTTTGGACGGAAAAGAATTTGGCTCTTTGGGTGCGAACCTGTCTCTGGCCAATGTGGACTTTTCCCCTCTCTTGACTCGCATGGAGGTAGAGGTGTTGCAAGAGGTTTCGGTACCTTTTTTTTTGGACAGGGATGGTCAAAGCGTCGATCAATAGCTTTCGAGCTGACTGGGGGCCACTGAAGAGAGTGCTGTGTTACACACCTGCAATGTGCATATCTCGCCACCCGAGACCGACACTGACCACTCCGGGGGAGGCTCATCTCATTCAACTGGATGGATGAATGCTCATCGTTGCACAACAGCACAGCAGCACAACATCCTACCACTCTCACCTATCAACTGCACCTCATCTCAGCACTCGACTCCACTCACCAACCTCGGGCGCTACCCCAAGATTGCCTGCATGAGAGAGGTCTTATGATCACAGGTAGAGAGCCTATGATGAAGCAACAACACAACTCTCTACTCGCGGAGGAGAGACGAGGAGAAGAAACCAACCACATTGGCCCGGAAGGGAGTCCTTTTTATTACTTGGCGCGCTTACTATTTTTTATTACTTGGTTTGTCATGTTTGAGTAGCTGGTTGTATGCATGGAATACGGAAACTGGGCATTTATGGGAAACAAAGATATCACTTGGGGGGTTCTTGAGGATGGAAACTATTTCTACACCTACTTTCACTATCCTTGATGGCATGGGCGTTTTTTATCATATTTTTACAACATGGCCGCGTATGGCGGTGGGAAATCGATGGGGCTATCTATACTACTGATCACAGCTGACTACCCAAGATAGTTGCATATTGTTTGGCGCAGGAAATGAAAATTAGACCTTGTTTATTTATCTGAAAGCCCCCTTACTTAACCTTGCACACACTACGTGATGATCTGCGTGACTTGCATCGAGAGATGCCAAAATCTGAACCAAGAATTTGCCGGTTGACCGGTCAGATGTGATGCTCGCATGGGGCTAAAAGCGATGCTCATCCGGGTGCTTGCGAGCTTGCGAACTGGCCCTGCCCTGCCCTGCTTTCAAAGAGCAACCAAATTTCTAGTAAACGGAAATGGCGTGAGAAAGAAGGGAAAACCAAAGGCGCTAGACTTGGAAGAGAAAAGGAAAATGAAAAGGAAAAGAAAAACACAAGTAGTTCACGCGGAATACTGCAGCTAGAGTGTACTAGAGATTAATTAGTCTGCACGTTCCACGTTAGAAACCCTCGCTACGGGCCGCTTTCTGGATTTGCCGGCCGAGCTGTTGAGAGTGAGTCAGTGACATTCGACATTCGACATTCGCCCTGGGGGTTGATGATACCCGCGCTGACACGATTCGGCAGCAGAGCAAATGCGTGTGGTTGTTTGTTGTGTGGCTGTGTGTGATGCAGTATGCTTAGATAGCTGTGATGGGAAGGACAAAAGTGCAGTCTGTACTATGTACGTAGTAAGGTGGGATGGATTGGAGGGGACCATGGCCTCAAGACTCAAGACTGTGCTCAGTCAATAGATAGTGAGTGGACTCTTTCATTTGGCGCCGTTTATATTGCCTTCTTTGGGATGATGTCTTGTCAGCTTGCACCTCTCACATCTAAGACGAGATAAGTGCACTATCACATCTGATAAATATATGATAAATTAAACTGTTGCGATAATAGCATGCATACCTCCGTACAATCACATCGCATCTATCGTGACTTCTCTCTCTCCCCTTCTCTTCCCTCCTCGCGTCTCGTCTATCATCCCAATCGCAAACCAAACCTATCCCCACGTTTTCTTCCCACACCCGAAAGTCCTCCAAACCTTGCTTCCCACCATCCTTTTCCCCTGGGGGCTTGACGGTAGTTTTTGGCCTGACCCGTTTTTAACGCGCTGGGCGCTAGCGGTAGTGCATCGTGCCGAGACCTCTGTGATCAACGCTTTAAGCGATCCATTCCTTACCGTACCGTTCAGTGCCGTGGATTCCCGTCATTTCTGCCTTGGTCATTGAGACATTTAGTTATTTGCCGGCGGCTGTTGTCTGCTAGTTATATGAGTTATGCATCTTGGCTGATTTTTCTCGTGCTCGTTCCTTCTTCGTAATGGTTCTGCAGCGGAAACTATGTCATGTTCCTGGATAGTTAAGTAGTTATCTCTTTTCTCAATGAGAATAGGGTTTATCATCGTGGCGGGAGGTCACGCTGGCTTCCGCGGGCGACAGCCGTTGATATCAAAGTTCAGGCTAGTCGCCTTACCACACACGAAATACTCTAAATGGCTCCTGAGACCTGAGCGTCGGAGCGAGAGCGAGATGGTTAGGACGTGCGCACTCCGTCATGTCAATCTTAGGTTGTACCAGAAACATGACGATGGGCAACATCATACAGGGTCTATGCGCTGCGTCTAAGTATGGATAGCTGAGGAAACAATGCAATGCGGGCTGTTTGTTTGCCCAACGCAAAGCGCGGCTACCTTACCATTCATCATACAGCTCACTCAGCATTGGACACAGCACTGCACCTCTTACCAACGTGCATCCTATTTCATCTCGTCTCTGCATGCTCACTCTGCAGCAGGAGTTGAATCCTACAAAGACATGATGCCAATACCTTGAGACAGCCAAAACAGCCTCATAAAGCCACACGTGCCCCGTGCCCCGATTTTTCATTCTCTCTCCATTCGAGAATGCCCTCGCCTCCAAGATGAGGGTGTGCATCTCGGGCTTGCACCCAAGCCTCAAACCTCAAGCCCCGAACGTTGGCTTGCTTGCCACATCCCAGGGCATAATCACCACATACGATACAGTCGGTCATGGGAATACCAGAAACAGATACCGATCTCGATAGATCGCGACGTGGGGTGCATACCCACTTGCGAGTGAGTCAATGGCCTCTCTCGACGACCTTCCAACTCTGTCGCAGCATGGGGGGTTCACTATCGCGGGTCTCTGATAACACGAGGCTGAAGCTGAGGCTGGAGGGTCCTTTTGCAACACCGGAGATGCTCCTCTTGCAATTCATGGTGTCGCAGATACAGTATGCAGTCTTGATGCTACGGCACTGGTTATCAGAATGCTTATCTACCTACCTAGACCGGACAGCTGGAACAGCACCCTTGATAACAAGCGCTGCACTGTAAATCATCATGCAAATCGTGGCCCTTGTTCTTGGTATCGGCTGATTGACCATCCACTTCTTTTAGTTTAAAAGAAAGGTCCATATCGAAGAAAACACAGGCCCAGCCCCACGTGGCTCACTACTTACCTACCTTATCAGTCTTTAAGGGTCTTTAAGGTGAGGGACCCTTCGCTCGCATCATTTCGTAAGCGATGGCAGGATCAGAAACAACCAGGGAATCAGACACACATAGGTTTTCGCAATAAAAACAAGAAAAAAAGTCCCCTCCGAAAAGGGTTGTAAGAGATTAGCCATGAAAAATCGGGCATGGAATTTAAATGGCACCGTACTCGGGAGACTCGATGCATGTCGCGCAGCTTCTCTCTTTCACATGCAGGCAATTAGGACCCTGACAACCGGTCAATGTGATTAACAGGGCTGTTTTCCTCACCGGGAAAGCGGTGATTTCTTCAGATTTTTGCGGTCTCGCTTGCTCTGCGTTGGAGGATTGTACATAACTGCATTTACCAGCCGCCGAGGCTTGTGATCCGACCCGGATCTCGCGTCAAATGGGTGTCATCATGTCAAAATCTCCAACTCTAGACAAGGATGGCGGGGTATCGGGACGGAGATGACACCGGTATCGTGATACGTGTCGGGCCAATAGCCGCGGGAGATCATGGATGCTTGACCGAGATAATAATCGAAGCCATTGTAAATACTATCTCGTTGTTTTATTCTTCGAAACACCATGTTTGTGGTTTATCTACGACAGAGGAAGCAGATATTTCCCACGTGTACTACAAACCCCACGGCATCACCGGATGCCGACCCCAACCTGGCTCGGCGTGGGATGATGTCCCGAAAACCATTACGTTCCAAATGGGCGGTATCCAGCTGCCTTGGGATATCAAGATGCATGTATACATCTGCACGAGTCCAGATTGTGGTTGCGACTACGACCACTTCAACACCCATCCCAGGCCATCATACGTCAAGGCAGCTTCAACTGCAGCTGCGGAACATGGAGTGCAGACAGCCAAGCCAATTGCCAGGATGACATAAAGCCATCAATCGCGGAGATGAGAATGCTACGCCTTTTAAAACCCTCCGAAAATACCGCCATGAGGCCATCTACCCCACAAGAAGGCTCACCGGTATGGGAACCTCCCAATCTGGAGAGTCCAATTGCAGCGCAGTGCCAGCATGCGGGATAACAGGGCTGCTCACACACCTGCTTCATTGGAGCGGTGATGCATCATCCGCCATGGACAACACCGCATCTGATCAACCGAGGCGCGGCTACTGCCTCAATTGCTTGTATGAGGGGAGAAGGAGTCGGTGTCGGTGACGGTGATTTACAAATGAGTGTTGGAGGCAAAATACGTTGGGTTCCAAGGGATCCGACGCCTATTTTTCCAGGGGTTGCGTTGCCTTGCAAAAAGACAGCCTGGGCCAAGATAATGTCTTGATAGTTTCGGATCCAAGAGACTCTCAGCAGGGGGTGCATAATGAAGATGACTCTGGTTGATGTCAAGTGGCAAAAGGCGTCGAGTTCGTGCCTGAGCAAGATCCAAGCGTCTGGTCCGGATCATCAGCTAGCATTGGAAGAGGCAAGACTCGACATTGGGCTCTGGTGAGTTGCATCATTAATATCGGATGGCAATCGTTGAAATAGGCCGAGGTATCAAGGAGTTGAAGATTGCCTCTTTTTAGGTTGACACGTCCCATCCCATCCCATCCTTAGGCTTTCTCCACGCTGACGCTGACGCCAGAGGATCGTAGCCAGGGGGCCAGAAAGCAACTGCCGCTTAGTTGCATTAGTGCTGCACATGACACCTGCATTAGGCCCCGTAGATGCATAGCTTCTGTAGTTTCATACTTCAAACGGTTGACAGCTTGAAGCAAAACCTATTTCCTAAACCGTCCACTTGCAGTCTGATACACCCTTCATCCATGATAACTACCAACACTGACACCCTTCTTCCTGGTAATCGTCTCCCCCACATCCGGTTGACGAGCTGTATCCGTATTCTTCCAGAAAACCCCGAAATTCGATTTCCCAAACGAGAGGCACGCGTTATCACTGACCGGTCAACGTTTATTACCTCACGGAACTTTTATCCTTCCCAACCAAGGCAATCGACTGATGCCGTGGCCATGATATCACTTGTCGAATACGCTAGACTACGTACCGTTGCGACTGTTGCGACCAGGCAAGTGCCTGTAGTTCGACACCCTCCCTGGATATTCTCAAGAAACCCTCATGTGGCCAACTTCCGCGATCGGTCCTGGCAATTTCCTGAGAATCACCATCTTGAACAAGTTTGCCTGTTCCGCCATAAACAATCATGCGAAACGTGATCGAGACCTTGTGCGGCCGACCGTCTCACCAGTATGCAAGCTCTTGAGACTTCTCCACGATCAAGCACACCCTGGCTCATCGTTAAGATGCCTGCACCCGCGCAAGCCTGTGAGCATGTGACCTGCCATATGGCGTCCCTCTATAACAGCAACGCACAGTTGCGTCTAATGGTTCTATGCCTTTAGTGAGTATTTGCAACTCATATGCGACTATTCACAGATCAACAGTTTGCGCGATGTCTTGAATAGCACATCAATCCTAACAAACCCCGACAAGCATTTTGCCTCGATCAATTACTCCTGACCAAGAACCGGGCATGTCCGAGACCTCAAACGACTAAACAGCAAACACGCATATGCATGTCGGGACGCACGTTCACGCTGGATATATCACGTTGATCAAGCTCTCGTGCCAAAGCGCACTGCGTGCTGGCGACTTCTGCTTCGTTACCGATATACTGGATTGAGTCGCTATTGGTGTATCGAAATCTCGATCGGTTTCTATCGTTAGGAAGTTGCCCATCGTGAGACAAGTGTCGTCCAAGTTTGCTCTTATGTGGACATGCGATTGGTGTGTTGGTCGAGACAACTATCAAGTCAGGTCACCCAATCCCAGTCCCAGCGCACTTTTGCTCATCAGCCCCATCTGTAATTTCTCCGGCGCATGGATTGCCGCCAACGCTACATGCAGACATCGAGGCTTGAGCAGATGCATGCAGGGTTGTGGTATCACTGCGAAAACATGCAATACGTCGTTTCAACATCATGTGATCAGTAAACATCAATCCGCGTTCCTGTCCTGCTTTATCGTTAACGTCAAGCCTAATTGAACCGGTTCGTTAGTCGAGCCATCCACCGATACATCTATCACATCTCATAAAGCCACGATTTAGGTCTTATTTGGATTCAATATTCCAACCTCCGCGCTAAGAAAAGGCTGCATAAGGCGTTCATCACGTTGCTAGAGCCGCCGCGACTGGATGAGAGAACAAACCCCCGTGAGCTAGCTGAAATGGCATGAGGCAATCTTGGCTAAAGCGGCTACAAGATGGTTCCGTCCATGTACCATTGGTTGTTCTTATTATTAACCCTGTGCTGTTTGTCCATAGTCTAGGAAATATCCCGAATATCCAGATCTAAGGTTACATAGTGTGCATAAATGACTAGTGACCCACGTGTAAGATGTGCATCATGATGATGCCGCAAACGCCGAGATTGAGGTCGGATCGAATATGGATATCTCAAGTCGCAAAACAGGACTAAGTGTGGTTGATAACCCGTCGTTGCAAACATTATCAAGGATTTGCTTGACGTTACTTCGGGAAAGCCAACTGAAACCACCTTATATGTCATTATTTGCTTTTGCCGGCTTACTACAACCTTTGTTCTCCACCAGGGCGGCTGACACAAGTTTGTCGATTCTGTCTGATATCAAATATCGTCTTTCTATTGTTGCTTCTTCACCGCTTCGGCTTCAATTCTTCCATCTGTTAGACTTCCATCGGGCAAAACCCTCTCCGTGGTTCGAACGTAAGCCAACAGAAACGGGTACGCCAAGTCACAGAGGATCGAGGTACCAACGAAGAAGAGGCCGAGAGGATGGAAGACAAAGCCGTGGGCCTCTGGCCAATACCACCACAACATTATGCAGGAAATAGGTAGACCCATGACGGTGCCGACGAAGCGACAAAACCTACAAATGGGATGTCAGTATGAGCAGGCAGTGAATACGATAATTGCTATTGCGACGTTGCTTTTTCCTGCTATAATCACGAGACAGCATGGAAACGCGGACTCCGACGGTATTCATACCGCCGGGCCTGCTTGCTTCAATAGTTCACTCCCACATGACACGCAATTCGAAGCAATATACCGAATTCTCGGGACCAGCATGAATGAGATGATACAGTACCTGGAGGAAACACGCCATCTGAAAGAACCCCAATTGCATATAGGAAAATAGAAACTCACCAAATTGCATAGCTCTGACCGCCAGAATGGCCACGCTGGAGAAGCATAGCCAATGCCGACACGCTGAATATCATCTGCGCCACACCAGCCGACCAAAAGGCCAACTCGGTAGTATCCCTCGCCTCAAGACCCTTCCAAGTCTTCCCCCATTTGATACCGTACCCACGGTGCGGCTCCTTGAGCCACCACCAGACAAACATGCCATTACCCACCAGTCCCGCGACAAAGATGATGAACAGCAGCAGCGGCACATTGCGCGCAACGAGAGGACTTGTTGAGAAAGATCGCGGGGCTGTTTTGATCGTGGCGTATAGAACGGGTATATCAAGGAGTAGCCATAGCGTGAACCCGAATGTCTCGATGGGGGCCTCACATACGCCAAGCGCGTAGACGACTTCCCATGCGAGGTTGAGGCCCAGAGCGAGAAGAGGAGCGGGCGTAGCATGCGTGGCAAGAGAGCGACGCACCATGAGGATGTAGGCGATGAGCCAGAAGGTTATGCCTGTTGACAGACAAGCTGTTGAGGCGGGGACGAGCCACGTTGGTGCTGAAGGGGGCGGGATGTCGGAGGAGCCCATTTTGTGGTGTTGTACGTGGGAACTCAGCGGCAATCTTTTTATAACGATTTCTGGATAATTATCTTGAGTTTATAAAGCACCGGTATCCTGTGGGAATTCTTGAGTCGGTTTCCGGTTGTGCCGGTGATGATCATGTCATGTTGATGTTTTTGTTGGGTTTGACGAGGCTGTGCTGTGGTGTGAGATCGATTACCCTATATCTATCCTTGCGGTTACATTGCGAAATGGGTGAAATATCAATTTACAATGACCTCCTAAACATGTGTAAAAGCTATTGGCATTCATTTGGGTATATGAAAACTGTTTGAGCCCTATTTTGCTGTAACACTTTTGTTTGAATCATATGCCTGCGGATTATTTTCCTTACTACATTCTTTTACTTTACAGATTTCTTGTTTGCGATCTATTACTGCGACTTTTCATAATATACCTAAGTATATTGTTTGTCTGGGCAAAATTGAACTATCCGTCTCATTGAGCTGTGTGCTGTTCTTCGACATTGTGCTCTTGCTGCTCAAAAACTCCATGATAGACATGCGGCAGAATGTGGACAAGCCGGCATTGGATACATCATTCTATCAGCATTAGAACGATTGCCATAATGAGTGAGATGAATTCATAGTCTGCATGAGTCTTCCATAGTATACCATAAGCTGCAGCTGATCAGGCAAGGTATTGGTATAAGGAGCTGTTCTGCCATAATCTGTTTCCCAGACTGGTAGTGTAAAGTCAGACTCTGGAAACTGTACAGATACTATTCGGTCAGAAACAATAGCAAGACAAATGAGTCAAATTTAAGGTTTGTTGATCCCAGTTTCAAATCGGAACGATACATTGGGCCATGGTTGAACTGTATATTGCTAGCAGTATACTTATAGTTTCCATGCCAAAGCAACAAGACATATTTTCTGACCATATTCACAAGTATCATATGATAGAATTAGAGTCATGAGTTTTGAATACTACTCTTGTAAGTGGTAGTTTGTCTTAAAACTCGTAAATTACAAAGACGTCGTCAAAAAGTGGTTGAGACGATGAGTCCTGTAAACTTGCATAGGAATCCAGCATGAACTACGCGGTATCCGTACCACAAGCATAAATAAAAAGTGTTATTAATCGCATTATACTAGAAAAGAGTATGATGCTGGTTTTATATCATCGATATCGGGCGTCTTCAAGTTGAGTTCCAGGATCGTTGTTGTCTAAGGGAGATTTGCTTTATGTAACTCGAGATGTAAAAGGCACGTAGTGGTAGTCTTTGATCGATTCGGCGACAACCAAGGCAGAATGACCGTTTATAAACTTATTGCAAATCACTCGTTAGGTCCGACATATAGGATAGAAAGCACTGTAGCATCCCGCTCGTTGAGTGCTCTTAGTTACCACGGAATACTTGTCGCTCCTCTCGAGGTTATTGTGCAAGACCCCATTGTTTGTTCTATAGTCATAGACAAGTTCAAAAATCCTCTATTGTCTAACTATGAACATCCGCTTAGGCTTCTCTACTTTTATTGCGTGCTTCTCGGACAGTACTATGTTACACTGGCACCCTGCACATGAAAGGGTGGGATTGTGTCAAGAGCAGAAGCGAACATTCGGGGTTGGAAAATCATTATCCATATCCTTTGACCATAGGTTCTCATGGAAATAGTCTCGGTGATATGACATTGACTCTCATAGAGACCTGCAAAAAGATGTTTTTGCCTAATGCTTTAATCTTAGTCAGTATCAAGAACTGTTCGCCGTCAACGGGCTTTTATAATGGGTAGGGCTTCAAAACTTTGTTCACGTCAGACGTTGACACGAACAACGTTTCATTAATCTTTGAGAGTATCTTAGAACGATATCAGTGTGGTAAAATGACTAGTCGACCTTGTAGATGTATGGAGCTATTGCAGACACCAGATAATAACTCCAGACGGAACCTCCCTCATCCATATCGAAGGAGATAAAACCTGTCTGCACCTTCTGTGCCATAAATATCGCATTAATACTTATGCAGAGAAATAGGAAATTTCCAGACACAAAAGGAGAGCAGAGAGTACTAGTGGCAAGACCAACAAAACACTCGGGCGTGGCTACTACGAAGTTGCCATAGGGGCCCACGATTGATGCCCAAATGTGGCGAGAGGTTTTCTGTCTGCATCAAAAGCTGTACTCCTGTTTTGACGATGAATAAAGCTGGATTTTTCCCGAATCTCAGGTGAACAGCTCATGTTGATCAAGCATAGACGAGGTGCCTAACAAGGATATCGAAGGTTGAATATGACTAACAACTCAAGAGGCACGCCATCTGCACTTGCAACGCTGTCTGATACGGCTCAAGCAACCCATCCCATGCTTGAACTACCAGAAGCTATGATAGGCCTATTGATATCCCCGCTGCCTCGCCAAGTCAATAGTGAAGCGACCTGTGATGACATCGTGAAAGCGATATCTTCCATTCGAGTAAGGTAACGCTTCCAGCAACTGCCTGATACTTTGGTGATCAAATCAGGAGATTGATACACGTTATCTTATGGAGCATCAATAACACTCCGAAATCTCCATGACCACATAATCGGAATATTTACCTGCTTGGGAACGACTTCGTTTCGCCAATCTCCGGACCGCGCGGAGAGGAACAGTACCCTTGAAGGTACAGGATTCGATAACAAGCGCCCACGATAAAGAATCTATACGTAATTGAATAATAGGTGGGAAACTTGTGCAAGACACTCTAAAAGGATATCAACGGCTTTGAAGCCGGACACAAATGGAGACAGTCGGGCCCTATACCACCGGTGAGGGTATCAGCACGGACAAAAACGCTGGATGGTGGTGCCTATTGGATGTTGAATCGTCGGGACTCCTTCAGAAGCGGAGACGATAGGGAGAAGCATAGACGAGTATGTCGAAGCAGGACCGACTCTTTCCGTTATTATGAACAAGGCAGCGCATGTCGGTTATGCTCAGACCCTTATGAGACCCAGTGATGATGTGATGGGTGATGTGCAATCGGCGTATCACACTACCCACTCATAGATACCGCGACGAGATTACAGGTTTTTGATACTCTTTCTGTATCTCATGAGAAGATTTGCAACCTGCGGCAGAATTGAGCAGACTAGATGTTTTGTCGGAAAGTTACTGGGCTAGGATGACAGACCAGGAAGCGTGACGATCTTACCTACATGAGAAACTAAGCTCAAACTACACAGCGGCTCGACTGCAGGACACGATCGGAAAAATATGACTGTGCCGAAACGGACTGATATCATTTTCTACAAGCAATGTTTCAGATAGGTTCTGCATCTGGTGGCCGACCGTTGGAACTGACGACAGCTGAGCCGTTTGCTGATCAGATATTCCCACATGGCCGATCTTGATGCCCGAAGAAGCAAGTAATTGACGCTGCATCGAAACATGCACGAGCACAAACACCCTGTAAGCTGCAGAATGAAAACTCTGGAAAGATCTACAGGGTCAAACGGGAACAGCAACGATGCGGAAAGACTGCCACGTTGAAGTGAGTGACACCACGGTCTTTTTTAGCTGCCGCCGGTCAAGGTCAGGCACCTGTTAAGCAAACGTACTTTAAGACCGGTGACGCACAGGTCAAGTCCCTTTCGAAGACTGGGTCCCAATTGTCGACTTACCAGAGCACAACCTCAAACATATCATGTATCAAGGCCAAGAAGAATAGGAATGGAGAGCTGGAGTGCCCCGGATAACCCCGAAGGAGGGATTTACTGGGGGAATATGGGGATATCCCGTGGGGACAAGTGGTTTGCTTGTTTATTGTACGTAAAATCCATGGGGAACGATGCATTACGCGTGAGTCGTTACTGGTAATAATATCCATCTTGGTTTCTTGAACTGGCTCTTGTAAGCGGGCTATACGGATGTCCATACCGGGCCAAGACCCCATCTAAACGCACCGAGGTCAGGAGAGACGAAATGAAAGGGGTGAATTCGATGTCTTCTTGGCAAAAAAGTGAATGAGTCGGACACGGGCCGGTGGTAATATTGTATCACAGCTTGAGTTCAGTGTGTGCAGAGACCCCACGCCGCCGCATACTTCTAGAAACCAACTAGAATAATGCCTACAGCTGCAGCCACAGGGAATTAAACCCCTGAGGCAACAAAAAAGCGTGTGCATGGGGCATCAGGGATTAGGAATGACGACACGGAACAGGGATTATTATTTCCGCATTTTGATGGCACAGCGTAACTGACTCTTGTGTGTTGCATGACATGATAATAAGCTTAAGCCGTTCCCCGATTGTGGCAAAACAACAGCATCTTTCAACATGAACCTATATCCATGTTTCTCACCCGTTGCCGCGGTTCAATCGCATGATATCTCTAGCAATTAAGTAATTTGATTGTAAAAAGCTGCAGAAAACATAAACCCCCAACAGCAAAGTGTCCCGTCTGATAAACACAGCTTCTCCACTTCCTCTCGGATCTCTCTGACCTACTCCTCATCCTTGCCCTGACCCATCTGAAGGGGAAAAAAGAGTTAGCGTCTCTCGGTAATAGGCCCGTCAGCCTCGAAATTCAGAGGAAGGGGGATGAGCGGAAAGTTGTTGAAACTAGGGCGTAAGGTTACTAGTAGCATAATTGCCTATTTTGGCTCAGTCAAAGGCCAAGCATTTAAAGAGCCACAATTAAGAAAAGAGGCGATCAAAGGGAGAGTACAGAGTATAGAATACCATGATGATGATCATGGGTGTGGACATCATTCACGATAGACAAAACAAGTGCCGAAGTGATGACAACAGCTGTATCCATACCGAGACACACAGTTACATACTATAGATATACAACGACACTAGATACTCCAACCAAATCCTCGGATCTGCACCTTAGTAAACAAACCAGCAAATAAGAAAAGAAGAAAAATACTCAAAAGAGAAAGAAAAACGGCCCGGATCTAACAGCCCCAAAACGACGGTCGCACCGGGGAACAGTCTCTTCACTTTCGCCGTGTGTCGACGTACGTAACATGATGGCTTCTAGCGTGCCCACGTCCCCAGCTTTTCAACACACCAATTGGACCAATGCAAATACCTAGCAGAAACAGAAAAAAAGATAATCCTCTATTGCAACTGTGAATGCACGAAACGAACGGGGTCTTTTCTTCCCCATGTAATCCCTCACTTACAGCGGGGTGGGGAACCTTACAGCCCAGCGCGGAAAGAAATTCCAGGGTTCTTTTGCATCTTTGCTCGCCTCAAGTCTTTCTGTTTTGTTTAAGATAATTAACAGAGGATCGAATATATCCACATACCCGGGGAGGAATTTAAGAGGAATTCCGACACCCCTTTCCGGAGAAAAGCGAGAAAAGCCAGAAAGTCAGCGTAGTATGTCTGCTTCGCTCAGATGATCACCGCGGCTAGAGCTTTTACTGGCCTACGTAGACTTGATACAAGAACTAATTAGAAACATACACACAGGACAAGGCACGGATTTGCCGCCGATGTAAGAAAGAGGGTCACCCCAGAAAAAGTCCAAGGCCCCTGGTTAGACTACTCCGTACTCCGACTCCTAGTTTGGTTTACTGTACAAAATACCTAACCTAACAACGGGAGACCAAAGAAAAAGAAAGGCCTATCTTGGTGGAACCCTTCCAAGACGTGGGCAAGCAAGCACGGCCTGGAAATCCATCATCGTAATCGTAGACCGCGGAGCTCAATGAGGGAATTCCGAACTCTTATCCGACCATGCCCTTCGACTTATATATTCCTCTTCTATCTCTGCTCCAAATCCGTCCTTCACTATCTCTCTCCTCCTTCTCTCATCTCATCTTTATATCGTTTCTTCTTTAAAGCCAGCCAAACTGATTTGAATATACCCCATTATATATACACATACACATATACAGGAGACTGAGGAGAAACTCTCACAACTCGCCCATCATGGCTACATATCCCCAAGACACACACAACGATATCTACCCTTCAGACCAGGGCCATGACACCAGCAAATCAAACAGCAAAGAAAAGGTTCCCTTGGACAATGAGAAGAGTCACATCGACGACCTTCACTCCGGCCACAATGTCCCCGTTGTCGACAACGGCTTCGGAGGCGGCGAGGGCGCAAAGAATTTCCGCAACATGTCAAAATGGGATACCACATTCGCCCTACTAACCAACCAAGTTGGTCTCGGTGTTCTGTCCTTGCCCAGTGTCCTCAAGACCATGGGTATCATCCCTGGCTTGATCGCAATTATTGGCATTGGCCTCTTGTCTTGGTACACTGCCTTTGTTCTTAAGCAGTTCTACGGAAAGTATGTATATCGAGAAATTACCCTCTTTAGTTCTTTTACTGACCAGAATCAAGGCACCCTCATGTTGTCAACGTGGTTGACATGACCCGTGTTGTCGGTGGACGCATTCTCTACATCATTGCTGGTATCGGTCTCATGGTCCAGGTCATCATGACAGCCGCTTCAGCCAGTGTCACCCTCTCCATCGCCTTCAACACCATCTCCAGCCACTCGGTCTGCACAGTGGGCTTCATTGGCATCGGCTGTCTCTGCTGCTGGGTCCTCTGCGCGCCCCGTACCTCCAAGTTCGTCTCGCAGTCCGGCATCCCCTGCATGGTCTCCGTCATCGCCGCCTCGCTCCTGGTCATGATCTCTCTCGGGGTCAAGAATCCCACAGCTGCGCCCGCAGACTGGCACAAGGACATCAAGATCGTTGCGAACCCCGACTTCCGCTCCGGTCTTAACGCCTGCCTCAAGATCTGCTACGCCTACTCCGGTAACATCAACTTCGTCACTTACATGGCTGAGATGATCGACCCCGTCAAGGACTTTGGATTCGCCCTGGGCATGCTCGAGGTTGTCTCCATCTCCTTCTACGTTATTGTCGCCATCGCCATCTACTGCCTCGGTGGTGAGTACACAGTCTCGCCTGCTCTCGGCTCCGCCCCAGAGAACATTGCCAAGATCGCCTACGGTATCGTCCTTCCCGCTATCCTGTCAACCGGACTTGCCTTTGGCCACACAGGTATCAAGTACGTGTACGTTGTGGTCATGAAGCGCTTCAAGCTCCAGAGCGAGATGACCGCCAACAACGTCCGCTCCTGGTCCATCTGGATGACCATCGTGACTATCTTCTGGGTCCTCTGCTTCATCCTCTCCAACGCCATCCCCGTCTTTGACTCCATCTTATCCATTGCCTCGGCCACTACCATCTCTTGGTTCACTTTCGGCTTCAGCGCCGTCTTCTGGTTCCACATGAACTGGCACCAGATGTTTTCCAGTCCCACTAAGATTGCGTTGACTTTTGTCAATGCTTTCCTTATTTGCATTTCGATCTTTATGAACGCGGCTGGTCTGTGGTCATCAATTACGGAGCTGTTGGATCTGTTTGCTGCGGACTCGAGTCAAATCCAGGGCGTGTTTTCCTGCGGTAGCAACTCCATATTCTGAGCAGGTCTCATGTTAAAGTTTCCAGTTATTTTCCTTTAGATCGTTTAGACAGCATCAATCATCCTTTCACTCTTTGTAAGAGTATTACGTTCTCCTGAATACTGTCTCGTCATCCTTGTATATGTGTGTCATCCGGCTCGACGTCTGTTAGAAAGTGTTATTAAGAGAAATCAGATAGTGGTTCCACGTAATATGGTGATCCAATTGTGTTGCTGTGAAGTGTTGAAGCGACGCCGGAGACTCCGTATTAGTAGTCTTGGCAGTTAATCCAAGACACAAGCCTGGGATATATATCCACAACGTGACCGAGAAGTCGTGATGACCGGGCCGGTTGAAGTGGTGCTGTGATACGGCATATGCCCGAGCCAAACCGACGGGCTGTGGATCGTCGTTGACACAAGGTTTGCTAATACCGGGTGATGGTCTGTCCATGCCTGAATTCGAATGGATCGAGTGGAACTCCCGGGATGAGAGTGGATTTGCCGCCAAGCCTCCCGCTGGAACTTCCAGTGCGTGTGGGGCTTTGCATAGCGTAAAACTTTGCTAAGACCGCCTGCATGCGGCTCTTTTCAGGGCCTGACCTCCTGTGGCTGGTGGCCGTGGCAGTGGCAGTGGCCAAAGCTACGCGGCTGCGACGCAAACAAGAAATGACCTGACTCGTATATGCTGGGATGTATGCCGCTCGCAATATGCTCCACGATTCATTCATCATCTGCCCTATTACAAGCAAGAGATGAGAAAGGAGCTGGTATTATCCTTGTGCTTCAAATTTGAGCCGACGAATTCCGATGCTCAAGGTTGATCACGGATTTCGTCATTGCTGAACCATCAGTGGCTAAGCACATTCGGTATGTGTTGTTTGTCGATAACAGCCATGTCTTATCGTGGCGCTTTCGTAGCCATTGTAAAAGCAAAGGCTGTCGATCGCCAAACTGTGCAAATCGTCAAGACCTTGGCGATAGATAACTGTTTGGTGTTGAGGCTCTGCGGTAGCCAAGTGCCGAGTGGGCGATCGACGCTTCGTCAGAAACAAAAAAGTATCGATGAAATTCGCACAAGATAGATGTGAACTGTGTAAAACACCACAATCCAACTCGTCTGGCACCTCTCCAATTCAATTTCACAAACTCCAGGTGGCTCACCGGCTTGTTATATAATTTTCCCTTGCAACCGGCACAACACCAAGTCGGCGCTTTTGTCCTCTTGTGCCGGTCCAGACAGGGTACGTCCGCCACGATGACCACGCCAAAGCCCATCTGCTTGCGACATTGCATCTTGCTCTTGTTCTTGTCGCCATTCAACTTGAAGAGTCCCACCCGAGTCCACTCTTTCCGATCCATTCCATCCTCCATAAGCTCGCGCCATGGCCTGTGGTTGGCCTTTTCTTGTGCCATGGAAGTGCGCGGCTCAAGTCAACCCAGAATATCTCGTGAGGCTCTGCTCAAGACTCGTCGCTTGTCTGTTTCCATTAGCCCATCGATTGTATCAAACCCAGTCGTTCACGCCATATGCTCCGCCATCATATCACTTGTTGTCTTTTCTCGTTCCATATCCTTCTTGTCTGCGTTTCATTGAGGTGGAATGCCTTGCTTTTATTCCGGTTTTCTTGTCAAACACACTGGCTTGTTTGTAAATGTACAGTTCAGTTCCGGCCCGGCCCTATACCCGGGATTTGCGATTTGGCCCTCTAGTTGCTTCGTGCACCACCCTTCGCCTCCCTCAACTCGTCCATCTTGGCGACTCGCTTCTTGAATTCGACGTACTGGCACTTCTCGTAGCTGTGTCGCTCATCCTAGTCAACCCCCCTAGTGTAAGCATGGTGTTTTCTCTGATGCTGATATCTTGGTAATGATCGATTCTTCGTTATCGGGCTCGAGGCTTGGCTGGGCTGGGCTCTTCGGTGCAGCCGCGGCCGTCTTGTGATTTGGGCTCAAGCTCTGGAAAATGGTAGGTAACTTACCGAGCACTTCCAAGGGGCGTACCACGTATCCCGACGGCACTTGTTGAGAGGAATCAAGAGGTGTGCGCAGCTGTCTCGGTAGGCCAGAGGGAGCTTCGCATCGCGCATCTCCTCGCGGGTCGCTTCTGCTCAGCAAGTCAGCGGTCGTGGCTCGGGGCTCGGGAGGAAAAGGCTGCTGGAAGATCATCCCAGAGGTCGGTACGTACGCCGCGGCTCGGTGATTGAGTCTTGAGCCATGGTTGCGGGTTCAATTGGACTTCAAGATGTGAGGTTGTCTTGGATTGGCAGAGCTGTCGTGAGATGCTCCTTCGGTTCAAGGTCGGCAGTATCCTGTTCGTGCCTTGTATTTCTGGCAGAGATCCGCTTTCACCCAATGAACGCTCACGAATTACCACGCCGCTTCACAACACTGAATTTCTTCCTACACTGTTCGGTAAATGGTAGAATTTTGGGATTGTTCAGTTAATTCTTTTTGCTATTACTGCATTAATATCTTTCTTTGTTGTCGTAAAATTGTGAAGATCATAACTTGAACCTCAAGTCCGCACCAGATATGGTGGGGCCGGATCACTACCGGCTCCAGACTTACACTGAGGAAAGATGCGCAAATGGAGACAAGATTATTTTGGCTTCTTGATTTTTGTTGTTAAAGTATTCTGTCTTCTTAACGTGTGACTTTGAGCTTCCGTTGTTCCATCTTTGCTCGGCCTGGTCGAATTCAACACTCATTCTCCGAAACATGCGTCAACCAACAGCGGGACACGCAATCCATTGACTCCCACAAGACCACCGAATATACTCAAGCATCTCGAATATATCATCCGATTGCTATATGCTTCAAGCCAGCATCTAACACAGTCATCACTTGGGGCCAAAACTATCCGGCATTGTTGCTACAGGTTGCTAGAGCCTTTTTAACCGCTTGCAACTTCGCCTCTTTACTCAAGATATCGAATCGTGGATCACGTCAGTTCACTAACAGCATAGCATACTATGATGCACTAGATGCAGTCCCGTGCAAAAGTTGGGGTATTTCATATATAATCTTATCCTAAAATTTAGATTATATAGAATCGAAACGTTTATATAATTCATATCATCTTATATAAACTATACGGAGTAGAAGAGAGGTGTCGGAGCTTTTACACACCGGCAGCTTCATGTCCAGTGATGCCACTCCAGGCCTTTACGATATTCATACCCAACTTGTGGCCCTTCAGCTTCAATCAGATATCCAGCCTCGCAACGATCGAACCGAACCTTCACCTGCTCCTCATAGAAGCCATCGAACTTTTTCCGAAGCGCGTCCTTGAGGCTTGTCACGTCACCATGGGGATGAAGAATCTTCCAGGGCCTGATACACGTATCGCCTTTGCAGGACTTCAACACAAGCATTACGGCATCCAAGCGGTTGAGGACCTGTCGCGTGGTAGTTCCTAGGAGTGCTTGGCTGACAGTGGCTTCGCCATCACGAGTGAAGAGATTATTCAGCTGCCCTGGGTCCGTCTAAAGGGAATAAGTACCAAACTAGTCACCATGATTGCGATCAACGCACCTTGATATTGTAGAGCTCGTGCTCGTTGTTACACCAAGCGGAGTAGTAAAGATCGTAATCCTCATGCACTATCCTTACGCCCTTGTACGTGTTATTAGGCATATTAATCTGGCCCTTTCCATCTAGAACAAAAGTTGTTAGCAGTTGAAATTTGGCTCAACATCCCGTAAACATACCAAAGCCGCCGACTTCACCCTCAGCGATAGCAGTACCCCAGTATTCAACAGCAACATGCTCATGACGTTTGCTCTCTTGGTCGGGCAGCACAGGAATAGGAGTACCATCGAAATCCTTCCTGAGCTTCACGCCCGCGAGTTTGAGCAACGTGGGCGCGAGGTCGATATGTGTTGTCACGGCCTTCTCTACAGATTTGGCGGATACGCCTGGGCCTCTGATAAAGAGAGGCACACGGATATCCTCGTCAAAGCCGCACTCCTTACCAGGAGGCAGTCGGTGCTGACCCAGATGGAATCCGTTGTCAGAGCTGTAGATGATATAAGTTTCGTCAAGTAGCTTTGCATCTTCAAGCTGCTTGACCACCTGCTCCACGATTTCGTCGACACTTTGGAGAGCTTGGAGACGAGCGCGGTAGTATTTGTCGATGTAAGCCACAGACGATTCGTTGAGTTGTGATAGTTTGCGAATCCAGCTCACACCACTAGGCTAACATCCACGTAAGAATTTGTTCCCCCAAGATAAACACAAACTTACAGAATCTGGGTTGAAGTTGTCTGTTCGAGGAACTTTTGCCCCTTCAAATAGGTGCGAGTGTCTCTCAGTGGGAATTGGGATTGTCATGGGACTTCCAGGCGCCCGATCAACGTTGATGTTTGAGTGTGGTGCAATAGGAGCAATGGCAACAAAGAAAGGATTCTTAGAGTCAATTGCTTCTTCCAGAAGATCATGCGCATACTTGGAGATCAAGTCTGAAGTGTGCTCTCCTTTGTGGTGGACTGGCGCTTCTTGGTTCTGCTGATAGATCGGGTTCAGGTAATCGTACGTACCCGGGTCAAGCAGGAAGTTCGTTCCCGTCCACCCTGCAGGATAAGGTGCATTGTAGTTGTTAATAGTATGAGAATTAAATAGTTTTCCAGTATAGTATGTTTTATAACCTCCCTGTTGTAGCCATACTGGAAGGTAGTTGCTGTTGAACCCTTGAGACACAAATTTGGGATAGCCGCCTTTTCGCTCAGCATTTCGTCACGATTCTCTCTACCAGGGGCTTCAACTTACCATATGGTGGACTAACATCTGTTACATTCGTGTTGTGAGGTTGTCTACCAGTCCATAAGGCAACACGGGCTGGACAGCAAATAGCCGTCGTGGTGAAGTGGTTGACGAACGAGGTACCCTTGTCGACGATATGTTCTTTGAGTTTCGGCATGTATGATACAGAATCCAATACAGCGTCTTGGTCGTCGGTGAGAATAAAGACGATATTCTTCTTGCCGCCATTGGCTGCTCGTGGTTGTCTCTGTGCAGCGTTGTTGTTAGTCTCAAGGATAGCCTGGTTTCCTTGTTCATAGTCGGCCCTTACATCGGCAGACTGTGCAAGCACTGAGCTTGCCAGTAGCAATTGTGCTATAAAAGCTGAAGACCACATCATAGAGATATGCTAATTATGCCAATTTGTGTAAGTGTCTTCGAATAAGACAACAACTATGTCAGATCACCACAACACTAATCCAGTGCCTTTTATATCGTCCTATAGAATTAATAAATACGTATATTCGACCCAATTATATCTACAGAAAATCTCCTTCAATTTCTCGCGATATGTAGCATCGTCCCAATGGTGTCGTTCAGTACCTCGATGGCGTCAATGTTAGTGCTTGGGTGTGATCCGCACCAAAACGCTAACATCCACCCCGGTTCCGAATGACGTACGGATCCGAGAAAACTACCAACTAACCATGGATGGTAATGAGGAACGGAAGATTCGTACGGCAATTTCGTTTGCTCTATGCTAGAAGTCTTCTTATGTCTCTATGACTTAGTATGACGTTCGGTTGCCTCTTCTAGCCAAGCGAGTAAATGTGGTGATGGAAATCACTCACTAATACTCGATAGAGCTAAAAGGGTTCCATACATTGATATTGAAGTCAGAATAGAGATGAAAGGAAATTGATGGAACTTTGCATACCCACTGTCCTTTCACTGCGACGTCGTTGGGCCAACTCAACCAACTTCTTAAGTTGTATCAAAACTTACATAGGTATTTACAATCATGTCAAATTTTGTCATAAAACCTCATTGAAAGTGTTCTAATGCTATATATTCCATGTCTCTCTATTACTGTCCGGAGAACCTCCCACATTATCTCGGTATTGAAACATTATCACGGAACCAAAGAAGCTAAAAGCCGGACTTTTATCAGGACACGTGAAATAAACCCATTTGTTTGTTTATATCTCATTGGTCTCCATTGTTCTGGTTTCTGCCCATCACGAACTTGTTGGGAAAAGGGTGATGATATTGCAACACTGAGCAGATGGTCAAGTCACGAATCATGCCTCAAGTATCACTGCCATCCCTAAGAGAACTCGGAACAGAACTTAGGCGCCCATCTTGGGCATCGGAGCCATAACCTATCCCTCACGTTCTCGTCGAATTAGGGAACCCATCAATAGACGACTGCCTGATTTGTATCGAACCATGCCCAGATGCAGGTCCATTATCCCTTTCACCCCAGATCTCCTGCTGATCATTACATTCTAGTGGCCACAAATTTAATAATATGGTCAATGAAACAAAACATTAGTCTATGTGAGTCAGTGAAGTATGCAGGGTCCAAATTCACGACCAGCGATATTCAAGCTTAATCTCAACCACCACCACCGAAAGCCAGCATCGAATCCTTTTCTAGAAACTGCCCAAAAACAACACCATTCACGTATACCCGTTCTATCTTATCTATTTCAGTCATATTCTTAATCCATCTACCTAGTGGCTCGTAATCCTTCCCACCTTAGGACCCCAGGCTTAGGCTCAAATCGATTGGCTCTCGTCTTCCCACTCTCAAACACCACCATTTAACGCTCACCACAGGCAGACCTAACACCATGAAACAAGTGTTTTTGAGTATTTCCCCATCTGAGCCTCTATGGTATTCGCGACGCGTTGGGCGCGGTGCGTTGGTGGCCAGTGGTTGTCGGCGCAACGTGAAAAGGTGAAGTGTTGACTTGAGATATAAACTGTCGATGCCAACACAACAAAGACAACTCGACAGTCTTTTCAGCGTGCTTTCTTCTTTCAAAGTTTTCTTATCACTTGGTTCTTCAACACAATATCTGATTTACTCGGCTTCTCTCGTTTGAGCCTTTGTTATACTATACCACACCAGTCAAATCACTACATAGTGTCAACTCACTACATCCCTTCACTCACCACGCAATAATACACTCTCTTCAACACATTCAGTATTTTCTCATCATGTCCGACATCATCGCCTGGCTGGTCCCTACGGCACGCAACTCTCTCGCCGAGAAAGTGACCCATCTACCCTCCAACATCTCCCGTGCTGTCCAAACAACATCCTCCCCAACGCTCACATCCCGACTTCCAAACCTCCTCGGCAGCCGTCCGTCTCGTGCCCTCAAACTCTCCTTCGACTCTGCCCCTAAGCGACCTGGCTCTTTCGTTCTCGGCGCTGATCCATCGACGTGTGACATCGTCCTCCCCTCGCTGCCAGGCATCGACGCACGACACTGCGAGCTGAGTTTCGACGCAGAGGGTCGGCTTGTTCTCAACGACTTTTCCCGAGCGGGTACCCAGGTTTGGTATGATTGGGAGAGTAACGGTGATCAGACTGATTACACGTGGATATTGAGCTCTGGCGCGGAGCATGGGTTTCCCAGCACGGTGCAGCGTATCACGGTCGATGTCCAAGGAGTGAGATTCCAGGTGGTAGTGAACGACCATTCTGCCGACTGGGATGCATATCATGACAAGGTTGAGAATTTCGTAAGACAGCCCTCATGGTCGCTGGGGCTTTCTGCTGGTTGGGATCGAGGTTCAGTCACTCCAGTTGCGCCGCTGTTCTCCCACGTCCCTCTATTTCAGCACATTCTTGTTAAGGCGTTGGGCGAAGAGCCTGTCGGGGAGGTATATCTATGGAATTTGGTCAGGCCATGGGAGCCTATGGTGAAGGCCGCCGCATGAGGCCCTTTATGTATCACGTATCTTGGTCTTTGGCGTTCAGGTTTAGTCGTTTTCTGTGTATATAGGATGGGCAGGGTATGGATATAATCCTTTGTAACGACAAAGGCAGTGGACTTAGCATTAGCGCAATGCCTCGTGGGCTTCTTTGGTAACAGTGTTCATCATTAAATTGAGGTATCACACAACTCCTGGCTCCTATGTCCCATGCTTTGCTTTATTGATCCTCAGGTAGCGCCAGAACCTCGCGCTTCTCCTCCTCATTTTCCACCGCCTGCTCCTCTTCATCGACAGTGAAGCGCGTCATTGCAAATTCGGGGATGCGTCTTCTCTGAACCTTCTGGCCCCGCTTGCCCTTCCGCATCTTGGCAGTCTCTGCCTCCTCGGCCACAACAGCCTTCTCGCCCATCTTATCGAGCATGGTACCCTCCAAGCTGAGATAGCTGGTCTCGCCGCTGGTGCCAACGTCGAAGTTGCGTATCCTGAAACGAATCTTGCCCTTAACCTTGTCGCCGTTTCCATCGGCCCAGAAGCCGGTGCTGTGGACTTGTCGGACTACACCATGATCATCAGCGGTGATGACTGAGGCGGTCTCTTCGAAGCCTTGCGCCTCCGGAGCCTCATTGGGGATCCACTTCCAGTCGGCGGGGAGTCGACGAGCCTCGATCGAAGCGTTGAACTTGCCGAAGCAAACAACGCCAATGTGTCCTTCGGTCTGCAGGTTGACGCTGCCCTCCATCCAGGCACCACGGCTTGGTACAAAAAGCTCGACATCGGCTGTGATCCAACCAAAGCCAACGGCGGCCTCACCCTTGGCCATGACAGTCGCCGGCGACTCATCATCGGTGGCTGCGCCATTGCGTCCGGGGTGTTCGCCAAAAGCGACGTTCTTATAGTCGAGAAGAACACCGCGCAGCGAAGGCACGTACTTATTCAGGAGGTGTTGCAGATGTTGGTACTGGCAGTTGGTAACTGGTTGCGCCCAGCCAATGGGGAAGAGTGGCTCGTAAAGCGACACGGTCTGGATGAAGAAGGGGAATTGAGGGTTCGCAGGAATATCAGGCGGTTGGTAAATGTTGGAGCTAGACTTTGAAGGTTTGGCGGGGGGTGGCATGTCAATGTCCATAGCATCAGCATCGGCGGGCGAAGCGTCTTCCGCAGTTTGTTCGGGAGCTGTCGCATCCTTCTTGGACTTCTTGTGCTGTTCGGAACTATCTGTCGCTTCGGTGTCTTTTTGCTTCTTCTTGCTCTTATTCTTCTTCTCGCCGTCCGCTACAGCCGGGGTGTCTGCCTCCTCGGGCGCAGCAACTTCTTCCACATCGTGATGCTTCTTCTTTTTATGCTTCTTTTCTGGCTTAGGCTCGTCTACTGCAGCAGTCTCGGTCTCTTGTTGCGCATCAGCCTCTTCGGCGTGCTTGTCCTTCTTGCTCTTCTTCTTTTTCTTCTCGGCCTTCAAGTCGCTAGTGGCTTCAGTCGCAGGAACCTCTAAAGCAGCAACGCTCTTTGACTTTTTGTGCTTTCGCTCGGTATCGGCAACTGCATCTTCTTCCCGTGATCGCTTCTTCTCCTTTTTCAACTTCTTCTCGGCCTTGGCGGCGGCGTGGTCGATTGGCGCCATTGTTGTGTCGGCTGTTTGCGAGCTATCGTGGTATGGTGTTGAAGAAGCCGGAAGAAGTCAAAAAAATCAAAATTTTGGCTTATCTTATCGTGTAAACTCAGCGAACTCACCGAGTGTAGTGGGTCTTCACTGCCTTCACCTTGGTCACCTCGGTCGCAAATTTCCGTAGTTAGTCAGCTACCCTACATCTAAGACTTTCCTCGTAACAGAGTCTGAAACCTCCACCTGCCATTTCTACGCCGCATAAATCTATGCCTACTTGATATTATTGTCTTTAGTATAATCATATTTGTAATGTTGCATTAATTCATACGAAGTTTTGTCTCAAGAGCTCTATCTAGTGGTCGTAATGATGTTTGCTCCTACGTCGAAGTGGGGTTCAAGACTTTGCACAATACACGACGATAGAAACAAAACGACTCGGCATAAACATACGGCCAACTCTGTTTCCTCAAAATCCCGCAAACAACAGAAACAACCTCAACACAATAGAAACGATAATTCATGATTAGCAAACAACCGGTCTAGGTAAAACTCAGATGCCTACCGCGTGTACCGAAGACCACAGTCTTTGGTATGGTCTAATGGTCTACGATCAAAAAGTCAACTGCCGATCGTCCGCGAGACTCAGCAATGAGCCTGCACACGTGAACCGCCCGAGTAAGAATTCTCTAATATCAAGCGCAGACATAGCAAGGCATAACCTCACACCATCATACACTACCAAGAGGCCGATTGCGGAGTGATTGCTATTCAGAACTCACCATCGAGAATGCCTCTATCAAGAACACCATGTGGAAGGCATAAGCTACCTGTGGTCTATTCACGAAAGAAACTGCTGGATTCACACCGGGATCACTGAAACGCACTTCCCCAGATGATCGGTGGGGTTGATATACAGGAGATCCCCTCGTGTTCGGAACGGCCCTTTAAACACTGGAGTGTCAATGAGGGATGCAGACGTGGGCCAGTTCCCATATTACCCCAGATATTGAACCCAAGCGGTGTTCAAGAGGGATATACTGTAAGGGTGGCCCTGTTGTTTGGAGAACAAGACTTCCATGAATGGTTCAAATCATGGAAACAGAACACACGGGCATGCGTTAGATACTGACAACAACATCCCAAAGACATCATCCTCTGCGTTATCGGAAGAAGAAACTTCTAGATATCGGGAGTCTAGAAGTCATGTCACCATGAACCGTCTTGTCGGCGCGAAGAAGGAATGTCAATGGAGCCGGTCTGAAGTCCGGAAAACTAGCATCTTTGGCCAAATCGACTAGGCTAGAAGGTAAACAGTATGTTGATATCCACCTCGATGTTTAAAGCCACCATGTGAAGCCCTCTTACATCAAATCAGAACAGTCCGTTGAGTTTAGGTCGAAAAGTGGGAGACTGACTCAAAGTCATCCCAGACTCTCAAAGGTCAAGTGGAGAAGAGACTACCAACAACAAGCTCGCAATGCTGCTAGAGACCAGGCAACCGTACAAAACCTAGCAGAAGATGGTGCGTTGAACGGCGCCTGTGACGGGCGTACATAACGGAAGAATGTGACTATGTATGAACCGGACAGGACTGGAGGACCACGTTGGGAGTTCGGGGTGGCTGGGGAGCGTTTGAAACTCTATCTCAACGGAAACAAGTTCTGGAAAGACACCAGAAATCATGGCAGAGGCGAAAGAACATGCGTCAGGTGGGAAAAGATGTCATCGAGGTGTTGTCAGTTCACAACGGAAGAAGCCATGTCAACGCTCAGACTAAGGTCTGTTCTGGATAACAAAGCCGCAGAGATTCAGACAACCTCTGGGGTTGAATCAGAGACCTTGAGTCAATAAGGAAACTCAAAGAGGTCAGAAACTGTCAGTGTCAAAAAAGCCATGCGGTGCCTCTTCCGCGGTCAAAGTCTTGAAAGGGTCTTGCGGTCCGCCCTCCAAGATTCAGCCACCAGCACCGACCAATTCTTAGCATGATGTTTAACCAATGGGAATTATCAAAAGAGTTTTCTCTTTATTCTGCCCCATGGTCCACAGGAAACACTTACTGTTTCTGTGTAGGTGCATGTAGGTTCTGTTAAAGCCGCGAGAAAAGCCCGAGCATCTGGATATCCGCTAAAGTGCTTGTTTGAAAACCTTGATTTCTAGCCCCCATCGCCAAAGAAGAAAGCCCACAACAACAAGGCACATTCAACGAAAATGCAAAAATTTCACACAGTATGAGGACAAGGGAGAAAAGATGGCAGAAGGCTCCGGGGGAGTGACAAAGAAGCCCTGGTTGAACATGTCAGCCAATTGGATGACAAGAGTTGTTGGCAACATGTAGGATGACGAATGCATGTTGGAAAGCCTGTGATTTGTTGCGTAGGCAGAGAAGGCGGTTGATGAAGCGGTAATTGTGTCCTCGTCCTAACTTACAGTACAATCAACTGGTCAAATGTCTTGTCCTGCCGTGACGTGGCCAGGTATTGACTGCGGTTGAGTTGATGGTCTCCTGTGGCTCCCTCCATCTCAGCTCCCAGGCGGGTTCCCGTCAATAGACGCCCTCCCTGCTTATTGTTTTGTTTGTTTAATTGATTTGGCCTGCATCTAATTAAACAAATGGAATGGTCCTCCGCAAACACGGAAATGAAACAAGCTTATCGGCTTCCCGCTGGTCTGGGCATGGGCATATCTCAGATCCAGTCTGAGCAAACCCGACTACCTACTCAACTCAACGCTTGGCAATCACGATCTTTACCACAGTCCGGCTTTCTTTCAAATCGGTGGACTTGTATACTTGCGTAGTAATAACAGCCAATTTCTATGACTGTGACTTTTGGAAAGGTCCTAGAATCTTGTCGCTGCTGTTGGCTGGATGACTTCATCTGATCCACCGTTCCACAACGTCAAAAATATGAGGCATTTGGCACTTCTGCCGTGTAGCGGGACCATTTTGGACGGTGCCCGCATAACGTACGGTACAGTATCACAGTCACAGTGTCAAGCCTTTGCAATTGAGTTGTCAGGCAACCATTTCAGGCATTTCAGGCATTCAATGCCCTTGATCGTGGCGTGAAACATGCTGCACCCATCGCGCGGGCCCGCAGTTGGGAAGAGTTTTCCTTTTCTTCCCTTTCCGTTTTCTCCCTCCGTCTTACACTACGACTGTCTTGGGGCCTTTGCCTGGGAAACGGAGCGCGCGACTGACTGCGACAGTAATCCACTCACACTTTTACTTTTATGTTTGTACTTGGAAGGGGGATGCAATGCGCGACTCAAAGAACAGAGTTAACCGATCGATCGAATGGAGTGTTAGCAGACCAAACCTCTTTACCTGCCAGGCATAAGCTTAGACACATGAAAAAAGAGGAAGAAAAAGAAAAATCATCAAACTACAGCCGCATTGACAGGGTTGCTCAGGCACAAGACAAGGGATGTCAGCACGGCTCAGGCACAGCGAGACACAGCGTGGCATCGTCCCAGGCACAAAACCAGTCAGCGCTCAAGACCCGACACCTTCAAGTGCATCAGGTTCTTGGAGGCTCTTTGAGTGTGTGCGTCTGCAGTGCCGGGTCCCTGACTAACGCACCGTGCCTGGCAAAAAACACCACGTCCTTGGACCGCAACCCAGCATGCCCAGCGCATCTAGGCCACTTCTAGGCATAGCTGCCAGTTGAGACATTTTCCGGAACCCAGTGGGAGAAGACCCGAACGGTCTACCACACCCTTCTGATTCTCTTCCCTGTAGTTCCGTAATTCCTCGCCCGGTACGTACTCCCCGTCGGCAGCGTGCCGGGTGGGTCTCAAAGAACGGAGCGACAACTTCAACAAAGCAACCGTCTCTTGACTAGTGACATGCCCCAGAGCACAGCTTCGCGAATCATGGCCACAGTTTTCCTTCTCTTACTGACTCTGATTCTGGGGACAACTGGGTCTGCCACCTCTAATACTAGCACCCGAGTTCCACTCCTCCCTAAGCTCCAGGTCTAGGACTCCCAAGCACCGAGCAAGCGGTCGCTTTCTCGGCCACGTCCAGTCTGTTTCGCCTCGATGCATGTACACGCTCCCTCGAGGGACACACGCCCTGTCTCTCTCCCCTTGCAATAGTTCAGTTCCCCGAGCAGATCAACGTGGACATGGCAGGATCTTTGTTGTCTTGTGGAGAGTCTTGAGTTCTCCCGCTCACCCATCTCCATGTATAAGTAGATCACCTCCACCCCAGATGCAAGCTCTTTCTTCTGCCTCACCACTACAGTACACTCTCTTGAGATTCCCTCCTTTCCCAAACATTCTATTCATTCACTCGGCTGGCCGTCGCTCCAGACCTCGATCTGAGATCAGTCCTTACTCACTTGCACTCACTGCCTCACTCCGCCGCGCGTTGAGATATCAAACAAGTCGAGCCAGTCTCCGAATCACACTTACACTTCAAGTATATAAAAGTTTTTGAAAGACTTTTCCCCACAAACCATCAACATGTTCGCCAAGTTCACCACCCTCCTCGCTGCTTCTGCCGCTCTTGTCTCTGCCGGTCCCCTTCCCCGAGGCAACTCTGGCTCTGCCAGCATCACTCCCCACGACCAGTACTCCAGCAGCATTGGAGTCCTCGGCTGCAAGATCAACACCAACCGCGTTGCCTACTGGCCCGGTTCCGTTGACTGCAACAACATCTGTGTCAAGGTCTCCCACGAGGGCCGCTCCGTCTATCTCCTCAAGATTGACTCTTCCGGTGGTGCTCACGACATCTCTTACGATGCCTGGAACTATCTTGGCTTCGGCAAGTCTGCCACCAAGGACCCCCAGGAGGGCGGAGGCATTGCCATGGACTACGAGTTTGTTCACGCCTCCAAGTGCAAGGACATCCTCCACAAGGGCAAGCTTCCCCTCGCTGCCGCCAACTCCATGAACTACGTCGCCTCCTGCCTCAGCGAGCCCAAGAGCTGGGTCGCCCAGAACTACGAGCTCTACAACATCAACGACCCCGTCTGCAAGTACGGTGTTGATGAGAAGTGCCACCTCAACCTTGCTGTCAGCAACCAGCCCGAGTGCCCCAGCGGCCTCGGCTCCGTCAAGAAGCTCAGCATGAAGGTTGAGAACATCCTTTACGGCTCTGGCAAGAAGGTCACCGCCCTATAGATATGTCTTACATACCATGATGATCACAATAGAAAATCGCCGCCCTAGCAACTAGATGCAGGGGGCGTATCACTCGCTACGAATGATATGAAACCCTTTGGAATGATACACAGGATACAGGAAGGAAAAGGAAATGTTTATGCCCTTACGCTTACTTTACATGTACATATTTTTACGAAATGTCAAATACATTGCACTTCACTTCAATTTTGATCTCATTTCTGTGAATTTCTTGTGGTTTGTGTGCGGTTACATGTGATATCTTCCGCATTGCAGCACCGAGACATTGTGCTTTCAGATGCATGCAATCTACGACGGTGAGATATTTCCAAGCGACTTGCTTTTTTTGTGTAAGTCGTTCAATTTAACAAACTCTGCCTCTTATGTCACAGCACTTAAAATGAGGGGCTGAAAAAGGCTATGTCTATGACAAAGTGCCTAAATACGACTCAAAGTAAATTTCTCAACAGCATATGTGGCTATTTTTCGTATATATCTTTTCCCAACTGATCTTCGTGGAGATGTTGAATAACTCAATCTCAGAGATCGAACCTCTTACTATTTGGAGGCTGTTCAATGACTCCAAGACGTGATGTGGCTTGCCTCATACAAGCCCTCGTTCCCCCAGCCCCCTCAGCTCGCCCTTACCTCCAGCCTGCCCTCCTGAGGCTTTTTGGCAGCCCTGAGATGCAGCTGCTGCAGTCATCTCGTACCTTGCCCTTGCAGGCTTATTTCTTCTTGGATATCCGTACAGTATGAGCATTTGCTGGTCTTCCAAGGCGCGTAGGGCCAGCATTGACCAGTGGGGATGGGCAAGCCACGTGCAAAGGATCAAGGCACAGTCGGACCGGCAGGGATCTACAAAATATGCCGTGGACATCAGGTCGAAACAAGACGTCATCTTGCTCTTACAGATCGAATCGAATTGTTGCTTCGCTGGCGGGCGCTTTGAACAAGAGCATTTCGTCAGACGGTCAGGTTCATTGAATCACAAATACAGACAGGCATACACCGCCAGAACCCCTCGGCAGTTTGCTGATCGTCTCAAACAAGGGGTAAAAGTATGGGTAACATCCGGGAGTTAAGCCCAGCCCTATCAGCGTTCAGCTGTCTGTCGTGAGATTCCTGGGGTCAGCTACGTGTCTACGCTTCTGTGCTGCGTTGTGCGGCCCGCGCAAAGTTGAAACAGGGGGGACAAAGAAAGCCAACGGCTGAGCTGTCTCCTTTCTTTCTTGGAGTGACAGCTGATGATTCTGCCACAGCGGTTAGGCTTTAAATGGTTCGGTGTAGTGTACCTGCATCAAAGGCTGAGGCCTTGTTTCATCCCGCCTTTGATGACAGGCCACTACATGCCCCTATAATGGTGTGAGGGGAGTGTGATATGTTTGACGGACGATTTGCTGTTTCTTGTTTGTGCGAAAGTGTTTATACCAGAGGCTCCTTGTGAATACGGCGAGTCAACCGTTAATCTTGAGTAAAACGGTGTTGTCTTGGCGTCCATTCCCCTACGAACTACTTACCCTAAGGTTATTCAAACTTGAGTATCCAAATAGCCGTCACCTGAGTAAATAGATTCCTAGCATTGCAGAAAATGATTAATATATCTTAATTTCTCATAATATTTATGCTGTGATGGTTACGCATTGTAATCAAATAGTTGGTTGACTGCACTCACTGCGTTTGCTTCAAAAACATCTACCGCATGGAACAAACATATAGGGCCAGTGGGCCAGACGAAGGTTTAAAGAAAGCCAACACCAGAATAAAGTAGCTCGAGTATTCTCAATGGCCCACTATACATATCTACCAATTCCCATATCCGACAACTTGATAATATCTACATAAGCAGCGGGTGAATATCCGCATATTCGGTTACTGACTCAGATCCATTGGTGGATTGGAAATGCTGACAGACCAACGGCGCATCAACGCCCCGCTACCCGGCCTCGGCCGCTTTCGCCGAGGTTCTGTAGGAGGCATATCCCGTCCACTACAGCCGACATTTGACAGTGCTATTGTAAACATGCTCATAGATATCAATTGAATTCATAGCGGTCTATACCGCATCATTTGCTCATAGATATATACTGTCATTCACTGATCAATTGCATACTTACGTAGAGGGCAAAAGTCAATTAACAAAGAGGCGGATATTCGGCTTAAACTTAAGGGTCCAACCCCGCGCATGCTTGGCCTGTGGCATGTCTTGAACCGCAGCGCGCGCGATGAAATTACCGTAGAATCTGATGACTAATGAGACATCCCCATTTCTGACCCTTGAATTAAGGAAACCCCACCATTCTATCAAGACATGGTTCCGCAAACTATCGCCATACACTGAACTGCACTACTCAATTGCGAATTGCTTCCGCACAACAGACAGCACAACACACGACTGCAGTATACCCCGACTCCTCCATCAATCCCGCTGCAATTAAAACTATAGCACCTACCGATCGATGCGCATCTAGCAAACACCGCTACCGAGTCTGCGACACGTGAACCAGAACCCCTCCAAATCCGATCGCGGCGCCGACCAAGCCCGCCCAAGCCAGAACATGCCGTCCGATACCATGCCAGGCTCGCCGGCGGGCTCCAGCTCAGCTTTGCCGTCCTTCTACTCCCCCAAGGCCGAAGCTGCTGACGCATCAGCCTCCTCGCACAATGACGCCCATGGCCAGTCGCTCGAGCAGTCCATAGACTCATTGTCACTCTCCCCCGCTCCCTCCACTCCCGCCTCCGCTTCTGTCTCCGCCCACCCCGATCCCGAGACACCGATCGGCCTAGAACCCCCGCCGTCACTGCTTTCGCCCTCTTTCACACCTCCCGCTACTCCCGGTACTGCTACACCAACGACTGCTGGTCTTCGCGGTGTTCCTGTGGATAGCTCCATCCCTTCCGGAGGATGCGGATCAAAGAAACCCAAACTTCTACCGACTCTCCCGGAGGTTGAGTGTATCGTTCGTGCCCGCATTCCCACGACAGCAGGAACGGAGATGTTCCTGCATCTCTACACCAATAACGTAGACAACAAAGAGCACCTTGCTATTGTATTTGGTAAGAATATCCGAAGTAAGAGTCTAGATGCTGTTCGGGAGGGCGAGACAGAGATGGACCGCATGGTGCGTGGTGCGTACACAGGCACGCTATTCCCCGGTCGCACGACCAGTGGTATTGGACCAGCAACCCCTCAGGGAGAACAGCCACCGCAGCAATCAGACGAACCCCCTCTGGTGAGAATTCACTCCGAGTGCTACACAGGTGAAACCGCATGGTCGGCGCGATGCGACTGCGGCGAGCAACTCGACGAGGCAGCCCGTCTCATGGGTCTTCCCGGTAACAAGTCTGGTGGTATCATTATCTACCTTCGACAAGAGGGTCGCGGAATTGGTCTCGGCGAGAAGCTCAAGGCGTATAACCTCCAGGATTTGGGCTCTGATACTGTCGAAGCGAACCTGCTGTTGCGACATCCAGCTGATGCTCGAAGCTACGGTCTGGCTACGGCTATGCTGCTTGATCTTGGCCACACAGAGGTCCGACTATTGACCAACAACCCGGATAAGATTCGCGCAGTCGAAGGACCCAACAGGGAGGTTGTGGTTCGGGAGCGTGTGGCTATGGTGCCTCTGTCATGGAAGGGCCGAGGAGGTTTCAGGAGTCAAGAGGTGGAAGGTTATCTCAAGACAAAGGTAAGCCGGAACTTCACCATTTCCTGTTGAGAGCAGCACACTGACATACAGTAGATCGAGAAGATGGGCCATATGCTGGACATGGCATCGCTCCCCCAGTAAAGACTCGACAGAGAAGCGAAATAAAATACCACAAGACGAGAGGGAAATGAAGGAGGGGCCCAATGAAGGGTTGCATCTCTCGTCACTACACTCGATGGAGTTTATCGTCTTTCTTTGGGATTGATTCACGGCGTTGAATGGTGGGAGTTTGATGTATCTGTAGATAAAAATAACACACACAATATATCTTGGGGTACTCTTCACCTCAGTTTCTGTCGATTGTCTTTGTATTCTGATGTTCGAGCACCGGGATGCTTTAGGTTGGTGATATGATGAGATTATTAGTTCATCATGAGACCTTGCTGATCGCTATCTACGTAAAGAGCAAGCCCGTACAGGCAATTATGAAGAAGTAAGAAAACAACAATAAAGGAAACCCTTTACATCAACCACCTATATTTTCACCCTCCCAAAAAAGGCTGATGTGCTTTTGTTGTCTTTCTATCCAATTCTCCTCTTGATAACCGTTGATGCTAACGGTAGTGTTGGTAGTTAAATGGTGGGTCGGCAGGCTCCTGCGGTGAAGGCGCTGTGACGATTTTATGGGTCTGCTACTTTCTTTTGCAGTCGCGTCTCAAGCTTCAAAATCGCAACTCCAACTTCAGTTCGCGCAGGATTGCATTTTTTATTTTCCCCACCCCGCATTCATTTTCGGTATTCTTTCTGCTTTTTGTAACCATGCGATAAAACTGTGACCAAATAAAATCGCTACCATGTCGACCCAGACAATTCGTCTGCGCCTCAGCATCCGCAGACATTCTGTCCCTGAAGTCAGACTCGTCTGGCCCTGCGTCGCAACCGAAGACCTTACCGTATCGAAGCTTCTCGCGCTGGTTAATGAAGTGGTGCCACTGGAGAGTGGTGATTGGGGTCTCGAGGACTATGTTGTCGAGCTGCCCGATGAGAAGGGCGATAGTTTCGAGCTGCTACATTTCCAGCCCGTCGGCAAAGTCTTGAAGCAGGACGACCAAGTTTTGTACGACTTGCAGCACCCCCAGACGTTTTTACATACTGACTGTTGCACAGAGTTAGATCACTATCCACCGACGATTTAAGACGACGAAGACTTAGCGGACGACACCAAATATCCTACGATGGCAAACATCTTATCGATGGTCTTGCGTTTGGTAGGCCCTGGTTGAGGGCACCACGCGACCGTCCAGCGCTTGACCTACCCCCACGAAAGCGAGCACGTATCACACACGAAGAAGAACTCGACGAAGACGATGCTTCTTATGCAGACGAGGATGCTCAATCGGAGCAGCTCTTGCTTGAAGATTCGACCTCTTCAAAGGTGGATGAACCAGGCAGTGTTCGTTTAAGGGCAAGATTCGTGGACATCGATCAGCTTGACGAGGAGGACGAGGAGGAGCTTGACGATGAACCCGATTTTCAATCTACAGGAAATGTCCTCTTACAACATGCAGTTGCCGAGAACGATGACGAAGAGGAAGGCTCCGAAGCTAGCGATGAGGATGAGCTGGACGAAGATCTTTCTGATGAGCTAAGGCTTCTACAGGAGGATAACGCTTTGGTTGAGCAAGTACCACAAGAGCAGCAAAGTCTGTCGGAAAACGAAGATCAAGACCCGCAAGCCCTTCAACCTACAAACGCATTTGACATTTCATGGCTTGACAAGATGACTTCTCTACGGGCTGCGTTCCCTTTGACATCGATATCTATCATCTCAGATCAACTGGAACGAAACGGGAAAGATTTGAGGACGACATACCATACCCTTGCTGCGACCAACAAGCCGATGATCAGCTTCGACGAAGCAATGGAACGCGCTTTTCTAGGTTATGGGATTGAAGAACCTCAGCTATCGGATCAACAGAGCTCGGACGAAGAAGAGCCCGACAGTCAAGTGTTGCGTTTTCCAGGACAACCAGAACCTGCGAACCCCACCCGTCCACTAATTCAAGAGGTAGACGATGAGCAGTTCCCTCTGAGTGCCTCCATCGGATTAAACAATGAGACATCGAGGCCTCTGATCAGTCTAGTGGAGGAGGAAGACGCCGAAACCTCAAGCTCTAGCAGCAGTTCGGGGTCGGACTCGGACTCGGATTCTGACTCTGACGAGGATATGATTGAGAAGCCAGAGCTGGATTCCGATAGTGATTCCGATGATTCTGACGACGATTCTGCTAACACCGGCCTGCCACCTTCGCTCCCTAACAATAGGGATGTGTCAAGCTCGGACGACTCAGACTCGAGCGATTCTGATTCCGATTCCGATTCGGACTCTGACTCCGACTTAAGCTCTAATTCTACCAAGGCTGTTGGGGCTCTCAAAGACCCCGTTGGGAGTCACTCGGGTGACGGAAGCGACAGTTCTAGTGATTCTGATTCTAGCTCAAGTAATTCTGACTCCGAGTCGGAACCGGAAGAAGTTTCGTCGAAAAAGGAGGCACAGACAAAGCAACCCCAAGCCCCTGTAGTATCCGAACCAAAGCCTCTCATTCAAGCTGTTGACTTAGTCTCGAAGCCTGTCGAAGAGACAAAGCCTCCCGGCGCTGGTTTGACAAGGACGAAGAAGAGAAACGCAAGGAGACGGGACTCCAAGCGTATCAAGGCGATGCAAAGCTTGGAAGATACTCAATCTCAGCCATCTGCCAATGGTACTACAAGTGAGGAAGCCGAGTTTCTGGCTCGGAAGCGGGCCCTCTTGAGCGTTGTCAGTGACGAGAACGAAGATGTTCAAAGTCCGCCGAAAGACACGTCCGTCTCAGAGACTAGACCAATGATAGTTGAAGTTGAAACGGAGGAAACACCGGCATCGACAACAAACCAGGATGCAGCCTCAACAGAAGAATCCCATTCAACTCAGCGTCGCCACAAGGTCGATATGGGAGCTGGCCGACGACTTCTCCTCGGTGCTCTTGGGCTCAAAAACCCAAAATCAAAGGCTGATGAGGACAAAATTCGTGCCAACTTGATGAAGGATGTAAAGTCTCTACAAAACCCTCGACTTCAGACTGCTGAAACCAAGATCAACGGTGCTGAGCCGACAGTGGACCAAGAGGACGAGGACCCAGAAGCATGGCGTAAAAAGATCTCGTACCGGGCTGTCGAATGCTGCCAAGATGATGTCACATTGAGCGAACCACCATTTCCATTTGTGCAACGATGGGACCCCCAACAGCAATATTCTGCGAGAAAGCGAAAGAGAAACTCTCAAAGCTTCAACGATGAGACTTACTATGAGGAAGATTCTCAATGGAACGGAGACGGGGACGAAGAGTGGAACGACAACAATCAAGAGAAGAAAAAGAAAAAGAAGAAACGCAAGAGTAAGGGAGCCCACGACGGGGGATATGAAGAAGAAACACCCGAAAGCTCCTATGGCGGGACAGGAGCGCATGATGACGAGGATATCGTGTTGAACTACGACGACATACCGAGTAAACCCGAAGACAGTCAATTTACGGACATGGACGATCTCCCTTCACTTCCTTCAGATCTCAGTACCCTTCCAAGCCTCGAATTCTCCCAAACCAAACCAGGCATGGTCATCACCTGGAAACAGTTGCTTCTGTCCAAAGCAACTAAATGGCAACCCGAAATGGTTCCCATGACAGGCCTTATTCTGTCCATAAGTGAGGATAGATACTTACACGTGGTGCTGGCAAAGAGAGACCGGGACGAAAACGACAAAGAGTACGATGAGCACACGGGCCAACGAGTCTATGCAAAGTTTGAAGCGCCAGACTTTGACGACGATAATGAGGAGGAGGACGATGGACGAAGAGAGATTTCCTGGGCAGAGATGTCCGACCCGAGACTGGTCCAGCCCGAGCCGTCAGCCAACAATTCGGAAACCATTGCCAAGAGCACAGAGGTTTCAACCGAAAGTACCAAACCCGTTCAGGATACAGATTCTACGGCACACATCAAGGTTAGCACGAGAAGAGATCCTGATGAGACTATGGCTGAGGAGTTAGATACGCAGAAAGTGAGAGCCGAGGTGGAGGCCGATTTGAAGGAACGAGAAGCTGCAGGCCAGCCCTCAGAAACCGACAAGTTAACCTCGATCCCTTCTGGCCAACAGCCACCACGGCTCGAATTGACGGGCGACGCAGACGACAGCCCGATCACCAGTTTTATTCGACCTATTGATACACCGAGTGATATGACTGACAGTCCTACCCAACAACTTCGGGAAACTCTACGAGCCGCTATCGTTCGGGAGCGAATTTCTTTGATTCATGATTCAGCGGGTTGTTCAAATAGTAATGAGGAGGAGACAGAAATTAATGGGTTGGGTGGAGCGAAAGATGTTAAAGACCCCGAAGAGCTGGTGCATACAGTTGAGGCTGGCTGGGATACAATTGTTCCTGACAGTCTACCATCGCCAGAACTTCCACCACTTCCTACGAAAGACGACATCCCTGTGGACCATCATCTGCTTGTGGTGCCGTCGTCTGCGGGTAGTATTCACAGCAGGCGACAGCCACCATCGGTCAGCGGTCTTGAAGATCTTCCTGAGGAACGAGTTGAGGGCTCAGTTGGGGCGGAAATAAATGACGAATCTCGCAAGCGATCCCCAAGTCCTCAAATAACGACTGTGTCTGTAAGGAGTAGCAGTCCTTTTCCTTCCTTGGAAGAAATTTTCCACACAGCAAGGCAGACACAAAGCCCAGCGAAGTTCTCGCAGCGGTCAGTGGCTCGATTTGTGAAGCCTGAGAAAGGAGATCTGGAATACCACGAGGCAATGCGGAAATTAGATGAGGGCGAGGAAGAGTCTGATCGTTCGCCTGATCGCAACAAATCTTTACGGAGCCTGTTCCCACATTCAACACAGTCAGATCTCAAAGAGGGCAGTCCTTTGCGACGTTCATTTAAGAGTGAGGTGTCGAAGATTGATGTGCCCGAAGCTGAGCATATTGCAACACCACCAGCATCGCAAAAGATCAAACGAGAAGCGCATTTCACGGTACCGGAAGCCAGCCAGGTTATTGAACTGAGCTCAAGCCCATCATCCGTACAATTCACCGAAGACTATGCTCAGGACAGTGAAGACGAGACTTATCAGGATCAAGATACTCCGCTGCCACAGGGTGAAGGCTGGGTACAGAAGAACGTCAGCAAAGTCGAGACACGAAGCCGAGGGAAGAGTCTTCCAGCGAAAGCTTCAACAACTACAACGACTTCAACGAACAAGACGACAAGTGTGCAAACCCGGACTGTTCGCGGGCGGACATCACTTCCACCTGCTCGCGATGTAACCGCGAGCGCCTTCAGTCAGATCAGAGGACGTAGGAAGTCAACGCGCAAGTTCTGACAGACACGGGAAGGGAGTCTATGGAAGTTCTGGAGGGGGTGAGTCGCTCCACAGGGTTTATTCTGATTCTGAGCCCGAATGGTGAAAAGGAACTAGCAGTGTAGAGCATCATACCAAAGGATATGTGTATTTTAGGGGAATATGGCGTTAGGAAAGCATGGCATATCAGCCCATCATCTGGCTGAAGATGAAGAGCGGAGCTAGTGCAAAATGCACATAAATGGAGTTTTTAGCAAAAAGAAGCAAGTTCAACAGAGCCAAGGATCATGAAACTCAAATCAATTTCCTGCTCAAATGCCCAACGTCTCATGTGAGGCACATCACGAACCGATGCTTAGTCCTGGTGTTGTCTCAGCGCAGGGTTAGTTGCTAAAGCTGCATCACGAGCCAGTGCACCTCAGCCAATGGAACCAACTCAACGAGCAGATGATGCAGTGAAACAACCCACCATGTTCTGAGTATCAACGCAGATTTCACCACCCAGTTCTTAATTTTTATTCTGTTCTAGTGTCTCATGAGCGTGTTCAATATTGAAGCCGTTGGCTATTGTCGCGTGGTTATTTCTTCGTCATGGGGGTTCAAGAGTATATTGTTCAAGCCATGGAACGCATTTCCTTGGTCGGTCCTTTTCTCTTGTTCTTGACTTTGTGAATTGCGACTACTTCTGCTGTGTTAGTCTTTGTTCAAGTGCTGTTAAAAGAAAATTCCTTGGTTGAAGACGACTATATAACGACAAGATTAACCGGCTCAATAATCATCAACCACTTCAATTCCCGGCAGCTGTCACTCAACTTATACGGTATCTAACTACTTTGGCAACATTAAAATCTCGACATCAAACTCAAGATCGCAATCATGTTACCTTTCACTTCCTTCTTCTTCACCCTACTCACTTTGCTGAGTATTGTGACTACTGGCACAAGCTTCTGTCTCCCCAAACAGACGACAGGACCCCAATCTACACCAACACCGACACCAACACAGGCTATGCCAGACACTACAAACCTTCCCGGTCATGTGTTCGTAGAGAGACAAGAGAGGAACAACGCCAACCCGTCAGTCTTCAACCCTCCAGTGACCGCAGCTCCCACGCAAGAAGAGGCGCTGGCGAGTCTGGGATGGAAGCAAACAACCTACTACGAATGCAAGACGAGGGACGGCCAGGAGCGCTGTGGGTGGCATATCCCTGTCTACAAAGCCGCGGCTCAGGGTCGCGCAGGCGAGATTGTGGGGTGGAAAGTTGTTGTTGGGATCGCTTTGGGGTTAGCTATGCTGTTGTACGGAGGATGGTGGTAAAGAGTTGACTGCAGGAACATGAGCATTGGGTGGAGTTTGGAGTTTTGGATTAGATTTGTCTTGATACCCTATGTGCTGCTGGGCGGCATCTGTTTGATTAGAATTCCATATTTCTTCAACAACTTCGTGGTCCTTTCGTGCTATCAAGTCATGAGAATCACAAATCATAGAGACCAAACCCGCGTGAAAAACAGAGACGTTGCTATTTTTGTTTTTGGTCCGAAACCCGAAAAACACCATTGATTTCATGCTAGTGTATTGAGGAAAGACAATGAAAGCAAAGCTTTCACTCCCCCTCGCCGAGTCCAGATATCCCCCGCGTCCGCCAGCAAGTCCCTGTACCCTTTGCCAATGCCGACGCCAACGAGGATGGACCGTAAATGGACGCACCCGCATGACCATTGAATGCACGCAGCCACAGACATAGCTGCAGCCGCTCCCCAACCAGCCCGAGGATATACATAAGCCATCGTTTATTTCTCCTTCTTCGCCTTGGCACCCTTGACCTTTGCCGTACCTCGGAGGGTCTTTTGTCGGTTCTTGCGCTGCTTGCCTATTGTCGAGTGTCAGCCAGACTAAACCAAAACCTTGAAATCGCGAATCTAGAATTGTGTACGCACGCTGCTGTCGGGAAGCACGCTCGGCCTTGGTGGCGAGACCAACTCGCACCAATCGGTACTGGGGCTCGAACTTCTTCATGGCCTCGGGAGAGTCATAGACGAGAGCGAAGCCGGTGGTCTTGCCACCACCGAACTGGGTTCGGAGACCGAAGACGGAGATCTGGTCCTTCTGGGCCTTGTAAAGAGAACCGAGCTTCTCACGGAGCTCCTCCTTGGAGATGTTGGCACGGTTGGGGTGGAGGATGTCACTGTAAAACGCATCGCAATCGGTCAGCCCAAGAGTTCCCAAGCAGATCACAAGCCCCTATTGCCGTCCTTCACGTTCATCATCGATACTCTTTTTTGCCCGCCTATCCCACTTTTGTTTTCATATCAAATCGTGCGTGTCGAGTGGTCGTCAAGACATGATAAATCGAGCGGGATATGGCAGGCGAGAAAAAGCATCGATAATGGGCGATGGCAGCGACGACGCCAGGGGGAATAGAGACATTGCATCAAAATTCAGAGGGTGTCACTCACACGACCATCTGCTTACGGCCCAGCAGAGGGTTGCGGATGAACTTGCGAGTTCGGAGGGTGACGGGGGAGTCGTTGTCCGCCATTTTTGCCGATTGTCGTGATGGTCTCTGGGTGTGTTGACGGTGGAGAGACTGGGCGTCGGTGATGGGTGAGATCGTTGATGAAGTTGTCACACTGGAGAGGGTCGCAAAATTCGCTTTGTCGCTTAATTTGGTCCAACCCTAACTAAGTGCGTGTGCGCATTTGATGCCCTGTATTTGAGGCTGCAGTTTGCATAAGGGTCAAAGTCACGTGGATGTGCGGGCGGAGTATCTGCGGCTAATCGAATGGAAATAGTCGGATATTGGCATCACTTCAGCCTCTGGTGTTGGACATTCCAAGGTTGCAACTCCAGTCTTTGGTGGAGATAATCATAAGTGGTCAGGCCACTCATTACGTAGTAAGTGCCCGATGGAGCTGTTGCTTGCGATGGCTCCAGCAGGTTCTGATCACAAATAGTATATGCGAAACCTACAAGACACAGTTACAAGCAAAGCTCCAATAAAAGTATCAATATGTCGTCAAATACTAATCAGGTTGATCGCTTCTGTCGCCAGTATCTGCAACTACAGCCCGAATTGGAGTATCCAGAGCCGGCATTGTTAAAGACTTCTCAAGCTCAGGATGAAATTTACGGGAGGCTATTCGCCGAAGGTGCTGTTCGATATGGTCCTCCTCCACGGTTTCAACTGAGGGTTCTCAAAGAGCTCATGTCCCGAATTGAGGCTAGTATTGATGATTGGGAAGAGTATGTAAGTCATTATCGCCAGCATCACTTCATGTATGCACTGTTTTCTCTCCGATACTGACACCTTCAAGGGAGTATCCGATGATCTAATGTCTGTCCTCTCACTTTACCTTGCAAATCCTGTGCCGTCAGAAACTACCTCTGCCCAACGAAAGGCATATGTCACTTACTATCTATCTGAGCTGTGCCAAGCAGAGGCGCCTACTTCAAAGACTTCTCAGACGCCTCAAATAACTATTCTTGAGAACCAATCTCTCCTCTCAGGCTCAGGAACCACTGGACTTCGCACGTGGGAGGCTGCCCTACCTCTAGGATCATATCTATGTCGGAACAGTCATATTGTTAAGGACAAGCGCATCCTGGAGTTGGGCGTTGGAACTGGTTACATTTCCATTCTTTGTGCGAAGTTCCTTGGCTCTCAGCATGTTATTGCATCGGATGGATCCGACGATGTGATCAACAACCTTCCTGACAACCTCTTCCTCAACGACCTTCAGGATTCCGCCCTGGTAACCCCAATGGAAGTCAAATGGGGCCACGCACTTATGGGTACCGAAGAAGAGAAATGGAATGGTGGACGTCCTATTGATGTTGTCCTTGGCGCCGACATTACTTACGATAAGAGGGTGGTGCCAGCCTTGATCGGGACTCTGGTCGATGTATTCGACCTGAACCCACACGTGGAGGTATTCATATCAGCAGCTGAACGTAACGAGAAGACCTTCCAGGCGTTTCTGAGCCAGTGTCGAGCTAACGGGCTTACCGTCGAAGTTTTACAATCAGCAATCCCAAAGCGAGAGGTCCAACAGGGTCCATTCTACGACGACACTGTTGCCATCCACATCTGCAAAATTCATAAATCATGACCGAGCCCCTGGATCACTCACATCAGCACTATAATTGTTTCATGCCAGTGAAGAGCGGGAGCTAGATCGTAGCGGAGTTTCCTACAAGGCATAACTCCTCTGCATTCCAGTCGAGAACCCGGGCTTTACTAGCCAAGACGACGAAATATCGGATGTCGCACCATGCATTGTCTAAACAGAATGCGGCATGTTCTGCCGTTCGGGATACCCGGAAAGACGAACGGCTGGGTTAGCCAGATGATCAACAACTAGAAACTACGCAGAACAGTCACTCGGGAACTTGGTTATGAAGCGTCGTGCCACTGCACTGATTATCAGCTCACGATAAGCGTTGTGGCCCCGCAGTTTGTAGCTAGGCTCTATTCGACGGCATTCAGTGAAGGATCCTATTGACGTATGAAAGACTCCAGGGTCCGGGTGCAATGACATATCAATTACAAGGTCATGGCCATGATATGACGGTTAAGAGGTTGTACAGTATGGGGAAAAGTCACACCACTCGGTTATCAATCATGATCATGATATCGTGGAGTTGGTGTCCAGCATGGCCCATGCTCAGCTAACCTTATTGATTGATCATAAGTATGGGACGCCATCATTATTTCGGGCTTTGAAACGATTAATTGCACAGCCAGGACAGCATCAATAGTCGGCAACTCGGATATGAACCTTCTCGCCATTTCAGGTACAGAAATCTGGCCAGATTTCAAGGGACTCTTCAAGAGACTCTTCTAGAGATCAGTTGACTCAACGGACTGGCCACAGTCAGTCTTCGAGACCCCTGGAGGCAATTGGGTTTGCATTGCGGGGAACAGCGAAAGGGATGGCCCTCGGAGGCACGATCTAGAAGTTGTCAAGCTGGCGATCTGGGCTGATGATTGGTCTTGCCCCGCGCTTGATGGCGACAGGTGCTTATTGTCCTGTTGGATGTTTCGCACAATGGAATCCGTCAGGTTGGTCAGATGGGAGTGCACTTAGGTTTGGGGCCAAGAACGTGGCACTGTTGGGATGAACGGCAAAGAGCCACGGGGTCATTAGCCACAACTAGGAGGAATTTGGACGATGTTTGGCTCGATGAGGGAACACTTTCGCGGTTGCGGGCTGGAATGTACGTTCAGGTACAGCACTATTCGGACTGAATAGTTGGCTGAACACATTCTTAGCAGGAATAGTACTGAGAAGACTGTGTGAATGTTTAGCATTTCTATTCTGAGGATAGGAAGCAATGGTGTAGACAAGCTTTGCACTGTGCTATATTAGACTTGTTGATCAACTTTTAGGACTTCTTTGCAAAGAGGTGTTGATGACGATGAAAGAGATGCGTTGTCTGAAAAAACAGGCTGACACAACCTCAATTCCGAGAGATACCACGTCGATGAAAGTTGAAGACAAAACGGTGGTAGCACAATCCAAACAGAAGCTTTGACTAATCGCAGCGTCATTTGACCTGCTGATGCACTTGCGTAATGGCAAGTCAAAGAGACTTCCCTAGCCTTCAATGACATCCCTCTGATGATTACCCTAGATGTTTGGTATAGTTTGCCGAGAGATACACTTACATCACGCGACGAATGAAATTGAAGGACTTGGCCAACAACGTTTCTGCTATGTATGCAAAGGCGATCAAGCATACGTAGGAAGCTTCCGTCGGAGCTTTGATCTTCTATTTCCGGTTTTTGGATTGACTAGCTTAATTGTGATGGCGATGGGATCAGCATGAAGCTTGATGCCGGAAGAGCTTCAAGCTTCAAGCTTCACCTAGCACAAGAGACTTATCAGCCGTGTTTCGGTTGATGAACATGATTCCCCAGAAAAAACCTTCCCTCTTGCGGCTTGAATGAGGTGATACTGACTATTCGTAACGTCATGTGTCTTTTCCCACCAACCGTCGGTAATCGGCTATGCAAGCAAGTCGATCATGAAGAGAATTGAAGCAACGCCCCTGACAATCAACTGATGAGTTACCCACACAGACACGCATTGCTCTTGAATTGTGCTGAATTGAATCTAATTATGGTGTAATTTTCTGGTGAATTGCTTGTTTCTCTATCTCATCTTAAGGTCTCGGGAGCTGGGATAAGCTCCCTTGTTTATTTCGGGAGCTTCACTGACGACAGGGGCTTATCCTGGCGCTTCAATTTACTGAGGCCTTTCATTCCGGGGACACACCTCGATTCTTATCGTGGGATACAAGGGGTGAGAGAAAGTCCACAACTTTTCCAAGGACGGGGAATTGGATTACGCGTGCGCTGTTACAGCTTAACATGCTTGATCCCCATAGCTACCTGATGTTTATTGTATTCGGTAACTGTAGTCATTCTCGCAGCACCTAATCACCCCACGAAGCTTCGTTATCAACCCACGATAAACTCCCGCCTGTAGCCGTAACTGTAAAGAGCTTTGCAAAAAGAGGAGGGGTTGCAGTCCGGGACCAGGCATCTTCTGGCAATCATCTAAGTTAGCTTGGAGCAATTGAATTGGTTCGTTATCCCTACCGCTCAATTGCCTTATCACCCCAGCTCAGCGGCACAGTGCAGCCCTGTACCAATCTGATATCTCCAAGTGTGTCTACGTACGGATTAGTTTCATCTCACCACACATTATTTATTTATTTATATTCTTGCACCAAAAGTGTGACCTCTTGCATTGACGGGTTCTCTATACTACTGCACCGTTTTTTCTCGTCAGGTAATTCTTGTTTTCACCGGCTGCAGATATGTCCTGCACGTGGGGTCAGGCGGTGGGCAACCCCAGGCTTGTTGTAAGTTGTGTCCGCTCAGCTGCAGCAGGAAGAAAAATATCTCTAGATAATACCTGGGGTGAAAAAATAGGCCCTGGTACTGAATAAAGGTCTTAACACCAATCGCCACAGCACGGGCGACTGTCTACCACCCCCGGCGCCACAACTCACCGGCACTAGAATAAGACGTGCTCTTTTACCTAAGAGATGTCCAACCACTAACCAACAATATCAGTCTCGTCTCTATGAAAGAGGGGAATCTGACAGCCTCGGCGATGTTCTGTTTTGGAGAATTGCCAAGAGTCATATTCAGGTGGTATGTAGTCAAACAACCGATGTATCGTGCTTCATTTTCAACATCAGCCATATTGATGAAACTCCGGGCCGGAGTCAACCGGGGAAGTATCAAACATCGTGAAAGCAGGGCACAGACGGACGGGTTCGTGTCTCCATATCAATTGGGGTTCAAATCCACTTCTACTTACGCTATGGGGTTACTATTTACCTATAGTCAAGGAAGACAGACCTGGATCGAGTTCTTTTTTCCCAGATCGGAACTCAGAATGAGTGATATAAAAAATTCTCTGAATATGTTTCATGCCCTGGAACATCGGTTAAACACTTGCTATGCGAGAGTTAGTTGACTTTGAAGCAGTCTACCGTTTGTGGGAATGGTAAGACAGGCAATGTCTCGATATCAGGAAACAGAATCATGCTCATTGATGTGGATGATGGCGTGCGGAATGCGCCACACGTTGTTGATCCTGTTAGTTACCGTTAACAACGACGAACAACTCAGCAAAGTAACCCAACCCAACCCAGTCAAACGAACCGGGTGAGAACTTTTATCCTCATTCTTATTCTCAGATTGGAAACTGGGAGGTGCACTGTGCCAGATATGCTAGGCTGGTCTGAGAAAGGGCTGCACACCACCGCACGCTCATTCTGTCACATCGTCTATGGATCCACCACCCAAAGCTTGTGCCCAGGATTTTCGCACCCATGCCATGGCCCAATGGTCCATGGCCAAGTCTTGATTTGGTTCCAATAGAAGGGGCCGGATGCCCTCCCCCCTTGGCTTACGCCTAGTTCTAAGCCCAAGATTCCCATCGTCTTCCACCAGGCTTAGAGGCACTCGGCTAGGACGAGTCTAGGAAACTCGGGCTTAACTCAGAATTAGCAAAATGAAGAGCCAAAGCTAGACTTACAGTAGACACGGGTTGTTAAAAACACAGGGCAGGGGTAGGGAATGGAAGTAAAGTCAAGCTCGGACTTGTACCAGTGTACTTCACCTGTGGCTGTTCCTGGTGCTGACTCGTTGCTTGAGACCTGGAAATTCCCCTTCATTTCCCATTTCCAGGCCTGGCTGCTTCAGTACTTGGATCTCGTACTTGGTACATTGCATTTCAACCAATCTATTTGCTGACCCCTCCCGTACCGTATCAACCGTAGTTATTCTATTCTAGTGGGAGTGCAGTATCTTTATTAATGAAGCACCCTGCTGTTCCCAGTTCCCCATCCCCCCATAACGCGAGCATCATACTACTTCTTATCGTCCATCATCGAGGGCTCAGTATAACTATATCCTCTACCCCCGTCAACCTTGCTTATATTTCTCCATACTCATCCTCCTTCTATTCCTCCATCGTCACTTGACTCTCTTATCATCTCTTACCAATTCGTGCTGCATCGTGGATCATACATTACATCCTACCTACACGTTTCTCTCTAAGCTCCAACATTGGCCCCCTACTTAGCCTTGAGCAACCACGACGCACTATCGACGATCGACACACAGTACCTACATCTTACATATTGCGACGCTCGTGCAGCTGCATTCGATACACAGAGAAAAAAAAGTCACAAGAACAGTTTCATATAAAACTCGACACCTCGATTCTTCCTGGTTCGCGACAACATCACAACCGCGACTCAATCTTCGTCTCTCCCCAATTAACTCAGAATCGCTTCGATGGTCTCGTCATTAGACGTCAGACCCCATTTCTTTTCCGGGCACAACCGATCATCATCAGTATCAAGCACGAGTAGCTCTTTATCTACACCAGTCACATATTCCTCAAAGATGGCTTCCATTGGCGCGCAATCATATAGCCTTGCTCTTCAGAAGTATATGCTTCTGACTGAGCAGCACCAAGAGTTGTGCGACCATCTCGACCAAATCCGCCCCGAGTTTAACTTCTCTCACACCTCATCACCATCTACTTCGCCCACCCGATCATCATCCTCATCATTGTCGCTCCCGCCATCACCGAAACGCCACTCCCGGAGTGGACGACACCACTCACGTTCGCACGCCCGTTGCAGCGGCTGGGAAGACCGCAATGAACTCTCTACTATCCCAGATGAGGAGACAATTTACGAGATCTCAGCAGAAGAGCAGCGCCTTTCCGAAGTCAATGAGAGCATCAAGCGCACATTGACAGAGCTCCTCAACTGCGGCAGCGTACGCGCCGACAGGGCATTCAGAACTTGGGTGCAGACAAGGCTCATGGAGACAGAAAAGGAGCTTCGCAGTGGACGAAGACGCAGAAGCTCAGGCAACGAGTAATCTACGTCTCCGCTACATCACATCATATCATATCATTACTACACTCACACACAATGCCAGTTGTCGTGTTGAGGTGGTGGCAAACTTGCGCCTCCACAAGAACGGACACTCACAAAACTTGGCATTAATTATAATCATTCTCTTTGTTTCTTTGCTGCATCGGCGAAGGCGTTATTGGGATGGTACGGGCTCAACTCGAATTGAGAAGAGAAGGAAAAGCTCATTTTACACTCTGGGCATACAAACGGCTCTTGGAAAGGAATAAGAGTCTGGAACATTATCTACTTGCGAAAAGGCGATGGAACCTGTGGTTATTCATCTTCCTCATACCCAACTTACACATTTCATTTCTTGTTCATTTATTTGGCCTACTAGTATTGGAGGCCGTATCTGCATATCACGATCATCGTGGCTTTATTTTACCTTTCATTTATCTTGAGCCACGCTGGATTACGGAGGCAAAAAAAGCCACAAGTTTATTTATTCATCATCATGAAGATCTCCCGAGAGGAGATATTCTGAACATCTTTAGCGATAGCGTCAAATAGCTTTGAACATCAATGCATACGAATGCAATCTCGCAAACAAACTTGGTCTCGTCGCTTCGTGATTGTGAATGCATTCTCGGGTATCATCACCCGGTCTACCACTGACTTGAAGCATGTCGTGACTCCAATAATACGAAACATCGAATTACCGCTCTTTTACCCCAAATTCTCCCCAAAAGTCCTTGTGCATGCCGGCCGGCCCCGCTCGCTGGAAAGAGAACAAAAAAAGATAGCGAGACAACACGCGTCAAACCCACCATCTTGAATGGGATCGTCTTGCCCCCCCTGCTGCATCAAAAGCCCGTTGGGGGAAATGAAGATCATCTTCCACAGCTCGCTAACTTGGTGGGGAGGGAGGGCAGCATTGACTAAATGTTTAAACGCCCGGGCGCTTGCACACCCTTGACCGTCTCTGATAACGGTCAGAAGCGCTAAGGGAATGTCTCTGATATGAGCTACTAGAGCGATTGGTCTTTATCGATCACGATCGGGGAGTTTGTTTTTTTCTGCTCCCAAGTTGCCACTGGTCATAGCACGGCACACCGCCGCAAAGAAAACGGTAGTCTGGACTTGGGGATCGACAGGATGTGCAGAATGCACACCAAGGTGTAGACACTCTAGACACTGACGGTCAGTGACTGTGCGTGGTGTGGTAGCATGACCGTCAGGGACGGTGACGTTAATGGACAAGCAGGTTTTGTGATATTATAGCACAGTCTTGAGGCGATTGCTAAGGTGGATGCTGTATGGGGTGGTCTAGGCGGTTTGGTTAGAGACTGACATCACAATGACTGAGAACCTTAGGAAAAGATCGTTCATCGTAAATGCAGTTGCCGGTGATAGCATGAGCAGATGCTCCGGATGGATAGCAGTAACCCAGGGCAAATGCACGGCTTCTTGAAGTGTTATGATGGAGAACCTGGTCACTCCCATCCGGTTGTCTCATAGTAGGCAAGATAACCATGATCTTCGCTCACTTGAGCCGCCAGTCTGCATCTGATCCCCGGAAGGTCTACCCTAGCGCTCCCGTGAATGACCTCGTATGTCGTTTACCGAGACGTCACTCCAGTTCACCAGGACGACACCATACTAGCAACCACCGTGATGGAAATGACTTCAAACCGTTGTCGATCTCCACGGTAGAGACTCTGAAACGCCAGCAGAGCTAAGTTCAATAGCCAACGGCGTCCCTTTGTACGGCCAAGACAACAGCAGCATATCCGATATGAGACGTATGATACAAGAGAATGCTATCCCAGGCTGTCAATCCCCAGATACTTGGTATGATATGACGTAGCTGGTCAACTGCTCGGGCTACGTACCAACACATCGAGATCCAGATCCTGGGGATGATGTTGAAAACTTCAAGGCCTTGTCTTCCAGAAAACAAAAAGCCCCAATTGGAAGGTCGTGGTACATGATCCTTGTTGGTCATGTGGCTGACGGCAAAGCACAGGCAGCGATGCTATCACGCCGGACATTTTGCTCCCGCCGATCATCGAGGAACGACACAGAATATGCATCCTTGGCAGGTGGTCGTCAACAATAATTCAAAACATTGTTTCATTGAAGAGAAAAACTTTTTTCTCTGATCAAGATAAGGGTCCTTGAACGTCATAATAAGCGGTCCCATGCCTGTGACGTTTGCTAGTTTGCTGCGGGTCAATAAAGTGAGCACGGAGAATAAACTGAGGGTCGTTTCTTTCAAAGTTGGTCCACAAGATCGAGCATCGGTAGTTGTGAGCCTGGGGACACTTTGTTAGTTGTTGGTGACGGAGTTGGTTGTTGGTTGAACCACCCTGTGAGAGGCGCACGGTATAGATCCTCCAAATGAGCTAGGGAATCATACAAGAGCCTCATTTACTTCATGAGGCTGAGAGAAAGGTCTTGATCGTGAACATAAGATATATCGATTGGAGATGTGGATGCCGCTCGATTGTTTGACGAATTGATGGTATTACGTTGGACTGTTCCGTTCAGCTGGGCAAAAGGTAACAGAGAGTTAATATCTTATGGTGGACTCGTCTTAGTCGAACCTCTTGAAGAAAGGAAAATAACTTGGAAAATAAACGACGAAGAGGAGAACCTTGCGAAAGATGAAGTCAAAGGTTACTTACAAGATGTGCTTAGGGTAAGTAGGATTAAAGATGCTGTCCAAGTGCATTTACAACATCGTGTGATTATGTAATGACTGCACCGCCATGGCTTTGTTCAGTGGCGCCTGCCTTCGCGACTGTGGCTCATGCTCGTTACCTCATTCTAACCTTCCAATCTTTTCGACAGCGCGACTTCAACCTCAACAACTATTTCGCTTTCTATTTAATCGAACCGTTGTCGCGTAATACTGAAGCATTCAACAAGCCGCCATGTCGGTTCTCCTGGAGACCAGTGCTGGTGATGTTGTAATCGACCTTTTAGTCGACCATGCGCCGAAGCTATGCGAAAAGTAAGTAATGCCATTGCGACTTGTGCTTTCGTTGCTGAGCTTCTGTACTAACAAACGAGGTAGCTTTCTCAAGCTTTGCAAAGTCAAATACTACAACTTCTCTCCCGTTCACTCCGTTCAGAAGAATTTCTCCTTCCAGACAGGCGATCCTCTCGGGCCTCTTTCTAAAGATTCTGATGGCGGTTCTTCAATATGGGGTCATATCTCTGGCGACCCGACAAAACGAACATTTCCGGCCTTTTTCCACCCGAAGCTAAAACATCTCGAGCGAGGCACAGTCAGCATGGCTACAGCCCCCCTTCAGTCCGACCCTGATACACGTGTGGCTGGCTCCCAGTTTATCATCACGCTGGGCGAGGATACGGACTATTTGGATGGAAAAGCAGCAATCTTCGGAAAGGTCGTCGAAGGTTTCGAGATATTGGACAAGATCAACGAGGCAATCGTGGACGAGAAGGGTTACCCGCTCATCGACATTCGAATCAAACATACTGTTATTCTGGACGATCCCTACGCCGACCCACCAGGCTTAAGAGAACCGAGCTCAAGCCCACCTCCAACCAGCGAGCAGCTAAAAACTGTCCGTATCGCAGATGAGGCAGCGTTGCACGAAGATGATAATGTCGACGAGGCAGAACTAGAAAGGAGGCGTCGTAATCGCGAGGCCCAGGCGCAAGCTCTCACCCTTGAAATGATGGGAGATTTGCCTTTTGCCGAAGTGAAGCCTCCGGAGAACGTCCTGTTCGTCTGTAAGCTGAATCCTGTGACAGGAGATGAAGACCTGGAGCTCATCTTTGGCCGATTTGGCAAGATCTTGAGCTGTGAAGTTATTAGAGATCAAAAGACGGGTGACAGTTTGCAATATGCATTCATCGAATATGATGACAAAGCCTCTTGCGAGGCAGCTTACTTCAAGATGCAAGGAGTTCTAATCGATGATCGACGTATTCACGTGGACTTTTCTCAGAGTGTTAGCAAATTGAGTGATGGATGGCGAAAAGATGCCAATAACAAACGCAGAGCGACTGCTGGACGTGGTGGTTGGGGAGGTGTTGATGAGCTTGAAAAGCGTCGTCAGTACCGCGGTGAAGGAGAGAAGGTCACAGGCAACAACTACAGAATGGTTTATGGAGACGAGGAGATGAAGGGCAAGGTTGGACGTAATGGATCCAAACAACAAACGACCGACGAGCCTCCTCTAAGATCACACGATGAAGGCGGGCCATCACAGCAACGAAGCAGGAGTCGTAGTCCACGACCAACAAACCGGGGACAGGATCCGTATCGCAAACCACGAGATCATCGCCGAGGCGGCGAGAGACAAGACGGAGATCGTCAAGATGAAGATAGACGTCGATATCGGGACCGGAACCACGATCGCCGAGACCAAGGTAGAGAAAAGGGTCGATTTGGGAGGGACGACTATGACCGTAGGTCAAGGAGATAAGGATTTTAGTGATTGCGAAACGGATTACAACAGTATAACGCCCAACTGGTGCCCTTGAGCGCAAAACCATCGACGGCAAGCGTTCCGGTCCATTCTTCGGTCTGTGGACACGTCAACTAATACCAATATGCATTGCATCGTGTGGCATTACACGAGCATGGAATACCCTGATAACACGAGTTTGACAGTTCCCGCCCTGAAGGCAACTCCTCACTAAACTATATGTTCTATTTCGTGATATGCAAGCGCCAAGCTCTCCGTCATCTCACGTACGGTCCTTCAACGGAACGTCTCTTGGGTTCCTGCAACCAACGGAATAATATGGACTGTTCAACCGAGCCCTTGCCGGGCACCGTTAGTCATGAGCAACGCTATTATGAATTATCTGACTGGCATGTATCAACGACCATGGGTCAACGGAGAAGATCTGCCTTCCGCTGTTGAGCAACCAGGAGGGTCGCTCTGGATGAGATTTCCGGACTACCCCAGCTCTGCTGCCAAGGCATTACTTGCCGGTGGTATCGCTATTCCCAACTCTTGAGATGTTGTCACACATGACAGCTCCCTTTTGAGATGTTCAGCATATTACATCCAACGAGGGTAATACACTCGTCAACGAGGGACCAAACATTGCAGGGCAGCACGCCACAACATGTTTGGCTTTATGTCCAGATACTATATTTCGTACGAGTTGGCTGGTTGTCGAACAATTCGGCACACCAGAAACTGCTGTCGGTATCTATCTACGGATCAAGTCCGTCATTCTCGGCTATGCTTGCTTCTCCTGTTACGCTTTCAAAGACACAGGCGAGCACAGCTTCCAGTTTGACTACAAGGCACCTAGGGGCGTGGCCGGTATGTTCCTCAACATCAAAGATTGATGTACACACCTGCACATAGACTGCTGCGGTCAAGCTTGGGGTCAGTCAAACAGCACCAGACCCTAAACTCTGTCATACGGGCTGTCTGGATCAATTCTCTGAATGGATTCAGGCACTGGCTAGAGTGCATATGAGATCAATACAACTGTTTCAAACCGCCACTGAGCTCGGCATTGATATCAAAGATCAAGAACGGTTGGTTGCGCTACACTGTGCATTCCGATATCTCCATAACACGAGCTACGGGGTACGATGGCCAACGACCGAGCTAGACGCAATGTTTCTGGCAATTACACCATTCTATCTATGGTAACACTTGACTCCGGGACCCATCTGCTACATTTACAAGGTGATAGGACGTTGATGCTTACCCGGATTGTGTGGGCTTCTTGATGTAGTGACGCCTACACATTTTCCCAGCATGATTTATCAGACAATAACATATCGAGATGTGCAACTACACTACACAAAGCCGAAGGCCCTGTCGCTAAGCCGGCATGGCTTGACTGCGATTTCAGTCTATAACGGCCAGCGGCATGTAATCAGCCAAAGTCAAGTGGCCTTGTGATGCTGCTTCCAAAAGAAAGAGTTTCAGATTGTTCCGTGCATGTCTTTCAGGCTTCGGATCTTCAAATGGAGCTTCCCCGCGCCCATTTCACGGATCGTTACAGGGCCCTATTGCAATCGTAAGCATGGTGCACTGGCTGGAAGGGGTATTTATCAGCCACTACCCTGCCCTATCTTCGTCCTGGTAGTGCGTCACAAGAGGCTCTCAGGGTGAACACTTGGACCGACTGGACCAATCATGTGTGGTACATGATGGAAGCACAAACGGGCAACCGCATAGCCATGCGTCACACCTTAATGTCAGTTTGGTGTGTAGCATCTTTTTCGGGACGTTGCTGAAAGAAGTTTCCGCCCTGGGCTGGATCCTGCGCTTCCTGAATTATCACGGACGACATCCTCTTTTGACCTAGAGCGATACACTTGCTAGAACACCACAGCGCAATGGTACAGCAAGCGGTGGATGCAAGAAAGGAAGCAGGCGAGCGCGCCTGATGGGGCTAGCCTACTGCACATGTAGTTCGGAGAAGATGGAGGCTTAATGCAATACCTGGTTGACTCTGGACGCGAAAAGGCTTGCTCTGGAACCAATTGAAACAAGCCCGACTCAAAAGAACGGCCATTGATTCAGCTTTGCAACGAGACAAGATCTCGAATCTTGCCTATGTTACTGTATCAAGTCTGAGATTTCTTCGTACAAGACTCGTTCGATCACATACTTGGGTGATGAGATATTCCACAAGTTCTGTTTGCTTTTGTCTTTACTTGTTTGAGACAACATGGTGCGTTTGCGTAGCTGAAGCACACTCTAAAGTCACAAGAGCCCTATTGTTATCGTTTGATCGAAAACCTGGAATAAGGCTTTGTGCGTTTGATACAAGTAAGACATCGCTTAACGCCACGCAAGGGGTAATGGCCTTTCCACATCGACTCCTTACATAGAGCATCAGGCTCTTGTGGAGTTGTTGTCGAATTATCCCTATCAGGGCCGTGCCATGGAATAAAGTCTTGAATGGTACATCCTATTGGCTTGCATGACTTCTGCGGCATGGCCAGCGTTTGGTTTCTCTCTGCAATAACCCCTCTTGGCTGTTTCAATACGGGCTTAAGCCTCGTTCTATATTTACACTCGCACCGAATAGCACCGTTTGGCTCAACGCGGGAAGGACTTTACTGTCCCTTGCTTTTCGCCACTGCATATTGTCAGCCCTTAACGCCTTGAACCGATTTTTGAGCTCTGTCTTGCAGATTAAATTCGGAACCAGACATAGGAGTAGCCAGATTGTGGACCATTCTTCGTGTAACCCCAGCACAGTAACAGCATCAGAAGAAACTCTTGCAAACAACTGTCGTCCGCATCTGCACTTCAAAGTGAGTGGGCCGCGAGATTACAATATTGTATATTGTACACTGAAACCTGGCTGGAAGGAAGTGGAAGTACTGGATCGTACTGAAGAACAAATCGATCAGTTGTCTCGACTCAAACTGATATTTAGATACCGTTGTGTGTAATACATCCCTGTGCACGCCTTAGTCTTGTCTGCGAACCTACGGAAAAGTTTAGACCCCTACAGTATCATGCTTGTCTGGTGTGGCGTTGACGGCTGTTTGTTTGTGGTTGAACATTTATTTTCTGCACCGAAACCGTCATTGCTCTCTGTTTCGACGTCGTCGCTCACACCAACAAGGTCAACCACCCAAGTACCCGGTATGAGGGAGTAACGGCCGTTGCTGTTTTATTAATCTGCATTGATAGCATGGGTGGCTAGTGACCTAATCTATGAGTGAAGATCAAGCAAGACATCACAACAAGGCGGGATACAGAGCTTCCCCAACGGAGCTTACTGTGTGGACCTGCTGTAGAAAATGACTGGCTTTACGTCAATATGACTGTAGCGCACGCCTGTTACACAAATGATCACAAGCAAGGGAATTTCAGCATCTGTTAACGACTGATTTTGCGTTGCGTTACAACCGAAGGGAATCTCAGCACATACCTTTGACGAGGGCTGCATCAATCAATGGTAGAGATTCGCATTGGGTAACATAGTCCATTGCAGGCCTGACATTTCCTCTCATGGACACATGTCCTGAGTGGGGTCGACGCAATACTCGCCAAGACATATCTGTTCGTTGACGGCGGACCCAGAAAGTCTCACATCTATCTCTTTCTTGAGTGCTTTCTTCTTCCAAACCAGGAGAAACAGCCGTTTGACAAACGAGGACATATTGGAACTCCGACTAGCTCGGTTATCCTGGTGTTAGTAGCAGGTAATGCATGGTCTTGCATGTCAGCCAAAGTCTCGCTTCGAACGTCGTGCGGGATGGGAGAACAGTTGCACTTTCACATGTATACTCTTATAGTCCAGGGCACTGATTCAGAGGAGGTTATGTCTTCAAGATTACTCAATTCAACTTGGACAGAGACGCTCCGTGTGAACGCTCGTTTCAGATTCGAATAGACCCTGGTCCACCAAGCCCTTCTGTATATCTGAGACGATCTGGGGAAGGTCCAAATCCGATCCGTTTGTAGATCGGACTTCCTTTTAGGGGTGGAACCCCGTTCATATCTGCGTCCCTGTGGAGGCGATAGCCAGGAAGTTACAGCCGCATGGCGATACTGCCAACATGCAAGCCATCAGCACCTAGCCGACCCATCTCGCAAAATTGGGATCCCCTAGCCACACATTTCTTGCGTGCCATTCAAGGCGAGAGGATGTTGAAAGGCTTCCTAGACTAATGACATCTGTTGTACGAGGTGTGTTTTCATTTCACAGAAAGACTGGTGGGGAGCCTCGATCATTACTCTTCTCCCTATGTAGTGGACCAGGTGTCCCAAATATTAGGGCCGTTTATTGGAGGAAACAAAGTTATAATCGCGTTTGGGTGAAGCAAACAATATACAGGCGGCCATACCATGAGTGGTCTAAGCCAGTGGTACGGAGTATAACAGGATGCCATGGCTGCAGATCTTTCAGTCTCTGGATCTCTTCTTTCTTCTGGTCTTAAACGAGATTTCCTTTCTCAAGCAGTCCATGTCTTGTCAAATTGAAGTTGACGGGAACAAGTAATTCTAATATTTGACTTCTCCGACACATCGACAGAAACCACCTCATCATCTATCACCTATCCGTACTCTTTCCGAGGGTCCCGACGGACGAGTGCTTGCAAACCGGGAACGATTTTCAAACCACAGACTTTGTTCTTCGGCAGTCGTGATAGAACCCTTTGTTGAGACTGCTATTGACCAAAAGACATTGGCTCGACTAGGACGATTGCTATTCTTGATGAGGGAACTTGAGCAGCAACCCCACTGAGTCCTCAAGTCCTCTCCTTCGTTTTGACTACTTGAGTTCATGTCACTAGCCAGACATACCATGGTCACCCCAAACTGTTACTCGAACGATGTTCGTCGATACGGAAATCGGATGAACCTCTACACATCCTACCCGGAGCGCCGAGGAGCATATACCGCTCATCCCGATACAAGGACAATCATGGGCGACCGTGAGGATGATGTGACACCTCAAAGGAAACGCATCGCAGTAGCAGTAAGTGGTAACTCTTCTCAACCCTCTCTTCTAACCTGGTGTGTGTGGTGTGTGTGAGACTTACATAGTTGTGTAGCGAGCTAACAACGACATCAGTGTGGGCGTTGTCGAAAGAGGAAGATTCGTTGCAGTGGTGATACCGGCAATGGAGGTCCATGCACTAATTGCAAGAACGCAGGCTACGAGCCTTGTCAGTTCCTTAGAGTATGTGTCCATATGAGAACGTGGTTGAGTTATGACTAACACTATTCATCAGGTTGCTTCCCAGGAGACACCCATGAAGAACGAAAGCTTCACTTACAGTCTTGAGGCTTCTCGACAGTATCAAGCACGAGGGAGTTCTACCATGTCGTCTCTTCCTTCAACAAACCCATCTTACCCAGACGGTCTGCCCCCATACACCAACGATTCCCTCGTTTACCGTGCTCCAACTTCCTTTTATGGGGTCAAGCCGTACTGCCCTCTTTCAACTTGGAGCCAGGGATATACAGACGAGCAGGGCTACAACTATGGTCTTTATCAACCACCTTTCCCCTCTGTTCACGACTCGGATTATGGAATTGGCTATCGAATAGCATCTGGAGCGTCTGGTAAGGCCGCTCTCTGCGTGGACACGGAGCCAAACTACGCCTATAGCAGCGCGAGTGCTATTACAACACTGCCACACCGGCCAGCTCAGGGAACGGCGGACTCGTCAAACATTGCTTTTCAAAATATGGTGCCTGATTCCAAGAGTCTAGCATACCAGAATATGACAACATCCGTCAATGTTGGTGATAGGGTACTGCCTGCGCCGGCTGGACGGTCAGCAATGCCTGGCTCGTCGTACAAGAACGATTCGGGTAGCTCTACCTACAGCGGCAGTAGCAGCAAGTCGTCTCAAGCCTCGACTTTGGAGACCTCGCCTGTGAGCAGCACTTCCGAGACGCCGTCGAGTTACACAAGTTACGAGCCCTCGAGCATGGTCTCCGCCGCGAGCTGCGTCCCCTCGTATCCTCCCATAACGCTCGCTTCTCAGTTCGGCCGTGCCAGCAATGATCTTTACTCGCATACAGGTTCTTCGGAAGCAGCTATGTTTACCTCGACCGACTCCATGCGTCACGGACCCGACATGACGTACCGCTATGAGGACACGACGACGGCAGTTACAGCAGCCGCTGTCTCGTCAACAGCTCGTCGTGATCTGCCCAATCTCAATGGCAGCGGCATAGGATCACTCACGTTGGGCCAAAGCGCAGCGCACTATCTACCACACCACTCTGCGTCTTACATGCTACCCACTGGTGATCTTGGAAATGTCGGGACAGACACAGCGGCAGACAACTACCGCAAGAGTGCGGGAGCGCTTCGGGCTTGAACTCAGTTGCCACAAAGTACCCGGTGTCCTAGGGATAGTTGTTGCTGATCCGCTTGTGCTTTGCTTATTTGCTTGCATTCCTACATTTGGCTTGTGGAGTTGAGTGTGTGCGATTTGAACGAATATTGAGGACGTCAACTACTCTTGTTGGCCTGATCCTGATTTCTTATGACAACGAAATCCACTTGGATCTTGATGAGGTCAACGAGATTGACCACAGATGATCAGTTCAACCTAAGAACGCCTATCATGTTGGGTCAACTCGCTTATCATTTGTTGATACGGTATGGACGGACTCCTCATCGATCGTCCCGCTCCCGGAACGAATGTCGCCTAGAGAGGCTTACAGTCGTCCAGAGAATATATCACAATGATGAGCACGACATCCAACAGGGAAGTAGTTCGAGCGTTGATCTCGTACTACAGTGGCGTTACGGCCGATCCCATCTTCCGATACCTCAGTTGCACTTTCTTATTGTCCTGTTTCTGGTTTATTTGCATATTGGGTCGTCAAAGTGTGCAGCATGATCGCTTTTCCTTATCTTTGACCTCCTCTGGCGTCTTATCCATTGGGTTCTCATTTGCAGCCCTTGTTACTTGGAGTCTGGGTACAGGGAGATGAAAAGAAGTTGCTGTATGAAACAAGGCACCCAACAATTTGGACCCGGACTACATGAGTTATTAGACCTTGGCGTTCAGGTAGATGAAAATAGGCATGTTTTTGGTCCGTTGGTGCATGTGTCTGTACAGTTTTTGGCAAAAATGGTGCAAGTCAAGATTGAGAGAAGATGAAGTGAACAGTGGGAGTAATGGATAATGAGCAAGCTTTGTCTAGATTACAAGCCCAAGTCTTGTAATGAGGCACAAATGTACCATTCTGAGCAAATAGAGCCTATGAGTCTCGCCCTTGAATCACATCTTGTGCTCTTCGATGGTGACTTTTACTAACTAATAGGTAAGTGAGCACGCAGTTGCATTGTTCAAGGCACTTCTCTAAGACGGAGTTTACAATATCCGTGTCTCTGTAAGAACTAGTTGATGTCCTCGTAGAAGTAAATTACACTTTTTCAGCTGCAATATAAAACCCCTGATATCGTGTAATGAGGCTCATGATCACATGGTTGAGAACCTCCCAGAACAGGAAAGAGACAAATAGTTCCAGGCCCACAGCGGGGTAACCAGTGGTGACCAGGCCTAGAAAACGGCGCTATCTCGGTAAGCTACAGGGAAGACTCAACTAAGCACTGCACCAGTTCAGTGGTGGGGGTCGATTTTGGTGAGGTAACTGCGTGTAGGTAATGTGATGGCTGTCATTAGGTACGAACTGTGGTTTCTTTCTGCAGTTGTGTCATCATCTCTCTTCTCTTTAGTCAACTTGGAACTCCTGTTACCTTGCCATATCTCTGCGATACTTTCTGAAGCTTTATCCAAGAGTTTCCGACCCGTATAATCCTACGATACCATTATCCGACACGATCACCTTTGAAGCTACAGCTACAGCTTCAGTATCGCATCAAAGCAAAACACATCCAAACAACCATTGCAAACATGCAGGTTCCTCTATTTCGACTGCAATGCGGTGTCAACTCGTATGCTTGGGGAAAGAAGGGCAATGACTCCGCTGCTGCGCAATTCGCAGCCGCCACGCCATCCGACGAGCTCAAGATCGAGGCTGACACTCCATACGCAGAGGTGAGCATTTGCATGATGTGCTATAGCTAAAACTCACACCATGTAGCTATGGATGGGAACCCACCCCTCAAACCCTTCTCGAGATCTCAAAACCGGTCGAACCCTGCTTGAGCTTTTCCAAGACAACCAGGCCCTCCTCTCACAAACCATTTCCTCCCACTATGGCCACAAGCTTCCTTTCCTCTTCAAGGTTCTTTCTATCGCAAAAGCCCTCTCGATCCAGGCCCACCCCAACAAGAAGCTCGCCGAGCAGCTTCACGCTCGCGACTCCAAGAACTACCCCGATGACAACCACAAGCCCGAGATGGCCATTGCCATCACACCCTTCGAGGGTCTCTGCGGTTTCCGCCCACTGACCGAGATTGTTCATTTCCTTGACACTGTACCAGCGCTACGAGCCCTGGTGGGCGACGATGCTGCCAAAGAGTTTGCGAAGGTTGCACAGGACGGCGAGGAGGGCGTAACTGATGAGAAGAAGAAGCTCCTGAAGAAGGCTTTCGGATCGCTCATGTCTTCATCGACGGAGGACATTGCTGAGCAAATGCCCAAGTTGGTCGAACAAGCCGAGAAGGAGGGCGTTGATTTCGCTGGTGGCGGTGTTACTGCCACGTCTGGCGAGAAGCTTGCTGAACTCGTCAAGCGAACACACGGCGAGTTTGGTGACGACATTGGATGCTTTGTGCTCTTCTTCCTCAACTTTGTCACACTGGAGCCTGGCGAGGCCTTGTTCCTGGTCGCCGATGACATTCACGCTTACATCTCTGGCGACATCATGGAGTGCATGGCTGCCTCCGATAACGTTGTTCGCGCTGGCTTCACCCCCAAGTTCAAGGATGTCTCGACTCTTGTCGATATGTTGACCTACAACTTCGCGCCTATTGAGGAGCAAAAGATGACACCTACCGAATACCCCTACGCGACACTCAACCGCACCGCTTATAGTTCCGGCTCAGCAGTTCTGCTGTACGACCCTCCCATCGAGGAGTTTAGTGTCGTGCGCACCCTCCTTCGGGGAGACGGCTCCAAGGCCACCTTTGAGCCCCTCGAAGGTCCTAGCATTGTGATCTGTACAAGCGGTCGCGGAAAGATCTCGGTCGGCCCCACGAGTGCAGAGATGCAAGCAGGGTATGTGTATTTCGTGGGTGCCACGGCTGAGGTTGTGCTTGAGTCCGAGGGTGATGAGGATGACGAGTTCACTACGTTCAAGGCGTTTTGCGAGATCGATGACTCGGACAAGCAGAAGCTATAGAAGGGCATGGCTTGTGTGCGAGCGCCAGAATTGGTGTTTGAGATCAGGCAGGCGGTAGATATGTTTTAACAGCGAGAAGAAATAAAAGTTATAGTTGGTCCATATATTCTAATAAACATAGATTTGTTACACGGAGCTTCTATATCACTAGGCGACCAGGCTTTATTGTCATGAACTGGCTTTTGCGCTAGGAAACCTCCCCATTTCTGGACCGTTTCCGGTTGTCATGCGCAAACTTGAACCGAATTGAAAAGTACAATATCGAATACACTGTCTATATTGACAGATAAACCTTATTTGAAGAGAAGGAAACTGTGTTTGTCTAGGGAACCTTGAGCTATCTCGCCGAAATGTTGAACAAGGTTGTTCAATCATTGAACCGCATGACGTACAGTGTTAGCACAGCCGGGTACTCAATTCGCACTCACCTTAATGGGAGCTTCTTGATGCGGTAACCCCATCTCTTCACCGCCTTTGTTTCTGCCGTAAGTAGGCTGCCCTTGGCATTGGATCATCAGCCTCAATTGTTAGAGGAAGACTAAGCACCATCACGACCGATACGACACGCCTTGATACCACATGTTATGATACCCACTTACTGAGCAATTAAGCTTCCATTTTTACAAAGTACCTTTCTAGCATGAGATAATATCTTTCACTTGCAATTCCACCTGCCATATTTACCCCATTTCCTTTCTCCCCCGCCGATCCCTTCTCATCTGCGACGCGCCTTTTGTCTTAGTCGCCTTTCCTTCCCCATACCATCCCGCCTCGGCCTCTGACCACTCGGGCCTCTCTTAACTCAGGTTAGTCAATTTTTCTTCATGAATTCCATGCGCTTTCTTCATACAATCCCACGCTTTTGCTTTTACTTTTACTTTTATTTTCATTCTATCTGTTGGCTTTTCATCAAAATGGTTCCTTCCTCGGGTTGATTCTCATCGCAACATTCTGTTTAGGCGGGTGGTATCGGGGCAGGATGGCTAACGGGCAAAAGCCTGCGCGGGACGAACTCAGGAACCTCCAAGAAGACCTTGGACCCTACTACCAAATTCCTCTCAAGCCCCGACGAAGTGGTACTCACTCAAGAGAGAACAGCTTTCAAGAGTCTCTGCGCCAATCGTCCAATACACCTGAGCCGAAACGATCGGGTTCCAAAAGACAGGATCCTTCCAGTAGAGATTCCACGCCGAACCGGCCATCCAAATCGAGGACCAAAACCAATAGTCGGGACATAACTTCGGACGTGGGCACGCCTAAGAGGTCCCCCAGAAGTGAACATAATACCCCGCGCCCAGAGTCGGTGAAGCCGGAGCGCCACAACCGCGAGATGTCGCAACGAAACCGCAGTGGACGTGCGTCGAACCGCAACAACGGCAATACACACGGAGAGGAAGTGCAGATATGGGATTTGTGTAAAAGCCAAGTGGGGGAGATCGTCTCAGGGATCAACGCCGAGAACGACAGCCTGAGTGAGCTGGTTACCATGGACAAGCAAGTTGGTGCTATGGACCTGGAGAAGATTCCAGGGGACTCATTGAAAGACATGGAACAGCTATGTCGGACGGGAGTTAAGCACTCCGAGGCCAATATGTCGGCTCTCAAAAATACTATTGAGCAGCTTAAAGTGCTGCGCGCTGTGGTGCATGCTAAGGAACAGCAAGATGCTCAAGCGGCAGGACCTGGGAAGAGGCAAGCTCGAGATACCACAGCAGCAGCATCTTCGCTCTACGACTTTGATGGAGCTGGCGACTCACCTGTACCGAGTCCAATTGGAGGGGCATCGCGGAAATACGGCGATCGAGCAAGAGAACGGGAACGGGAACGGGAGCGAGAAAAGGAAAAGGAACGAGAGAGGGAAAGAGAGAGAGAAAGAGAAAGGGAAAGGGAAAGAGAAAGAGACCGTGACAGCATGCCACCAAAGGCCGATAGTGTCGAGCCTCAGGGGTCTGTGGGAAGCGGTGTCGGGGGGAACAACAGATCAAAAGTTGTCTTCTCAAAAGGTGATGCAGTCGCGTTCAAACCGAAAGCACTGAATGGCGATACAACATCAGATTGGATACTAGGCGAAGTAGCACAAGTTATGGGCGAAGGCAAAAGCCGACGATACAAGGTTCTTGATATAGAACCAGAGGACCAGAGCAAACAGAAGGAATACCGATCGAGCGCGAGTAGCATGATTCCAATCGCACCCGAGAGTCAAGCCGCGACTCTCAAGGACTGGGAGGCGGGCAAGGTGGTGTTGGCCCTATATCCCCAAACTACGACGTTCTACAAGGCGGAGGTTCACAGCATGGACAATCATGGCAAAGTCAATCTCAAGTTTGAAGGGGAGAACGACTCGTCAACACTACAACAGGTTGAGAGGAGGTTTGTCATCGAGTATAGAGCATGATTTGCCGATATGGGCAATACGGTAGGTCTTCATAGCATGAAGGCTTACCGAGATTGGTATACACAGATGAGATATGCTCCGGGATATTGGTATGCGCTGCGCTCCGTTTAATATCGTTGTGGATCATCACGTGCTGGAAGATTAACCCGAAAAGAGCACTTATAGAAGCGCTGCTATAAACAATAGATATCAACTAATTACCTTCCATGTTGATAAGTGCGCGTGATATAGAAATGCCAATATTGACTGAGGCTTGCACTAAGAGCAGCGGAGGTTCGACAGGCGACAGGTTGACCGTTGTTTATGGCTGGACTTTGAGCCAGGGCCATTTAAAGACAGCGGGTCGGGTACCTTACAGTTATCTCATTTCCAGGGACCTCGCAGGGGGCTTCAGTGGTTGACCGTCATAGACTCACAGCAATTGGGGCGCCCGTCAGTGTCCCCGCCCGCGTGGTTGCCCCGTGCTGAACGCTAGGCCGAGAGGGGCTCAGGCCAGGGGAGATTCGAGAGTGGAGGGAAGCCGCTTTCGCTTGTGCTGTCCCTTTTTCTTCCCCTGACGGGGGGAAAAGGAAACAGACACTTCAGACCAAGAGATGGATATTTGATGTGTATCCATTTTATTCACTTGACCGGCTGTAATACGTATTCAAGGTTTCTTTTATCGACCGAAATATCACCCGTATCCGAAGGACTAGACGTCGATTGCGAAACGCATAAACAAAACAACTAAACAAAACAAAACAACGATTCGATTCGATACGATACGATACGCGCGACCGCACGAGAAGTCAACATCAAGGTGTATGTATTGCATCTTCTACTTGAAACAACACGGACGATAAACAATACGTTCAAACGGGCCAGAGAGGGATTATTGACGGGAGACACAAGAAAGAGCCACGTTGGGTCATTGTCATTGTCAAGATCTCGTCTTTGGGTGTACCTCAAACCAATGACAATCCCCAGCACAATTGCAGTCGCTGGACCTGACACGCTATTTCTTGTCCCGTTTGTTTCCAATCTTTGTTCAAAGTTTGGCTTATTGCTATTGTATAACGAGGCTGACACATGCGCCGAGCAGGTTGAAACGAAAAGCCACCGAGATAACATCTCTTGCATCCACATCTAAACATCACACCATCCGCGATTCCAAGCGCATACACCGATAATCACAGTTACCAAGCTACAATAAAGCCGCAACCATGGGCGGTCAGTTCTCAAAGATGATGGGCAAGATCTTCGGATCCAAGGAGATGCGCCTGTTGATGCTCGGTCTCGACGCTGCCGGAAAGACAACTATCCTCTACAAGCTCAAGCTCGGCCAGGACGTCACCACCATCCCTACTGTCGGCTTCAACGTCGAGACTGTCACGTACAAGAACGTCAAGTTTAACGTCTGGGACGTTGGTGGCCAGGACAAGATTCGACCTCTGTGGAGGCATTACTTCAGCGGTTAGTTCTCCGAGAACGTTCGCTAGACAACATGCTGATGGTGATGCAATATAGGTACTCAGGGTCTCATCTTCGTTATCGATTCGTCCGACAGGAACCGCATGGAGGAGGCTAGACAAGAACTCCACCGCATCATCAACGATCGTGAGATGAAGGACAGTCTACTACTCGTCTTTGCCAACAAGCAGGATCTCGCAGAGGGTTAGTCCCTTCCCAATCAGACCATAGGATATAGCTAACGAATGTAGCCATGAAACCCCAAGAAGTCACTGAAGCCCTTCAGCTCTCTAAGCTCAAGGATAAGGTTTGGTACGTCGTGCCTAGCTGCGCTACCACAGGCGAAGGACTACTCGAGGGTCTGGCATGGTTGTCCAACAACGTCAAGGCTCCTCCGACTCCGGCTAAGAAGTAGACGAGGACAAGTCTTGACTTGCGACGTTCTCAACTTCTGTATTCCATCCTTGAGGGCTTTCTTACTATCTTATTTCGACCGATCCCGAAACTTTCCCCGAATCACATTGCCTGTCAGCCATTCCACGAGCTGATATCCGAAATCCGAAGCTGTACGTCCTCGAAGCGGATAACGTCTGGCAAGAAAGGAGGATACCCGCCCACCCCATTCTCTGGATCATCGCCCTCCTCCTAGAAAGGAGAATCACCTAACCTCATCTACGCCCCAAACCCTACTCCAACAATCGCCGAATTTGCTGAAATACCCGACTGTTATCATGTTTTGCTCTAATACTACTTCCCGGTTATCCGTTTTTATTGCTAGGAAACGTTGGAAGAGAGAAGAAGGGATTGTGGGGAGGAAAAACAGAAAAAGATGATAGAAAATCGGGGTGGTAGGCAGTCTGCGAAAGAGGGAATTAGCAGCGTATCTGAGGCATGTCCTCGAGTCTTTTTTGTATCTTGCAATGTTTTGTCTTTATTCTGTTCTTTTTTGCAAATCACATTATTGTGGTGAAAGAATATCTTTTCTATTTAAAGGAAGTTTCACCACCCATTTTATGTATCCGTCTTAATGATACGGCACCCTTTTCTTCTTCTTCAATTGGAGGTGTGCTGGATGTGGATCGGGTGAGGCCGACAGTAGACTGAATGGCAAAGAACCGAGTTGAGAAACCAGACATGCGCGTGAATTTGAAGGGCGTACTGGTGTATCATACCATAGTTGCACGCATCTACTTAGCTATTGCAACTTTCTCCCATGATCGAAACGAACAAGTCTTACATGTCTTGTATACGCCAAAAGATTTGAAGCAAAAATGATCGCAGTTCTATACTCAAACGCCGGGTATACCTATGCAAACTACACTATCTATCCGCCGGCCAAAAAACAGAAAGCCGGTCGACCGTAAATCATTTACCGTAAAAGTCGATGCAAAAACGCCTTGTATCCCGTAAGCCCTATGTTCTCGGCCAAGTTTAAAGCTATGCTCCCGCTTGAACACCGCAAGCACGGTTGCGTCTTGGACGAGCCTTTTCTGACCTGTCTCCCAGCCTCTGGGATTACTCCTTCAACCTTTTAGCTGATCGTAGGAGGGAGTCATCAGGCAATCCGCTTCTCTTCGTTCCGGGAAGACTACTGGTCCTGATATCGTTGTCGTCCTGACTCACTCGTCGGCATGGATACTCGTTCTTACAGCCCTCGAAGCAATTCGCGCTGACGCGGTCGCCGGTGCTGAAGAATGGCGATTGAAGAGCCTGGGCGGCAGTGAGGCGCTTCGAAGGATCATACTCGAGGAGTCCAGCGAGCAGCTTATACCCTTCTTGGCCGAGAGAAGCAAGTGGCGGTTGACCGCCGGGGGTACTGGTGTGATTGATGGTACTGAAATACCACTTTTCAAGATTTGAACCACCCGGTAGGGGTGGGGGCGGATTCCGGGAGCCATAGTGGCCGTGGTGATGTGGGTGATGGCTGTGGTGGCCGTGATGAGATGACGCCATAGAGTTGGCTAGAGTGTTGAGCTGATTGTATTCGGGCATGGTTGGAAGAAGAGGCCACTTGTCTTTAGTAGGAACGCCCATGATCTCAATGATCTTCTGCATCTGGTTACGTTGGAAGGGGACAGTCTTTTTGCTGTCCATCTTGGCTTCCTCGCCTTTAAAAATAGGCCGCAAGGATAGGAGCTCAGCGAAGATACAGCCGACAGCCCACATATCAATAGCTGGTGTGTAATGATAAGAACCAAGAATGAGTTCGGGAGCGCGATACCATATAGTCACGACAACTTTGTCTCCACTGAAAAGTGAATGCAAAGGTTTGTCGAAACGACGTGCAAGACCCAGATCACCAATCTTAACCTCTCCCGAAGAAGTAACCATGATGTTGGCGGGCTTGAGATCTCGGTGCAGAACCCAATTTATATGTAGGTATTGACATCCATTGAGAAGTTGGAACATGATGCTTTTGATAGTAGCAGGAGGAATTGGATGCCTCGGCTGTTGAGTGTGGTGATGGATGATCTGCAACAAGTCGTGCTCTGCATATTCGAATACCATAAAGATACACTTATCCTCCAGCATAATCTCGCAAAGGCGGATGACATTGATGTGATGAAGTTCGCTGCATAGACTCATCTCACGAATAGCACTCTGGGAGATGCCCGTGTAGCTGATCTGCTCTCCTTCCTTGTCGGGTTTGAACTTCTTGATAGCAAATTCGCCGACGGGCTTACCATTGCGACCGACTGCTTTGTAGACTCGTCCATATGTACCGGAGCTAATAAAACCGATGATACGATAACGGTCAGTGATTCGAACCTTGGGCTGGTACCCAGTAGAGCGATCATGAGGTTCTACATGACGTTTTTGGTAAGCATGAGCTGGGAAGCCGAGTCCAATATGAGGGCGGAGAGGCATCGCCGAGGATCAAGGTCGTTGATAGCCTGTACGATTCTCAATGCTTAGGCGCGGTAACCACTTGGCATTGGCACAAAGCTGAGAGTGAGGTGATGAAGGTGGTGACGATGATGTATGATGAAATTGGAATATGAATAATGAATGAGGCTGGGCAAGGTCCACAAGTGGTAGGAGTGACCAACGCAAGCAGACCAAATGACAGATCGAAAAGAATAAAAGGTTCAGAAAATGTAGAAAAAAAGTTGACGATGACAAAACAACACAAGACGCTCAACTCGCGATAGGGGAAAGAATGTAAAGGCTGTTGATAGGACTGAGTCTGAGTGAGTTGAGTTGAGTCGAGTCAGGTAAGTCGTCGTTCGAAGTCGACACCTCAGGTTGATCTTTTCCCAGTTGGGAAAGCACGGCGTGAACCGAGACAGCAAAAGGGTCTACAAGCAAAGAAAAGGAAAGACAAAAGATGAGGAGCCCAGGACACAGGTTTCAAGGGAACTGGATAGAAAAGGCAATGTTTTGGTGGATAGTGAGATGAACGCGAATGTGAATGTCTGCTCGATATACATATAGTGGACAGGGTAAATCAGATAGGCGAGACAGGCAGCGGGCTACGGAGTAGAATGACACAAAGGTACGGAGTAAGGAAGGAAGAGAATAGTCTCGGACACACCTTCAAATGTCGCCTGAACACTTCGCTTCAAAGTTCCCCTGACGGCGCCCAAGCCAACGGATCCCGGGCCCGAGGCCCCCGTTGGCGGATTCGTTCTGCTCATTTACGGGCAGCTCAACTCAACCTCAGCCCAGCTCAACTTAATTACCTGCCAAGGCAAGATAGCGGCAACTGCGGCGGTACTGGCCCCGACGGACAAACACTGGAAATGGATCCTCCGAGTGAGATGCAGCACTTGTAAGCGGGCTTCTAACGAGATGATTTGCGGTTGATCGCGGCAAAAATGAGATGCACCCACCCACGGAGGAGTCCAAGGCGAAGGCGAATGCGAAGGCAAAAGGGCGAGTTAACTGTTGGAGAGGTTTCCCCGCGCGGGGAAAAAGGGAATAGTACAGTAATAGATCAGACAAATCGTCCGTCTAATGCACGATGCGATAGGATAGGAATACTTGTTAGGCCAAGCCCGAATCAAGAGTCAATCTCAATTCGCGGGGGACAGCGTTAGACTGCACAGCGCTACGGATACACTGCAAGTGGCTGCGCGCGTATGCAGTAAGAACCCGTTGCACTCAAATTGGAATAATCCTCTTCCTTTGCGGCGCGGATCTCTATCTCTCGGAAACGAGGCGATATGCGCGATATGGGTCGCTGCGGAGATCCCCTTGTGGAGTTCGTCGTCTTTTGCTGCTAGGTATGGGAATAAGATGGACATTCGGCTCGTCTGAGTCGTGTAGCTCAGATGATTTGAGGAGATGTTGATGCGCTGCTGAAGGGGCGCGAAAATGCAATGAAGCGAAACAGATGATCTGGTTGAAATTCCTGCCCCTTGGTTCTGGTATGCGACTGTTTGAGTGTTTGTCACTGTTGAGTGATGACTAAGCTTGCTGCCGTAGATCGAGGTCCGAATTGTGATGGTTACATCTGATCCGGCATTCTTGAGAAATGTATCGAAGAAGACAATACAACTTCGAGGCCTTATTTTCAAGCTTGTCCCGCACCATCGTCTTCTCAAAAAGCTGAGGTGAATGCCATCATCAATACAGACGAAGCTACATGATCTTCATAACGTCTTTTCTTACTCTCTACCTTGCACTAAACTTTCACGCAAAATACCAATCCGCCTGCATCTATGAACGCTTCAGAGGCTCATCCAACCCCATCTATCGCGGCCCTAGCTTCTCAAGCACCCTAGTTCCCTCCTCATCCCACTCCGCCTTGGTAACCCACATGCTCTCCTTGTCCGCCATGATGTTGGCCAGAACTGCACCACCCAGGAACACCATGTGTCGGCGTCGTGGGGGATCCTCTATCCGCACCTTGAACTTGCTCAGTCGCTCCGGGTTGCCTTGAAGTGCCCGTGTAAGCCAGAGTTGCTTCAACTCCTTCTCCAGTCGCGAGGGGAGACCGGGGTACATGCTGCTACCACCGGACAGGACAATTGCCTTGAACAAGGATGAGCGGATGTCCACATCTGCCGATTGGATCGTGTTGAACAGGAATTCACCCAGACCGGGTGATTCGCTGTCTACGAGATGAGGCTGGAAGAGACATTCCGGCGCCTCGAAACGCTCGCTACCCACGCGAATCACACGTCCGTCCGGCAGCGTGTAATCCTCAACAAGCACAGTAGTATCCTCGCTCAGGCGCTTGTCCAGCTCGAGGTCGTATGACACGTAGCATAGCTTCTCCTTGATCTGGCGGACAGTTTCGAAATCGGCGGTTCGGTTAAGAGCGTAGCCACGGCGCAGCAGGAGCTTGATCAGGTTACGCGTAACGTCTCGGCCGGCAACGTCTAATCGCTTCGTAAGGTGGTTGAGAACCACGGATTCGTAGACGGGGACAATGTGTGTGACACCGTCACCGGAGTCAACCACGACACCAGAGCTGAGACCTACACCGCATCCATTAGCTCCACATTGTCTTTACAGGCATCCAAGCTATGTATAGAACTCACCTTGGGCGTAGAGAGCCAAAACAGCCTGGATAGCAACGTAGACACCGCCGAAACCATATCTGTCAAACATAACCTCGCACATCTTCTCGCGGTTCTTAAGAGGGTTCATAGGTGGCTCTGTCAAGAGAATCTTTCGGCCCTCAGTGTCGACCTTGAGCTTCTCGTGGAAGGTGTAATCCCAGAGATGCTCCATGTCCTCCCATTTCTTGACAATACCGTTCTCCATGGGGTAACTGATCTGGAGCATTGTTCGAGCGGCGGCGGCCTCGTCACCACACATGATGTCCTTGATGATAACATCGCTATCGGTTTGTTCCTCTGAACGCAGGATTGGTCGGCCTACAATGGAAGGGTACTGATGCTCGGGGAAGTTTTGCGCGGCATATCCGACCTTGAGGAAACCGGTACCTCCGTCGAGGACTAAGCGGTAGACATAAGGTCAGCTTGCGTCAGGGGTCGGGAGAGCTCCTGAAGCTCGACGGAGGAGGTGTGAAGCTTACCAATGGGAGGGGGATTGGCCATAATTGCAATAGCCCACGGCGGGAGACGTCTATTAAGTGGTTACGAGGCCGAGGAGGTGTCGTGTTGCTATCACCAGCAGCTCAGCTTAGAGGAGTGGAGGTTGAGGTGGTCGTCAGTAGTGGGGTTCGCCTGGCTACCGTCGTCACAGGTGGCTGAGGCGGGTCACGTGGCGCCCCGCGATGCCTGGATACCTCTAGCTATTGCTGTCATGAGAGCGACCCCTCTCGAGAGACAATTTGTAATAGTGCTCTCTGACCCTGAATAGTTCTAGGAACTCGCCGATATAGGATTGGATTTTGTATTATTTGAGTTACAGTTTGAGTCTTCATCATGTCTGAGCTACGTTTCCTCAGGCGGAACCTACGGATTCTCGTCCTAAACCCGAACTCATCCACCACTATGACTGATGGTATGGCAAACGCCATCCGCCAAATGACACTACCAGACGTATGCACATAAGAGCAAACAGACCTTTAACTTCTACACAGGCTGATGGTCAAAAGTCAGTTGAGATTTATACCTACACTGCCCCTCCTCACTCTGCTCCAGGTAGCATCAACGACCAGGACGATATTTCCCGCAGCACCCAAGCTGTACTTGATGACCCCAAGATTGAAGAGGAACTCGAATCCGACAAATATGATGCTGTTCTGGTCGCATGCTTCAGTGTCCACTGCCTGGTCTCCAAGTTGACCAGGTACCGCCATCTCTCTGTCACGGGTATCTTTGAGGCAAGTATTCTTACAACTTATTCCCTTATGAGCGCACCAGACAATGCTGGTAAATGGGGTATTGTCACAACTGGCAAATTCTGGGAGGATCACTTGTCCGACGGCGTCAAGAACTTCCTCGGCCAGGAAAAGGATGGCGTTAATAACAAGTTCGCTGGTGTCTTCTCCTCTGGCCTCACTGCAGGCGATTTCCACACGATTCCGCCGGAGAAGGTCGAAGAAAAGCTCAAGGAAGCAACCAAGAATCTGCTTAATGAGGGACAGGTATCGGTTGTGGTCATGGGCTGCGGTGGTATGGCTGGTCTGGAGAACATTATACGATCGACCGCGATCGAGATGTATGGTAAGGCCGATGGCAACCAGGTATACATCATCGACGGTGTCAAGTCAGGCGTCATGCAGTTGGAACAGATGACCCGCAGCAAACGAATCTTCCGGTAAAGCCAGAGTCTCGTTCTACCTGCAAGCCATATCTGCCCTTAGGGTACACTTTTCTGCTTTAATACGAACGAAAGATTTACTCCAAAATGTGTCCATGTTCTATCATCGTAGATCAGTATCCTGAGCAATCATGCAATAAAACAGATAGATCAAGGGCTGGTCAAATTTGCAAGATTGTATGCTCAGTCGACGCGTCTTGTCCTGCCCCAAACCTCATCAACGTCCTTCTTGCCCTTGGTTTCTGGCACGTTCAAGAACACAAAGAAGGCAGACCCAACAGCCAGGGCTGCAAAGATGAAGTAGACCCATCCGTGACCACCCAGCAAGTTGTTAAGAGCTGTGTTCACGATTGGGAAGAACTGGGCCACAAGGAATGTTGCCACGTAGTTAGCTGCGAGGCACCAACTTTGTGTGGCGCCTACGGCTTCTTGCCCGACCAATTCCGATGCAAGGAGGAAGGGAACTGGACCGAGGCCAACAGCGAAGAAGCCGACAAACGCCACGACTGCAGTGGCTGAGAGAATCTTGACACCAAACACAATAGAAAGAGCCAGGATGAATGCGCTAGTTCCCTGTCCGACAATAGATGCAAGAAGACAGGTCTTGCGGCCAAGGCGATCGGGGAGAGGAGCGCAAGCGACAGTTGTGACGAGGTTGACGACAGAGATCAGGATAGTAAGGAGTGCTGAAGAAATCGGGAGCAGGTCAGCAAGGAGGGAGACTGAGTACATGATGATCGAGTTGACACCACATAGTTGTTGCACAAACATAATTCCAACAACGGCAATGATGGCAGGCCTGGTGTCAGGATCTTTCAGTACTTGGAAGAACCCAAGATGCTCGATCCGATTCTTAGGAGCCGACTCAGAGGCACTATCCGCCTGAAGCAGCCCATCTTCCTCGGACGCATCGCGTTCATCAGAATTCCAAGACTCCGTCTCCTCGTCGATATCGTGGCCATGACCACGAATCCTTTGCAGAGTCCGTTTTGCTTGAGTCCCATCGCCTTGTGCAGCCAACCACGATGGACTCTCTGGTACAACAAAGAGTCCCAAAGTTTGGGCTGTCGCAATGAACACTCCGCTTCCAAGGATCCATCTCCAAGCAGTGCCGTAGCTCAGGAAATAGCCCATAGTTTGCACTATCAGAATACCAACATTGATCGAGATCTGAGTCATGAAGCCAAAAAGACCGCGTTCCTTGGGCGGCGCAATCTCACTGATGTACAAAGGAACCACGACAGTCGATGCACCGGCACCAATACCAGATAACAGACGGCCGAGCGCCATGACAAAGACGCTTCCGGCGACAGTCTCAATGGCAGCTCCAAATATATAGAGCAACCCAGTGATACGCATCGCGGGTAGACGGCCACGCTTTGAGGAAAAGGGACCAGAGGTCAAAGCTCCCAGTAGACCACCCAAAGTAAATATTGACGATATGGTCGCAAATGAAGCTTCGTCCATGGGGATACAGTGGGACAAGAAGCCATGATCTTCGGCCGGTTTCTTATGGATCAGTCCTTTGATCTTATCGAGCGCGGATATCGATTTCTTGCGGCACGTAATGACATCTTGTGGTGCGTTAAGCTCTGCCTGGACAAGGTTAGCTATCGTCATGGTCCGTGAAGCGCTTCATGATTATCGCAACGTACCAAGTGAAAACCGAACTGCAAGGACCCTAAAGTCGTGATGGCAATAAGTAAGACCAGATATGCGCTGATATCGCGAAGTCTGAAGCCGGCCATGTCTGTGGTCGGGCTACGATATTGCTAATAATAGAAGGGAGTTGGAAAGGAGGAAGACAGCTGAGGTTGGAGGCTCCATGACCTGGGGAAGCTTGTCATGGGGGTGGGTCCACGTGCGGCGTGGCTTGGATTCCCCTGTTTCTGCAATAGACTTTATTGGATGCACAGCGGGTTTGTTGAATGCGTTTTCTAAATCCGGATAATTCGAGAACGAAGATCATGGATGAACATATAAAGTAGGCTCAAACGATAAACCGACATTTCTTCTAAGAACGATTGCCCTCATGGTCTATCGATATTCAGCGGCGAGATACAATGCGCCCGCATGTCTCCCAAATTGGTTCTTTCTTGCGAATCTGCACCCTAAAAGGAAGTCAAAGGTTCACAACCAACACTTTCTGCTTGATACGAAGCCGCTTTATCCGTAGTCTACCAGAAAGTGATATACTTTTGCCCGAACTTACCGCCACGTGAGTAAATACATAAGCCTTGGCAAGTCTGCTCATTGAGTCAATCTTGCACATGTTTCCATGATTCGCAGTTTTGATACATTGAATTGGCCAACCGCGATTATGGCTGTGACACTGGATAACGAAAAACCACTATACTTCGAAGAACGCAACGAGGATCAAAACGAATCGTTGATTTTCCTACATGGCGGAGGGGGGAGCCATATCGAGTGGAAGTTGGTCGCTGCTCAACAGTCATTAGCATCATATCATCTTATTCTGGTCGATTTACCAACGCACTCAGGATCTCGCGATATTGGTCCTTTCGCACTCGAAACGGCCGCTGATGAAGTGTTTAAGGTCATCCGAGGACATGCACATCAAGGAAAGGCACATGTGGTTGGGTTCTCGGTAGGCGGATTTGTCGCCCTTGTCCTCGCACCACGCCATCCTGATGCTTTGCTGTCGACCTTTGCAACGGGAGCGTACCCTTATAGAGGCCTTTTCAAATGGGTCATGGAACGACCGACTGTGATGTGGATTGCCAGCAGTATTGAGAACATTCCAGGTTTGACAGAATGGACACTGCGGAAACAAGGAATTGATTATGAGGAGTGGCTGGCAGAATCGAAGAGAAACAAATCACCACAGAGGAGCAAAAATCTTGCTAAAGAGCTCAGTGCCTTTAGTATGGAGCATGTAAAGGCTGTTGCTGATTCTGGTGTAAGAACTTGTGTTGTTTCTGGAGGCAAGATGGATCAAACAGATGCTGTGCAAGAAATGGGAACGATTCTCAGGGAGGGAGGACGTATCAAGGGTGTTTCCAATATGGCTTTTGTTGTGAGGGAAGCCTATCATCCATGGCACTTGCAGTTACCTGAGTTGTTTGCTGCTGGAGTTGCTGCCTGGGTTCAAGGACAAGAGCTACCTGTCGGGTTTGAGAGCCTATAGTCATTAGCATGTACAGTGCACCTTCCTTAGGCAGACATATCTCGTCTTTCTTCCAGATTGCGTTATGTGTGCCCTTCTATTTGTAGAAAATATTCAGCATTATAGGAGAAGGGGAAGGTGTCAGTTTGCATTCGTCAACATTGGGAAACAACTGACTGAGTAGTTACCAGAAGGCTAGGCGAGAGCGAAAATCGAAAGACTTCTGAAAACCTCGCAAGATCGCGATACACGAGAATTATTCTACAGCTCATATGATCCTTCACCGCATCTAACACGGGAGGCCTGCCAGCGGAACATTCTCAAAGAAACTCGACGCTCGGCCGACTAGCGATTCAGTACGGAAGCTGGATGCAGCGTCATGAGTAGCTGAACTGTTAAAAGAAAGTATTTCCGTGTGGGAGAAGTCGTCTAAGTTGATCAACATTCTAAAATTCATCAGTGAGTAGAAATAAAGGGCCTTGGGTTATTCCATGGAGCCGCGGTTTCAGTCTTGCTTGGAAAGAAAGGTTAGGTTTACTCATCGACAACATGCGCCATGGTTGATCGAATCGCTAGCCTTTATTCGACGCCTCGGTACACCAAGAAGAGAGCTCAATTTAACTGGGTTTTCCAGCGACAAAGACTGCCTTAGCCAAGCCACACATGTAGGAAGCTGTTGTGGAGTTACTCCCGAAATTCATCGATGTACATTCACTTTCTGCGGCTACACAAGTCCCTGAGAGCACACTTCGCCAACTGCTTTGGTACCTTATCCTCGCGGCTCGACAACAAAGTCATCAAGCTTTTGATATCCAGCACTTGTGCTATACGAGTATTTACCTGCTGAAAGGCTTTCAACCGGTTTTGTAACCAGACGAGATCCGAAAGAACGTCAGTCGAATGCCTGGGTCGTTTGATCAAACAATCATCGTGGTAGGCGGATGCGGTTCTCACAATGGTGGAGCTAACATCGATTAGTCCCGAGGACAACTTTTTCACTCTTTTCAAACGAGAACGTTACAGCATTATAGTACCCCTCAAGCACGAGTTAGGGGTCGTTTAGATATGCATATCATGTACAAAGCGACGACGTATTTGATAAATAAACTGCGTGAGCAACAACATGGCTCTGATCCCTGAAATTCTGAAGCAAGTTTCAACATCGTTGAAGCCTTAATAGTTATGATTGCAGCATCTAGCATCTATGGGACTGTAGCCGTGGTCTGTATTGTCGGTCCGCTAACAGCATACAATGAAAGCTCATAGGGCGATATAAAATCAATCCTCAACCTCCACAACGTCGAATAGAGGCGACCTAGCTTATGCAAATTATGCCCTCAAATCATTCCTCTTCTAAGGGGAGTGATTGAGTATCAACTGCTGTTACAGAAAACGTTCAATTCCAGCCGCTATTCCCCAAGTCTAACCACAAAGCCTTGCAGTGCCACGCCTATGCCTTGTTTGCATGTGGTCCACCTGTTTCGAAACACGTCAAGGAAAACGGAATAATATGGTTCGTCACACAATCAGAAGATCTGTCACTTCTATCTTGGACTTAACGAACGACGCCTGCTATTCCAGCTGAAACGAAACCACAGCATCCGCGTTTGTGCCCCCTCAGTCAAGTATCGTTCACCACAATGGTCAAGTTGGAAGACCCCGTTTGTCTTTAAGATTTATTGGTCTATATATTTCGACATGAGCAGAGCTGAACTCTAGATATCACTTGTGACACTCAGCAAAGTCCGATCCAAAACATACTTTCGAAACATCATGAACGTCATGAACGTCATGAACGACTGGCGACAGATTTCGCCTCCTCGGCGCGAGATCTTCAACCTCGACGACATTCGCAACCAGACTAACCATTTCCTCAATGTCGTCGCGAGAACAGGTCTAGTCTCCTTCTCCCTTCAAGTCTACCAGCTTCATGGCCAATCTACATGCCGGTACCACCTCTACTTCGACCTCAACGAGAGCCTGCAGTTCCGCGATTCCCAGGGCGATGTTGCCAGCATCCATGCTCTTGCAATGTGGATGGAACCGCTGGATGATGGACTGACAGCAGAACTTAGTATCAGAATGGTCATCAAGCATCGCCCTTTCATGCATCCTCTTGCGAGCTTTGAGTTTCCCCTCAAGAATGCTGGACGCCCTTACTGCCAGAATCTCAATCTAATCGATATCATCAACACTCTTCAGGGAAGCGCGGCGGAACTCCCTGACACGGAGCGCGCCAACTTGCTTCGTTTCAAGTTCTGGATCACTCAGGATGGCTTGCGCGGCTATCGCGATGTTCTGTAAGTTTATGCTATACCGCTTTGAGATCATTGACTTACATGACCAGTACCCAGTGGATGATCCGCCTCAACAACACCGAGATTGTTAGCTAGTTCTGCTTCGACCAGTCTATCGAAGATGCTTGGTACGAGGACCCCGAAGATGTTCTCGAAGACATCACGTTTGGAAGTATCATCGCCGCCTCGCTCACTTCCGACCAAACTAAGGACCTGGAGGACATGATCACCGTTCAGATCGCTCGTAAGCCTGTCCGCCGAGGCCTTTGGCTCGACAGAAACTTCATTCGGACTACGTTTCAGCACGGTAAGCGCTTGCCGTACGAAGGTCCTTATGAATGGCCCTTGATGGACCTCCACCAAGCCGATGAGGAATAATTAGGCAGGACAATCTAGCCCATGTCGTTCAAGGATAACGAGGGCGATGCGTTGGCATGGAAAGAACAGCAGTCAAACCGACAAGCAAGTGAAGCAACGAAATGGAAGGAATTGCTGAAGATAGCTAAGAGGAAAACGCTATATACATGAATCATTGCCGAATTGGTGCGACAGTTGGTGCCAATCTGATATACCGTGGATCCTCAGTGTCAACACCGAACATGACCGTAGAAGCACCCGCGCTTCGCGATTTTGTAGTATCCCATGGCCGATAACCCACAAGCTCGTAATCCCACCAAGGCCCACGTACAGCATGGGCAATCGCCGCAAAGTCACTAGGCAATTGCGGAAGATGTTTGATTCGGTTGCGTACAATGTCAATTATGGACACTGCGACAGACAGGAAAAGCATAACGGTAACGGCGATCAAAACACTGCACCTGACGATGTAGACTGACTTGATGATGCTGGAAAGAGTGGGGACCTCTGATGTGCCAAAATAGCCTGCTGTGCTGATGGAGGCGATGGCGTGGGCCATGTTCCCGAAGAAGTGGCCCAGATCTCTGGCAGTGGGGATCGTATATAGAGCGTCGAGAGTATCGTCGACAATGCCCATCTTACTATTGAAGATGTACCAAGGGATGGCCGTCATGTATAGCCCTAGGGAGTCTAGAGCAGCGGTATCCAACGAGGACATATTTATTCCTGACCTTTCATAACAGGCCGTCATGATTGTACCGTTGAAGGTGCACGAGCCGACGAGCCACTCGAGGGTGGGAGTGCACTTGGAACGTGAGATCCAGTCACCTCCGTCTGTCTGTACCAAGCTCTTATCGTTGCCTCTGTTCCGCAGCGCAGTCTCGTTGATGTTTGGAATTGACTTGGTGGCTGAGAGAAAGTAGGTTGTGCCTGAGGTCGGAATCTTGTTTGAGCCATGTCTTGTAGAGTTACTCCACAGTCGCATTCGCTGGGATCCTTGGGAGAGGAGTTCAATGCTCTCAACACTTTTGTCCGGAAGGGTGAAGTTGTAGATCCTGTTTCCGTCTTCTTTGTAAGAGGTGTAGTTGACTTCGGTAGCTGCCTCACAGTTCGCAGTCCAGTTGAAGAAGACCAAGCCATCGTAGGTAGTGTTGGTTGCGAACGTCAGGTTGTGTGTTGGTACAGGGCCCAGGATTCCAGAATCGACATTGGCGAGAGCGTTTTGGGAAACAAGGCTACCAACGAACGTGAAGACTGTTTGTGTGAGGAAGGTATCGTTCTTTGAGAATGACGGATGAAAGTCGAGATGTGGGCTTCCACCCATCGCTGAAGAGAGTGCGGTGACGTTGGTTCCCGCCGCATCAGCCGCAGATATGGGAAGTCCCACGACGCCAAAGCCGTCCTTGTAGTATGAATACGGGCCGACAGTGAGAGACAGAGTACCGACAGGTATAATTAGGGTCCGCGTCATAATTAAAGCAGCGTGCATCAAGCCATACCACCAAGAGTACTTGACCACGCTTCTCAAACTGAGAAGAGTGATGCTATCAGCAATCTCATCCAGGTCTTTGATGGCAACTGGCTGCTGAGTGGTGAGAGAAAATAGATGCAACCTCCGGAAATCGTATGTGATGAACTGAACAAAGATTGATGCTGGTGTGAGGAGAGCTGAGAGGGCTATACCGGAGTAAAGTTGATCAACAGGAACCCTGTCTCCTGTTCGAAAAACACGTCTCTTGCTCGCATCGTTATCAAGCAGGGCGCCAGTATAAGACCAGGCCACGCAAAACACCGCGCCGACAAAATAAATCCCAATGATAATAACATAGGACCTCAACCAGGTATCTAGCTTATACAAGCCCTTGAGGTCGGCATCGTGAGAAGTGACCGGTTGATCAGAAGTGAAACCATTGTTCTTGTCGTCTGCGCGGTCTTCTTTTTCAAGAGAAGTGTACACCGCCGGTGTAGACATGATGCTCCGATATTTCTTGGCAAAAAGGCCTATCGGGGAAAATAGTTCAAGATGGGGAGAAATTTGTTGGAATGCGGGAAGAAAAGAGAAGGGCCGGCGGGGGAGGTTGGAGTCGGGGCGGACACGGACACGGACACGGAGATTGTGGGGCCATCGGATGTCAGCAATCAAACATGAAACGGGCAATTGATCGGTTTGTCCTATGGAGGACGCATGAGCTATGGTAAATCCTTCGGTAATATTATAGCTCTATGAGCATGGTGTTTTAGTGGGAATGTAAGCCTTGAAATTAGTGACATTCTGGATCATAGTCAGACGCTTCAAACAGCGTAGCTTGGGGTTGGGAATAATCTCTAACCAGGAACTTGACAAGACTGAATTATTCTTGTAGTTATGACAGTGACTTATCAGAAAGATTCCATTGCTCTCATTTTTTAGTCCTAAACGGTGTAAACCTGTCAGAAATTCAAATAAGCTTGTAGAACTTTGAGATGTATGAAATTCCTAGATAAATACCACACCACGAGTTTGTTTAATATTCGAGAGGCTCTGCTCATCCTACTAGAGTAGCTGCCCAAACATCCATTGTCCTTACTTTCTCCCCGTTGAGTTCCTTCACAGCTGCAATGACTCCCTCCCTCCCACTCCTCAGCAAGACTTTGATCCTGTTGTCTTTGACATTCTCCTCCACATCACGAAGAAAGTCTTCGCTCTTCACATCGCCGACTTCCCACGACCCGTCTTGCAAGTTTTCATCGGGCATAATGTAACTCTCTCGGTCCACTTTCCAACCAGCCTGTTCCGCAATCTTCTTGATATCCGGCGGAGTAATCAGACACCGGATGTTGGCGTCGCTTTCCGACTTTTGAGCCTCAAGAGTAGCTCGGGTCAGGGCTGCAAGGACGTGAGGTACAGCCGCTGGCTTGGAAGCTTTCATGGCATACTCTGCGATGCAAATTTTGCCTACTCGGCCCTTTAACGCTTTAAGCATACGTGCCAAGGTCTCTTCTCCGTCGAGGTACCATAGGCAGTGCACAAGAACGGCATAATCCCACTTCTTCTCCCCAGTCTCTACCAAGAAGTCTTCTAGCTGTCTCTGCCAGAACTTCACCCTATCACCCATACTCCCTTGGATGATATGCTCCTGCGCTTGGCCGAGTGTTGTAGGAGCACCGTAGTCCAGAGGCGCGGGGTCTATGGCATCGACATAGCCACCACTACCAGTCGCTTGGCCCAGAACCACAGTGCAGGTACCCTGGCCGCATCCTACCTCGAGAATGCTAGACGACGGTTGAATACAAAAGAAGTTGAGGAGATTGAGGCGATGAGTTGCTTGGTCAATTTCAATCTGTAACGACTCCGGCGTTGAGAGGGAGTAGGATGCTATTGTTGGAGCGAGTGACAAGGACAATGGCTCCCATTGCTTTTCAGATTGTGTATCGACAGCCATTTGATTGATTTATGAAGTAATCAGGAGTTCACTGCTTATTTCTTATTTGCATGAATTGACGAGAAATCACCAACGGCGATAGTAAATACTATATACTAAGTGGAACTACATTTCCCCGTGAGATGACGTGACCGAGCCTCGATAGAAACGTTCCATACGTGCTTGAAGGAGCGAAAGTTGACTCTTATATCTAATGACTCACGCTTGCTGCAGTATTACCTCCTCCCAATTTCAGCTAGATAACCGAGTGATAAACATATTACGAGATTTGATGAATTATCCTGATTGGCCGAATACCCCTCTGGCGGCCGCCTTCGACTGCTGTGCCACCTAGGAAGGATGACTCACAGGAAAATCATTGGCTAGTTTCACTCGAGAAGGTCTGAAAGGAATACTGGAGTTTGATAAGAAGTTATGAAGGGTTCAAAAATGCACCCATTTATACGCTTTTTTGTGTTCCCAAACTGGGTGGAAAGGCTGATTTCATAAGGAACGGAGGAGAACGATTATTACTCCACGATTCATGGCATTGAAAAACAACCACCATGTGGAATATCGTATAATAACATGTGGTTGAATTGTAGTATATACAAGAAGAATGTTTCTGCTGCCTTCATCAAACATCATGTCGGGTCATACCAAAACCAGTGTACGTGGTTGTCACCAAGCCGTAAGGTTGACAGACAAATCCCCATATGCTAGTTTATTAAACACTTCGGATATCAACCCAGAGGTTTCCATTGCCCCAAGCCGGGTTCTGGCCCCTGACTGTGCCATCACCACGAGTGCAACGATCCATAATCAGACCAGCACCGCGAGCGACGTCCTTGCTAGAAGGGAAATCAGTAACGAACCTATGCAACTATATGGCTGATGGATAAACTTACCAAGAAGAGGACGAAGTCAGGTGGGAGGGAAGGTTACGAGCCAATCCAGTAATCTGTGTGTTTCCACGTCTGCAGAAAGACACGCCGGAAACACCAGCCACACAAGCTTGGTTGAGACTGGCCAGGTAATTGATGCACTCGACGGCTTCGCTGACCTATATAGAGTATCAGTGATATGTAAAGTGATTCGGAACCGAGTAATCAGATCTTACCCTGGCTAGAGAGCTGGCGGGGAGATGGTCCATGCAAGTGGTGTCTGATTGACGCTCCTGAAGAGTGTAGGGAATGGCAACCGCCGAGGAGACGGCAGTCAGAAGAACGGTGACAGAAGTAACAAAGTTGACCATTTTAGCGGTATTAGGACAGTTGAAGCTGTTGTGAATGATCAGAATAAGGAGGAACACAGACCTGAGTACGAGGCGGGAACTCCCCCTTTTATCCTTTTTCCACGCATGAGATATTTAGTGCTCTTCCGCACACCCAGGATATCGTTAACCGTATCACTTCCAAGAGTCCATCTAGACCATCCGAAGTCGTATTGGGGTCTGGAAGTTTTGCTCGTGGCCACAATGCCAAGACCACGAGCAAAATGTTAAAATTGGTGAATGCCGAAGTATACTCGGATCTCGCCAGGAAAAGTTCGACGCGCAGGGGCCCCTTGGCCGTGGCCGCATGCTGACAACGCATCTCCCATGCTGGAATTGGCAGGTTAAAATGATTATCCTGTGAACTAGTGATTAACCTTGGCTTGGCGATAGGTTTAAAGAATATGCTTTACCGCTGTCACTATGCTATCCTCGCAGTCATGGAGGCTTAACTTGATCTCTAGGCTAACCATAAAAGTTTGAAGCACCGGCTTACCTTGTGGTTGCTCGCATCACATCGTATAAAAATATAAAGATATGGAGTATTGCCTCGTATACGGAGTAGACATATATCCTATTGGTGGATGCTTAAACAGGGCCTGCATAAATCATTCACCCGTCGCTTCCTATTGGCCGAATCGGAAATGGAATATATGCCGACGAGGCCTTTCTTGGCAGTTGATACTATCTTCCGATTAGTCCGTCGACATGGACCGGTGATTCCTGGATGCGGTGAGCTTCAGGCCCGAAGCTAATGCAGAATCCTTCGAAGCTGACTTCAATGGAACGTAGGAGAGGAGCAAGAAGAAAGTTACTTGCAGGTATATTTTGGTCAAGCAAAATCTGTGGCGTGGAGACTATTCGGGGTCACTCTACAGTCCGAACTCAGGGTCAATCATGCGGGGATTGGAAGGGTGGACGAGGAACACATTGAGTACATTGTCGATCTCGAATCTGCATGGAATAATGTTTGATCACATCAATTGTGAGAAGCTACTGTAGCAGAAACCATGATGATGTTATGAACATCCTAAGCTAAATCCGATGATTTGTACAACTAGTCATCGTCGTGAAGAAGTCCTCCCCTAGCAACACTGATGCCGGCCGTAATCACAATAAGGCCATTGCTAACAGCCAGAACAATCAATTTGGTTTCAGGATCCAGGTCTGGGTTCCATACAATAGGTCCAGTCATGACAGCAACATCATAGGCGAGGCGTGTGGTGAGTGATAGGTACGAGCTCGTTTTCTGATGGTTGGCAGCGATCTTGGCAATAGACGGCACGATCCACAGAGCGCTGATGGCATAATCAATATATGGTGAAACTGTCCCATACATCTCCTGCTCTCCAACTGAGGTCGCGTCGAGACAGATCTTGAGGAATGCAAGATCAGTGACCACAGCATCCATCTGAATCTCCCAGGAGTCATGATCCGACCGTGGCTGGATGACTGCAGGCATGAGAACAAGAAGCTTAATCGGAATGCTGACTTGCTTGATGATACCAGAAACCTCGTGCGGCTTTCCCTCTGTCATCCATGGTATTTTGATGGCATTGGCTATGACACTGAATCCAAGGCCAGCCATGGCTGCAAACTCAGCCATGATGGTCAGGGTCTTGTGGACGCTGCTGTCGCCTAGCATGATCTGCTGAAGGGATGGGAAATCAGAGGCATCTATGACGGCCTTTGTCGTGGCATTGTCGGGGAATGGGTTGCTTCCGGTGATAGCTTTGTAAACAAGAGTCGCGGGAACTGCTGCAACAAGACACACCACGTCCATGATGCTGAGCTCATCACCTGCAATGGACTTGTAGAGCGACGATACGATGGGAATAGAAATGGGTTTGTTTAGTTCCTGAATGACTGCATTTGTGAGGTTCTTCACAATGCCCAATGTCTTGACGACAATGTTCTTGGCCGTCTCCAGGACCAAGTCACCGACGATGGCCACCAGCCTCTTGACAATTTCGAGAGGAGTCAAGCTACCAAATGGCTCGATGATCTGGCTCTTGATTTGATCGAGAGTTTTGGCAACAATATCTTTCTCTTCCGTGGCCAACCCCTTCAACTCACTGAGCACGCTGGCCCAGTCACTGCCACTAACGTCGACCGAGGTAGCGTCGGTCTTTGCATTGCCGATATTCGACTTGATCTTGTCTTGCACATAGTAGTTCTGAGGATCGTTGACGCCTGGTGTGCCCGAACCTTGGGTGTTCAGCTGAGATGTAGTGACATGTATGTCAGGGATACCGGCCCAAGAGTTGAGTGACGATTCGAGCGAGTCGATGTTGGTGGTGACAAAGTCTTGGAGGACCTGTATCCTCGAGACACCATATAGTGCGTATTGTGTTGCAACGTTCTTGATGACCTTATGAGTGCGTACAATGTCGCTCCAGTTGAATACAAATCCTAGGAAAGCCTTGAGGTCATCGAAAGCCACCTTAAGCTTCGAGAATACCCATTCTACTGCGTGCGATACCGCGGACATGGTATCCAGCACGGTACGGTAGATGACATCCCCAACCTGGACAAGAACTTCGTAGACTCCGTTGGCAACTCGAATGACAAAATTCTTGACGCTGTTCCATGCAGAGTGGAGAATGGATCTGAACAAATCACCCGCTTGGACAAAGAAGTCCTTAGCAGAGCCGAGCACAACATCAGTGATTTTGATTTGAGCATCGGGTCGGTGCGGGGTTGTTTCCAAGCTCAAGAGCTGGGTTACTGCTGTTGAAATTATGAGTTAGCATGGAACGGTGAGTTTAGAGGTGGTCTTACATGGCGCTGCTAGTTGGGCACTTGCCCCGTTCGTAGAGGATGTTTGACGGCTCCCGTCCGCAGGCAGAGTACCGGCAACCTTGACCAGCTGCTGAATAGCGGTAGCGGCAGCGTCACAATCAGCTTGAGAAACATCACTAGGAATAAGCGACGAAGTCGTTCCATTCGTTTGCATGATTTTGGCGTTCTTCAGATCATTGCCAGACTGGACAGCCGCTATACGGGCCTTGACCTTGTCTGCTGGGTCGATATTGAGTGATGTGGAGGTCTGATTTGCGATTGACACTTTGTACGAGATTGCTGACATGTCTTGGGTGGGCTGAACAATGGTGATGATACCATCTGCACCAGTAGTGCTCCGAATCGGGGTGTTGGGGCTCAAGATGCGGTATGCGTCGTTGATATACACACCCACAGGGCTAGTAGCTGTTACTAGAACCTCTGCTTTTGCTACACCAGCGCCAGAGTCGTCTCGAACAGAGAGTCTCGTTGTGAATGAACTGATCTCGATAATATCGTTCACGTCAGTGGCCGGAAGCAGAATTGATCTCGACGCCCAGTCACGGGTGACAGGGTCTTGGGTGATCTGCGAGATCTGCTGACCAGTGACATGCGCAAAGAGAGTGTTGTTACTAGCTTTCTTATTCAAGAAGAAGGCATAGTTCTCTGCCTGAGACACAAGAGGGACTGGGAGTGACCACGCTTCAGGAGAGGCTTCCGAGCCCGCTTTGCAAGTAGTATAGAAGACATCACCTTGAGCATTCTTTCCATATATGGCTGTTGTTCCGTTGGTCGACTCGGCAGTCAACTGGGTGGCTTGAACAACGAGGGTGGTGGTGATGATTCGTGTTCCCTGAGAGCCATCCTTCTGCTTATCTGGCGGGAAATAGAAGACCCCTTGCTTACCTGATACAAAGAGATGACTATTTCCAGCTCCGTTTATAGCAGTTGCGATGGAGGTTGCGTTGTCTGGAAGCACTAGTCTGGCAGGAGCGGGGGGGTTCTTTGGGTCCCAGAAGTCAAAGGCAGGTGCGTAGATGAGCTCCTGGCGACCATTGATCTGACCGAAGGTGTAGATACCTCCGACCCTATCCTTGTAACGGCGACCAAGACTGCTCACGATACTCCCAGAGGCCAGGTCAATAGGCAGTGTGTGCTTGTTCCAGGCTGGCCTAGACCGAGGCGTGATGTAGTAGCGATCAAGTAGCCGCAACGAGTTGGGGGCTGGTCGAAGGACATCAACAAAGCATGTGAGGGAGCCAGCAGGTGCTCCGGCAGCTGGAAGAGTCATGAGGTGCACGGAGTCGATCTCCAGGGCATCTCGATTGAGTGAGGATCCCTGGGCATCAAATGGGACCTCTTTCCATTGCACGCCCAGTCGTCCGTCACTGCGAGACCAAGCTTCGTCTGTGTTGGCATTGCCGGTGGACACGAAGATGTGGTCAAACCCTGCGATGGTGGCAACCACAGCAAGATCGAAGTATAGGGAGTCAGGGTTCTGAGCCACAGCAAATGACTTGACTGCGACTTTTCTACCATCTTGTGGTTCAAGCAGATTATTGTCCAGGTCGATCCGGGTCCAACCAGTAGACCCGGCTAGGACTTCACGACAAGCATAGAAATGGTTGTCAGAGCCAACAGAAAAGAACACAGAGGTGCCCGTGGTTGTTTGAATGACCTCAAAGTTCTTGCCAGGGCCCATCACCTGGGCATGTTTCTGGTCTTGCATCCATTCTGACTGAGCGGTGAGTTGCATGGCTGCTGATGAGATGGAATGATTGTTTGAAGAAAGGAAGTTGAGATGAGAGTGGAGGATGATGATAACTACTTACAAGAGAGGAATTGACTTTCTTATATAGGTAATAAAACTCGAGATAGGTGTAGCATTTCTTGATTGGGCTTCTGAACAAAGCCTGTCGATGAATCGCTCGAGCGACAGACATGAGATGCCTCCCAACTGGCACCATACAGGTCATAGACAAATCCCAGTAGTATATCGACGATAATGGAACTAGACCTGGCTTATTCTTGTGTCAAGTGGCGCCAGTGAGACAGGCTGGTCCCGCATACGACTAACTATCTTCTGGTTAGCCGGCGGGGTTCCCGTCGCCCAAAACGGTTATCAAGGTCGTGTTTGGTGATGGCCTAGAACTTCCCCCTCCTTTTGGAGTTGGAAGCTTTCGTGGCGGGCTGAACTGAGATATTGGTTTCAAAAGAGTATATCGTTAGGACTCAGCCCTGCGCGAGCTGCATAGTTAAATCTCGTATAATGTCTGGACTGGCTTCGAGTACAACGATAGTTCTTTGCTCCCTTCAGTCATCATCGTCATTGATATTGCCACGATAGTCCTTAACTGACCAATGGTGGTGCTTCGAAGCTACCACATTGCCGCCGGCTATCACGATGCTTCTATCACTTTCTACACAGGCTGCTTACTTAGTTGCTACATGGGTTCAGCTCTAGGAAATAGTCTCTAACTACTGGTCGTTCAAGTTCTTCCGGTGAAGACCTGAAAGTGCTAGGTAGAACACATGCTGTGAGAAATGATACACTCATGCCAGTAGACGAATTATGAACATCATCGGCTCAATTCTAGACACCTCCATGCAATCTCGAGGTGAGTCAATCACCTCACTTTTCTCACCCTCTGATATTTCAGCTAAGCCAAAGCACACTATCAATAGAACTAGTCTCTAAAGACAGTTATTGATGTAAGAAAAGGTGAGAACAGCCATCGAGAGAAAGAAGACAGATGAGAGTGCACGGATATGCCGTCGGTGTATCTAAAAATATTTCATAAAGTTCTTGAGTGATCTATAGTTGCCACGATAAGTATAAGTAGCCCGGCGGCATCTGTTTCCAAGTCATCAGAACTACTATCAACTACTCTTCCTTCTTATTCTTATTCTTCATTATCCTCCACTCTTGATCCTGTTCTTCAAGCACTATCAATTACACTTCCAACCATCTCATCAAAATGGCCGCCGCGGCATCCAACCTTAACAACCCCAGGTATGGCTATGACTTTGTCGTTGCCACTACACAGGACAGCATCAATGCTACCATGAAGAAGTACCTCGACAGTCTTGATGACTCTGACACATACATCATCTTTGTCAGAAACGCCAAGAAAGAGACCGTCCAGATCAGTCTGGACGAACTCAAGAAAGCCTCTAAAGGAGTTGATCCTTTCACCCTCCCTGCCGATGAGGATACCACTGGCGAGAATATCCTGGCCCTTCAAAAGGCCAGATTCATTGCTGGTATCAAGGTGACTCTTGGTTTGCCACAAAACTATGACGATCCTCGAACACTGCCCCCTATCATCGATCTTACGCAGGGTGCTGGCTCCGTCGGGTACAACATGCTGTGCGCAGATATCAAAATTTGCCAGCTCGCCTTTACCCTTGACGGCCCGGAGTGGACAACACTTTCCCAGAACGACGAGCCCAACAGGGCTTGGATCTTCAGATCGCATGTTGACCTCATGCTGGATTCTGCAAAGTTTGATAAGCTTCCGCAGAACGTCAAAGATGGTATCAAGAACCTCGACGGTGCAATGTTCGATGTGCAGCAGCTCCTTTTCGACCTGAACTATGCTGGGTTGCAGACTGTTCCCTCTGTCGACGGGCTTGATTCTGCCTCGGATGCCAATATATTTTTGACCAAGTACTTTGTCAATGCTTACTTTGGTCACATGCAGGCACAAGGTCAGCCTGTACTCAACTACACGGTTCGTCACAAGCCTCAAAATGCAACCATGAAGCCGACGGACCTGAACTTCCACGTCAGTCCCTTGGTTGGTCAGCTGGACCCTGGTCTGAGGACCTTGAACTATCTGTGTGCCACAGATGGTCATAAACTACCTCCTGCTGTGGACTTTACCTGGGACTGGCTCAACGGGCAGGACGCCACCCAATTCAACGGAATCATCAGCATCAACCGTGATACCTTTGCCAACTATCTCATGGGGCAAGTCTACCCCATTGCAAAGGCCGACTGTTTTATCCCCTATTCCAAGGCATACCCAGACGGACTGAGCATCAAGTTCAACGCCTATCCCAATGGCACCCCCGACGACTCTCAGATAACGCATGTAGTCAACCCGAATGGTGACAAAGTCATCAGCATCTCCTACTCTGCTGAGAGCTGGGATTACGCCGGCCTGGACGGTGCCCTCGGCCATACTGGACTAAAGCAGACATACACCAAAGATGTTACCGTTAGTGGAAACACGGTCACTATAGTCACTCACATGGTGGTGCTTCTTAGCATTAAGGTTTTGCAAACCAAGAATGAAGCCAACATCACCGACAAGACCATCACTGATAAATTCGAGTTGGCGGTCGACCAGTTTGGCCAGCTGACGACCAATTACACAACAGATACTCAAGACAACTCCAAGAGCGACTCTGCCAACTGGTTCAGCGATTTGTTTACTGGTGTAAATGACATCTTTGACGGTCTCAAGAGCAGGGACTTCAAGACCCAGAATCTGCAGGGTCACCCTATTGAGGCCTTCCAGAACTTCATGTTCCCTGGTGGTGACACCTTTGCATTCAAGCAGTTCCGGTTCTCTCAGTACCAGGATCTGCTTGCTGCTATCACCTATGCGGATCCCTCACAGTAGGAGTAGGAAGTGTGCCTCTGTGAAAGCTCGAGTGAGGTTTGGCCCGAGCGATGGGGGGCTATGATTTTCTACTCGGGAGACAGTGTTTCTTCAGTTCTAGATATTGTGACATTAGCAATGGAAACGAATTTGGGGATGACGAGAAGTGACGAGTTGGTTAAATACTCTTCGTCTAATATAAACTAGCTAGCATACCTCGTATCATTTCGAAATACCTGTGTCGATGAATTCTGTCTTTCAATTCCATGGTAGAATGAGTGTAATCGATAAGATAGTTGCTACAAGTTGCCGGTAAACGCGAGCTTTTCGAATAGGCGAGGTCGAAATGACTGTCGAATTCCTCGGTATACAAGAGACATCGCGACGATCGAATTTCGGTCTGTATAGCCTGCGATATTGTCATGGAGTTCGCCGGGTAATCCAGCCAGCGTCGGAAGGATATGGTGTGGGTTTGCCATGGTAAAATTAATAATCTGATATCGTTTGTGATAAAAGGGTGAGTAATAATGTGGCTAATCGACTGTTGAAGGGATGTGGAAATGAGTAGGTGAAAGTAAAGAGAAATAAGCTATAATTGTATGAGGCAACTTGGTAAGTACGGGCGAAATGTAAAACTATAAGGGAAAGTACTCAGGGAATGGGAAGGAGGAACAAGCTAGTTCGGTGCGTCATACACAATGCACATCTTGACAGCCCATTAATCCTTCCTATGATCTGGAATCAGTTTGAGACGGGGTGTCGATATAGTCAGGAACGACGACGCATCGAGGACAACTAGCTCCACTGGCTGATGAACGATGTATAATAGAAAGCTTATGATAAACGAACTAAGGCATATATACTGCAATATCAGACTGAACAACGATCTATCGCGAATGAAGCCAGTCAAACGTATTCAGCAGCTCGAACTTGAAGTTCAAAGGCTTTGCCAAACCAGAGCTAAAGTGCTCCAAAGATCCAACATCATTCATAGGATCATTCAGATGATAATCTAACACACGCTGGATCACAGTCTTGCAACTAGCGCAGAGATCACCATTTGGCGCAGAAGGATGAACCCAGTCTAGAAAACCAACCAATAGGCTAAGCTGCTGAACAATACTCGACCGAGTTAATCGATTGTCTTTTGGGTGTTTTCCTTGAAAGGTTGGTCGGAGCAGCTCTTGACACAGAATCCCACCACCTGGTACCGCGAATGCCATCAACTAGAAAACGTCAGAATCGAAACAAGGAATGGATGAGGTACTTACTAGCCACTCCAAGTCGCGTCGCATGTCGCGGAATCGATCTTTGCGAGTCCAGAAAAGAAGTGTTAGAGATATCATTTCGAAAGACACCACGAGTACATCACTCTCGTCTATACTTCCATATTGTACCAACAATCTCTCGAGGAGGAACATGTTTTGAAGGTGGGTCAACCAAAAGAATATCCTTATTGACACAAGATTCGTGGCAACGGGAGGATCGGAAAGGTCTCTGCCGTAAGCCAGCTTCATGTCTTGAGGAAGTGAAAGAGGAAGATCAGACAGATCTTCCGGCGTGTAAATCATGGCTTCGGGTACTTGAGCGATGTAGTCCATCTCGCGCTGTTTAAGGTTTCTATTTGATCAGCAAATGCGTAAATTGATACACGATAGAAGTACCTTAGCGTTTCCACAGTCGCATTGGATTCTGAACCGAACGTGATTTCGATAATCTCGTTAAGGATCATTGAGGTTAGGTAACATGCTCTACAAAGGCTGGAAGGATATATGCCTCCTTCTATATTCCACCCAAGAGGATCAAGCTTGGCCACTGCACGCTCCAATGCGCTGCCACCTACTGCAAGATCGTCGTCGCTCAGGTCCAGCGGGGGAAGCGCGCTGACAAAGCGTGGGCTTAAAAGAGGAGGTCTGCCAGTGAAAGTGGCAACGGACTTGTCTATGTTGTATATCCGTGTAAAGAGGCGTCGTTTGTACTCGGAATCCAGGGTCGGCTTGTAGGTACCGTTGTTTCCTTGAACATGCAAACCGAGATAGGTCATCATTGCTACGGTTTCTGAATGTGAAACCCAGCACACGAGACCTAATTTCCAAAATAAGCAATAGGTTTCAAAAGATACTGCTCAACTCACTTGCATCCCCGACTATCATTGACTCCATAATCGTCTTCTGGAATAAAAGATCCAATAGTATCACGTTGGCCAGAGTGAAATGGCGTGCTAGCTTGGTGCTGTGTCTGAGGAATGACAATATCGGTTCGTCTGCTGTACCACTTTCCAAGACATGGAGCTGTTTCTGCTCTATCGGATTGAACGATCCCGGTATTCGCCTCAACACACTCCATAGTAGGGCGATTGATTCCCATCGCAAGTTTGGGCCACAGAGTTGGTCTATCCATTCTTGAGAACTGGTTTCGATATCTCGGAAAGGTCGTGTTGTGTTGTTGCATATTTGTTCAGCAATGCGCTCGAGGTCAAGCTTTCCCGGGTCAATATTGGATCCAAAGGTTGACTCCAGTGAATTTAGGATCGCAGGTACAGTGAGATTAGACCAAAGTCTATTCTCCTTCTGGATGCCGTTTGCTATCAAGGTGCCGTAAGAAGGACCAAAGACACAGCTGAGGATTGCCAAACTGATCTCGCGTATGTGTGGTGGGAGCTCCTTGAAAAGAATCCTATTGGTCGGTTGAGCGTCTGAGATGTCTGCATTTTCATGTTTGATATCGGATGCGTTGAGCTGTGACAGATAGTCCTCGGTTTCTTTGAAGATGACATTATGTCCCGTGGGACCAAAGAATATTGGTGTGTCAGGGCAGGGTTCGAGGGAAGCTGAGCGTTTTCTTCCAGTCGAAGTTCCAATGTAATCGAATGGCAATGGCATGGTGTGGCTTGCGAATGAACAGTCGGATGCGGTAAATTCGGTTGATTCCGGATGACAAAGGTCACTTGCCACAGTAGGAAATTGCTAAGGAATCGGTCTCATGGGTATTTTGGAGTAAATAGTCGTCGTGCGATATTCTCGACTTTGTTACTCGATATTGTTGCCTGGGCCAAGAAAAGTCGTGCATCTGACACACATGACGTGCAGCGAGATCGGATCATCTGTCAGACACATGTAACTATACGCTATATGAATTCAGCGGGGCTACAAAATATCATGAAACCGCCAAGGATGACAACCCAAAACAGCAAAAACATACAACAGCGAGGATTCGCTGGTCGTCACCGACCCAACTACTAATCCGCCCCTTACCAGCTTATCTATGGGAGAGCGGACGGGATCCCGAGTTCTCTGATAGGTATGGTCGTATGTGCTCGGTTTGGAACTTATTTTGATTATGAATGTGGTTTGTCAGGTTCAGGGTAGCGATGACGGTCACAAAAATGTTGTTAGCAATCGTGTGAAGGAATTTGTTGTATAAAAAAGAAATTGAAAGTCTGTAAGCTATGAATGGTTTGACTTCATTATTCTTAACCACTGTTCTATACCTTGCAAAGTCAAGATGATTTAGGTGTGAACAATTTATCAGTTGGCATAATCGACTCTAAATGCTAGCTACGTGCACTTGTTTATCAATTAACGACACCAGTTTACCGCAACCTATAATCTGCTGACTCTTCGAGTTTCACGAGTATATGAGCAAAACCAAGACTGCCCAGTAGGCAACCACTGCGATCTAACCCCCTCAGCGAGAGCTGCCACTTGACAATTAGTACCAGTGGTGATAGTTTATCTCTCCCTTTCCAGTTCCATAACCGGCTAATTGCAGACATCGAAAGAAACACCAACCCCACAGTGTCTAGGATCTACTGCCCCTGGCTTCATACCGTCAGCGCCACCTGGACAGTACCACCTGGATCAGACACTCAGAGTTTAGGCAAAAGGTTCCCCAGCTTTCACCCAACTTGATCAGTTCTTCGTGTAATAGGGGCTTTCCTGAATGGCCCAGCAAATAATTATACTACGTGCTTTGACTACAGTTATCTATAGAGTTAATGTGTAGCTGATGTTGCGAACGTAGGTGTAGCGAGCCTACATAAAGTGTGATTTTCTGTCACCAAGACTAAATTCACAATCCATAAAAAATATAGAGCCAGGTTGAGATACAGCTGGGCATGTAATCGGACGAGCTAGAAGAGTTGCTACTTCGGTTGTTGACTGGTCCTATGCCACGACATGCAAGTCCAAGGCTACCCCAGACCAGTACGAAATTGTTCGAAAGACGGGATAAACGCGAACTGGATACCGAATTAGAACGGTTAAACATTTATGTTAAGCTTGGTAGCACCTTTAAAAAAGAGATCCAGCTGTCCCAATTAAACCCACAGAAATATCAACAAAAGAGGTCCCTACACAGACCGAAAAGTAACAGTAACTCAAATTCAATAAGGTTGCCCACCATATCAGCCACAACTCTATTTCTCAATGGCATATACGCTGCGAGATGGAGTTTTTTACCGAAGGTCAAAAAGTCCTTCGGTCCGAGGGAAGAAGCTGCCGTAATCAATTGACCGAGATCACGTGACCCAACAATTCCTCCCCACAGTGACTAGATAAGATAAGAGGCAACCAACAGTAATTCAACAGTAATGCAACCGAGACGGTTAAACATAAAAAGGGAACAAGGTGCAGTGTATTGTTAGGAGAAGGATTGTAGTGAGTGTTGTCATATGAGGGAGTGTGGATGCATGGGTAACACGGAATACATGAAGGCGATCTAGAGGATAGCATCAAACACCAAGACTTGACTCTTTGCGAAGCGGCATCCCGGCAACAATACTTCTAGAGTCTGAAGAGAAACAACAAAATTAGTGAGATCTATAGAGTATCAGGCATATTGTATCCCTGCCAACTCTGCATAACCACAAATGACTAGTCACAATCATTAGGAGTTATGGGGTCACTATTGAAGAAAGGTGTACATCGGATTCGTCGGGATTTAGATTGACATGAATACATCGTCACCTGACGGAGGACTTGACGGAGCAGTGCCGAAGTCGCAGTAGTCGACCGTTGGTTTGAGCTTCTAGTCATGACTAGTTGGTAACCAGTGCAAGGGTGTGTTCTAGGCTGGTCTCTGGGTATTAGCTGAATGTTTAGCGTCAACAAGCGTGACAGGTGTCTGTGTCTAGAAACCCAGGAGCTCAGACCAGAATACTACCCAGGCATGACACGAGTTTGGTGAACCTTATTTGAAAGATGATGACAAACGAGACTTAATCTAATACTATGAGTTTCAAAGAGCGGCGGTGTTTGATACCACGGCAAATTCTTCGTCATATTTGGTTAGTTTTTCACCCGGCTAAATACTGAAACCAATTCCTAAGCAATACAACGATAAAGCAAGAAATTATAGTTCGTACGGTTTGGGACAAGATAATCTTTTAAGAACTCAAAATTATAGGCACATATGATAACAGAGTCACTTGCAAGGGCACCTTCTCATTCAGGTAACCGTTCCCTTTCTGTACGACAAACTGGGCGAGTCTTTTTGGAAACAGGTTAGTCCACGCTCAATTAAGCTTGATCTTCGACAAGACGTTGGATTGTGATTTCTCCACTCTGACGAAACATCTCAACATGATCAACAGTAACATAAAAAATAATCATTATATCACGTCATGCGCATCAGACTCCACAAGCATGAGCGTCCACAGTCAAGCGTGTGGAGATCGTGGAGACGGGCAGACGGAGAACACGGGAGAGCGAAGCCGTTGAGTTTGGACGAAACCCACTGAATAGGCACTTGCAAGCGCGAGCTCGATACTGTTTTCGAAATAGTAGCGTAAATGTGCATAGGCGATGTGTTGGATATTATCATAGCAGTGTTTTACCAAGAGGGGATGGTCGCCGAATATGTCTTTATTGCAACGCCGCATGCAGGGGTTCTTTGCCACATGGCATCAACGCACACAATCTAGAAATCGTACCCATGATGGTGTCCTTGATGCTACGGTCGACGTTGCAGCTCTAAGCAAGGGAGATCATGCACTCGGCTAGATTTGAACTGGGTTGTCGCCGAGAATCCTTGCAGAATTATAGCGACGGTTTCGCAAACCATTATTGACAAGATCAGCAAAAGCAATGATTCTTGCGGAAGGTAACATAAAGTGGCTAAAGCATTTAAATCCTTGTTGAAGTTATCTGTCATCCAGAGAACTTCGGGGATACGAACGACCATCCGGCCGGAAATCGTGCTAGTTGACCGTTGATGTAACAGTTCTAAACCCTGACTAGTTAATAAGTGCAAGGCTGGCGTTCTAGGCTGGTCTCGCGAGGTTCAAATCTCCACCAAAAGAGCGTTGACAAGGGCCACAGCGCTATTGCTACCCGAAGCAATTGGTAGTCTAAACGACTGTGGCGAAAGCGAAATGCTACTGATCCATTGAGTGGTTTCTTTGTTGCGACGTCAGAAATGCTGTCAATGCTATCAATGCAGGTAAAGAGAGCGGGTATTTACAGTAATACTTGTTCTTTATCTGCGGAATCTCCGCCACATCGGTTGAATTACCAGATTAGATATGACAACCCAGAGAATCGGGCACCCTAGCCAGGTTTTGACTGCGCCGAGTAAGGATGATGCACGTTAAAGGGGTCGTACATTTATCCCAAAGATCCAATCATGCAGACTTCAGCTGAACTCAAGATAATTTTAATTAAGTGCTTACAGAAATCCTTCGTCGGTTAATATGGAAGCATTGGTCAGGTGGAGTAGTGCCCGTAGTCTGTCCTTTTCAAAACTCAAATCTTTGACAAGACAGGGATCGGGCCGTTGACACATGCCAAGGGACGCCAATGGTAACCGCGGCTCCGGTACCGTGCAGCTTCTTTTGTGCTACTGAGACGACCTTCCAGAATTGGCCAAGGAATCTCACTTGAAACCTGGTGTCTCTGTTGAAAAGGAGTATCTTGCTCAAAGCCCTGTCGTCCCAAGTAATATGGCGCAGGGGCATGCCACGGATCCCGGGCAATTGGAACCCATAGCAGAAGACCTACAGTGACAGACGAACTTTTGCAGGGAGGAGGCAATTAATCTTGGTGTCTTTCGCCTACCCAATGTTACTCTGTATCGTGGAAGCTTCCGCATGCGCCAGTTTGCTCCGCACTCAAATTGACGGGGGAACCCCTAGCATCTGGCGCAATCCTACAAGCCACTTGAGACGATTACTGTAAGGGTATCTGCAGCCTGCAGGGCCTGGAGATCTGGAAATCTCTTATATACTCCCCACGATCCGCGTTCGCGGGAGCTCTCCTTGCTAAGTTTGTTGATCATCATGAAGTGGATAGTGCCTTTTCTGGTGGCCCTTGTGCCCATGGCCAGGGCGGATTTTGGTAACACCAAAGATATGCTGGCAAGCCTGCCCAGTTGCGCTGTGAGTTCTGTGTTTGTCTCTTCCATTGCCATTACTAATTCCCACAGGCCCCTTGTTATAGAGACGCTATCGCCAAGTCCGACTGCGAATCCAGCGATGCGAAATGCGTGTGCTCGACCCCATCAATAATTCAGGCAGCTGAAGCATGTGCTGCCGAGAGCTGCAATGTCAAGAACAGTCTGAGTATGTCACCTCGACCTCGAGAAGATCATATAATTAACATCATCAGCGACCCTCAACACTACATACACCTACTGCGATGTTCCCGTCCGCGACAAGACAGAAATCTTCGTCAACGTTACTATCGTCCTCGGCGTCATATCCGGCGTTGCGACCGCGCTCCGTCTCTGGTCGAAATACTTCTTCAAATCCGAATTCGGACTTGACGATTTGTTCATTGTCCTTACACTCATCTTCGGTCTGCCCTCGACGGGCATGAACATCCACGGAACCGCCGGACACGGAGAAGGCCGAGATATCTGGACATTAGAGTTTAACGACATTACCGATTTCGGCTTCTACTTTTGGTTACTGGAGATCTTTTACTTTGCACAAGTCTCGTTGCTCAAGACGTCGCTGCTTTTCTTCTACCTCCGCATCTTTCCGGGTGCCGCACAAAAGCTTCTATGGGGAACCATCATATTTAACACTGTCTACGGCGTAGTTTTTATGTTTGTGGCTGCCTTCCAGTGCACACCTGTCAACTACTTCTGGCTCAATTGGGATGGAGAGCACAAGGGAACATGGTATGCTGGCCTGACACATCAATGAACTTTACTAACACGTTTAGTATGAACTCCATGGCCATCGGCTGGGCAAACGCAGCTATCAGCGTTGCAATGGACATCTGGATGCTGGCCATTCCTTTGTGGTATCTACGCAGACTCAAGATGCACTGGAAAAAGAAGATTGGAGTTGCTGCTATGTTTATCGTTGGAACTTTGTAAGTATCGCGCCAAGATGTGTGAACCACGCTAACTTGATAGTGTTACGGTCGTGAGCATTATCCGCCTGCAGTTTCTAGTCGGCCTGGGCTCTTCCCACAACATCACCTACGATCAAACCGACATATCAATATGGTCTACCGTCGAGATCAACATCGGTATCATCTGCGCATCCATGCCAGCCCTACGAGTAATTCTTGTCCGTGCATTCCCCGCCCTTGCCGGATCCTCATATGATTCGAGCAAGTACAACAACTACGGCGACCACTACGGACGCAAATCAAATATTATGAGTCGCAATCGTGCTCGTGTGGAGTTGCCTTCTGAGACTGGCGACTCTATCCATTCACCTGAACATGGAGGGATTGAGATGCACAGAACGTTTCAGGTTCAGTATAGTGAGAACGACGAGCAGAGTCTGGTTGGGAATGGGAAGTTTAACAAGACACAAGTTACATCTAAGTCGAGGTCTCAAAGCCCGTCTATTTGATCATAGATTAATAATAATACATACATAGTACACCGTTTGACTTGAATTCCTACCGTTGTGGTTCACTTGCGTGTCAGTTATTGGCTGTCGGAAGATGCTACATTGCGAAGTTTGATGTTAGTACCAACAATCAGTCAAAACAATGCATCTTTTATCGTGGGACTAATGAAATGATTGATTCTTCCCCTAGCCAAGATATGAAAGGACCGTCGGGTCATCAAGCGAACCCCTTTCACCGCACATACCACCAATAGCTCAACGCCACTTTGTATTGTCTTCACGAAATTGTGGTATTATCCTCGCATTCGGATTTGGCCCCTGTCAAAACCGCAGGACAGGTCGGCTAATACATCTTCAGTCTTTGTTGAAATTATGTCACGGAAATATGACCTGGAAGGAATTTATTTACCTTCCACCTAAATCTATCACGAATGCTGAAGCTCAAGTCTAGCTACATATCACAGTAGAGCACTCACGAAACAATCTACTGTTTTTTCAAGAAGTTGCTAAAACGGGCAACATGACAGCAAACTATGATAGATGCGACATCTTCAAGCAGTTTGAAATTCATCGACTATCGGCAAATCACCACTTGAGCAAGTACTTTGAGTGTCTGGATCGACCTCAAGGCACTGATTCTTTTGCTGGTCTCAACACCAAAGTTATACCGTCTCGAAGTAAGTTTTCACTTTGCAAAATTCAATTGCTACTAACATCGAAGCAGCCTGGGCGAATCTCAAACTTCGTGAGACTGCCCGACTCGCCAAGACATTGCAGGCTTGTGCGATACAAGATCTAGAAATCCTGGACAACTTCCTTGACAACATGTTACGAGAACGGCGGTCTCTGATAAAGTCTATCTCTCCAAGCATAGTTGCATGGTACGTCTCAGACCTTTGGATATTCTCAACTAATGTCGTCAGGTCGATGTCTTGCCTGATAATTGCTTACACTTTGCAAGGCAACAGTCTTTATGCTACGTTCAGATTCTGTGGCTTTGGGGGTACTTTGCTGCTAACTCTGCGCCTGCTTCGGAAGTATTTGCAATTGAGAAAGGTTGTGCCGTTTCGACACAAGGTTCGAGGGCTGATTCGTGCATTCAAGAATGGAACAATACGGTACAGGGAGTTGGACGAAGTTTTGATTTCGCCTTTAAGCTGAAAGTGGCATTCTGGAGGCTAATCCGTCGAAGTTGAGACTTTGGCTGAAGACGGTGTCTCCTAGTCTGGACGTCTATGGTCTATACCAATCATATGCTACCATCCCACATTTATCACAGCTTTTCTCTCGTGTAGCTAAACTCAGGTCTGTCTTTTGTAGTCAGTTCCTGTCAGTCTGCGGCACATGTCTAGTAAACAGGTAGCCCCTGTTATGCGGTGTGGCCATATGTATAACACAATGCAATTGGATCCACTGTTTAAGCAGCTTCATTCAAAACTAGAAGAATCAAACTATGTATTCCTACATAACATCATGCTAGTATTCTACTACATCCACCCCTATTCCTCAGACTCCTCTCTCCTATCAAGTGCGTGGTTTTCTGGACGCTCAGGAACAAGGAAAACGGCAAAAGATGTTGAAGGCAGTGAGATAGCGAACATTGCAAAGGCAACGATAAGGTTTGTAAGAGAAGGCACCTTGGCAGCGCCGACACCAAACGCCAAGCATGAACCAAGAGATTCAAATGATCGAACCAGACCGACAGCAAGAGTGAGAGTCTCAACATCCTCGAAGAAAGTTCCGATGAGCCAGTACACAAACATGTAGTGAGATTCGTTCATAAATCTAATTCGTTAGCATATTGATCCGTCAGAAATTAAGGTAACTCACCGAAGAAGGACTTGAACAGCAAAACCCCGACCAAATCCTGGAAGATCCCAGTCTAGAGTAACAGCAGGGCTAGCTTTGCCGTACTCCAATTCCATAGCAAACTGCCAGCCAAACAGAGCAGTCATGGTAACTGCCAAAAAGGCCCACGTCGCTCTAGCAAGTTGAGGTCGACTGAAGTACTTGAGATCGAAGAACCATCCCCAGAAGATGTTGGCGGCAGTGGCAGCAATACCAGAGCTCAATGAAGCCAAAGCACGCGCCCGGACAGAAAAGTACTTAACGAGGTAAATACCCAAGTATGTGGTGTTCCAATTGAAGCCGACGAGAATGGGAATCAAGAGGAAGAACTGCTTTCTCTTGATAAGAGCGCCCCATCTTCTGAACTGTTCTTTGATGGTCGTCTTGGTCTCCTTCTGGGGAAGCTTGGAGCCGTCGGATCGAATGACTTTATGCGGGGATGAGATTAGAAACGCCAGAGGAAGACCGAGGCATTGAAGAGCAATTAGAACAAGATAAGTGCTGTATCCAACGCGACCTCGCTTTCCGGAACCGACGTTGAGTGATAGCTGAATTGAGGAGCCGATAAGTTGCCCGAGCTCTCGCAGACCAAGCCAAATTCCAGCTGCAAAAGTTAGTCTTGAACAATCAACACCAAGCATAGACGTACTGAATTTTCCACGATCCTTAATATCGCCATAACCCAAAGCGATAGCACCCTCTGAAGCCCAAAGGGCTGATGCGCCAATGCCACAGGTGGCACCCCCAAGCAGAACAAACCATTCAGTTCCGTATCGGTTGTTGGTGTAGAGAGCCGCGGAATAAGGCGCATATCCAAGAGTACCAATCATAAGAACCCATTTCAGACCAATTTTATTGGCCACAATACTGAACAGGGAACATCCAAACACCATGATGCCAAAGGTGAGCGAGTTGGCGCCATTGACAAGGTATGGCTCCTGCTGACCACCAGCGCCAGTATCTACAAACATTAGACGATTCGGACAGGATATGGAGTAACATACTGTTGAGGGCATTCCAAATTCCAGGCTGGGTAAAAGAGATTAAACCCACGATAATGACATTAAATAAAGGGCTTCGATACCATCGAGTAAAGCGGGAAACTGGCTTAGAGTGTTCGACATTTTGCTCAGTGACATCCTTCACAGGCTGGTCTTTATCGCTGCCAGTATCAACCACAGCGTTGGAAGACATTTTGACGGTTACCCTCCATTCAAATTTTATTAAAGCCCGAGGATCTTCTCTTATAACTATTCCTCTCCTATCAACAATTGTTCAGATTTTCATTAATGGCGTATCAAATGTGGGTTGAATCAAGTTTAGTGCTCAACTCTTCCTGAATAGGCTAGAATCGCAAGTTGCCCGACGACTTGTTCAGTGGCCATTTCCACTTTTGCAGTTGCCCGTCGATTCGTGCTCGACAGGGTCAATGGCGACATAGAGATCAGTGGGTGGTAACAGCTGCAGGTGAGGCAAATGTGAGATAGTGAATTTATGTATAATACGATTAATATTTATATTATTCCACATCCATCTGCAACCGGCAACCGTTAACCATCTCCGCCTTCCCCCGAGTCAATATCGGAAGCTTAAATATCAGCCAATCATGTCCCGATCCTTCCCGTCAGACCTGACTCGGACCGGGGAGTCTCCGCCTCAACCTTCATGACCCAACATTGTTGCTTCATCACGCCCTCATTTATTGCATCGCGTGCTTTTAGCCCTACATCGTCGGTTACAGATATACCCCCGACTTAAATAATGGCGGGGCTGCACTCGGACTCTCAGAGCCAGACTTCCCCGCAAGACGGAGATTCGCCGCGACCCAGACAGGCAGCTTGTCTCGTGTGCCGTCGCTCAAAGATCAAATGCGACTGGAAACCTCACCAGGAGAGATGCAGGAGGTGCATACAGCTTGACTCTGAGTGTGTGCGTCCTGCATACCACCCTGGCCGGCAAAAGGGTATAAAAAAGTAAGCAATTCGCGTGTAAGGTGTTCTATGCTGACCTGTCAGTAAACGCACGGGGTTGGATAAGGCGCTTTATCAGATTGACCAGGCTGTCAAACGCGCGAGGTCAACCGCGCAAAAGAACCCGGAAGATGACAGAATTCTTACGCATTTGCAAGATTTGCTGAGCAATGCCAATACGCCTGACGCGCCGACCCGTGGTTATAGCGAGACAAGAGGTTACAGCGTCAGTGGCGACGGTGATGAAGATGCGTATTCTGAGGAAGAAGAAGAGCCGGATCCTGTAGTGATGCCTGAATTCATCCAAAGAACTCAACAAAGTCTTGCGATTGACGATGCAGAAAACCCTCTCCAGCTTCTTGCGAGGGCATCCTATATCCAGCCTTCGCCTGAATCGCGTCACGGCAATTCTCCGATGCAGGCGCATACAGCAAGTACCACGGGTCAAACAGAGGATGAGATCCAGGCATTTTTCGCGCCGGCACAAGTCCATTTAGACGTTGGGCCTAATGTTGATCCGGTGTCATTGGGGCTTGTCTCCGAGGAAGAAGCGGATAAGCTGTTTAACTTGTGAGTGCGCTGCTTTGTGGTCAACGCGTACTGACTGTTAGTTTTCATCGCAATCTCGCGCATACTCGATGGGGGCTTGACCCAAGGATATACACCGTTGAATTCACGCGTTCGAGATCGGCATATCTGTACACGTCTATAATGGCCGCGTCTGCTCTGTTCATGCCATCAGCAGCCGCCCTTTCAAAACGACTGTCGAACCATACCCGGACCCTTGCGCATAGAGTTATGGTCGAACGGTATAGATCCGTTGAGATTGTCCTCGCATTTATGGTTAATATTCCTTGGATGTTTCCTGGTCAGCATTCGACCGATGACGAGACGTGCTCGTACATCTCAATCGCCAACACAGTCGCCACCGATTTATCGCTACACAAGAGCCTCGTGTCACCAGAAATGTTAGGTTCAGGATCTGGTATTGGACTCGCCCGGGGCGATTGTCTCGACCCCCGAGCTGCTCTCGCAATGGATGGGTTTCCAGATGTTGATCCATGGTCTGAGCGAGGACGATTGTTTCTTCGAAATCGAGAGCGTTGTTGGCTGTCGCTGTTTGTGCTCGAGCGAGGAATGTCTCTAGCCAGAGGACGACCCTTCTCCGTGCCAATGACAAGATCACTAAGGGACTGTGATAATTGGCATCGTAATGAATATGCTGACCCTCTCGATGGACATCTTGTGTCTATGGCAGTCCTCAGAAGGGATTTGGACGCCTTATTCGCAACTGTTCGTGCTCTTTGTGATGGATCTCAGATGTCATCTAGCGATGGTTCATTGATCGCACAATCGTATGTCACCCAGCTGCTCCTTTGGTTATCTTCTAACACTCTCAGAATCCAAGGTTCGATCGAGCGCTTCTTTGATCAATGGCACACCGAATGGGGAGTTTCAATCGGGAAGGGCCCAGGTAAGTTCTATGATTCTTCGATGGACCACGCTAACTATTAGACCGCCGTCTTCCACCATACGTTGAAATCTTGGTCACACATACACGACTATCTATTTACGGCGGAGTGATAAATCACCCTACAGCACCACTCGAAGTGCGTCGATTCTTCCACACTGCTGGTCTTTCATCCGCCTTGAATGTCATGAGAGCTGCGATCCAAGGAGAGTCACAACTACAATCAATGCCCAACAACACTGCAATCATGATTTCATTCGCCGCCTGCTTTGCCCTCACGCTCAGTTCCTACGCCACCGGAGAATCAGCTTTGGCACCCAGTGTCCGAAACCTCATCGACGAGACGGCTACTGTACTTGAGAGAATCGGCAAAGTAACCAGACATCGCAATGGACTTTCCATAAAATACGGAAAGTACCTCAAGCAAATTGTCAGACGAGCAGCCACAGGAGACGGAATATCTGATCCCAGAATGCCAACTGTCAACGAGGCACCCATGACAACTCCTAATTTTTTGGAGCAGCAAGCAATGTGGTCAGGGGCGATGCAGTTTTCAGCCATGTCGGACGATCAAATCGTGCAAGCTCTCAATCAGCCCGGCAATGACTTTGAACCTTCATTCGGCGGATTATCTTGGGACGACATGGGTAATTTCGATTGGCTTTATTGGCCTGAAGTTGGTATATAGCTATCATAAATCAAATATTCGCCAAATCAGCGGAGTGGTTCACAAATCAACGCAGTGCTTCCTTCTCGGTCGAGGTAACAGTGCCCAACCAGTCAAACGAAGTAAGGAGACGAAGCTTCTCCATGAAAACAAAAGTCAAAACAGTGTGCGGTCTACAATGTCAGCTACATCTCAAATTTGAACAGGAAACATACGTGAGTCTTAACCAAGCGGGTGTCCAGCCTCTCATGAGAAACCGTGGGCCCTGTTCTCGAAGACCAGTGGCCAAAACTTGAGCCAAGCCTTCTTTTCCGGCGCTGGCTTGCATTCGACTTTTAAGGACATCTGCTGGAGCACAGAGTGTAGTGGCCATGGTTCCAGCCGCCAGGGAAGACATGGAATGTGTCTTGATATCATCACCGAAGCCGATGCCAAGGAGGTATTGCTTAGCGGAAGCGTAACTGAACTGTTAGTTGAGTCTATCAGAGAGCGGTACACTTACGTGGCGATCTGAGAAACATCTACATTGTTAGCTGTGTTTTATCATAGTGGAGGACACTTACTCATCAAAGCACTTCTCGCAATGTTCGGCGCAAGACCTTTCCAGAACGCTCTCATGCCTTCTTCACTATACACCCTCGCCAACGCATCAAAAGCATGCGAGTACCCGAATTGCTGCGCAGGTAATTTTGCGCCATCTGCACACATGCGGACGAGAACAACCTCAGCTGGATTGCCTACTAGGCCTGCAACACCACCTGCAATACCTGCGCAGGCGATGTTCTGTGTAACTGATAGCTTCTTGCCAGTGTAGTCTCTAAGTTTATCTGAGAGATAGGAGTGAAAACCGAAGCGAGCAGTCGAGTATGTTCCTTGACGGAGAATGGACGCAGATAGACCGGTCCAGAGTGAGGGGATGCCTGACAATTAGCTGTGTAATGAAGACAATCTGAACGACTTACCATCTCGTGCAGCGAAACCATATAGAACATTTAGCATAGAGGAGTTGCTTTTCAACACTTGCATCCGACTGATTTGTCAGCTGGAAACTCTCAAGAGACGGATCACTTACTATTTTGTTTGATCCAAAGGATGTGCTTCAAAAGTTAGTAGAGCTCTCATCATGGTTGAATAACATACTGAAGCAAACAGCCATGCAAGCCGCCGCACCACTATTGACTGTTAGTTATCACCACAATCATGGCAGGAAACGTACCCCAGCCAGAAAGGCTCTTTGATTTTCTTGTCTGAACTCATTTTCACATAATTGTCCTGATCGAATTCGCACTCCCTTCCATGTGATTGTTTTGTATACATCCTCCGGCTTCGGACTTCAGATCTAGCCTCCGACAATTTCGGCCCCGGAAGGTGGAGTAGATCAGCTCGGCCCCAACTCTGATCTCCGTGCATCATCGTCATTATCACAAAACCCGTGGGTTCCTCGGCTTGAGCGATGTCGAGCAACGAGAAATCGCCCGAAATGTCGAAGCTATCTGCACCGCTGAAAGCTCTTATCAATGCGCCCTTTGCGCGTCCTGGACCTCGTCCTGCGCCGCAACAGGTCCAGGAGCTGTACGAGGCCATCGCAAATGATGCTGCTATCAGGAACCTCGGCCCAAAGTCTTGGTTGACAGTTTCGGTATGACCACAACGGTGTCAATTGACCATTGCTAACAGTTCAGGCCGCTGCTACATTTACACTCAACTCTCCCGACTCTCTTCCCGTCCTCCACCGCGTCGCGTCGTCCAAAGATCCCGGTTCCGCTGTCCAGAATGCCGAGTTTATCCGCGAGGTTGGACTCAAATGCATCAGCTTCAACGGCATCCCTCGAACTATCAACTCCCTCAATGCATTCCATGCCTCCCTTCCCGAAGACGTCACATCCAAGCTTAGCACCAAGGCGAGCCGACAACCGACATCACAAAACATAGACGAGGCATTGGCCCGCGGCCAGGGTCTCTGGGATTCCATCTACAGACCATTTGAAGACAAGCTCTTCGAGAAGCTTGCGCTTGCACATCCCGACCTCCCTGTTTATATCCATAGCAGCCATTACTCCGCTCTTCTATCCGATCCTCCCGCCTCTGAGCGCGATACGCTTGCGAACCTGGGAAGAATCCATACTTCCATGATTGCCATCTCTTGTCTACGGGCGCAAACCGGTGTTGGTCCCCAGGTGCTGTCGCATGTGTTTGGTCTGCGCAAGGCACTCGAGGATGGAACATATAAAAACGACGAGAATGGCGAAACTGAAGAGTCTGTCAAGTACTTGGCCAGCGATGAGGGTGGTCACTGGCTTTTGAACACGGTGGACAAGATTGTGGAAGCAATTGGTGGAAGCAGCTTTGCGCCAAACAGAGAGTCCAAGCTGTGATAACATTAGAGCATGTAGAATACGGCTAGAAATAGCCATTGAAATAGATCTGTGGTCAAAAGTCTTCAATTTCTAATATTTGTTTACGGCAGCGTGAGGTCTCCCCCAGGCCACAACTCTATTGTCGTCACTAAATATGTACAAGAAGCGAAGCGGCTTAAGTCTGTCCCTGGTAAAGAGCAGGACCCTTGCCATCAAAGAAGGTCTCGTCCAAGAGAGAAAGGAGCACCTTCTGGCCGGCCCATTGTTCCTCGATATTGGGGCGGATCTGCTCAGGAGGAAGAACGAAGCCATTCTCACCAGTGTCGCGTAGTTCAATTGTGTATGAGAACTTGGCACCGCCAACACTGTAGACGTGGTCGGGAGCTGCGCCGGTGGTGACGTACAAGACAGCTCCACTGGGTCCAAAGGTGTAGGTAGTCTGGTCCTTGGAGCTTTCGCGAATAGCCTCACTGACGAGTGCAGCGGCCTTGGTCCATTTTCCAAGCTCAGGCGCATAGAGATCCTCCTTGTAACCGAAGGGCGACAGGATGTATTGGCCGTACTGTGGATGTTAGCATGTAGGGCATGAATCGGAAAGGTTACTTACACTATGGAAGTCGATGTACAGAACAATACCGACAGTATCACGCAGCTGGCGAACGAACTTGTCGAGTCCCTGGTTCTCGGGACTATCGGATGGCTTCTCGCCACGGTACGTCTGAGAGCAAGGATCGGTAGAAGCACCACGCTTGTTGGAGTCCCAGCCAAACTCCCAGTTACGGTTGATATCACGACCAATGCATGCCTGGTTCGCAGCAGTTGCGGGTGGAGGTTGACGATTCTTTCGCCAGAGTCTATCGGCAGTGGTAGAGTAGACCTAACAATTAGCGGAGAACTGCAAGCAGGCAAGATGCACTTACAAAGCCGTCAGGGTTGACAAATGGGAAGATGTAAAAGTCATATTTGTTCAAGAATGACTGGACATCCGTGTCGCCGCCCTTGAAACCCTTGACAAGCTGGAGAGTGATGTATTCGAGGGTCTAATGGTCAGCGATGTACACTCAAATTGGCGAACCACTTACAGGACCAGCAATCCACTCTCGCGCGTGGACACTTCCATGGTACAGCACAGCAGGCTTTCCAGGACCATCATTACCCCAGAGGTGAAGACCGTAGATGTTACGCTTCTGGTAGGATTTGCCCGAGGACACAATCTTGGAGTTGTTGGGAAATTGCGACTGCAAGTCCCGGAAGTAGTCGATGTGATCCTCATAGTTGTGGAACTCATCGAACCAAGAATCGTCATCGGCCTGACGCTTCCACTTCTTACGGGAGACACTCTCACCGGTGATGGAAGTGCCTAGGTCCTCGTGAAGAGTGGTGTACTCCAGCTTGAGACTCTCAAAGGCATCCACATCATTGGGCGCAACAACAATGTCGACGTGCTGATAGCCGTGCTCCCATTCATCAAAGGTAACAGAAGACAGCTTCTCAGTGACGTCGGAGTTGCCGTGAGTGTTTACACGGAAGACCTTGTAGCCATTGTAAGACTTGATATCGGCCTTGGGAACCGCAATGGCTCCCAGGGCGAGAGTAAGCAGGGAAACGATAGAGTACCTCATGGCGATGAGTTGAGCTGCAACCCAACAATCAACTCAAGTGCAGCTGCTATATATATTGTCATTCTTGGCATTTCTCGGATGGAACTTTTGACACCGTCTTGATGATCACTACCCATCATACCGTGCCCAGCCTTGAGATCGTCGACCTTCCTCATCGGCATTGGTGTCTATTGCACCATCAACCACGTTCAATCGCGCCCAACGGTCAGGGACGGTCCAACGCCCTGCCGATCGGGCCATACCTTAAATAAGGGCGTAACTCTATCTCAACCCCACTGCGGAGACACTCTAACCAGTAGGTACCTGGCAATCACACCAGGGTTCAATGGCGAATTCATGTAGCAAAAGTTCTTGGATCAAAAGTTCTATTGGTATCATTCCATTTGCTTCAATTCATCCGCCTCCAAAAAGTCTGCATCCGTCTTGCCTCTAACCTCATCGACAGTCACACCCGGCGCAAGTTCCGTCAGCGTCAGGGTTCCCTGCTCTCTGTCGACCTCAAATACACACTGCATTGTTAGCGTCGTCGCCGCAAGGGACAGGAGACTTACAAGATCGGTAATGATGGTGCTCACTACACGTGCGCCTGTTAGAGGCAGCGTGCATTGCTGCTTGATCTTGGATGAGCCATCCTTGGCGCAGTGGTCGGTCGCTACCACAATCTTGGTATTGTCGGGATTGGCTACCAGATCCATTGCGCCTCCCATGCCCTTGAACACCTTGCCTGGGATCATGTAGTTGGCTAAATCGCCGACGGCGCTGACTTGAAGGGCCTGCAATTGTCAGCAATGAAATTAGGATGATCGCGCAACTTACACCAAGGATTGACACATCGACGTGGCCGCCACGGATCATACCGAAAGATTCGGCTGAGTCGAAGACGGATGCGCCAGGAACAAGAGTCACTGTTTCTTTTCCGGCATTGATGATATCACTGATTTGTTAGCGGATTCAAAGAGAAGAATGGAAGACATACGCATCAACCTCATCCTTTGTAGGATAAGCACCCATTCCAAGGATACCGTTCTCAGACTGGATATGCACAGTCGAATCGGGAGGCAGGAAAGAAACAGCCAGCGTGGGAATTCCAACACCCAGGTTGACATAATATCCAGGCTTCAGCTCTTTGGAGGCTCGTCTTGCGATACGGTTCCGTCGCTCTTGAGCTTCGTTTGTAGCCTTGGGCGGACCTTCCTTTCCATCTTCTCTCAGCTTGAGAATCTCGATATTCTTCTCCGCGGTGGAGGGAACGATTCGATCGACAAAAATTCCAGGAAGGTCGACATCGTTGGGGTCGATTTCGCCAGCTTCGACAATATTTTCGGCTTCGACGATGGTGAGCTTGGCAGCCTTTGCCATGAGTGGACCGAAAGCTTTTGTCGCATATCTAACCTGTCAGAAGAATTCAATTGAGCTTCCGGAGCATCCACTTACCTAAAGACACAATTACCCTCCTTGTCGACCTTCCAAGCTCTTATAATCGCAACGTCGCCTTCGAGAGCTGTTTCCATGAGGAATGTTCGGCCGTTGAATTCGCGGGTTTCTCTCTTTCGGCCTTTTTCCACAACGGCGCCTGATTTGTCTAATCGTACGGGAATTTCGCCATCTTGTAGAAGTGTGTCTATCTTGTTAGCTTCGTTCGGTCAATAGACGGGTAACGTACGAGCTGCAGTTGGTGTGAAGAATGCGGGAATGCCAGCGCCGGCGGCTCGAATGCGCTCAGCGAGAGTGCCTTGCGGACAGAGCTCGATCGCCAATTCGCCTGTCAGGTACTTCTTCTCCAACACCTTGTTGTTTCCGAGGTATGACAAGACCAAGCGATCGACCTGGCCTGCGCTCGTGAGTACCGCCAATCCACCCTTGCCTTCGACTCCGGCGTTGTTCGACACAGCTGTGAGTGAGTTGAGAGAATCGCGACCTCGTCGATTCAAAGCCCCAATTAGAGTATCAGCGACACCACAGAGACCAAATCCGGAGCTCAAAAGTGTTGAACCACTCTTAATATCGGCGACCGCAGCATCGGCATCTTTGAAGAGCTTGGATTGTCCTCGCACTGCCAAAGCTGCCCTCGTTGTGCTGAATTGGCGAGGCGCTCGAACTGTGAAGCTACTCCCCCAAGTCACGGGTCTCGCCCTTTGGATTCTCAGTATCTTCGACATGATTGCTGTAGTATGTGATTTGACAGCTAGAATTGACGGCTCGTCATAGTTAAAAGAGATATTCGGAGGCAGTAGTGGCTCCGAGTGTGCGACGCTCGGTCCCAAAAGTAGATCCGCAAGGACGTCATTTTCGGTGGGAGAACTGGCACCGACCCGCTGGTCTGCCGAGGAAGTGCAGGTAGGAGCGGAGATGTAAGTGGATGATATTCTCCGCGGTTGAATCTGTGGTTGAAGTGCTGATGATTGATCTTGTGATGTTGACAACTGAGTACGGAAGGCGACGGATTTTTGTTAATCCTGCTGCCTGAGGTAAAGGGAAGGGGCAGACGAGACAATTCTGAAACATGCCATCACAGAACTAGACACTGCAAACACGACAAGACTCCCATCAATAACTACCACGGCAAATGTTTAGTCATAAACCTTGTCATTTCGATGCATCCACGGGTATCTGTGGACCATGCAGATCGAACATGAACTAATGCAGGAAACTCAATCGTCGGTAAGCACAATGTATTGGATATTATCTAAGTCTAAACGACACTGAACCAGAAACAAACATCAACTAATTAATACGCTCGTGGCGGAAGCGGTTTGACTCCCATCCGTCAATCTCATCAACATGAACCTCGCGAACAAGCTTGTAGCCACCAATCTTGGGAAGGATGATAGCCCAGACGAGCCAGTAGAAGGCACCAGCCACCAAAATACCGATACCGACAACACAGTGGATGTAGTAAGGCATGCTCTTGTACTGGTTCTGGCTGGGATCATCAGGAGCGATGAAAGGAGCAATCACCAGATACATGTTGCTGAGCATGAAAAAGACAGCGACAGGGAGACTGGCCTTGATCGGGGGGTTCCAGTTGTACTTGGCGCGGTGAAGGTACAAGTGCACAAGACCACCGGCGACAAAGGTGTTGACAATGGCAAGAGGGTAAGAGATGAGGTTGAGAATGAAGTTGTAAGCATCACCGGGAGGAGGAGCCAGGATGACAATGACACAGATAACCCAGTGCTCAAAGAGACCGGCGAGAGGGGCGTTGAAGGGTCGGTTGCTGGCCCACAGACGAGAGAAAGGGAGGATACCCTCACGACCAAGCTCCTGAACAAGACGACCCTGGGAGAAGATGACACTCAGGACGTTACCAAAGGCAGACAGAGCGACAAAGACAGACATGGCGCGCTCAGCAGCAGGGCCCATAACGTTGCGGAACAGAGAGGCGGCAACAAGACGCTCAGAAGCAATGATCTCAGCCTTGGGGACGGCAGCAAAGTAGGCAATGTTGACGAGGATGTAGATGATCGAGACAGAGATGATGGCAGTGGGAGCAGCAATCTTGAGGGTTCGCACAGGGTTGCGGGTCTCGCTGAGGGCGTAGTTGGCGTTGCTGTAACCGACGAAACTCCAGATGACGTTGTACAGAGCAGTAACAACACCATAGGCGCTTCCGGTGGTGCCCTCGAAGGCGTTGCGCAGGTTGTCGGGCTTCTCGTCGATCTTGAGGTGTCCGCCAAGGGCGACGAATCCGCAGATGATCATGATGAAGACAATGGCCAGCTTGATGACTCCGAGAGCGTTCTGCAGACGAAGACCCCACTTGAGAGCGCAGCCGTGGATGAGGAACGCAGTGGTGACACAAGCCAGACCAATAGCTCGCTGGTTCCATCGATCGACTTCCTTGTTGGCGGCGTGAAGGATGTACTCGCCAAAGACGACAGAGTTACCCGACGCCCAACCCATCAGAATAACGTACGAGGCGTACATGCCAGTGACGAGGAACTTGGGCTTGCGGTAGATAAACTCGAGGTAGTTCTTCTCACCACCGTTCTTGGGGATACCGGTTCCCCATTCGAGGTAGACGGCAGTACCAGCAGCGGCAATGATGGCTCCGACAACCCAGATGATGAGGGCCAGACCGGGACTTCCAAGAAGAGCGAGGATGGAGCCAGGGGTGGCAAAGATACCGGTTCCAATGACACGGTTGAAGATGAGCATAGAGGCACTCAGAACGCCAATCTGGCGCTTAGCATCGGCGGCATGTTGAAGACGACCTGGTCAAGTTAGCGATTGTCTGACTGTCCAATGCTGTGAACATACCCTCGTCAACGTCTGAACCGACATAGTGGGTTTTATTGGCCTTGGGGTCAATGCCCTTGAGATCGTCGTTACTCATGATGACTGTAAAGGTAGTGACTCTACAAAACAGAACTCAAACTCGACTGATGAGCCACAATGAAGGGGGGGATCATCCCCTTTAATAAGGATCCCACAAGTCAATCCCCATTCTATCCCATCCCCATGGGAAGGCAAAATGAAAAAATGGACGTATCCACTACCCAGCGGAGCCTCTACACGCTTAGGGACCCGCGAAAGTCTAGAAACATTCGGAGAGTCCTGGGAGCACGGTGTTATCGGCAACGGCTCAGGCCCTGAATCGTGCCACGGCAGGCCAAGCGCGGTGAGCAGCGAATAGGCTTCGTTCCACTGGGAATACTTTATTTGGGGGTGAGCAGCTAATGTGTCATGAAAATCTTGCCTTGCGGCTCAAACCCTCTTTGGGGCGGTTTAAAGTGACCGGGACGATGGCGCGATCTGAGGTGATCGCACGCTTATTTCCCTACGGCCAATGGCCTTTGTCGAAAATGCAAATTTTACCCACCCTGGACTTTTCGAAGGAATGGTTGTTAGAAGTCTACCCGGGCGGCCGTCCATAACCCGGCCTTTTGGGACAACTTCATTGTTTTTAGCTTGTGAGGCCTTGTTTTAGCTATTCCAATTTCAAGTGTGGGTTCTGTATGTTACATGCTCAATGTCTCCTGTTGACCCTTCAAGTTTATGCGCGGTGGACCTGAACCGTGGTATTGGGAATGCTTCAGATAGATGCTCACGGCGTGACAATTACATCCCACGTTGGATGATGGTATTACCCGAGCAATGACCATAATTCAAGTTATTGATTGGATCGCCAAGTAATCCCCCATGGCGTGATAAAGTAAGATTCGTTCTCTACCAACTCCCCGTCCTTTCGTTCGTGATGAGCATTGTCTATGCAGCTCAAAACATCAAGAGACACGCCCAATGAGGAAGTTACTCCTGTAAGGCCGTACTCCCCGAACATCCTTGCTTATGTTTATTTGCTAGTTTGCCACACACCTGAGAATGGGTGTGTCAAAATATCACCATACTCACCTCAAACCACGTCAATAGTCACCAGTCACTTGGCAGCCTCACCTGCCTTTTCATGTCTAGTGATAAACAAAAGTTCAAAAGATCGTCTAGATCTTCTTGGCTTTGGGGGATCACAGTTCTGCTTATATTGAGGCTAACTTGATGTTGGATGCAAGCCGATGACGTGCCAGACCAAGGGTGCAATACAGATCCTGTCGCTTAGCTTGTGAATTCGCTTTAAGACGCTTTACCTCGGCGATGCAATGCTGGTTTATTGATACTTGTTCTAGATCGGCTGTATTGCTTGCCAGGGCTCAGATCATGGGTGAATATTCGCCATTTAGTTAATGAATGGAGCCACTTAATCTAGAATGAGATTGGTCTCGATTTCGATCCTTCGATCCCATGTCAATCATCAGTATTGTATCCGTACTTACGAAGACTCTTACAGCGTGAGCCGAATATCCTCGCCGCTACTGTACTTTTGACAAGTGCGGCGTTAGCTTTACTGGCGCTCGTTTAAACTAACATGATCTACCGGCTACTAACGTCAATGGCGTCTAAGGCGTCATTTACTAAAGGGAGAATTTTCTTTTCTAGTCTTCGTTGTTTTGGGGACTGGGGACTAATGGGCCACAGATTATCTCGAATTATCAAAAATAACAAATGGATAACTAGATGATTATTTATGTGAATTGGTGAGAAATCATGTGAGGATTCATGACATTCTCATAATCCGAGGCCTCATTGTTGTACTACTCTCATGGGTTGCGGAAAAGATTTTGCAACCACGCGTCTGTTTAACTGGACAGTGTTGAATTGGATTACCATGATGAACATCACCTTTACAAGAATCTGTAATTGCTAAGATCTGATTGGTTCACTGGTATGCAACTCCATTCGAGGTTGAGTCTCTCACCGGGTATCACTATTGAGTGTTGCTAAGTACAATCTCGAATTCTAGCATGGTGAAGTTGTCTGCAGGTCAACCTTTGACATTGCACCCACATTAACACATTCGAGACTATACAGCATGAATAAATTATATCAACAGTATCACATGTTAAAACATAGTGATATTTATTTACCAAACGTGAGCTTAGAGTAGTTCTGATGTCTTGAACGTTCCGTTTTCTTTGGCTCAGGCTCATGACCATGGCTTTTTTGGTCAGTCAATTCCAGAACAATGCCACAGTAGCATGGAATTGTGTTAGCATTATCGAGTTAATGCTCTTAAACAGTGTTTAAATATTGAATACATGCATATTTGCCCGTGGAATCAACTTTCTGCGGACGGATCCAAACCAGCTCTGTGTCATGATATCACAGTACGGTTGGATTTCTGCAGGTTTGTGAGATCTCAAAGGCTCGCCATTCATTTGTCATTGACACTCTTTTTATCCCAATATTGCTCCCTTTTCTGAGTTAAAAAGCGGAGGCTTGCCATATTCTCATGATCTAGTAAATCTGCCCCTTTCATGAGAGCGTGATCAGACCCATTGATAAATGCCCCTACTCCCCATATGTCTGATGTATAGTCTGGAAGAAATCTAATCGAGATGTTTGCACTCGCTTAACTCCTCTTCTGAGACTTTACTCAGATATTTCGCTGGCTGACCATCATGACACAGACATTAAATATTTCGCAGTTCATAATTCGATGGTGATCTGTGCAACTCATATACAACGTTAGTATCCGTATAGGGTATCCACTCTACATGAACGGCAGCAAAGTCATGACTTCGTACTTGGCGGTTACACGTTCATCAACAAATACATCAACAAATACATCAATTCTCGCCATCGAACACCATCAACTCACCATCTATTAGCATTATTACTGGATTGAGTAACGACTTGAAGATTCACGTGATGCGAGGTAGACGCGCAGGCAGAAAGTTGGTATCATGCCACTGGGGCGACTGTGAATCACACAAGCGGTGATCAAGAATATTGAACGAGCTTTAAAGAGGCCTCTTAAACTTTTACTGATTGCTACACAGCAATCAAACGCATACGAGCAACCAAACAATCGCAACACACTCCTTACCTGTTCCTGAACCTTCACAGCTTACAGTCAGCAGTGGCTGATTGTGGCGTCACAGCCCCATATCAACGCGTTGCTGGTCAACGCGCCTGGCTTCAACTCGCGACCAGCAACAGCAGTGACGCAATAAGTGCTACCACTGAAATCAAGCTCAACTCCCAGAATAACGACAAAGTCAATCGCGATCATCGTGAGTTTGGCTTCATCGTCATGGTATCGCCAAACAAAGGTAATTTGATCCCTTATCGCACATGTCGCATGTGCTGACTGTTCAGATCCTTACGACTATCCAGTTTCGCCGTTCAAGTCGAGAGACGCCATGGCCGGCACTCCTTCAAAGGACGATGGTCTAGTTCATCGCGAGAAGCCTGATGCCATCAAGGCCTCTCCGGTGGTACGATCTGGCACTCCTCTTACTGGCACGCCACGCGCCGGAACTCCTCGAGTTACGACACCTCGCACTGGTACTCCCAAAGGCCTCAAGGTCAGCACACCAAAGAAAGGCACTCCCGTTGAGAAGCGCGTTATCGCGTCGGCTCCTGAGCCTGAAGCGCCTGAAAGCCCCAAGTCCAAGAGCCCCGAACCCGAAATTCCCGAGCAAAACGGCGAAAGGTCGCAGCTGAACGGAGACTCCCCCGAAAAAGTCAATCCCGGATTTAAGGAAGACGTCGCGATTGAGGAATTCATTAATCATCGAGTCGACCCCGACAACTCGACCGTCGATATCCAGGTCAAGTGGGAAGGCGGCGAAAAATCTTGGGAACCAGAATGGAGTCTACAGGAGCAGGTCCCCGGGCTTATCTTCAAGTACTGGGACAAGCTCGGCGGTCGCGAGGCTGCCACCAACCTTGACATCTACCATGCGTTCAAGATCCTCAAGCGCACCACGCGTCCCGGTAAGGCCAAGGGCGACAAGTACATGTACCAGGTGCAATGGGTTGGATACCGCGCAACCGATTCAACTTGGGAGCAGGAGTCCAAGATCCGCACAATTGCCCCTGGAGAGCTGGAGAAATTTGAGGCTAAGCTATTGGCTAGCGGTGCTTCGACCGATAAGCGCAAGACAGCGCGTGGACCTGGACGACCTCGCAAGAAGCCCCGGGTTGAGGATTAGGTGATTTACGGAAGCGTGCATGTAGCGGGTGTATGGACGAACGCGCGATAATGGTTTTGCTTTATTTGACTTCACAATAAACTCATCTAATCAACTCGTACATGCTCCTTAGCCTTGGTCAATGGCCAGTGACCGTGATCCTCCTTGTATGTCATGGCAGAAAATTGCGCAATGACGAATACCCAGTACAGGTTATAGGCAAGGACAGAACCATACGTAGCAGAGTTGTTCCAACCAACAACAGCATTCAGGATAGCCCATCCTCCTCCACCGTTAAGCTGGGGGTTACAGCACTGTCTTGTCAGTAGGTCTTCACGGACGGCGACGGACAACTTACGTTAACGTGCCAGATACTCCGGTCAATATCGTACGATCCAGGACCATCTCCGAGTTCCGCGGCATCACCGCCGACAACCTTGTTCCACTGCTGCTGCTCGAAGAGCCAAATGGCGCGAGAGAAGAGACCTGCGGCGACCAGGTAAAGAAGGCAAGTTGATGCTACGAGGAAATACTGTAGCTTTGCAGATGAACCGCCCCTACAAGAGTTAGATGCCGTCAGTTCACGGTTCGCGCAACTTACCGGTATAGAGCGTATCCAACAAGTCCGCCAAGCGCCAATCCCATAATTACAGGCAGAGGAACAGCAGAAGCAGGTGCAGAAAAAGACACACCAGCCACAAAAACAATACCCTCAATGCCCTCGCGGAGGACCGTGATGAAAGGTAGCGCAAACATGGCATATTTCTCAAAGAAATTGACAAGCCACGCCCGCTTTCCATGAGCTGTCACTGGGGTTTCAATCGCCTTTGCCAACTTTGCCCTCCACTTATCCTCCATCTTTCCGACGCGCAACAAAGCTCCGCCCATGATGGTGATGATGATGGCCGAAATGAGCGAGAATACTCCTTCATAGTAATATTCATGATCCGCCCAGGTGTCATTCCCGAGGATATAGAAGATGCCGATAATCACACCAGAGCCAATAACGCAAAGGGCGAATCCAGAGGCAGTCCCAAGCCAGACCTGACAATTAGCATCATTCGACATCGACAGACGACAAACTCACCTGTGTGCGCAGGGTTTTATACACAGCATCGTGCTGGGATCCGTCGAGGGTCTGTTTCAGAAACGCTAGCAGAACAGACACGATAATGGCGGTCTCGAGAGTCTCTCGAAATACGACGACAAACACGGGGACGGAGAATAGATCGAGCATTTTGGCGATGATGATTGAGCAAGATCAGATAACGCACGCGAATTTGAGTGTATTCCGACAACCGCACGCCAAGCATTCGTTTCAAATTGCCTCGGCCGGGTTTGGACTAAGGTCACACGATGCCCACTTGGTTTACCAAAATACCGAATCACAAGCTGTCAAGACATGGATCACCTGTCGCTTGGGAAAATTCTGCCCGGATGATAAAGCCCTTGATGGATTTTAGGGGTAGTTAAAGACCAATAACCGCGCAAAATGCACGTCAACATTCCCGACGTCGGATTATCTGATTGATAAGATCCCTGCCCCACGCACGCTCCGACTTTTGCTCGTCAACAACATGCATTTTGGATTGGCTGCGTTTTTGATGCCCGCGGCTTCGGCTGCTACGGTGTCTTATGATTTCACTATTGAATGGGTCAGAGCGAATCCTGATGGCGCCTTTGAGAGGCCTACGATTGGTATTAATGGACGGTGGCCGATTCCCAGGATCGAGGCGACTGTGGGTGATACGATTTTGGTGAACGCGAGGAATAATCTGGGGAATCAGTCCACGTCGTTGCATTTTCACGGTTTATTTATGAATGGTTCAAACCATATGGACGGGCCGTCGCAAGTTACGCAGTGTCCAATTCAGCCGGGCGAGTCGTTCCTCTACAACTTCACGGTATGTACAACCAGTCATTGAGAATCATGCTAACAGTGTAGATCACCCAACCTGGAACATACTGGTATCATTCGCACACTGAAAGCCAGTATCCCGATGGCCTTCGAGGCCCTCTCATCATTCACGACCCCAAGTCACCTTTCAAAGGACAATACGATGAAGAAATCATCATGACCCTCTCGGACTGGTACCACGATCAGATGCAGACTTTGATTCCAGAGTTTCTGAGAAAAGGCAACCCAACTGGTGCTGAGCCCGTTCCCCAAGCTGCTCTTATGAACGAGACCCAAGACCTCAAAGTTGCAGTTCAACCCGGCAAGACATATTTCTTACGGCTTGCCAATATCGCTGCATTCGCTGGACAATTCTTCTGGATTGAAGGGCATAATATGACTATCGTTGAAGTGGATGGTGCATACACGAAACCAGTCGAAGCAAATATGATTTATTTGTCTGCTGGTCAACGTTGCAGTGTCTTGATTACCACCAAGAAGGACTCTTCAGCCAACTTTCCCATTGTTGCGAGCATGGACACAGTAAGTTGCCTGTCCTATGATTTAGCCTATCCTTTGATTATCAAGCTGACCTTTAGGATCTTTTTGACGTACTCCCGGATGATCTCAACTACAATGTCACAGGATGGCTTGTGTATGATCAAGAAAAGGCTCTCCCCGAGCCATCTGTCATCTATGAATTCGATCCGTACGACGACATGGATCTTGTGCCGTACGATGAGATGGCCAGGCTTCCTGAACCCAGCAAGAACGTTGAACTGGACGTAGTCATGGATAATCTCCGTGATGGCGCCAACTACGCTTTCTTCAACAACATTACCTACCGGGCTCCCAAAGTTCCCACTCTTTATACTGCCCTCACGAGTGGAAAGGAGGCGACAAACCCACAGATCTACGGAACGTATACGCATAGCTTTGTCTTGAAGAAGGATGAGATTGTGCAAGTGGTGGTTAACAACAGAGACGACGGCCGACACCCGTTCCATTTGCACGGTCATCACTTTCAAGTGCTGCATCGCAGTGAAGACGACGAGGGCGACTTCAAAGGCACAGAAACCTTTTCCGACACGCCGATGCGACGGGATACTATCGTTGTGAGAGGAAATGGAAATGCGGTCCTTCGATTCAAGGCTGACAACCCAGGTATGTCCGTATGAGTATTGTGGGTAGTACGCAGCTAATTGTTAGGTGTCTGGCTATTCCACTGTCACATCGAATGGCACGTCACGTCTGGGCTGATCGCGACATTTGTTGAGGATCCTCTTGCGCTACAGGCTTCATTGAAGCTCCCCAAGAACCACCTTGATGCATGCAAAGCTGGCGATATCCCTACCGTCGGCAATGCCGCAGGAAACACAGATCTTCTCGACCTCTCCGGAGAGAATGTTCCTCCGCCGCGTCTTCCTGAAGGGTATGTTTGCAATCAATTGTGTGACTTGACTAACAACAACAGATTCACCTTCAAAGGTATCATCGCATTCGCATTCAGCACATTCATGGGTGTTTTTGGCATCTACACAATCGCATCATACGGAATGAAGAAGGATAAAAAGACTCCCGAGAGAGCACCTCTCCTTGCTGATGAACAGCAGGAGTAATAAATAGACATATCGCTAGCACCAACGCCATACTCCTAATACACTATTACTGCTACTGAGTGGCAGGATACTTGGAAACCTCCCTCAGATGGTCAGGCGTGCCCAGCCCCTCCATTTCTCCTCCTCGTTCCTTGAATGCGACCTTGCGACCGCAATGCTTGCAAAAATGGCTGATGTTTGACGCGCAATGGCATGCGTATGGGAAAATGACACCGAAAAAGGTCGTGAAGAAAAGGACAGTGGCGTAGATGCTGCTAGAGTTAGAAAGCTCGACACAGGACCGGAAGACCTACTGTGTCATGGAAGAAGCAGACTTCTTGACCTTTGTTTCGGTTTGGCGCTGGCAGAATGGACAATCCACGGAATCGGCTTGATCGGCTAGCAAATGCAGAGGCGTGACAGTGGTTCCCGGCTGTTGTGGTATTTGTTGCATCGGAATGGCGGCCATCGATTCGTGTCCAGAGTATTGTTGCTGCGCAAGAGCAGGATGTTGCAGAATCGGCGGCGATTCCGGTCCATCCCAATTCGCTATACTCGTCGGCACAGGCGAAACAGAAGATGTAGGATTATACTCGCTCACAGGCGGAGGGCTCGTGTGCGTCTGATGCATCGATTCGGTTACAACTTCGGGGAGGTTTTCGTCGTCGATGTGTGGCTGTCTACAACAAGTCAGCAGCGTCGCGCGAACACGCAGGGAATACATACTCAACGGCGATCTTCTCCTCGGTGCTCACTTCAGGGTTGGCTGTGTACGACGGAGGCGCAATCGTGTCAACGGGAGTCGAAGAGCTGGCTTCTGGCGATACCGGCGACATTTTGGGTGATGTGAGGGGAAAATGAGGCTGGGACGGGTAGAGTTAATTTATTAAGACATTGAGCTCGCATTGCAAGTCCGAGCAAGCGGATTAAAACAAAAATACGTAAACTGGGAACCCTTGTCATGGTGATCCTCACGGGGCGCTGCCTGTCGTGAAAGATTGGGTCTAGAGGGAGTCACAGTAGCTAAAACGTTTAGCTTGTACTGCACTGCCACTGAAGTGGCTAATCCAGGCTGCTAACTAAGAGCTAAAGGAACCTTGTTTGGCTTAGCGCTTACGCGGAGGATCAATGGCGAGATGAGCCTGTTATTAGTTTGGTGCAATTCCATAAGGATATAAGAATGATCAGAAGATTTAATAATACTGTTAGGATAAGATTATATAACCATATGAGTTGTAACTAGTTTACTCTAATTTTTATCTTACTTTGTAGATTTCTGAAACAACAATTGTTGAAACTGTTGCATACTGACGAAACAAAACTGACCGACGATAGGATTGCAGTAGAGACAACTGTATTTGGCGAGTCTACAGGTGATGGTGCCAGTACAAAGAGGACTGCAGACTCGGATCAAAATTTGAGGCAGTTCTTTCCTATGGTCACAGCTCCGAAAAATACACAAAAGAGTTTAATTTCATCGTCGTTCGATAATGACGACTCAGAGACTCAGCAGTATGTGGTGAGCTTCAAGTTTGGGTACTTCTATCAATGATCTGGTACGCCGCGGTCTACAGGGAATACAGGAAAACATCAAACCCCAGCACGTATTCTACAGAGTAATGGGACTATAGCCATACTCTTTACCAAACAACAACAAGTAAACACCATGCTTATAAATTCTCATGGTCTTTTAGTCTCAAGAATGAGTAGAATTTATCAGGCTTATAATACTTAACACCACACATAGAATCAAGCCTTGCAATTATCAGAAAAATAAACAACATTTTGGGTGACATTAATGTAGTTACATATCTGCAATGAAGAATTAAATATGTCGATACCTGAAGAGTTTATTCGCGCCAAAGCGTTCCACCAAACTTTGAAAAAGACGACTCTATAATCAATGGCTGAACCCGTATGAGGGTGTCGATATGGACACAAGTTGACTGGTCTCTCAGGTAGCTAAAGACATTCGATTTACATTATTTAGGCTTCTATCTAGCTCAGACAAAGCTCTTTCTGAATTCACGCGCGTCGATAATGCTATGTGTAGAGTAGTCATCCAAGTTATGGATCAACGGGCCACGGTCGGTGACACGCATCGTTAGGACTATATGAAAGACTTTGATATTCGTATCAATATCACTTGAGTAAAGAGTACGAAAAGGTTGTTCCGTAATCCTGTCTAATTGACGTTCCATCCAAATTCGGAACATTGAATTAATTCACTCTGCATCTTTATACAAAATTCATCTAATTGTTGTACATTATGTTATTATCTAACTTTTGTCTATACCTGTCCCATGTACCCGCTTAATCACTCTTTGAAGGCCACTTTATTCTCCTCTCAGCCCTCACATATAGGTTATTCGGGCGAATCAACTGGAACATAGGATCATACTCCACAGGTCCATCTTGAGCCATGCTGAACTTGTATCGATACACCAGCTTGGGCAAAAACACCTTCACTTCCTGTAGAGCAAAGTTGAAACCAACACACATACGAGGACCAGTGGCGAAGGGAATGTAAGAGTCCTTGGGACGGTTCTTGACACGGTCGGTGTCCCAGCGATCAGGGTCGAATAGAGCAGGGTTGTCCCAGATCTTAGTGTTGTTATGGATGTGGTGGAGAGCGGGAATAACGATGGAGTCCTTGGGGAGCTTGTAACCACCGGGGAGAATCATATCGACTGATGATGTTCGCGCAGGCTGGTATGAGGGGTTGTGTCGTCGTTGTGTCTCCTTGATGTAGTGGTCAAGGAATGTGAGTTTGTTGGTCAAATCAGCAGTAATCTGAGTGTTCTCATCAAAACCGTTGTCAACCATTTCCTGGAGGAGTCTCTCCTGCATACCGGGGTATGCAACGAGGCCGTACAGAAGCCATGAGAGAAGAGAACTGGTTGTGGTGAAACCGGCACCAGTCGCAACAACAAGAGGTTCCATAATTCGCTCACGGGGTAGCTTGTTGCCTTTGCTGTCACTAGCACGGAGGACGTAGTCAACCATGTTCTCGGCCTGGACAGCAGCGTCCTGAAGCTCCAAATCACCAACACCCTTGGAAGCATTCTCCACAGATTCTGTCATCATAGCCTCCATGTGAGCACGAGCATCACGCAGACGCTGAGGGTCGCCGAATGGAAGGTTCTTGTACCAGCTGCCCATAGATGTAATCTTCTTGTTGAGTTCCAGAGACTGCGCAATTCTCAACACCATGGCGTGTGGTCGTGCATCAGGAGATGTAAAGTGCTGGAAGTCCATACCGAGCACCAGCTTTCCAACAGCCTGTGCTCCAAGCTTAAGCATATAAGGGTATACATTCCAAGCCTCGTCACGCTCATCAAGCTCATCGAAAACTTTGAAAGCGTCCTCAACTGTCTTTTGCATGGTGGGAGCGTAATGGCGCACAGCCTTAGGTCCAAGAGCAGGGGGCAGGAACTTGTGCACCTCTCTCCACTCCTCAGTATCAGTATCACCAAGGAACACACCGGCTTCCTTGTTCTTGATAGGGTTCAGAGGGTGGCCGTCGATGATTCTCTTTGAGAAGAAATCTGTCTCGCCAAAGACAATAGTGGCTAGCTGGGGGTCGTTTGTGTGGTAGATGGTGCTGCCCATGTTTGTTGTTCTGAACAAAGGACCATACTTCTCAAACAACCGTTGATGGTTACCGAGATGATCGGGGTAGACCTCGAAGTAGTTGCCTACAAGAGGCAGTCCTTTGGGGCCTGGGACCTCACGAACAGCCTTTCCATCGATGGTGATGGCAATGTTGTCAGCACCAAGGACATCAGCAACTGTTGTGAGCGCCTCTGAATCCGTAACAAAGCCAATGCCTAAAAGGTTAGCGGCTTTCATGAGTCAATTGACAATAGCATACCATTGGGATTAACAATTGCAAAATGCGACGCAACCAAATGTTGTAGACTCTGCTCGTCTAATGATGAATGCAACTCAATTTCTTGGGCGGTTGAAGGGTCCTCGCCCATAAGATGAAAACGTTTAGTAGCCATGATGAACTGATAAGATGATGAGCAATTAATGGCAAATGAATGGCTTCAAATTTCTGATTACTAGCTGGTCTATATAAAGCGACTGACAGAACAAGCCGAGGCACAGAGCCGCCGACGTATTGTGGATCGGCGAACGTTGCAATGCCGGTAGATAGGGGCATGAAGAATTTGACAAGCCGGCCAAGTTAGACACGGCATTACGACGTGGCGTTTGAACCCACCTGTAATTCTCCGCAGAGCCTCGCTAGTGAGTACGAATATTCATGCGTAATTGGTGGCTAATGCAGGGTTCGCTATCGGTCATTTCACTAACGGAAATATCACTGCTTTGGTTCATCAGGCCATGACTAGCCAGAGATAAGAAACGGCTTTGGACGTCCTACGGCGAATATCTGTGAAACCGAATTCCGTGCCTCGGTCAATTGGTTCATTCTGGTCCATAAATTGCCCTGACCGACGGATTTATAACCATTCAAAGGCCGTGGACGTGGCAGTCGGGGGTCGCACGGAGGCCCGGCGGCTCCGGACCCACCATCGGCCGAGAAAAGCCCTTGAGCCTCGGCTTGACTAAATTAGGAAATGCAATGGCCAATCCTTGCGTCGGTATTTGATTGCGATTGATATAATGAGCTGTGTCCGCTTTGGTTTGGTTGGTAAATTTATTGCGATCGGTATTTCAAAATGGCTTCATTTACTGCGAAAGAAGTGGCGGCTCACAACACCCGTGGTGATTGTTGGACAATAATCAAGGGACAGGGTATGTTTCGCGTTCTCGTTTGAAGAAAATTACTGACCGTGTAGTCTACGATGTTACAAAATACGTTGAGGACCACCCTGGCGGTGCAGATGTGCTTATTGAGGTCGCTGGCAAAGACTCAACGGTAGAGTTTGACAGTGCTGGCCACTCTGAGGATGCTTTTGAGATTATGGAGGAGTACCACATTGGAGAATACAAGGGTGCTCCAGTGCGAAATGCCCCTAAGGCGGTCACCCTAAAAAAGGCAGCTCCGAAAGCTGTCTCTTCAAACAGCCTCACTTCAACCGCGCTCACAGCCACAGCGGCCATTTCAGTCGGTGCTATTGCACTTCACCAAGCATACCGATTGAACCCTGAGATTTTGAACTCTCTCCCCAAGATCAAGACCTCTGGATCAGGCCCCGGTTTCCTTGAAGGGTTCCTCATCGCTTCAGCAATCTTCACCGTAGCTGGTACCGTCACTGCGAAGAAGCTGTCCAAGCACCTCCACTTTGAGGAGGGCGGTTTCATGAGCTATGCTCCTCACAAGAAGATGCCCAAGGTGACAAAGGTCAACCCTCTTGTACAACGAGGCTGGCTCGATCCTGCAGCATACCATGCTCTTCCTCTTACCGAGAAGGAGATGATTGCTCCTAACGTCTACCGTCTGGTCTTCAGCCTGCCTACTCCCACAACTGTTCTCGGTCTACCGACAGGCCAACATCTCGCTATCAAGGCAGAAATCGACGGAAAGACAATCAACCGCTCATACACACCCATCTCAAATAACAACGATCTCGGAAAACTGGAACTCGTCATCAAGTGCTATCCCGATGGTCTTCTCACTGGAAGATACCTCGCCAATCTCGAGCTCGGCGACGAAGTCCAGTTCCGTGGACCCAAGGGAGCTATGCGATACCAACGCGGCCTGTGCAAGAGAATAGGCATGCTCGCTGGCGGAACCGGCATCACCCCGATGTTCCAAATCATCCGAGCCATCTGCGAAGACGACCGCGACCTTACACAAGTCAGCCTTGTTTACGCCAACCGCTCAGAACAGGATATTCTCCTGCGAAACGAGCTTGAGACATTTGCACGACGATACCCTCAAAACTTTAGACTTTATTACTTGATCGAGAACGCCCCTGCCGATTGGACATACGGAACGGGATATGCTACACAGGCGCTCATGGAGGAAAAGTTCCCAGCTCCTGGGCCCGACTCCAAGATCATGCTTTGCGGACCTCCAGGTATGATCAAGGCCGCTAAGACATCTCTGGCCAGTCTTGGATTCGAGCAGCCTGGTGCTTCTGCCAAGATGAGCGATCACATCTTTTGTTTCTAAATTAGATTTAATAACACTATTACCTTTATCTCACTCACATAACTTAGCCTATAGACCCTAGTCGTCAGGATCATCACTCGGAAACCTTACTCCAATGCTTATGCTTAAATTGTGGTCAGAAGACGCCCGCTCGGGCTCACGACCTTCCCATTGGGGCAGCTGGGTTGCGATCTGCATGTCTTGGCGATATCATCTAGCAAGGGTGCGATGTCGACATTTACAAACGATATCATTTGAGGAATCTTGCGTCGGTGTAACCTTTTTGTCTTTATATACAGGCTGTGTGCCGTTAGATTCTGCATCAGCAATGGCGGACTCCAAGAAGAACACGGCCTTTGATGGCTTGAGGGGTCAGCCTTACGAAGACTTCCACAACAATGAAAGATTTGATCAAAGTCCCGACAATGCGAGTACTATTGATGCTCAAAATTTTGCCTACACTGAAGATCGCAAGATTGGCGTCACTGGCGCTGTTTTTCTGATTCTCAATAAGATGATCGGAACTGGAAGTAAGTGCTGATGCCACGCTGTCACACCAAACTGACCATTAGTCTTCTCAACTCCATCAAGCATTTTTGCAGCAACAGGATCGGTCGGTATAAGTCTCATGCTATGGGTCATTGGCGGATTCCTCACCTTTTGCGGTCTGAGTGTGTTCCTTGAATTTGGACTCGCCATTCCTCGATCTGGTGGCGAGAAGAATTACCTGGAACGAGTCTATCGTCATCCCAAGTACCTGGCAACATGTGTCTTGGCGTCGCAGATGATTCTCCTTGGATTCTCATCTGGCAACTCTCTTGCATTCGGTCGATACATCCTTTACGCTTCCGGGCGAGAGACTCCTGACGGTTGGGAAGCTCGCGGAATTGCTGTCGCGTGCGTGACATTCTCGGTTTTGCTGCACAGCACTCTTCCGAAATGGGGTATCCGGTTGTTCAATGTTCTGGGAGTTTTCAAAGTCGTGATCCTCTTGTTCATCGTCTTTTCGGGGTTTGCCGCTCTCGCAGGCCATCGTCGTGTGCCAGACCCTCACAATTTCGACCACGCTTTCAGAATTGAAGAGGGAGATGGTTATGGAGGCGGTGGAGCTTACGCCTACTCGAATGCCCTTCTCAACATCATCTACAGTTATAAAGGATGGGAAAACGCCAACTACGTCCTCGGCGAATTGAAGAACCCTAAGAAGACTCTGTCAGTCGCGGCACCGCTTGCAGTCGGAGGTGTCACCATCCTCTACGTCCTCGCCAACGTAGCCTACTTCGCTGCGATTCCAAAATCAGATCTTGCCAAGTCTGAGGCCATCGTGGCGGGTCTCTTCTTCAAGAACATCTTTGGCGAGGGTGCAGCTGCCCGAAGTCTTCCAGCGTTTGTCGCTCTGAGTAACCTTGGAAACGTCTTGGCTGTTTCGTTTGCACACGCGAGAGTGAACCAAGAGCTTGCGAAAGAGGGAATGCTGCCTTTTAGTCGCTTCTGGGCATCAAATAAGCCTTTCAATGCACCTAGCCCAGCTGTGAGTTTGCATCCTCTGTCTCCATACTATTTTCAACTAACAATGTAGCTCTTCCTCCATTGGGCTGTTACCGTTGTTGTCCTGCTTGCACCGCCTGCAGGTCCTGCGTACAACTTTATCGTCAACTTGTATGTCACTCTTCTCATTGACACGCTTTTGCTGACAATTCAGGTACACCTACCCCGGATCATGGATCAACGGATTCGTTACGGCCGGTCTCATCTACCTCCACTACAGCAAATCGGAGAACTGGACGTCACCCTGGCACACGTACCTCCCAATCGCCGTTATTTATCTGCTCGCCAACATCTTCCTCGCTTTCGTGCCGTTCATTCCACCTGATGGTGACTGGAATGCCGATGGCTATCCGTACTACGTGTTCCCCGTTGTCGGTGTCGGTGTTTTGCTGCTCGGAGTTGTCTACTGGTTCTTTTGGACAAAGGTCTTTCCACGAATCGGAGGTTACAAGGTTGTGGCTGAAAGGACTTTCAGCGACAGTGGAGTTGAGACTGTCCAGTACCGAAAGGTTCCTGTCAAAAAGGATTAGACTGTTCGGAGAGACATCGGGTTGAGGTATCTCTTCATTACTATCGTCATATGATAGTACATGATGAGGTGTTGAAATTCATGTCTACTATGAGAAGCAAATACATGAGCTTTATCTGTCCATATTTCCAGCATAAAATTATCAACCTCGTCCATGTTCTTAGACTGACTCCTGCTTGCCAGTCGGTGCCGCACTAACGACCAGCAAGTTTCTGAGCATCGATAATTTTCCGATAATTCTCACGATATGAAGCTTTTATAAACCTCTTCAACTCCTTTCTGTCGCGCGGTGCACGGTCGTCGAGAGGCCAACGGGATTTGTACTTGTCGAAGTAGCTCTGTACACTAAACGAGAGGTCACTTTTTGGACTGTTGAAAATGCTGACAATGTCGATTGCCTTTCGGATATTCTGAAGATCGATCGTGGAGACGCTATAAACGTCAAACCCCTGGTAGATGGTGACGTTGGGACCAGAGGCGTCCGTGGAACTCTCGCGGGCGATGCAACTGAGGTGACTCATCAGGACAGGCAGGGTTTCGCAGCTCCAGGAATACGGAGGGCCTTCAGGAAGGTTGCCAGAGTTGACTTCGTCGGAGGGACTAGGGAGGACTTGGAGCAGGAGATCGTTGAGCATGTCGGGTATCGAAGTGGGTAGAGGATCCTCTGAAGTAGCGATAGCTTTACGCAACTCTTGTAGGACTTCGACATCATGGGTGACTGGCAGATTCCAGTGTCGACGATCGTCGGTGCGGCAGATGACAGCAAACTGTAAGAGAAGAGTAAGACGTTTGCGATTTCCAGCTATAGCACCGTGCGTGATGAGTCGGCACAGCTCTTGAGAGAAGGTTTCGTTGTAGTATGTAAGGGACGTATCGGCATGGAGCTTGCGAAGGGGAGAAAATAGTGAATAAGGGCTGATATGGAGAATGTGAAGACACATCTTCCAGAGGAGAGCGAAATAGGAGCGCGTATTGAAGGTTTTGACGAGGGAGTCTGGGACGTCGGGTGTCGTCTTTTCAGGGATCTCCAAGGAACGCACATCCCCGTCCGATGAAGCCATGATGGTAAACAAATGTTGTGAAGAGTGAGAATGGGATGCGGGAAGAAAGCGGGAGGACTGTTTGGAAGAGTGAAGAATGAATACCTTATAGATTTGTGGAGCACAAATATTCACCCAGATAACTGCGGCACGCTAACAGTGCGTCTCATTGTTCACACATCTTGCTTTACAATTAAAATTTACTTATACTAATACTATTTCTAATGCTTTCTAGATGAGACTGAGTGAAGGTATGTTTGTGTGAGATGAGTTGATGATGATTTCCTGCCAAGCTTGGGGTGACCAAACACATCATGCTCTACAGTTGCAAGTCAACAACACCACTATCACTTCTAATGCTTTGCAAACGAGCCTGAGTGAAAGCAATGTTCGTGTGAGATGAGATGATGGCGTTTTGTTAATTCTAAGCTTAGCCTAAGTTGAAAGAACAGTAAATGATGCTTGAAGAACAAAACCGGCTTGTTGCTCGAGCTGTGCAGTTTCAGAGCAAACATGAGAACATTAATATCAAACGACTTATAGTAAACGACTCTTAGTCCGGTAGGTATATGAGAGTTGCGATCATCTACTATCTTCTTATTTTATTAGCTTTATCCAAGATTATATATAATCTAACGTTATTAAGTATAAATGCTGCTCTTAGTGACTTACTGTAGTTTCTTACTGTACCTACTTTTGTATGATTTATATAGCCCCTATACTGCGCTTAGTAATAAAATAAAATAAAAATAACAATTCCTTCTTCTCTTACATACTTTTTATTATTCTTAATTCGTTAAGTTATTATAGATTAGATCGCATACAGTAAAGACCTCTACGAAAGGCTTGACTTAAACTATAATTTATTTAAGCTGAAGAGGACCCTGTAGATATACCTCCCTCCTGTTATCACGGCCAATACGAGAGGTATTAACTGCATAATTACGTTAATTAGATGTATCTACTGTTATTTAACTCCGAAATACTGGGAGAGAACCGCCGAGAATATCAAACGCGAAAAGAAGAATCCTCTTTTGGCCCTCGCTTGGCTAGACGTTAATTACGAGCATCCCGAAAGTATTCCAGAGTGGAGTCAGGCCAGGCAAGAAGTCGCTGCTCTCTTTGGACTATCGGAGAGTGCGGAAAGTGTGTCTTTCGAAACGATACTCGAATCAGACTTGATGGCAGATACTTTATGGAAAGAACCTGAGTTCGTCCTCTGGAGAGCTATGTTGATGGGCAGTCCAGGCCAAAACGAAATCGTTCTGCCGGTCGAAAATACAAAAATCCCACGTATTATCGTTGATCGCAATAAAAGTCCGAATCTCCCATTCCAAAAATACGTACGAAAACAATTTGAGCGCAAGAAGAAAAGCGGATTGGAATACGTCAAGATATCTGCAGAGCCACATTTCATTCGGGTTGATTACAGCACAAAATCAGGCCTGGCCCCTCTTCCGTTCTCTACGATCAAGGATTTCAAGATCCCGATCTATCAGTTGGATGGTATCGAGATGGAGGATGTGGAGTGCTGGTACACCCTGTTTGCTGTAGTCTCACTCCAGCAAGACTCAATCAGGAACTACTCGTTTGAGGGAGAACAAATCCTCCATTACCCAAGCAGTCCAGGCGTGTCGACAGCCCATAACTCAGCATGGAGTATAGAGGACGATATCCAAGGAAGATTCGTCCTTTTCTATGTCTGGGCTGGGCATGAGGGAGACAAGAGACCCAGATTTGGAGTCGGTGAGTTTGCTCGGATACCTCGGTATCGGTCACTATACAAAGTGGCGGAAGATGCATTCGCAGGGGTTAGGAAGAGGAAGAATGATTCCCGAGCCGGGAATGGATCCAAGTCCATGTAGCCGCAGGAAGTGACGATTTATGTATTACCAGGGAAGCATCGAGAGGATCACCGCACTTCCTTCAGTCAATATAAATCATTACATCATTGTCGAAAACTTTGTGAATTTTAATGAGCTTGTTAGCACGCAATCACAGTATATAACAGTGGAATATAAGTAAGAACTGACTTTGTTTCGTATGAATATCTATGAATTTTTAAAGATATATAAAATTGAGGTTAACTACTAATAACGATAACGGGTGAATAGTAAAGGCGCCTATAGGAGGTATATAAAAGTTCTAATATACCACTAAAATATATCTTAATTTTTGAGTTTACTATAATAACCTAAATAGCTCACTGTAATAAGAGGTAAGGAAGTTTTAAATATTTAATACTATAATAAGTATAATATAATATATAAAGCTATTAGTAAAAAGAAGATATTAAATTAATAATTAAAATAAAATAAAATACTTTATATTAAATTAAAATAAAGGGGAAATAAATATATATTTTAAGTTATTTTATAAATATTTAAAAAGGCTATATAAATATTTAATTAAAAGATTTTAAAAGATCTATTTATTATATAATTATTAAAACAATCTAGTTAAATAGTATATTAAATCTATTATAGAATTAAAATATATTTTATTTTTATTTTTTAAAATATACTTTAATTAAAAAGTAAAACTTAAATATATATAAAAATATTTCTATAAAGATTTATTAATATTCTTATTTAATAAATTCTATTATAATAAAAAAAGAAATATTATTTATATAGTTTATTAATAACAAGTAGTACTTTTTATTATTATTTATTAAGAAAAATATCTCTTTTTTAAAATAAATTAATATTAATTTTAAAATAATCTTTATAATTTAAATAAAAAGTTATTAATTATATATATATATATAATTTAGTTTTATAAAGTAAATAAAAATAAATATTATTTTCTTATTATATTTATAAAAAGTAATACTTTTAATTATTAATTAGTTAAGAAAATATCTCTTTTTTTAAATAATTTAATTCTAACTTTAAAATTATCTTTATAATTTAAATAAGAACTTATTATTTATATAAAGCCTAGTAATATCTTTAAAAAAAAAGATCTAATTATCCTAATTAAATCTATAAAAATATTAATTTATATAAAGCTTAATAATATCTTTAAAAAAAGTTCTAATTATTCTAATTAAATCTATAAAAATATTAATAATAAAGGTCTCTATATAGACCAAAAAGTAATAATATCTTAAATATAATAAGGTTACTTACTATATTAATTATAACTCTATTTCTTAATAATATATATAAAAATATTACTAATAAAGGTCTTTATATAAGTTAAAAAGTAATAATATATTAAATTTAATAAAGTTATTTATTAAATTAATAATAATTTAATTTCTTAATAATATAAAAATCTTTATAAAGCTTATTAAGCTTTATATATATATAAGTTTATTTTATTTAATAAATAGAAATAAAAAGAGATATTATTTTATTATTATATTAATAAAAAGTAATACTTTTTATTATTATTTAATTAGAAAAATATCTCTTTTTTTAAATAATTTAATTTTAATTTTAAAATAATCTTTATAATTTAAATAGAAGCTTATTACTTATATAAAGTTTAATAATACCTTTAAAAAAGAAATCTAATTATTCTAATTAAATCTATAATAATATTAATAATAAAGATTTCTATATAAATTAAAAAGTAAGTAATTTTATAAATTTAATATAATTACTTATTATATTAATTATTATTTTATTTCTTAATAATATAAAAATACCTATAAAGCTTATTAAGCTTTATATATATAAGACTTAATATTATTTAATAAATAGGAATAAAAAGAGATATTATTCTATTATTATATTTAAAAAAAGTAATACTTTTTAGTATTATTTATTTAGGAAAATATCTCTTTTTTTAAATAATTTAATTTTAATTTTAAATTAATCTTTATAATTTAAATAAAAACCTATTAAGCTTTATATATATAACTTAACTTTATTTAATAAATAAGAATAAAAAGAGATATTATTTTATTATTATATTAATAAAAAGTAATACTTTTTTTTAAACTTTTAATATTATAAATATTAGTTCTTTAATTTATATTATATAAATTTATATTAAAAATTAACTTAGGCTTCTAATTATCTTTCAATACCTCTATTAAAGAATAAAATTAACTTAATTAATATTTTAAATAGTAATCTTTTAATAAGAACTATACCTTTTTATACTTACTAGAACTCTTGAATATTATACTTTAGTATAATTAAATAATTATAAGTTTAGTTCTTTACTATATAATAAAGTCATAAATTAGGGAATTACTTAGTAGAGATAGAATTCAATAACCTGATCTAAAAATCTTCATCTTCCCACTCCTGGGACACATCATCAATATTGGGACAGGGCCCTGCGACCACGTCGAGAACACTGGTCAGTTCTTGACCCTGGCAGTTCTCGTGATGCCATTCTTCAACAATATCCGTTGGAATGTAAGTCCAGTCGAGGAAGTTGACGGTGGACCCGTTTCGGGCCAATTGATGATATATGGCAAAGAGGCACTCGTTGCTGTCTGGTTCTGCTTCGAGAATGCCGGTAGCGGAGAACAGGCCTCGTGTCCAACCAGCTTCGCCGTTGATGGTACGTTTGGTCGTCACGTCTTTCCACCGGAGTCCGTCCCTGGCCTTTCCACCCAAACTCAGTTGAGAGATGTAGGCAAGAAGGAGGTGTGACTGAATTTCGTAGCATTCAGCTTTACTCAGCTGCTTGTAAAGAGTTTCAGCATCAGTAGCCAGGGGATATCCAGCCTTTGTCATAGCGTGCCTTAACTGTCTCCAAACCTCGATGAACCTTTGACAGAGTGGAATGCAGATGCGTAACGCAGTATCTCCAATCTGATGGTACTCATGGAGGCTATTCGGATTGGCACCTCCAAATTGTCCAGTCATGTACTGACAGTCTTTAAGCATTCCAAGCGCCAGCCAGATAACGCCTTGCTGGACAAGACGAATAGCTGAGCCGCCGCAAACCTTGACAAGATCGTTGAGCTGCACCGTTTGTCCCTCAGGCAGCTTGAACAATTCAAGCAGATCCAAAGTCATCATAGCCGCCAGTTCCAACTTGGTCTCGTTAACAAGCGGACTGTTTGACCACTGCGCAACGAGTAAGGCCAGTCGATGGTCGTACTGGACAATGGGAAGGGCAGACACAAACATGCTCATCTCTCTTGTGGGAAGGTTAATTCGGAGTTCGCTGTTCAGCAAGATGTTCTGGGCTTGGAGCCGGTTTGACATTGAGGCGAATTCAGTCATCAGGGCGTCGGACACAAAGCATCGGGCAAGCTTGTGGGGATCCTCCACCCAGCTAATTGAGGCCACAGCAGACAAGAAGCCACCAAGTTGAGAGTTCTCAATCAAAAGCCGGCGGTTTTCAGGTCCATCATTGACCCATGCTTCTACTGATACGGCTTCGTCAAGATAAACCGTAACCGTAGAGGGCTCTTCGACGCGGCGCAGGTACCAGTCTACCTGATCTAACCTGACTTCTTTGCTGACTTTCAGAGGCACCTTGACCATCTGACCAACAGCTGAGTCGAGTTGTAGCTGTCTGTAGGTGGACTTTACCACGAGATGAATGTGGTCGAAGCCCGAAAGACCTCTGTGAGGCGTGAACTCCAATGGCACCCTCATCAAGACGTTTTGCCGCCTCGGGTTGGTTAAGCATTCTTTGATGAAAGCTTCATCGAACGCCCTCAATTTGAAATCAATGGCCCTCTCTACCCATCTCACTCCAGTTTCTTCATCATCGAGATCCTTTGTCTCGAGAGGCAGGGCGTCGGAGACCAAGACTATGATCTGTCGGCCATCGAGTGCTCTGACATTTCCTACAAGTTTTGATGTCGCTTGTGTTGGGGCGATATTGCTCGCGTTGCCCAGAGACACACTGCGAGGTGGTGACTCTGGCAGATGATCGTCAAAGTTGAAGTCTTGCACTGTAGGGTGACCAAAATACTTCACAAGCCGTGTCATTCGAGGGTCCCTGCTTAAGCAAGATACTGTCAGGACCCGTTTTGTCCCCCCAATGGTCTTGGTTGCCCAGGATGTCGCAGCAATCAACGCCATGGCATAATCCGCGGACATGTTTCGGTCAACAGAAAGCATGACCACAGTTCTCTGGGCCAGTCCGAATACTTGGTCCAGATTGTCGGAGCGTTTGAAAAATTCGCCGAAAGTGAAGTTGATGGCACCGTTCGGTTCACTGGTTGCTCTTTGGTGTGCGCTTTTGAAAATAGGATGCTCCGTTTCTGAAGCCACAAAGATGAACTGATCCAAATCATCTGAATATCCCAGGGCTTTGATGATCTTACTCCAAATGGCCTCCACGTCGGGGTTACGGGCATAATTAACATGACCAAATAAACCTCCAGAGCGCTGGGGATTAACCGCCGACCAGTCAGCGAGTGCAGCTTCGGCCATTCTTTTATGACTGGGCCTTTGGAGTCAGTACTGTAGTCGTTGTAGAAGTATCTTTGCCGTGTCTCGAGTGAAGCGTTGTGGTGCAGGAATGAGCTTTCGGGTTGGTTTGTGTGGAGGGGCGAAAATAAACAAACACGGGAGAACGATAGAGGTGAATGATGTTTCTGCGACACGCCTCTGCATAAGAGAATTACGTCAACTCCCTCACTTCTACGAAATGTAAAACATTCACAATTCACATGGATCAACTTTACGTGGGTGTCAAAGGATATATTCATCACTTCCTCCTATGCTGCGTCATCGAGACTTTTCGAACCCGGTCGAGTCTCCAGTGATTCAAATAGAACATTTGTCCTGGGCACAATCCTGCCGAGCTCCTCAAAGTTGGATGCCAGGTGCGAGAATCCGTCGAGATAGCATTCTCTAGGTAGTTTGTAAAAGGTAGCACCATTCAGACATTGTTCATTCCTGGCCAGATCTCGGTTTTATCTGGTAATATAAGAGGATTCTTCTTTTCGCGGTCGATATTCTCGACGTTTCTCTCCCAGTATTTCGGGGTCATATAAGAGTAGATGCATCTAGTCAGCGCAATCATACTGTTAATACCTCTCATATTACATAGCTCTAGGAGAGAGGTACATCCGAAGTCTCCGCTTCAGTTCGATAGAGTCCTCATTCAGGTCGAGCTTATCGCGTAAGTCTTTGCTGTATATAGGCTAATCTATAATACTTTTAGATAAGAATATTTGCAAGAGGGAAGCCTGTGAAATTTATTTATTTGTTTTTATTTCATTGCTGAATGTGTAAAGTGGGGGATAACGCTTGTTAGCTACGTGAATCATACAGTAGCTAGCATGACAATAACAAGAAACTGCGGCAGTGAATCACAAACTCGTGTGACCCCGGAAACCCCGTGCTTCCTAACCGTAGTGAAATTCCTTCTGAAATTAATAGCTGAGGCTAAACTTTTAATATTGCCCAATTCCAGCCACAATATCATCTCAAGATGCCTCGACAGAACCAACGAGACACCACGCTCGCACAGAGCAACTTTCCAACCAAGGTGACATCCTCAAGACGCAAAATGCCTTGGAAAGTAGCGAGAACAGATGCTCGACAAGCGCGACGGGTATCTCGAGGTCATTGGTCAGCATGAGTGAGAGGCTTCCGACTTGGAAAGACTTTGCAGTCAGAAGGGCAACGAATACAAGGAGCTGTCCGATAAGCACGATGGACTCAACCGTGATTGTCGGAAACTCAAGGTTGAACTCACCAATTTTGAGATGCAACTTACGGCCAAAGATCGGCAGCTCAGTGACTTTAACAAGTTACTAAGCTCTACCTCGCGAGCCTACAAGCAGGCGCAGGAGCAATCCCGCCGAGACGAGACCGAGATTTCCGAGTTGCGCACGTCAGTCGCTGCTCTGAAGAACAAGCTGTTCAAGCGGAAGCAGAGTGTGGATAAGCTTCAAACCATCAATGGTGAGCAGCTCTCCAACATTCGGGACAAGGATCGGGTTGCCAACACGATAACGCGTCTCGCGCTGGTCGAGTGTCCTTCAGGAGACTGGAAGGATATCATGGATCAAGTAGAATGGACAAGTCCAATTGTCCCAGCCCAGCCTACCCACAGTGTGTGGGAGTTTGCTGAATCCTGGTTGAACAACGCCAGCTTGGTAGCTTGGGATAGGACAGAGAGCATAACTGCCCTGTTCCTTCTTGTCATCTCCAAGATCGCATCAGGTTCATTGGATGATCTTGCGGTTTGCTTGGTCAGTATTAGTCTGCGCCTGGATTAGCCATCCGAGTCACTGCTGCCCATTTTCAATCTCTTCCTGGTATCTCTGCAGAGATGTCTCGAGGAGTGCAAGGTCCATGCCTTTCAAGTCTTTCTCGTCTTGCATGTCGGCATGAAAGTTGGAGTAGCGTGGCCTGGGGTGCAAGCTCAAACAATTGAGCTATTCCGATCAGGACGCAGATGGAACGCCGTTCGGACACTCTGCGAAGCCATCGAGAATTGGGAAGACAGCTCACAAAGGCTTAACCTCGATACCTGCATGTTTCATAACGGTATGAATCTTATTGGTTTCAACCGACAGTCAGCAGGCATATTGTTGATACATGACCGAAAGCTCCGATGGATCGACGCGTACTTTGTGAGATTCCAAGATCGCGATGCGATACTCGGTGTCAGTGATGAGCAAGTCTCATTCAAGCCAGATAGCAACGATCTGATCTGGTTAGCTATGCATATTATATAGTCAATATACGTGCTGCTACAATTTGATTGCTGAATGTGATAATCTACAAGTCGCCTTTGTCTAATCCATATGTGAGTTGTGAAGCTAATCGTGGTGAGTTGCCCGTGTAATCGTCGATTAATCTAATCACTCAAGCTGTTACCATACAAGTGAATTATATTACCATAGGACCAAGTTACATCATAGTTCACAATGCTTTAGCCTACAAGGACATCAAGTACAATCACACATGCAAACATAAATAAATTTGGGATAAGGAGGAATTGTATTTGACCTGGTCTCTATCCTGATTGTCATATTCACTTCTTGCGTTTAAACTTAGAGAGCAGATCCTTAAGCGCCCCAGTGGGTTTCTGAAGGCCGCTCTCTTCTCCTAGCACCCAGACCTTAGTCCCATCTGACTTTGTCTCCTTGGTGTGGGGGACACAACTTAGCCCAGCGACCACCGAATCCACCAGAGCATCCTCATCATTGGCGACATTGGCGAGGTTGGCGAGCACGATAGAGGCTGATGACTCGTTCGGCTCCTCCTTGACCTCGGTCTGGTCAACATCGCCAATGCCAGGAGCACTCTTCTCCTTTCCCTTTCCAGAGGCTGGAGGTCCTGAGGCTGGGGGTCCCGGGGTGTCTGCCATTTCGGCATCGGGCTTGTTCTCCTCGATCTTCTTGAAGATCTCGGCCACCTGGGCCAGAGCAGCCTCTCTCTGTTCTGGTGTAGCAGTACCAGAGATTCGAAGGGGCCGAAGGGAGACACTCTTCTCGACAGCTGCCCAGTCCTTAGTGAGAGGGTCCTGTGGCAACGTGAAGACACCGGGAGATTGGAAACCGTACTTATCCAGGGCTTCCTGGAGTCTTGGAATCTCCTCAGCCAGCGACTTGGTGAACTCTTCAGACCACGGGAAGCCACGGATGGCGGAGGCCTTTGACGAGTTCTTGCTTGCCAGTTCGGCCCAGGACTTCAGATCAAGAAGGGGCGGCATGCCGCGACGCCCAACGACTGAGAGGAGGAACTTCTCCCTGTCTTCCATCACGGTGCGACCAAAGACGCTATGAGTCAGCGAGTTGCACTTGGGACAGCCTTTCACGATGCCATCCTCGCCAGCCTTCAGGCAACGCCTGAGTACGTGGTCTTCCGAACCACACCCAACACACTTCTTCTCCTTAGGAGGGCGGGGAAGAGACTGACCATCAGGCTGCGAATCTCGAGCCTTTCCTGGGGCAGCTGGCTGCTTAGGAGCAGGGAGTTTGGGTGCCTTTGCTGAGCGAGCCTCAAAGTCATCTGTCCCAGCAAGGACATCTCGGCCTCGCTTGGAGCCGTGGGGCGTGTTTTTGACAACCTCTGGGCCGTCGTCGACAAACAGCATCCAGGACATCTGCTTACCTGGTCTCGCCTCCTGCAAGATTCGCCAGGACTCCAACAGAGCCTTGGTGGAGTTGTCAACACCTCCAATGGCCATAGCGCAGCCAGGGATGTCGAGAGCGCCGACGACAGACTTGGGTTTATTGCCTTGCTTATCAACAAAGCCAAAACCACTGACCCCGAAAAAGTTCTCGGTGGTCTCCAGCTTCAAGTCTCCCTTGGGTAGACAAGTTGATCCTTGAAACATGGTAGCCGGAGCAGAAGAGGAGCTACTGCCATAGGTAGGGCGGCAAGAGGAAGATTGAGAGCTCTGGAAGCCTCCACGTCTCATTTGATGTCGCTGGCCGCTTTGCGCACCAAAAGAAACACCGGCATCTTCCTTCTCCTTGCCTTTGCTGCTGCTGTTCTGGTTGTTGTTGTTATCAGCCATTTTGGTCAACTGATAGCGAGTGCGTGTTTTTGTTCTTGCAGAGTTTCTGAAGTAAATGCACGAAGAGGATTTGTGTTGTTGTGGAGAAGTGTTATGAGTGAATCTTAGGCAGATAGTTATGAGTGAATGCTAGGTAGATAGGTATGCATTTCTGGCTAGGTAGATAGTTATGCATAAGCGTTTTGGCAGGCAGTTCTATCTGTAAATAATGTTATATAAATTAAACATGCTTTCTATAAATGAAAAGTCTGGTATGAATTCTACAACACTTGTAATAATTATATTTTCAGTGAAGGAGAAAGTATGAATTGCATTATAATGATACATTAAATAAGTCTTAAACACAATAAGTAGGTATACAGATATGCCAGTTACGAATTCTTGACACTGCCATGCACTTTCGCTCGCGCACCGCCTAACCCCACTCCTTTAACATCACACTTCTTACACTTCTCACACTTCTCACACTTCTCACCCTTCTTACCCTTCTCACCCTTCTCACCCTTCTCACACTTTTCACCACATTCACTTCCTGCCAAGATGGAGGGTGCACCTGGTTTTAGGAAGTACGTCGAAGAAGGCGGTAATGACCCCAGAGTCATTGCAGGTATGGTGCGGATAATGAAAAACGCCCAAGAAGTGAGTGAGAAGTCTCAACGCGAAGCCGAGGCAGCCAAGAGTGACTACGAGACTCGCATGATAGATCTGGGACCCAACGTACGAGAGTTGGTTCAGAAGATTGAGCAGGTTCACGGTGACATTAGCCCGCTCAAACAGGAGACGGTTAGAGTCGTGGAGAAAGCGACCGATACAATGTCAAACAAGATTGACAGTCAAGGAAGCCGCACCGTGACCGAAATCAAGACCATGCTGGATTCTCAAGCCAGCAAGTTCCAGGCCACTGTAACCAAGCAGGAGATGCAGGATTTCGGTACACAGGCTGAAAGATCCCTCGGTCAGATTGAGACGGCCTTGAACAAGCAGTCTTCTTTGACCACCGAGGTTCAAAGTCATGTCAAAGCCATGGCTGTCAACATCGAGTCATTGGGAGACAATGCGAACAAGAGCAGAATAGAGTCTGAAGGAACCTGGAAAAGACTCTTTGATGGCCTTGGCGAAGCCTTCTCCAAGATCGCAACAGGAGAGGATGTGAAGGTGGCTAAGTCTGCTGTTACTACGGCAGTCGAAAGCCTCGAAAAGTCCATCTCCAAGCTGGCAACAGGAGAGGATATTCGGGGGATTGAATCTTCGATTACTAGGCAAGTGGAACGCCTTCCCAAGGTTGACCTAGCTCAGATTGGGAGGATTGAAGCTTCCACCAGTACGAAGCTCGATATGCTTATGGAGAAGCTTCAAGAGAAGCCGACGCGACAAGAGTACGGCGATGTGCTCAAAGGCGCTATCGATCTCAGCCAAGATAACCTTGTTCTCAAATTTCAGTCAGCATTAGCTACTGAATTTCAAAAGGTTAAGGAAGAGACCGAGGGAACTCTTGAAACATTGCTGTATGAGCAGTCTCGAGAAGTCCAACAGGGACTCGAGAATCTTGGAGCTACGGCGAGATCGGCTGCGAGGGCCCTTTTCGACCGTACAGAGTTGATTAGGGAGGATAGTGAACAGGCAATGGCCTCTCTACGGGCAGAGTATGAGGCAAAGCTCAAGGGCAAGGACGCTGAGATCGAACTACTGAAGGGATCAGTGGAAGATCTACACAAGGTCTGCGCCGATAGTAAGGCAACCATTGAGAGATTGGAAACAGTCAACTCAATGAATTCCACAGAGCTCAAGAAGATGGCAGTATCTTGTGACAAGTTCCGCAAGCAGATTCGAGAAGACCATGATTATTATGGGCGATTGAATAACGAACTGGAGAACCGGGCGGCTATCATCAACGCAAAGGGCAAGCTGCTTGAGCAAAGCCAGAGGGAAACCAGTGAAGAGGTGATGAAAAACACCGAGTTGGCGACCCAGGCTGAGCTTTCCAATAAGCAGTGCGAAGGGCTTCAGGCGGATGTCAACAGACTGACTCAGTCCCAATCGCACCTCCTTGGTCGTATTGATACCCTCCAACGGTTCTGTGCTGGCACAGGCGGCTCAGAGGCAAATGACGTCTCAGGTTTCTTCTTTGAGCTAGGAGCACAGCTTAGAGGCCTGAAGATGGATGACATTGCCAAGGTTGAGGGCAGGGAGTTCTTAGCGCTTGTTGCTAGTAAGCTTCTTCGAGTCACTTGCTGCCAACGTCTGCAATACTTTGTGGATAGAGTACAAGATAACAAGCCGCGCTGTTTCTCAGAGGTCTGCTTCAATGGAAGGGCTGAGCCTCTTGAGGGACGGGAATGTGAGAAGCATGGTGCTGAATGTCTGAAGATGCTCGTGAGAATAGATAGTACTACAGGCGAGAAAATAGTACACTTTCCTCTCTAACTATGAATTCCTAAATGAGACTACATGTGATATAGAGTATGTTGAATTTTATTTCGAATTGTAGTATTATAGGTGAATAATAGGTAAGATTTAATATAGTTTTCAAGGAAATTAAAAATAATAACTAAAAGTAAAGTGATAGAATAAATTAAGCATTATGAGAAAGTAAATAAGAATTATTAAAGTAATCTATTAAAGGTATTTATTAAGCTTATATATAATTAACTAATATTATTTATATAGGAACTTAATCTTTAGTAATATAATTTAGTTCTAATTAATATATAATATACAATATTACTAGATGTATTATAAACCTTAGTATACTTAAAGTAGTTATATATTAGTAAAATACGGTTATATACTAGGAATATATTAGGAAAATATATAATATGTTTTTAATATTCTATTACTAAAATAGAATATATTATCTATTAATACTTATTAAATTATAATATAGACTTAATATTACTTACTAAACTACTATAAGGATAAATAGTATTACTTTACTATTAAATATATATTTTCTTTTAGTAATAATATATTTTTCTAGTAGTATATTAAAGAAATAATATATATTATCTTAATATTATTATAACCCTAGCGTCTATATTATATATACCCTATATTTTCTTACCTATTATATATAGTCATTACTATACTATATAGTATATATAATAACCATTATAATATAATTACCTCTTAATATTAGAATTACTTAATAACTAATATAATTATTAATAACTATAATAATTACTACGGTAACTACCTTTAATATATAAAATATACTTATTAATACTTTTATAAATATTAACTTACTAACTATTAATATAATTTCTTTACCTAAATATATCTAACCTACTTTATTTACTATTAAGAAATATAATACTTTATAACCACTTAATATAACCCTTTATAGTATTTATTAATATAAACCTAATATAAACTAATTTATCCCTTAGGAAATCTAACCGTTATATATTAATAGCTTTTATTTAGTATTATATTATATTACCTTAAGTAATATAAATATAATAGTTTTAATAACCCCTAACTAAACTGCTATAGCTATACCTAACTAGTAGGTAACCCTAGTTAAGAACGTTAATCTTATTAAGGAGCTCCTAGAAATACCTATAGATATTAATAAAAAATAAAAAAAAATCCTTAAAAACTATCCTATTACTTATAAAAATAAGGTTAAGAAACTTAAATAAATTATTAAAGATATATAAAAGAACTATAATACTTTACTAAATACTATTAAATATAACTCTAGATAATTATCTACTAAAATTAAAAACCTAAAGGAAAATTATAATAAGGTCTTTAATATTATTAAAGCCCTCGGTAAGGATATAAATAATAGCTAAAAGTTATATAAAGAATATATTAAATATACTATAGCTCTTATTATAACTAAAAAAGACCTAAAAAAGATCCTTTAACCTTACTAACTAAATAGTTATAATAATAACTTAGATAAACTCTAAGGGTTTTTTATTAATATTAAAAGCTATTAAATATACTATTTAATATAGTTTACTATTAATAAACTCTAAGTATAATATACTATAGGATTCTTAAAAGATAAAGTACTATATATAATAAAACCTATTATTTAAGATTATATAAATAATCTATATTATATTAAAAAGGAAAATACTAAGTATATATATAAAAGATATAAGAACTTTAAAATAGAGTTAATTAATATATTTAGAATTATAAATAAATAAAAAGAAATAAAAATAAAAATATAATAACTTTAATAAAAAGGATTTATAGTAACCTACCTAGTAAAATATTAATATTAAGCCGTTAAGCTAGACTAGAATAACTTAGTCTATATAGCCTAGGTTTATTAAGGCCTAAAACCTAAAATTAAAAACATTATAGTTAATATTTAACTAAAACCTAATAACCTTAATAACCTTATAGCTATTATTATAGATATTAATAATAGGTAGTATAATATTACAACCCTAGTGTCTATATTATATATACCCTATATTTTCTTACTTATTATATATAGTTATTACTATACTATATAATATATATAGTAACTATTACAATATAGTTACCTCTTAATACCAGAATTACTTAATAATTAATATAATTATTAATAACTATAATAATTACTATAGTAATTACCTTTAATATATAGAATATATTTATTAATACTTTTATAGATATTAACTTACTAGCTATTAATATAATTTCTTTATTTAAATATACCTAACCTACTTTATTTACTATTAAAAGATATAATACTTTATAACCGCTTAATATAACCCCCTATAGTATTTATTAATATAAACCTAATATAGACTAGTTTATCCCTTAAAAAACCTAATTATTATATATTAATAGCTTTTATTTAATATTATACTATATTACCTTAAGTAATATAAAATATAATAGCTTTAATAACTCCTAACCGACCTATTATAGCTATATCTAGTTAATAGGTAACCTTAGCTAAGAATATTATTCTTACTAAGGAACTCCTAGAAATACCTATAGATATTAATAAAGAAAAAGAGATTTATTTTATTATTTATAAAGATAAGGTTAAGAAACTTAAATAAATTATTAAAGGTATATAAAAAAATTATAATAATTTACTAAATATTACTAAATATAACTCTAAAGAATCCTTATTTAAGATTAAAGATCTAAAAAAAAACTTAATAAAGTTATAAACCTTACTAAACTACTTAACTAAAATATAAATAATACTTAAAAACTATATAAAAAATATATTAAGTATACTATAGCTTTTACTATAATTAAAAAGGACCTAAAAGAAATCTTTTAACCTTACTAACTAGATAGTTATAATAATAACTTAAATAAACTTTAAGGATTCCTTACTAGCCTAAAAAGCTATTAAATATACTACCTAGTATAATTTACTATTAATAAACTTTAAGTATAATATATAATAGGATTCCTAAAAGATAAAGTATTATAAATAATAAAACCTATTATCTATAATTATATTAATTACCTATATTATAAATAAAAGGAGGTAATTAAGTATATCTATAAAAAGTATAAAAACTTTAAAAAAGAACTTACCTATATCTTTAAAATTATAAATAAAAAATAAAAAGTAAAAACTAAAATCTAATAGTTAACTTAAAAGGGATTTATAGCTACCTATCTAACTAAATATTAATATTAATTAGCTAAACTAGACTAAAATAAGGCTATTAATATAGTATAAATATACCAGGGCTTAAAGTCTAAGGTTAAAAACATTATAGTAAATATCTAAGCTAAACCTTAAATACTTAATAACCTTATAGCTATTATCGTAAATATTAATAATTATTAATATAAATAATAAAAAGAAAAATAAGCTAATTAATAGGGAAATATTTATAACCCTAGCTAGACTAGAAACCTTTAAAATAAAAACCGTAATTATATTAATTAAGGATAGTTATAAAATATTAATATATTCTATAGAATAGAACCAGGACCTATAGTTATTATAGCTATTAAGTATAATAAATCTAAAATTACCTACTAGAACTGTAAGAAAAAAGGATATTTTAATATAAAATATAAGAATCCTATTAAAACTAATTAAAAATATAAACTAGTTCCGGAAGGTAAGAAAAATAATAAGACTGCCAGTTAGGAAAAAGACTATAAACCCTAGATAGTAATATAGTCTATATATTAAATTACTATAACTAAATCAGGATATAATAACCCTAAGGTTATTTACTAAGTATAAGATATTACGGTATAAAACTATTATATCTTAAAATAAAAGGCAATTAAAAAGGTATATAAAATATACCTTAAAAAATATACTATAGAGGAACGAAAGTAATATAATATTAATTCTAGTTATTAAAGTAAAGTAAATAAATAAATAAAAAAAAACGAAAATAAATTAATATAGACTTAAATACTAAAAAGACCTAAAGAAAAACCTAAAAGATTAACTATTACTATAATATAAAAAGGAAAGGAAGTTAATCTTAACCTAAAACTAATATTTATACCTAAGGAAATTAATTAAGGACTAGATAAACTATTTAATATTACCTTTATATAATTACCTATATTATAGGTAAATAAAACTATTTAAATACTAAAATAAATACTTTAGAATTAGGGAATTAATAATACCCTTACTAAATAACTAAACCGATATTATAGTAACCTTAACTACCTTAGTATTAAATAAATATAAAAGGAATAATAAAGTAAGTAACTAGTTAAGGGATAAAAGCTATCTTAAAAAGATAAAGATTTATAGGAAATATTATATACCTTATAGTATAATAAATTTAGAAATTAATATTAAGAAAGAAAGAAAGAAAAATATATAAAACTTGTAAAGGAATATATAGAAACTATATAAAATAATAATATCTATATTTAGGTAATTATTAATAAATAATAATAAAACCTAATAATATTAATATAATAAATAATAGTATTTATAGATTAAAGATAATATCTAAGTTACCCCCTATATAAGTAACTATTATAGATTTTATATATAGCTTATTATTATATTTTATATTAATAATATAAAATTAATAATAATTATTTTCTAAAATAAATACCTAAATATATTACTTAAAAACCTTATATTATTATTAATATATTAAAATACTAGGCTACTATATTAGACTGCTATAATATTATACTATATTATTATATTTAATAAGTTAATTATTTATTACTTTATTATATAATTAACGGAAGATTAGATTAAGTTAAGTATAACTAACAATCTAGCTTTTTATCCTAGATTTCCCCACTCCTATTAAAACCTTCTATTTTTATTACCCCTTAGTTTAATATTAATACCTTAAACTTAATAAACATTATAATATATTTTAACTTTATAAACCATATCGGATACTAATTATAACTATTAATAGGTATTATACTATCTATAAAGGCCTATTATTACTATATTAATAGCTCTCTTTAATTAAGCCGGTCTAATAACTTCTATAATATAACCTATTAGAATCTATTATAGAATCCCTCGTCGGAATTATTATCTAGATTATTAAGGATTAGTAATTATAATAGTAAATAGCTAAAAATAGTAAGATATACTTATTATAGTGGTTATAGCTTATCGATTAGTAAAAGCTAACTGCTATATATCTTAAAAAGTAGTATTTCCTTAAGGAATTCCCTATTTAATATTATAATATTATTATTACTAATCGAATTTAAGAAGGTATTAATAATTAAATATTAGGTTATATACTTATTAATAACTTTAATTTTAAAGCGGTTAATAACTTAAATTATATAGTAATGTATTTTTATAATAACTAGTTAATAATATAGTTATAATCTATTTAGGAATTTAATAGTATATAAAGAATTTAGTCTACTAAGAGCGGAGGGAAACTATAAATTTATATATTATAAATTAAAGCTAGCTATTTATCTTAAATAAGGTTTATTAAGAATATTAGTTATTATTATTTAGGTAATTAGCTATTTAAATAATATTATTATAAACTTTAATAGATTAGTTATTATATTATCTAGTATTATATATAATGCCTTTTATTATATTAAAATTTATTATATTATCTATAGGGTAACCTAATTATTACCTTTTTAAAGGTATATATTCTATTAAATTAAAATACTAGGTATATTATAAATACCCTAAAGTTTAAGTAATCTAGTTTAAAGTATATATAGAAATAAGAAAAAAAGCTTTAAATTATATATAATAATAATAAGATATTACCTTATAGAGATAATATATTATTATATCCCTATTAAGAATTAATAAATAGGATCTATAAATATTAAATAATAAATACCTTATTATACTATAAAAATATAACTTAAATAAAGACCTTAATAAAAAAGCTATTCCGGACTTAAAAACCTTAAGATAATAGAAATAGGTAGATTTATTAACTTAATAATAAGTAATAAACTATTAGGAATAACTTTAATAATAAAATAAATATTTAAAAGATAAAAACTATTATAATAGTAAATATAGCCTAGATTACTTAAGTACTATAGGAAAAGGTTAATACTATTTATAATAAAGTTATAAATAAATAAAAAGTAAAAAATATAAAAACTCTAAGAAAATACTTTTAAAATAACCTAAACCGATTAAATAACTTACCTAAAATTAAAAATTAAAATTAAAAAGGAATAACTAACTATTTTTATTAACTATAAAGCTAATTATAATTATATTAACCTTAATATAGTTAATAAATTAAAGTTACTATAGAGATATAAAATATATTCTTATTTAATATTTAATTTAAAAAGAAAACGCTTTAAGTATAATAATAAATAAATTAATTAAGAAATTAATTACTTAAAGATATTTATTAATAAATATAATTAAGGTATTAACTTTAATATATTTTTAAGCCTAAAATATAATTTAATCTTAGGATTATTATAGTTATAATATTATAATTTATATATTAATTAAAGGACTGGCTAGGCTAATTATAAAATTAATCCCTTTAATAATAAACTTAGTAATTTAAATAATAAATAAAGATCTTAAATTTTAATTAAAAACTATAATAAAGATAAATATAATAAAGCTTACCTACCCCTAAAAGGAATATAATATAAATATAATAAAGATAAGAAAGAATTTATATAATAAATAATTATAAAGGTTAGGTATTAATACTATAAAATAGAAAAATAATTATAAATTATAAAAACTTAATAAAAAAAAAAGAAAAAAATAAACTTAAAAATATATTACTAAAGTATTATATTTATAAAAAACTATTTAAAAGAAAACTTAAAATAAAGATACTATAGTATAATTACTAAAATTATAAAATATAGTTTAAATTAAATAATTTATTACTTTAAAAGATTTATAACCTTAATTAAAAAGAATTATATACTTTAAGGGAATATCTTAATATAAAGTTAATTAAAAAAAATATTAAGATTTTTACCTTATTAATAAGATTTTTAATAAGATTTATTTTTAAGAAAGATAAATTACTATAACTTATTATAGATTTTTAATAATTAAATAAGTTTACTATTAAGAATAGGACTTTATTTTTATTTATTATAGAATTTAAGGACTATTTATAAAGAAAATAGATTTTTATAATTTTAGACCTTAAAAAAGTTTATAATTTAATTTATATTAAAAAAAGAAATAAATAGAAAATAATATTTAAAACTAAATTTAGACTTTTTAAATATTTAATTATACCTTTTAGACTTATTAATATATTTATAACCTTTTAATAGATAATTAATAATATTTTATAATAATACCTTAATATTTTTATAGTTTATTACCTAAATAATATTTTTATTTTCTTTAACTTAAAAGAAAAATATTTAGAATATATTTATAAGGTATTTAAGGTATTATAAAATATTAACCTATTTATTAAATTAAAGAAAAGTTATTTTTATATAAAAAAAGTAAACTTTCTAGGATATATTATTTTACTAAAAGAAATTTAAATAAATTAAAAGAAAATATTAATAATATAAAAATAATTATAATTAGTAATAATTAAAAAAGTATAAAGTTTTTTAAGTTTTATTAATTATTATTAATAATTTATTAAAGACTTTAATAAAATTATAAATTTACTTATTAAATTAATTAAAAAAAATAAAAAATTTATATTTAAAACTTAAATTAAAGAAGTTTTTATAAAGTTTAAAAATTTAATTTTTAATAAATTAGTATTTATTATATTTAATTTTATTAAAAAAATTAAGTTTAAAATAGACTTATTAGATTTTATTTTAAAAGGATAGATTAATTAATATAATAAATAAGAAAAGCTATACCTAATAGCCTTTTATTTATATAAATTATATAAAGTAAAACTTAATTACCTTATTTATAATAAGAAATTCCTAGTTATTATTAACTATTTTAAGGAATTTAAATATTACTTTATAAAAAGCCTTTATTAAGTTAAAGTCTATATTAATTATTAAAATATTATATACTTTATTATTACTTAAGAACTAAATTAATAATAATTATATTATATAGAATATTTATATAAATTTAATTTTATAATTATTTACCGTAAAGGATTTAATAATAGATATATAAATACTATTAGTTAAAGACCGGACTATAATATTAATATAATAAAATTTAATAAATAAGTTTTAGAATATAATAATAAAAAAGAATATAGATTTACTTAATAAACTAGAATAATTATATAGATTATTAAAAAGTAATTCTCGCTAGAATATAAAAAACTTTAATAATAAAATAAACTAGGAGACTTTATAGATTAGTATTTAAGATATAAAAAATATAAAGATTATATATACTATAATAATAAAACCTTTATATTAATCTAAGTATTTAAGATAATTTTTAATAATTACTATAAAAAAACTAAATATAATAAGGACTATTATAAAATATAGGAATTAATAAACTAAATCTATAATAAGCCTAAGCTAAAGAATATAATTAAAAAAGCTATTAAGGAATATAAAAAATATAATTAATATAATATTTAATAAACTATATTAAAACTAGAAAAATAGCTATAAAAAGACTTTTAAGAATAGCTATAAAATGCCCTTTATAACTTATAGAAAATAACTTTTAAATTAAATAGTACCCTTATTAAATAATTTATACTATAAAAATACTAAGAAATATTAATATAAGAAATATATAAATATTCTTTATATAGTTACTAAGGTATTATAAAAATATTAAAAAAAATATAAAAAAACTATTAAGGAAAGAACCTTAAGAAAATAGTAAAAAAAGTTATTAAGTAATATAACCTATATAAAAAAATAAAATCTTAATAATATAAACCCTATAAGAATCTATAAATAGTATTAATTATATAATAACTATAAAACTTAATTATAATAGACTATATAACTAAACTACCTTTATTAAAAAAACCCTTAACCGGTATTTTTTATAATAGTATTATAATTATTATAAACTAATTTATAAAATTCTTATATTACTTACTGTATAGAGAATCTATAAATATAAAAAAACTTTTCTATATTTTTTATAAAAATATTATTAATATATATAGATTACCCTTAAAAATCCTAATAAATAAAAAAACTATATTTATATTAAAAATTTAGTAATTACTTATAGTATATTTAAGATTAAATTACTAACTTATAATAGCATTTAGGCCTTAAGTAAATAGGTAAACTAAATATATAAATTAGGTACTTAAATAATACTTATAGTATTATATTAACTATAAATAAAATAATTAGGTTAAAAAACTTTTAGCTACCTAGCTTATCTATAATATTACCTATAATAAGATAATAAAATTTATACCTATTTATACTAACTTTAGATTTAATCTTAATATCTTTTATAATGTTAGGGAAGTTAAAAATATTAATTTAATTATAATTCTTAAAAGTAAAGACTTAAAAAACCTATATAAAGAAATAAAAATAGAATTAGAATTTATTAAAAATAAAATAAAAAACTATTATAATTTAAAATAAATAAAAAGACTATCTTTCTTAAAGGGAGAAATAGTTTACCTTACTATAAAAAATATCTTAATAAAATAATCTATAAAAAAACTTAACTATAAATATATTAAACTTTATAAGGTTTTATAGAAAGTCTTAAAAAATAACTATAAATTAGACTTACCGTTAAAAATTAGACTTTATTTAATTTTTTATATTATATTATTAAAATTAGTAGTTAATATAATTTAAGTTAGGATTAATAATAAACTAAAAGAAATTAAAAGACTAGAAATCTATAAAGTAAAAATAATTAAAGAAATATATAAATATAAAAGTAAAATAAAATACTTAATTAAATAAAAAAACTACTTAAAAAGTAAAAATATATAAAAATTACTAAAATACCTTATTAATACCTAATAACTTTTAAAGAACTTTTACTAAAAGAAGTAAAATCTATAAAAATAGTTAACTAATTAATTAAATTAATAATATTAATAATAATTAAATTAACTATTAAAAAAGACTTTTTAATAATATATAATTTAACTATCTTTATAGACTTTAGTTTTTTTATAGACTTAAGATCTTACTTTAATATTTTTATACCTTTAGACTAAAAAAGGTATTTTTATTTATAAAGATATATTAACTTAAAAAGATATTTATTTAATTAATATTATAAATCTATTAATTTTTCCTTAGTAATCTCTTTATTAGCCTTTAAATAAGTCTTAGCCTAAATTAAATAATCTACTAAAAGAAATTAATATATATATATAGTAAAATAAAGGTATATAAACCTTTAGATATAAATACTTCTTTATTATTATAAAAATAACCTTAATAGTTATATTTAAGATAATTTTTATAACCTTTTTTTATTATATATTATAAACTTTTTATAGAATAAAAAGAGTATAATATAATAATATAACCTTTTAAAAAAATTAAAATAATTCTAGCTTTATAATAAGTAGTTTTTATAAATAATATTATTAATATAAAAAAGATTATAAGTCTAGGTTTTTTACCTAGGACTAATAGTATAAGAAAATAAAGTTATATAGGTCTTAAGGATAAGACCTTAAAGGGGGGAGAGATTATATTACGACCTTAGCGTCTATATTATATATATCTTATATTTTCTTACCTATTATATATAGTTATTACTATATTATATAATATATATAATAACTATTATAATATAGTTATTTCTTAATATTAAAATTACTTAATAATTAATATAATTATTAATAACTATAATAATTACTATAGTAATTACCTTTAGTATATAAAATATATTTATTAATACTTTTATAAATATTAACTTATTAACTATTAATATAATTTCTTTACCTAAATATACCTAACCTACTTTATTTATTATTAAAAGATATAATACTTTATAACTACTTAGTATAACCCTTTATAATATCTATTAATATAAACCTAATATAGACTAGTTTATTCCTTAAGAAACCTAACCGTTATATATAAATAATAAAAGGAAAAATAAACTAATTAATAAGAAAGTACCTATACCCCTAGCTAGATTAGAAATATATAAAATAACCATAACTATACTAATTAAAAATAACTATAAAATATTAATATATCTTATAAAATAAAGCCAGGACCTATAGTTATTATAGTAATTAAATATAATAAATTTAAGATTACCTATTAAAATTATAAAAAGAAAGGATATTTTAATATAAAATATACAAACCTTATTAAAACTAATTAAAAATATAAACCAGTCCCTAAAGGTAAACAAAATAATTAAACCTCTAGCCAGGAAGAAAAATAGAATCTATAAATAGTAATTAAATTAATATAAATCTAAATATACCGATTTAGGTATAATAAATTAGAAATTTAATATACTAAAGACTTTATAAAGGGAAGTTTAGTACTTTTATAAATTAAAAAATAGGAATAAAACCTATAAAAGTATAAAGAAAAAGCTAGATAAATTAAATAATAAGGCTATTAATCAAATATAGGGAAAACCTCTAAAATAAAGAAAACTAGACCTTAATACCTAAAGGACCTAAAGAGTAACCTAAAGGATTAACTATTACTATAATATAAAAAGGAAAAGAGGTTAACCTTAACCTAGAATTAATATTTATATCTAAAGAAATTAGCTAAAAACTAAATAAATTACTAGATATTATCTTTATATAGTTATTAATACTATAAGTAAATAAAGCTTTTTAAACCTTAATATAAATATTTTAAAACCAAAAGGTTAATAGTGTTTTTATTAAATAATTAAATTAATACTATAGAGACCTTAACTACCTTAATACTAAATAAATATATAAAGAATAATAAGGTAAGTAATTAATTAAGGGATAAAAGTTATTTTAGAAAGATAAGGATTTATAGAAAATACTATATATTCTATAGTATAATAAATTTAGAAATTAATATTAAAAAAGAAAGAAAGAAAAATATATAGAATTTATAAAAGAATATATAGAAACTATATAAAATAATAATATTTATATTTAGGTAATTATTAATAAATAATAATAAGACCTAACGATATTAATATAATAAATAATAATATTTATAAATTAAAGATAATATTTAAGCTACCCCCTATATAAATAATTATTATAGATTTTATATATAGCTTATTATTATACTTTATATTAATAATATAAAGTTAATAATAATTACTTTTTTAAATAAATACCTAAATATATTACTTAAAAACCTTATATTATTATTAATATATTAAGATATTAAATATATTATAAATACCCTAGAGTTTAAGTAATTTAATTTTAAGTCTATATAGAAACTAAGGAAAAAGCCTTAAAATATATATAATAATAATAAACTATTACTTTATAAAGATAATATATTATAATATCGCTATTAAGAATTAATAAATAGGAATTATAAATTCTAAATAATAAATACTTTATTAATTAGTAAAAAAATAATATAAAAAGAAATCCTAATTAAAAAATTACTTTAGACCTTAAAACCCTAAGATAATAAGAATAAATAGATTTATTAATTTAATAATAAGTAATAGACTATTAAGAATAACTTTAATAATAAAATAAATACCTAGAAAATAAAAATTATTATAATAGTAAATATAGCCTAGATTACCTAAATATTATAGAAAAAGATTAATATTATTTATAATAAAGCTATAAATAAATAAAAAATAAAAAGTATAAGAACTTTAAAGAAATACTCTTAAAATAACCTAAATCGGTTAACTAATTAATATAAAATTAAAAGTTAAAATTAAAAGGAAATAATTAACTACTTTTATTAACTATAAAGTTAATTATAATTATATTAACCTTAATATAATTAATAAATTAAAGTTACTATAAAGATATAAAATATATTTTTATTTAGTATTTAATTTAAAAAGAAAATACTTTAAGTATAATAATAAATAAATTAATTAAAAAATTAATTACTTAAAGGTATTTATTAATAAATATAATTAAGGTATTAACTTTAATATATTTTTAAGCCTAGAATATAGCCTAGTTTTAAGATTATTATAATTATAATATTATAATCTATATATTAATTAAAAAACTAGTTAGGCTAACTATAAAGTTAACCCCTTTAATAATAAACTTAATAATTTAAATAATAAATAGAGATTTTAAACTTTAATTAAAAACTATAGTAAAAATAGGTATAATAAAACTTACCTATCCTTAAAAAAGATATAATATAAATATAATAAAGATAAAAAAAAACTTATATAATAAATAATTATAAAGGTTAGGTATTAATACTATAAAATAAAAAGATAATTATAAACTATAAAGACTTAATAAAAAGAAAAGAAAAAAATAAACTTAAAAATATATTACTAAAGTATTATATCTATAAAAAACTATTTAAAAATAAACTTAAAATAAAAATATTATAATATAATTATTAAGACTATAAAATATAATTTAAATTAAATAACTTATTACTTTAAAAGATTTATAATCTTAATTAAAAAAAACTATATATATTAAGGAAATATCTTAATATAAAATTAACTAAAGGAAATATTAAGATATTTACCTTATTAATAGGATTTTTAATAATATTTATCCTTAAGAAAGATAGATTATTATAACTTATTATAGATTTTTAATAATTAAATAAGTTTATTATTAAAAATAGGACCTTACTTTTATTTATTATAGAACTTAAAGACTGCCTATAAGGAAAATAAATTTTTATAGCTTTAAACCTTAAAAAAGTCTATAATTTAATTTATATTAAAAAAGGAAATAAATAAAAAATAATATTTAAAATTAAATTTAGACTTTTTAAATACTTAATTATACTTTTTAGACTTATTAATATATTTATAATTTTTTAATAGATAATTAATAATATATTATAATAATACCTTAATATCTTTATAGTTTATTACCTAAATAATATCTTTATTTTCTTTAATATAGAAAAAGAATATTTAAAATATATCTATAAGGTACTTAAAATACTATAAAATATTAATTTATTTATTAAATTAAAGAAAAGCTATTTTTATATAAAAAAAAATAGACTTTTTAAAATATATTATTTTATTAAAAAAAATTTAAATAAATTAAAAAAAAATATTAATAATATAGAATTAACTATAATTATTAATAATTAAAAAAATATAAAACTTCTTAGGTTTTATTAATTATTATTAATAATTTATTAAAGACTTTAATAAAATTATAAACTTACTTATTAAATTAATTAAAAAAAATAAGAAATTTATATTTAGAAGTTAAGTTAAAAAAGCTTTTATAAAACTTTAAGATATAATTTTTAATAAATTAGTATTTATTATATTTAACTTAATAAAGGAAATTAAGCTTAAAATAAACTTATTAGATTTTACTTTAAGAGGATAGATTAATTAATATAATAAATAAGGAAAGTTATACCTAATAGCTTTTTATTTATATAAATTATATAAAGTAAAACTAAATTACTTTATTTATAATAAAAGGTTCCTAACTATTATTAATTACTTTAAGGAATTTAAATATTACCTTATAAAAAGCCTTTATTAAATTAAAGTCTATATTAATTATTAAAATATTATATATTTTATTATTACTTAAAAGCTAAATTAATAATAATTATATTATATAGAATACCTATATAAGTTTAATTTTATAATTATTTACCGTAAAAAATTTAATAATAGATATATAAATACTATTAATTAAAAATTAGATTATAATATTAATATAATAAAGTTTAATAAATAAGTTTTAAAATATAATAATAAAAGAGAATATAGATTTACTTAATAAATTAGAATAATTACCTAAATTAAGATAGGAAAACCTAAATTTAATAAAGAATTACTTTAAAAAAATTATTAAAAATAGTTATAAAATACCCCCTATAACTTATAGAAAATAACTTTTAAACTAAATAATATCTTTATTAAATAATATATATTATAAAAATATTAAGAGTTATTAATATAGGAAATATATAAATATCCCCTATATAGTTACTAAGGTATTATAAAAATATTAAAAAGAATATAAAAGAACTATTAAGGAAATAACCTTAAGAAAATAGTAAAAAAAGTTATTAAATAATATAATTTATATAAAGAAATAAAATTATAATAATATAAGCCCTATAGGAACTTATAAATACTATTAGTTATATAATAACTATAGGATTTAATTATAATAGATTATATAACTAAGCTATTTCTATTAAAAAAACCCTTAATTAATATCTTTTATAATAATATTATAGTTATTATAAACTAATTTATAAAATTTTTATATTATTTACTATATAAAGAATTTATAAATATAAAAAAACTTTCCTATATTTTTTATAAAAATATTATTAATATATATAAATTACCTTTAAAGATCTTAATAGATAGAGAAATAATATTTATATTAAAATTTTAGTAATTACTTATAACTTACTTAAGACTAAATTACTAATTTATAATAGTATTTAGACCTTAAGTAATTAAATAAACTAAATATATAAATTAAGTACTTAAATAATACCTATAGTATTATATTAATTATAAATAAAACGATTAGGTTAAAAAGCTTTTAACTACCTAACTTATCTATAATACTATCTATAATAAGATAATAAAGTTTATACCTATTTATATAAATTTTAGATCTAACCTAAATATCTTTTATAGTATAAAAAAGGCTAAGAATATTAACCTAACTATAATAATTAAAAGTAATAATTTAAAAAATCTATATAAAGAAATAAAAATAAAAGTAGAATTTATTAAAAATAAAATAAAAAACTATTATAACCTTAAAAAGATAAAAAGACTATCCTTCTTAAAAGGAAATATAATTTACCTTATTATAAAAAATATTTTAATAAAATAATTAATAAAAAAACTTAATTATAAATATATTAAACCTTATAAGGTATTATAAACAATCTTAAAAAATAATTATAAATTAAATCTATTACTGAAGGTTAGACTTTATTTAATCTTTTATATTATATTACTTAAGTTAATAGTTAATATAATTTAAATTAAAATTAAAAATAAACTAAAAGAAATTAAAAAATTAAAAGTCTATAAAGTAAAAGTAATTAAAGAAATATATAAATATAAAAATAAAATAAAATACCTAATTAAATAGAAAAACTACCTAAAAAATAAAAATATATAAAAATTACTAAAATACCTTATTAATATCTAATAACTCTTAAAGAATTTCTATTAAAAAAAGTAAAATCTATAAAAATAATTAACTAATTAATTAAATTAATAATATTAATAGTAATTAAATTAATTACTATAAAAAACTTTTTAGTAATATATAATTTAGCTATTTTTATAGACTTTAATTTTTTTATATACTTAAAATCTTATTTTAATATTTTTATACCTATAGATTAAAAAAGGTATTTCTATTTATAAAGATATATTAATTTAAAAAGATATTTATTTAGTTAATACTATAAATCTATTAACTCTTTTTTAATAGCCTTTTTATTAACCTTTAAATAAGCCTTAGCCTAAATTAAATAATCTATTAAAAGAAATTAATATATATATATAATAAAAAAAAGGTATATAAACCTTTAAATATAAATACTTTTTTACTATTATAAAAATAACCTTAATAGATATATTTAAAATAATTTTTATAACCTTCTTTTATTATATACTATAAACTCTTTATAAAATAAAAAGAGTATAATATAATAATATAACCTTTTAAAAAAATTAAAGTAACTCTAGCTTTATAATAAGTAGTTTTTATAGATAATATTATTAATATAAAAAGGATTATAAGTCTAGGTTCCTTATTTAGGATTAATAGTATAAGAAAATAAAGTTATATAGGTCTTAAAGATAAGACCTTAAAGAGAGAAAAGATTATATTATAACCTTAATATTTATATTATATATACTTTATATTTTCTTACCTATTATATATAGTTATTATTATACTATATAGTATATATAGTAACTATTATAATATAATTACCTTTTAATACTAGAATTACTTAATAATTAATATAATTATTAATAACTATAATAATTACTATAGTAACTACCTTTAATATATAAAATATACTTATTGATATCTTTATAGATATTAACTTACTAGCTATTAATATAATTTCTTTACCTAAATATACCTAACCTACTTTATTTACTATTAAGAAATATAACATTTCGTAATTACTTAATATAACCCCTTATAGTATTTATTAATATAAACCTAATATAGACTAGTTTATCCCTTAGGAAATCTAATTATTATAAATATATTATAAGAGAAATATAGTATTTTAAATTTATTCTAATCTTTTTATAGGTAATATTTATTATATACTTAAATATTACTTTAGTCTATTTATAAACTATATTAATATAATTAATTAATAAATCTATTTAGTTTTAATTTTATAAATACTTTTAAAGTATTAAAAGTAAAACTCCCTAGCAGTCTTTATAGGGGTTTTATACTATTAAGAAATAAAGTTATAACTAATATAGTAAATAACCTTATTAAATTTAAGTTATTATTACTTTTTAGTTTATATAAAAAGCTCTATTAGTAATATTTTTATAGATTTAATTAAGATAGCTAGATTTTATTTTTAAAGTTATTATAAGGCTTAATTTAAATTAAAAGTAAAACTATTATAAATAATTAATAAATTAAAGTTAAAGTTAAAGCTATAAGTTTATATAATATTTATATTATACTTTTAATATTATAACTTTTTTAAATTATTAATATAATTAAGGTAAATAAATAAGTTATATAAAAGATTATCCCTGGTAGGGGTTTTTATACCATTAAGAAATAGAGTTATAGTTAATATAGTAAGTAACCTTATTAAATTTAAGACATTATTGCTTTTCGGTCTATATAGAGACCTTTAGTATTAATACTTTTATAGGTTTAATTAGGATAGCTAGATCTCTTTTTTAAAGGTATTACTAGACTTAATATAAATATAAAAGATTATTTATTTTATAATATAATTACTTAAAATAAATTATATAATTAAGTAATTATATATTATATAGTCCTTTTATAGTTTCTATAAGTATACTTTTTAATAATAGAATTTTATTTTTAAGGCTTTTATTATAGTTTATATAAATAAAAAGGAAATACTATATTTTACTAAAGATATATTTAAATAATATTAAGTATTTTCTTAATATTCTCTTAATATTATATAATATATTTCTAATAAATATACTTAATAGCTTTTATCACTTTATAAGTACTTTTATAGGCCTTTTAATAGTTTTTATATAATATTAAAGTTCGTAGTAATATTATAAATTAAAATATATTTTATATTAGTAAAATACTATAATCTACTAATAGGATATGAGAAAAATAATTAGTATTTTCTTAATATTCTTTTAGTATTATAAAATATATTTCTAGTAAATAGATTTAAAGCCTTTTAATTAATTTATAAATACCTTTATAGCCCTTTTACTAATTATTATATAATACTATACTTACTATTAGCATTATAAGATTATATCTATATTATATTAGTAAAATACTATATATTACTAATAGTATATTAGAGAAATATTATATATTATCCTAATATTCCTTATAAGAAAAAGTATATTACTATATTATTGTAGATATAGTCTAAGTATTAAGATATATAATTTATAATCTTAATTGAACTATAACTTCAAGTTATTTAAGAACTATAATAACTACTTAAGATAAATATTAAGCTTTAAACTTAAATATTAATTATAATTCCAATTAATAACACTATTTCTACTCTAATTAGTCTATTTTAATACTCTAATTAGTCTATTTTAATACTATAATAGTCTAGATATTAAATACCTTTAGTATAGTAATAAATAAATCTATAGAGTTAGTAATATTAAGAGTAACACTTCTTAACCGCAGATAGTTTCTCAAACATCTCAGCGTGTTCATCCCTCTTATAAATATCCACGCATTTAGTCAGACCCTTATTATCTATTAGCTCGAGTCTATCTGCCTGTTCTTTCTCCTGTTGAAAATATTGATTTGCCTTAGAGCTTGGCTTAAAGTGGGCAGACTGGACGTGGCCGTTTAATGGGTATTCATAGATATCGATTTTAACAGCTGCGTTCTCCATGTACATGTCGAGGAATTGACTATCAGACACTGCATTCATGAATTCTTCGTAGCGTTCAAGGTCATCCACATAGATTGCATCTTGGGGTGAAAGGGCCATTACTCCAATTGCGTAAAGGATGGCTAACTTAAGAATGAGGGAAGAGGGTGACATAAGGTTCAGAGCTTGGGTTTGGTGTTGTAACAAATGCAGCTGTTGAATGTGTATGCTACGTTCACTAGAGGGATCGATGAAGAGCTTTATAGCTTATGGGCAGCATGGCTTCTACCCTGACATGTGAACTTGCGCGAATTTGTTGCAGCACATGCAATGAATTGTCTCCTGGACAATCATCTGAGGCATTACCAACGTCAATCCTCGGAAAGGCGGCAACGACATACGAAGATGGACCGAGCGTGATTGGATCCATGTAACTGTTGGTTGCGCAGCTTCAAAAGGACCATCTGTTGGTTGTGCAACTTCAAAAGGACCATCGTCTGTGCCGAATTCCGAACTACAAGACTTTAGAAAATGTAACATGTCAAATATAACCATACGAGAGTGTACACTAATAGCCTGAGCTTCTCATTGTACTACGTACTGGACGACCGCGTTGTCCGATTTGAAAGGTCTAACAGCAATTTAACAACTCATAAGTATATACTATATTTTCTACTACCATCTCATACCTCCAACTCTTCAGTATTCAGGGACGATTGAAAGGTAGCGCATTCCAGTCCTGGAATGAATTTAGACGGGATATAGGTCCAGTCGTCAAGATGAATCTCCCTCAAACCAAACTCCCTCCGCAGTCCGTGGTAAATACCACAGATCTTTGAATCGTACCACACTGGAGAATCATGTGGTAAATCATTGTCCTCTCTGAAGAGTCGATCGAAATGAGTGCTATCAATCAGTCGCGGGGGCACAGAGACAAAAGTCGCATCTGCGGGGCCAAGTTTCAATTGATGTTGTAAAAGGCCATGCGCGCCTATGGTGACTATAGTAGTTTGGTTACAATAGGCATAGGCAAGATGCTCCTGGATCGTTTCGCAGTACTCTTTGCTCATTGGGGATTCAGGTAGGTGATCTGGAAGGACAGCTATATAATGCGTGATGAGGGCGTTAGTAAGCGAGGTGAGAGTCTTCTGGACGTGAAGAGAAGCCGGGAAGTTGACGGTAGTCTCAGTGCCAGGAATCTTAACCCCGCGTAGGTTGCTCTCGTTATTGACCCTAACATCACTTAGAGTACTGTGTTTCCATAGCCCGACTGCCATCCACATGCTACCATGGTGGGCAAGTGCAGTAGTCCATCCTCGACATGCCTGCACGAGATATTGGGAAAAGTGTGCTTTGGCAGTTTCGTCGTGAGAAGGGAATGTAAAGAGCTGATCGATTCCAGTAATAAGTATGGCGGCTAATTGAAGCTTGGCCTTTAACACAATGGTGCTGTTGGTGTGCAGGGCAATAAACGCAGCCAATCGGTAGTCGAAGTCAACGATTGGCAAAAGAGTCAGAATAAGCGAGGTGTTAACAAAACGTGCCCTAGTGCGGTAGGAAATTGTAATTCATTCACATCTTGGATCTCGCCATGAGGTATGTAATTAGTGATTTCCTGGTGCCTGAGCACATTGATAATATGTGTTGAGGTCAACCTCTCCAAATCGGACGCAAAGAAACAAGAAACCACCCTGTCGAATTGTATTCCCCAGTTCAGCAGACAAACAAGCGCGGTGATGAAGCCTCCTGCATGCTGGTTGCAGACTTTGAGCTTTTCTGGTGGTCCATTATTTAGAAAGTCATCGAGGTTTTGTTCCTCGAAGTAAAGTCTGACCCTTCCTGGAATTCGAGGGGTTCGGAAAGCCAATGATAACTGTTCAAGTCGCCCCTTTTTCGAAACAGCCAACCTTATTTGTGCCACTTGGAGGGTAAACGAATCGAATATGGTCTGTTCCAGGTGACTGGCTAGATGCATGTGAACCTGGAGGAATCCATAAAACGGGAGGGGCGGTCTGTAGCCGGGGCTGTATCGTAGAATGACACTGGCGTTATCATCTGCAACAATATGGTCCAGTTTGACTTCGCGTTCTTGAGGCTTGCTTTCGATCCTCTCTCCTACTGGCAGGGTCTCCAGGATAGCCAGTCGGTCTTCTAGTGCTTCATTTATCGTCCTTCGCTCAGAAGAAAAATGCAGTCTCAGAGGTTCCTGGTCGTAGTCTGACGAGGAAGGGCAGATAATGATTTGCTTGTCAACCCGACTTGTCAGGGGATCCGCCAGAGACCTGAGTAAATTGTTGTTGAAGTAGGTTGAACCAACACGTTCAGCACGCCCCAGTCGTGCTTTTAATATGTCAGCGGATTCGTTGACTTCGAATAGGAAACCTTCATCGTGGGCGTAAAGGTCGAGGAGCCTTCTGAATGCAATTGGTGCGAGGGAAAAGGAAACAGTGAGAACACGGACATGTATAAGATGGCTGATGTCAGTTGCCCAGTGTACAGCGGCCAACATGGCAAGGGCGCAATCAGCACTCATGTCATGATCGAGCACCAGAACGACCGTCTGCGCCTTCATATTCTCGATGTTACGCCAAGCCTCGGGCCCCGTGCCGTCTTGCAAGCAATTCGCGTGGAGCTTTTGGAAAAAGTCGCAATAAGTCTGAGTTTTAATCTCATTGTTTAAGTAATTGTTTAAGTTTTGCAGTTCTTGCCAGGCGAGTCTTGCAATTTTTGTCTTCATTGTAGGCCCCACGATCGATACATCAGCGGGACCCGTTTGACAGACACCTTCCACCACTTCTTTCCATGTGTCGAGGTCAGAGAGACTGTTGTAGGAACATTTTGCATGACCGAAGAGGATATTCGAGGGGAGAGTACACCACTCCTTGATGGATACCATCATGTAAATGAAATGTTGGTTTGGCGGCTGGATATGCTTTGTTTGAGGGTTGGATAGTTTATTTGAATTTTATCAATGTCTGTGAGATATTTGTCCTCAAATGGTCAAAAGGAGTTTTGCTCACGGCGGTAGACTGCGATGTATTCAGAAGAAAGAAATGTGCAAGAGGGGTTTCCGAGAAGTTATATGAACGATGCCGAAGTGACAGAAGGTGCGGCTGGAGCTGGACTTGTTCAAAGTCACACGGATGAGGGGAGTCGCTCATTCCTGCTTCTGATACTAAGAAGTCCTTGATTAGCCGGTACAGAACAAGATAGCGATCAACGTGAACATGTCAGCACTTACGAACTACTATGCTTATTGTGGTAGCGAATCTCTTCAGCGGTGGTGTTACAGTAGATACCAGTCTTTGTACAGTAATATTACAGTCGGATCGAGGGATGTCTAAACGTTCATAGCCAGCAAATGCTGAAGTAGAGTGATATCCTTGAGCTGAACAACCAAAGCAACCCACCCACAGACAAGCTCCCATATTTTCAGAAGTTCTTGTCGACTATCGTGACCTTCGCCTGTCATTACCCTACCAAAGGTTGTAATCACCCTTCGATTTGTCGTATTGATCTGGATCTTGACTTCTGAGGGTATGATGTAGTTGATCGTCTCCAGGTCCTTCAAGACGCACGTCTCTACCGGAGCGAACCATGGCAATTCGATTTCGAATGGCCCTGTAACATTTGCCTGCGTGTATTCTTTCCCGAAACTCTCCTCCCAGAACGTCATTCGTTTTTCGTATTCAGAATCATGACATGGCAGACCACTGAGAGAATTGTCGGAGAGTGTAGCTTTGGATTGTACAATGTATTCAGCGTTCGGATGGGCGACGGTACTCGTTCCATATGAGTCGACTTTTGCCTTGAGGGTGGCCAGTTCGAGATCAGTGTCGCTTCGTTTTTCACAGAACTTTGCGAATATGTTACTCGCGTTCTCCCCTTGAGTCAGTTCGATGGGGAAAATGGGACCCCAAGGCCATTTCGGGCCATCAAAGCCTAAACATTGGACTTTCTAATGTTAGTGCGAACTGATACACGTATATTCGGAAACTCACACCACAACATCCACATGACACGATCGACCGTGTACTCGAAGTACCTCACAGGAATCGCCCGCTTGCCTCGATCATATAGCTCTTGGCAAGTCATTCTGGTAGCCCTTTTTCCATATTCTTTCATCAGGTAATGGACCTCTGGGGGCATGAAACCGAAATAGGAGGTCAGGTGTTCGCGGCGCTCTTTTGTATCGGTTACGTTCAATGTATCCTTCGGAGGGACGAACTTTGAACCCGGAGCGTTTGGGGGCGAGAAGTCGAGGTATCCTTTCGTGCGCTCCATTTCGGCTGTCTGTGTGCGAATAGAAACAATAACAATGTACTAGTTTCCGTGGTGTTTGGTTCAGGGTTGCCACACTTTGTCACTGTAGCAACAAAAGGCGACCCAAGACAAAGATAACCACTTTCGACCATGAATGCCATGTGCTGTCGATTGATATGTGCAAAAGGCACAAGATAAAGAACGCCTCCTTAGTTGCAGTGACTGTGGGTGATGTTTGGCAGTGATGTCGCAGTGCAAATGCGAATATTCACTCGACTCAAGGGTGGACCATAGCGCCTACCTTCTTCCATGTACCAACTCTATCGTCCTTACTTGCAACAGCCTCCAAGGCACTTTCCGTCATTGTAAACTTTTCAATCTACGCCAATATGTCTTCAGCCAAAAGTCCCAACACTGTCGATGTCGACACACCTAGAAACAACTTCCTCGTCTTCAATCGGCAACCTTATATCTCTCCTCACACCCTTATCACTATCAAGAATTCCTCAGCCATGTTTGCTCCAACTAAAGAGTCCAAAACACCATCTCTTGCAAACCATATGTCCGCCGCACCACACACTGTGTCTGATCTAAGGCCTGTCGGTATCATCGACCCATCCGGCATCCTGTCTGGGCTGTGTCTTGAAAGCCCTTCAGGAGAAGTCGCAAACGTCGTTAGTACAAATGGCTTTCCAGGAAACATTTTATACCGGGGATCCTACCGTGGTATTGCCCAAGCTATGGAAACTGCTGCCTCGATGGGTCACCCGGGCACCCTCTGTTGGTTGACGAACCCTGCAAGTAGCTTTGACATGATGGCTGCTCGCTTGCCACCAGGACACCGCAAGGTAGACTTAAAAATCCGATACATTGACTCTGAACCCAAAGACAAACCGATTGCGAAATATCAACAGTCCCAGGATGAGTGGATGATGATTGTATTCCCACGCGATCGCACTACGGTCGGAGATGCTCAACCAGACTTCGATCCTGCGAAGGAACCTCCAATCACATTCAAAGAAGTTGTTCAGGACTCCTTGTTGGGCACATTGCATCGAGTCGGACAGTTTTGGTAGGACTGAGACTGCCACGAAAGGAACATCAGTCATCCATCTTTTTCACGTCGATATTCACCATACTGACTCCAAGTAGAGTAGAGAATCAGGTCTATGCTATTCATTCACATACTATTCTAAGACCCGTTAACCATATCCGTGGTTCCCAAACATAATTCAAATGTCTCATAATCGTCGTCTATCAATCTATGCCGTATACGTCTTCGCCTGAAAAGTCAACCAGAGTGGCTTCGGTTGTGCCAAACTCTGGTTCCCATGTCGATTTCTCCGAGTGTTTTCTTTCCAGGCCTCGTTTTGAAACCGGGAGTCTTTCTCTGGGCGAGTCATGTGTGATGTCGTTGGGGTCCTCTTTACTATAGGCTGGTTCTCCTTTTGTGTCTCTCGTGTATGTCGAGTTCCCTCTCGTATATGCTGGTGATGGATCTGAGGCTGATGGCTCATCGTCCAAGGTTTTAGCAGGCGGGAATCTGTCCGCCTTTGTTGGGGTGATGGTAGCATCTGGGACACGTTCACTAAAAAGGTTAGCAGATGTTATCAAGTTGGTTTAAAATCTTACCTGTTCACTCTCCAATACGGTGAGGCTTGTAACAATTCCAAATCTACGATTCCTTCGGCATCTAGAATCTTTGAGATTACATGCTCGCGGCCGTTTGATACGTTTAGAACACTTCTGATGAGGCTCACAGCCTGTTCGGGCACTGTTGCAGTGGTATTTGTGTCGGGATTGGTCATCATCCATTCAAGCAGACGGTGCGGGAGGGTTGTCTGTTTCAAAATCTCCCAATTCTCGTCATCGGCATAAACAACAAGTCCAACGGTGTCTTTAATGTCGAGTCCACCCATTGGATTTACAGCGGTTATTTCAGCGCTGCCCGAACGGTACACGAGTTGTGATTGGAAACCAGACGCAAGACGGACTTCGGAGTGTTCTAATGTTTCCCGTAACCATGATGTGGCTTTCGGTGTGGTTGCTCTAGGACTTCGGAAGTGAACAGCGATGCTGCAGGGGTTAGAAAGGTTATAGTGTGGGAAGGAATCTCTTACCGAAGGATGTGCTCAGCCTTGGATGAAAGCTCATCTGGTAGCTCAATTGATTTGAAATTCTCGTCGGCAGGCCCTTGGTCTTCTACATGACGGGATAGATAGCGTTGATCCAGGCCAGCCCAAACAAGTAGATTGTCGAGCATCCATATTGTCTTGGGGTCAAAGTCGAGTAGGTTCAGCTTCCCAGTGAAAGCCTCTTTCAGATTCTGACGGTCGGCTATTGAAAACTCCATACTTGAAGCACAGAGCAAAACACCATCTGCAGTTGACACAGGAAAGACATTGCTGTGGGAAAATCTCTCCTTGTCGAAGATGTGACCGTATTCGGGTATCCTCTGACTGACTGCGACTAAGAGACCTCTGGCTGTGTCGTCACGCGAACAATCGGGGCTCAGGGATGATACGTTCATTAGAGTGTCGAAGATCAACCCTGCATCGTTCTGTTCGATGTCGAGAAAATTGACAAAGAATTCGTGTAACTCAGTGTAGTGTTTGCTTAGGTCGTTGATATCTGGGCTTTCGAGTTTGGGGGACCAGGAACACTGGCTCGAGTTGACCCAGACCACTGTTTCACCAGGAGCCACGGCAAGAATGGGCTTCTCAGCAAAGCAAGACCTTGACTGTTAGCGGAATAGTGCCATTGGAGAATTCAACTTACTTGAGATCAGCAGCCTCCTCAGGTGTAAGCTCGTGCCTCATCTTATCCAAAGCACGGTACAGCTCATCTGTTAACCAAAGATCTGCTGGGTCGAGTTCTGCATCAAAGTCACGCTTGTCCAGCACGTCCACGATTGTTCTGTAACTGGCATTTTGAAGGTGTAATGTCTGTGTGTAGAATTCTCTGAGTGATACAAGCTCTGACTTGCTCGCGTCCCAATCTGAAGGAACCGGAAAGACAGGCGACTTTGAGAGTGTACTCGCTATCTCGCACATGTCATCCAACAAGCATTCACTCAGAGGTCTCCATATTGGGTGGACATACACCAACTGCTCTTTCTCGAATACATGCCTGGTCTGTTAGTATCTGATGTTGCAGTGGAGGATTGTCCATACCTGACTTTCTGCTGGCTCATCTGTGGATCCTTGGAGTCTTCACACTCTGCTTGGATTCGGAGATACAACTCCAGGATTCTCCGGGGAAACTCGACAGTTGATGCTTTTGATCGTCGAACTCGTATCAACATTTCGAGGAAAAATTCCAGATCATCATGATACTTGGCAAAGGCCCTGAGACACCGCCACTGTCCGAAACCTCCTTCAGATCGAATTGGCGGATCGAGTCTGAGAAACGGAAAAGGTTCGCCTTCCAGCATATATCGATTCCGGAGGTAATGCAGCTTAGGCAGCGGGATGTACGAATTCCCCAAAGGCCTATACTTTCCATCTTGGCAGAGGACTCTGATGGCCTTGATATCGAACATGGAGTCTGGATTCTCCTTTGCGTAGATCTTGTCGCGTTTCCATGCCTGCTGGAGGTAGTTGAGGAACTCTTCTGGATGCTGCTTGGACATCTCGATACATTTTGGCGCTACAGAACGACCCCGCTCACTGAACTCGAAGAGCCGGGGCTCTGAAGGCCCAAAGCCTCCATAGCTCCTGGAAGAAGTGCTGCTGGTATCTCCACGATCGCCACGCAGTAATTGCATCGGAATGGTGTTTTCGTAAATCCCCAGATGAGATCTGGGTCGGGTTGCAAGACTCACGACTCACCGACAAGAGCCTTTGACGTGGCCATAGTGGAGCCACCATAGCAGGGGGTGGCGGAAAAAGTGCCCTCCGATGCGAAACCACCAATCAAACGTTTTGTTTTCTCAATTTCGATTGTCTTATCGTGACATTGTCTCCGCAGAAGCACATGTCGTTTTATTTCTGCCAAATCGCTCAGACGCGGAGGTGGAACGTGAGGTCAGGGGTTAACTACGTCATTTCATTCCTTGCTGCCCAATAACCTACCCTATGCATGATGAGGATATTCAATCAACTATCAAGAGTCTGTCTCGTGTTTTCGTGTCGCTGATTCTTTCAGAAGTTCAACTTTTCTTCAGAAAAGTGGCAGGGATATTAGCGCAAAACTAAAAAAGATCTTCCAGATTGACACTAAACTATAAACAAAGTGTCAATTGGACGGGTGGATGAATTACCAACAGCAGACGCTGGTGTAAACGGGTTTGACGTGTTCTTAAAGAGCATATCTTCATATGAGCGACAGCCGGCCTAAGATATGTGTTAGCCATTATAATACGGGCAAGGTGAGGCTGGGATCAAGCAGAGGCTCAGGCAAAAGCGGTCACAAGCTTCCCCGGATATAACGCAAACCGCTGCAACGACAGGCATCTCCGCCGGCGTTCAGCCAGTCCGGCCCGGATCCCGAGATAGCCTGATGATCTCAGCTGGGAGTATTACCACATTTGGATTTCTCAAAAAATGCAGTGCTGGAAGATTAGTCTAAGCCAGGATATTGTGTTCCAGTAGCCTTGGTAGACCATTTGTAAAACCGTTATTACCATGTACAGGACTTGTTAGCCTGTCTTGGTGGGTGGTCTCGCTGCCATATCACCCGCCAAGCCCCCGATTATTTCCCGACCCAGGATCATGGCGTCGAATAAAGACTTGACCACCGCCCGTCGCACTTTGAACTTTCAAAGCTCTCAAGTGGCATCGAAATGGCGACAACAACACAGACTGAGACAAGACAGGCCGATGCCTTTGAGCTCCGTAATTTGGAAAGCCCTGCATTTTTGGCCAACGATACGGAACCTCCGCATTCGTCCAACAAGCCAACCAGGGCTGAGCTATTGAAAATCTTTAGTGCCGGGTTCTCGTTCTTCGTCGCTGGAGTGAACGATGGAAGTATAGGAGCTTTGATTCCCCATATCATCCGAGACTATGATGTCACAACGGCTATCGTCTCATCAGTGTGAGTGACATCCACCTTTTCGAAATCACACTAACAAGATCAGGTATGGTACAAACTTCATGGGATGGTTCTCTGGTGCCTTGTCCAATACTCACCTTTGTCAGGTATTTGACCTTGGGTCAATGCTGACAATTGGTGCCGTTCTCCAGGTTATCGCTCACGCTCTTCGGTCATGGAAACCACCATTCGGGCTCTTTGCTGTGACCTTCTGGCTGGTTAGCTTAGGTCAGGCGTACCAAGATACCCATGGGAATACTTTTGTCGCTGGAGTAAAAGATTCTCATAGATGGCTTGCATTCATCCACGCCATGTACATGGCTGGGTGCTTGGTCGGACCTTTCGTCGCGACGGGTGTTGCTTCTGCTGGAAGCACCTCAAGATGGTATCTGTTTTACACCTTTCCACTCGGTATAGGTGTCATAAACGTAGTACTTGTTGTTTATGCGTTCTGGGACACTCTTGGGATGAAGAAGCAGCAGCCAACCGAGCGAACACTTGAGGCTGACCAGTTACCTGCCTCAAGGAATGAGGATGCTCTCTCGTTAATGAAAGAAACTCTCAAGAACAAAAATGTCTGGCTCATCAGCCTATTCTTCTTCTTCTTCCTTGGAGCCACTCTCACTGCGAGTGGATGGGTGGTCGAGTATTTGGTGGATGTTCGTAACGGCGACATCAATCAAATGGGATTTGTACCGGCCGGGTTCAGTGGAGGATCATTGCTTGGAAGGTTATTTCTCGCTGAACCAACGCATCGCTTCGGGGTTCGTAGGATGATCTTTGGTTTCACCATTATCAGTATCGGGTTGCAACTTCTATTCTGGCTGTGAGTACTCTTCCTTACTTCTCCTCCGTCGCTAACCGGTAAAGGTCCCGAACATCATCGCTGCATCGATCGCCATCAGCCTCCTTGGTTTCTTCATGGGACCGTACTTTGCAAGTGTATGTACTCTACACCCTTTGTTGACTTGACTAACAAATCAGGGCATATCCGTTGGCTCCAAGTCGTTCGACCCTCGTATTAGATCTACGGCTTTGGCGTTTGTGTTTGTGTTCGCTCAGCTTGGAGGCTGTTTGTTTCCAATCATTACTGGTCTGGTAGCGGCGAGTGCTGGTGTGAAGGTTCTGCAGCCTGTTCTTTGTGCCCTTCTGGTGGCCACAGCTGTTTCTTGGTTGTTCGTACCTATGCCCAAAGAGAGCGATAACCCAACACTACATCGGGAGTAGTTTAGAGTTCACAACCTGGGACATGCGTCTGTTTCGTTTTGGTCGATGATTGAGCTTGTTCTAGCTGGTAAAATGTAATCCCAAAGTTCGTATTTGGAATCGTTAGGGTGCTGAAAGGAACATTGAAATGAAGAAACTCACAAGCTTTGAATGTATTGCGAGCGGGTGTTTATTGTGGTTGCTGAACATACCGTCGATGAGTTCTTTCGGTCTCTGGTTGCGGCCGAAGCAGCTGAGTGAGATATAGATCAAAATAACAAAAGCTTCTGCTGGGGTACTCGTCTGGGCAGCCACTCGCTAGAAGTGGAGAGGTTGGCGGTGCGGAGCACAGGCCTTCCATAAATGCGTAGGGATGAGGCTATCCTTTTTGGTATTTTCTGACAAAAGAGGTCTCGGGTTCGAACCGCAGATTGTTGAGCCTTTCTTCTTCTTTTGCTCTATTTTGCATTATCAGTGCATATGAAGAGCGTCCGTGTGTTAAATTCGAACCTCATCTACCGACCTGATTAAATCAATAGCTGTTACAAGCCATCCTGCTGAAAGGAATTACTAGCAAAGGCATCTGGTCCGCTCTCAGGAGCATTTTGCGCAGCTTGAAGGCCTGGTACCTGACAATCTCGTGAAGCGGGGCAGTTGAAGGCTTTGGGTAGATGTTTTGCTTGAGCTTCGACAGCCAGCCCTGGCCAAAGGACTGCTTCATTGGGACTAACGTATGGTATTGGTGTATGAACGGGGTTAGAGTGTTGTTGAATGGCGTCGTTGATCAAGGGTTACCGGACATATCCTTGACGGCCTTGTCGACATGTTGTTGGCGGCCAGTTCTAAGCTGTGAGACAGTCACTGCCGAGGCCAAATAAGTCATCATTTGTCCCAACATTCACATCAAAACCGGCGGTAATATGCTTACATAATCCCATGTCTGTCTTGTCTCTCGGGGTTGTGCGCACTTGAACAGTTTCCGAACTAGTATGATCGCCGGGGAGTCCCACCTTGGCAGACACGTTGCCAACGATCGACCTTGCCCTCTTTTGTAGACCATACTGATGTAATTCAGTATCTATGGCGTCACCAGATCGAAAAATTCTGAAAGACACGTCTCCATAGAAAGAGTGATGTTGGGTTGTTACTTTTTACTTCCTCGTTATCGTATATGGAGAGAAGTATCGGACATGTAGAAACAGGGTGCTAGAATTTCTCAATCACAGATGAGTGGATGAGGTTCAATCTCTTTGTAATCATTGCCGTCGAAGTGGTCGCCCAGGACTCTACTTGTTTCCCAGCTGGAGCCCAGATCGGTGTACACGACAGCAGCAAAGGCAATCTTGCACGATTGCTGAAGTAGTTACCTAGATGATCGAATATGGAAGAAAGGACTTCCGGAGCTTTGTTAGGGTGGCCTCAAATAATAATTTGGTGCTCGCTGATGAGGACACTTGCACAGATTGTCGGAATCCACCGACAAGAACATTGGAAAGTCACTCTGCGTCGAGGTATTCAAAGTTGAAGGAATAAAGGCCGGCACGCCGAATTTGTCAATATGAGGTCGGGTTGGAAATAGCTGTTTAGCGCCGTGTCAGTACTGTCTTGGGGCGTGTCAACCACCATTTTGGGTTCAGGTATCGACGGCCAACCGAGAAACGAATGATTTTTGTGCAGTTGGCCAGGTCGAAATGGCTACTGCATACCTTGACCGGTTTGCAAACTCCAACGGGTTCAGAAGAACGAGAAGCCGCAATGGAAGACGCCGTCTCGAACAGTTGCTCCTCAGCGACTATGATGGAACTTCTAACGTCTTCCAAATTGTAGATCGTCCGTTCCGCCCCGGCTGGCTTCATGCGATGATCTTGATTCTCTGGTTGCTAACCGATGCGACCAAGAAATTCAACCGCCGTTTCTAGGGGATTACCAAGGTCTGTCTAGTTGAGCTCGGGTAGCGAGGAATTTATGATGAGGGAGTGGCCGGGATTTCACCTTAGATGGCTGTCTATCGAACTCTGTATGGATCAGCCTTTGATTGAGTTTGTGACAGCAAGTCGAATGCTGTATCTAGCCATTGCTCAGGGAAGACCCCTACTTTAGAGTTTCAGAGTAGTCTTTGTGGTCTATGTCAAGAACTCACATATTCCTCTTTGAAATACCACCAGTGAGGAACGAGGGAAGAGTCGAGCCGATGAGTTGGTGAAGTATTCACTGCAATATCAGTCGAAACATGGAGACAGCGCCATTTAAGGTTCCTGGATCGACCAGCGTTTGAAAAAACAGAATTATGCCTTCTTATCCATCTACTTCATCCGAAATTGGACCGAGCGGGAACAATAAAGTGGCATCCTTCGAAATATCAGAGGGTTGCGAGATGAATCTCTGCAGTTGAGGAGGATTGCTGCTACAATACGCTCAAATGAGATATCTTGATCGGAGAACGTAGTTGCGATTGTTCATCGAGTCTGATGTAACAAGTTAGCGAATGTTTCATGATGATTGACATTCAAGCGTACACATTCCGCATCAACGAAGAACCCGGTTGAATCCTCCGGTACAGGCCGGTTGCGGTTGACGATAGGGCTATCAATTGTTACATTCTCGTCCCTCTTTGGACTTACACCGTCCGAAGACCGAAAATGATAGCCACGATGGTATCGTCTAGCGAACTTGGCAAAGGCTCCGAAGCCGGACATACCTAGCCATCAACTTTCAGGGTGATGAGAATAGCCTTGCCGGTGAGCGTATGTGGTGATCAATCAGGTATTCGGGAGGAGATGAATCGGCTAGGTGAGCTGACCAGTGTGAAAGTTCTACTTTTCTCTCGCGGCGTAATTCCAGGTAGGTTATCACCGCATCACTATCCCATCGATCACTGTGGGCGGGACAAGCTGATTGGGAGAGTTCAAGAGGGGTGCAGCCTAGTCACTGACGGATTCTGATTGAAGTCTCGTAGTTAAATACCTAAGTGATGTTAGTTTCAGCGTAATTGGTGCTCATGATTCCAGCATCTTTCCACCGTCTGCATTAAACTTGCAGAAATGGATATACCCTTGTGGCTTGACCTCCGCACCATGAAAGCCCTCGTCGGCGACCAAGAGGTGTTCTATTGTCGTTAGTGAAGAGAGGTGGTCTGATAAACAGCGCTTGAGAACAACAGACGTTCGAGTGCTACTGTGGCCCTTTTCGAGCCCGAACAGTACCCAGTACATAGTTGTTAAGCTCGATGCGTTAGTCGATAGAGATAAGTGGCCCTCCACGTAGAGAGGATGCGTTCTCACTTACCAAGTCGTCATGTGCAAGATTGAATACAGACCCGGGCGAAGCCCATATTTTGCGTTCAAGATCCACTGAAGAAATTCCGTAATGGATTGAAAAAGGACAAGGAGAAGGTGGGTTTCTGATGAAATTCTTTCACAAGCGCAGCGGTCGAGTCCCTTAGGTTTCTCGGGAGGACACGAAACAGCACCAACAGTTCATGGTTAGTTGACAATACAGAGATCATCTGTTGTGAGTGGAAGGGTGTGTTACAAGAGGAAGAGATGAGCGCTTCTTTAAAACGTAAGGAAGGGAGCCTGGACGTGCGGGTAGGTAGAGGAAGGAAGTGAGCGCCTGGTACATCGGGCCGCACTTTCGAAATTCTCAATCATACATAACACCCCATGGCTGGCCGGTCGAACCTGAGGTATTCATAGTGTGGATGGGACTTATGGCAACAGGCAAAATTGTTTCAATGAAGTCCTTTGTCCAAGAGAGAAGTATGTGCCGTGGTTGTGGAGGAGTGATGATCGTATTGTCAAGGCAAGCCGACGCACATTCCGGTTTAACCAGTGTCAACGTGGATGAGGAAGGATCCGCCCACACAGGGTCCTCCCCCCTGTCCTACCTTCTTCCTTACCTATAGATTCGAGTATCGTTGGATCGTAATATCTCCACGTCAGATAGCATCAAAGAAGGGGACTCGTACAATTGCATCAGCTTAATGATCAGGCACGTCCGAAAGTGTATCAGATATAGGTAGACTAGGGGCTACCTTGACCTTGGTTTCTTTGGAATTCGTTCTTCACCTCATTTCCAAGTCCCTTCTTTCTCCAATTCCCACTTACTCCGGCTTCCTCCCCTTCCCCATTGGGTTACCGAATGATTAGACTCGTCGCTGATTGATCCAGTCCGCTGACACCCGCAGCTTCAATTGTCTTCCTTCTCCAAATTGACTCGGTATCCAACAAGTTCGAGCTTCTTCACAACCCTATCACTTCCCTTGCCAGACTCTGTAAACACAAAATGGTCATGAGACAAGAGCTGGTACACAATACAATCCAACGACGCCCAAGTGTTGCAGGTTGCATCGGGCCAAACGAACATCGCATTTTCTTCTTCAATTGCCTCGGCCGACCCAATAAGGAACATCATGCGCCAAGATGTTTCTGTCTCGCTTTCAAGGCCGGTGGGATAAAGACGGAAGCGAACTTCTCCCGGAGGAGTCGGGAAAACGGGAGGCAGGCCGAAGCTCTGGTATGTCTTGGCGATGACAACTCCTCTGACGATCCAGTTTGTGATGCTGAATCCAGGCTCGTCGTCGACAGAGAGTGTCAAGGTACTGTTGGTCTTGGGATCAGAATATGTACCCCCGTAGATCTTGTCCGCTTCGTCCTTTCCAGCCTCTTCAATTGCAGGCAGTAACTCTTTAACAATGTTTGAGAACAGCAGTGATAGGAGACCTCCACTTGTCTCTTCCATCGGGCCACCGGTAAGAAGACTGACAGTCAGATTAAAGTCGGGAATCAGTACTAGAAGCGAATGGTAGGTAGTAATATCGCCGGCTTTGGTGTAAAATTCAACAACTCGATTGTCTTTTGTGACGTTTGTCGAGCGGAATATCTCCCAAGGTTCGCCAACGAAGATTCCTGCTGATGAAGTACCTGTCGCTGGCTTTAACCACTTTCGTGTCTGTACAGCACTAAGTTGTTCATTCTTGAGGACAGAATCTCCAAAAGCCATGATATCATTCAAGGAGGTATAATAAACACCGGCACTGCAATTGGTAAGCTCAGCACCTTGTATCGAGGGGTAACTCACGGATCACCATAACCAAGGGTTGCATTCCACCAGACATCGTTCAAAGCCACAAACCCGAGAGAACTATCGGGTTCCTCGTAAAATGTGTGATTCATTCCGGTGGGGTCCCAGATGTGTTTCTTGATGAACTCCCCAGAGGGCAGACCACTGACCTTTTCGATAACCCATCCCATGATAGCCCAACCAACGTTTGAGTAAACGGTGTTTGCTGCGTATGGTGCATAAACTGGAGGTCTCTCGCCAAATCGTCTGAAGAAGTCTGTAAATGTTAGCTCTGGGTAGTCACCAATGAAGGGAGATCTACCAGACTTGGTGCATTCTGGGATACCTAGAATGCCAGAACAGTTGAGACTTCTGGATGGATCAGCAGGGGGAAAGCCAAGTTTTGTCCAGTCACCATAAGGTTCGACATCAGTGGCCACTAAAACAATTAGCAAGTATTCAACCAAGAGCATGATTCAACGTACGATCAGCTGGAATACCACCAAGATGAGATGTCAAAGCACGGACAGTAACAAGATCCCAGTCAACCGCCCAGACTGGGTCTCGCTTTCGGGCTTGTCTACTCAAACTTCGTAGCTCAGGCACGTATTTCGTAACAGGAGCGTCAAAGTCGACTTCGTGTAGCTTCAACAGAGCAAGGACAGGGAAGACCTTGGACAAACTGGCCATGCGAAAGACAGTGTCCGAATCCACCTTGTGCACCCCTCGAGGGTCAAACTTTGGTGGAGTATTGGCGAACTCAAACATGTAGTCATCCTCATTTGGAGATTTCACAGCAACGGTTACAGAAGATTCGTTCCACTCAGATGTAGTGTCTTCCAACAGCCTTTGGATGACCTCCACTGCAGACTTGACCGAGGGATGAGAGCTGGGGCGCAGAGGTGCAGGCAGGACAGGTCCAAGAGGTGGACAATGACCCCCACGGGCTGCAAGAGATGTCCCAACAAAGAGTGAGAGATAGAGATATTGTTGAAGTACTTTCATATTGTTTAATTGTGTTGATGCTCGATAATCAGACAACTGTATCACTTGATCTTCGGATGAACCGATTTATACTCTTTGGGCGATTTATGTCCGACGGGGTTAACGTCGACCGCTCAACCGGCTGAATACATCTCTGAATCACGATGATTCAGTTTATTGCTTACTTCCCAATACTTCCTGTCATGAGGGTTGTGTGGTCAGCTTATGGCTTGCGGTTGACTGATTACGCGTCAGATCGTCGAAGCGAACGGCCAGATTGGGAACGATAGATGTACTGAAGGAGAATTCTCGTTCGTTGGAGTAGGCGTTTAGACGCGAGAGCCGATCATCACAGCTCAATCACCAACATATGAGTAAGCTTGTGATCAGTCCTGGCGAAATAGCGTCAGCTTTGGGGATCGATTGGTTAGCTGACTGCTTGGTGGCGAACACTCTAAGACATGCCTTTGCCTGTTCCAATCAAGCCTCTCGGATATTTTATGTAACATTCGCTTAGAAATATACAGAAGCTTAGAACAAGTTACTTTCAAAAGTTCTTTACACACGGAATATTTCTTACAGAGAAATGGGACGCTGTCATACGGACATGCGGCAAGCGGTGTTTCCTCCATTCCATGTATTTCGTACGACTTAACATTCCTCAGCTTTCGCTTTTCCTTTTATTTCCTGATACAACGAAGCTCGGAGTATAAGCATATATATCATATAGTAGTTCATTTCCCAGAAGGAAGATCCTTGATTGCAATGCGATTATAGACTAACCAACAATACCGTGAGCAGGCAGTTCGCTTTACTCTTCCACTTTCCGCCAATGACTGATTAACCTTATTTTTGACCCGACCAAAATAATTAAGATCAGCAGGTGGAGGCCACATTCCTTTTGAGTTACAGGATACACAACGCCCTCGAAAGGTTTTCTCTTTCTAAAGGCATGGTAGTAGGTTATAATACTTTTGAATTAAATGGACATCAAACACGTAAGTCTCACTGTAAAATCTCCTTGCAGTTCGTGCCCAAATCACGTGCACGTCATACAAGCTACGTTAGCTGCGACAACTCTAGGCATCCATGATCTAGAGAACCACATTTCAATCATCAACTCTATATACTTATAATATCGCTACTTTCATCCGCAAAATGGATGACGCTCCAAAAATCCCTAAGTTCGTTGTTGATCTCTCCCTGCCACCCGAAAGTCGCTATAACCACATTATTCCGTATTTTCGAGACTCTGTGACGGAGTGTAACCTCCCTTCTCTATTCGATGAACTCCTCGAAAGTATCGCGGGGCCTCGTTATGGCAAGGCCCTGGCTACTGTTGCGCGATATACCCTTCGGCACGTCCACTCTGCGGAAGAGACAGCTGAATTGACCGGCATCTCACGTGCAATCGGCATCCCAATGCACATCCTCGTAGCCTTCAATGTTCTGCTGGATCTTCTACTAGGATGTACGAGTGGAGGTGTGCGCACTTTGTTCACGGGTTCGAGTGGACGATCCACTCGTATACTGCATTTTCGCACGCTAGACTGGGGAATGGAACAACTGCGACAGATTATCATTGAGCTGGACTTTGTGCGCTTCACCGGAGGGCCTGTCATCGCTACAGCAGTGACCTATCTCGGCTATGTCGGGGTATTGACGGGCGTGAGAAAAGGATTGAGCATGAGTTTGAACTTTCGCCCATACCATGCACAAGACACGGATTGGCAAAAGTTCTCGTTTCGATGGAATCAAGCGATGGTCGTGCTTGGGTTTAGGCAATCCATCTCGAGCACCCTGAGAAATTTCCTGCTGGATCCATCTTCAGATTCAGACCAACAGCCTGGAAAGTCCCAAGAGACAAATATCATCTCCGACTCGGTCTCGGACCAATACGTAGAAAACGTGTTGACAAAACTTTCGACATCCAACTCAACAGCCGCGTATCTTATCTTTTGCCAGCCCAATCGCATATATATCGTTGAGAAGGACAACAAGAGTGCGAACATTCGCGAATCCGACACTTTTCTCACTGCCTATAACCATGACGCGAAGGATGAAGAGGATCCCTCACGATTGCAGGAAGCCGTAGCCACCCTGGCCGAAGGGGAAGATGCAACCGGTATGGCGGATCTCGTGGGACTGTCCCTGAGTAGGAATCATCATCTTCAAGGACATTGGCGGAAACGGGTTCGTGCATGCCAAAGGAGATACAAACAACGGGGTGATGTTGTGACTATGTCGGACGTGATCGGGTTCCTAGAACATGAGGAGATAAGTAACCCCGAGACGCACTACGCAGTCATCATGGATCCAGAGGAGGGAAAGGTGATATGGCGGAGACAATATGAGGTTGAGAGTGAATCGGGTAGTGAGGATTCGTCATTAATCGCAGAGGGAGTGTGAATCTACCAGATGCGCCTTTCAGAGAATGTTGTGTCCTACACAATAGAATTGTATGAAGAAAACTACAGATCCAAGGATTAGTATAGCTTCATCAGCCCAAAGCTTTCAATGGCCATATATACATGTGTGTATACTGAATGTAAGGAATATCCAGCGCAAAAAGAAATAGCAAAAGAATTGGTTATAGTCAGCAGTGTTCCACTGATTTAACAACCCTGTCGTGTCCGTACTCCGAACTAGATGATCGTTGTTGTATACCTGAGTTTGAAACTTGCATCGAGGAAACGATATTTTCGCCTTCAAAGGACCTGAATAACTAACATCAACCGCTATCAACACCAACACATCAACCACAGCAGCTTACATTTATCGATCGAATTTTGACTGTCATTCATGGTGAACGGAACAAATTGATAATAAGGGTTCAAATCGATGCTAATCTAATTATGCCAAATAGTGATCCAAATCCCCAAGAGACTGAACCGATGAAATGTACAGTGGTCGCAACGGAACAATCTAAACAGCCATGGCGGCAATGATGCCAGCAATTCCAGCAACTCCGAGGATATCGGCACCCATAGTAGGGGCAGCGCCCTTGGAGGTCTTGGTAGAGCCGGTCTGGCTAGCCTTGGCGGTATCGGTGGATGTCTTGGTGGTGGTAGAGTGGTCACCGGTCCTAACTTGTTAGTATGAGGGTGATAGCCCGGGCAAAGAAACATACTTGGTGGAGGTGTGAGTCTCGGTGGTGCTGGAAGCGGCCAAAACAGGGGCGGCAATGAAAGCAGCGGCGAGGAGGAAGTTCAGCTTCATGGTGAAGGATGGTATTGGTTGTTGGAAGGTTGTTAAAGAGTGAAGTTATTGCGAGTGAGTGAGTGGTTGATAATTCTGGAATGAAGGCTTCTGGAGGACCTTTTTATACTGGAGGGCATCGTGAATGTTTATGAGTTTCTATTACAGGATAGAGTTATACGATGCTATTGTGCTTGTAATTGGCTAATGCGTACTCCGGCATTTCGTTGCCGTATCCTCCCACACAAACCCACAGTGGCCCTCACTAGCCTCTCATCACGGCCCGAGCTACGACATGCAACAGCTGTGGCTTGAAACAGAAACAACCGACCGAGGCAAAGGATACGAGATTCCGCCTCGAATCTTCAATCACACCACGAGAGATGACGCGGCAATGATATGAGCTGGATATTGAAGGCTGACTGCGCCTCGCCACGCGTTGGTTCACTGGCCACTAATTGATGCCGTATTATCCAGCGGTCAGCAATATTCCATCTTTTTGGAAATCGCCGCGGTCTCGAACCTGTCTGTCAAAGGATAGATCCAATCAAGATGCACGCGCTTTGATGTATTAGTTCATAATTACGGTCATCCGGCAGGTTATAACCGAGTCGAAGATCCTCAGAATCCCAAGACCAGCCAATTGGCCAGAGCGTAGCTGACCCCAGACAACAGCCAATGTACTAAACTAGCTTCATTGAAAACATGCAGGTACATGATGTCATATTACTCTGGATAGAAGAATTGGATAGCTTCAGGGTAGTTTTGTTGGAGAGTGAATCAAGCTTGGAAGTATGCTTCATAGACTGCCTCATGCGAGGTCCCGTAGAGGTCGGCCAAAGAAAGTCAATGAAGCTTACAACTATGCTTATCGACTTTGAATGCGAGAGATCCAGGCTCATGCAGCTGTGAAGCTTAACCATTGAGGCTGCGTATAGGGGAATTCTTACTCGACCGAAAGTCGAGCTCATCATTCACTTAACAACAGATCTATTTCATTAACAAGATTTCATCGGGGACAAAGCTTGGACTGTGAGCTCGGAAATTAGGAGGGCTTTTTCTGTATGGAATATGCCTTGGCCATAGTGTTATGTGGTGGCTATGGCTCCTGATACAACTACTAAAACGAATCCTTTCAATACGAAGGCAACCACTTATCATGGGTTTGCCGCTGCGAAGACGGATTGCGCAAAATGACATGGTTCTTAGTCAATGGCGTCCAGGTCAAGGTCAATTGATACGCGTCGCCTTCTCTCTTCCTTAACTGGCGTGTATTAGTTTGAATGCTCAGATGCAGATTGAAGTCATTCGTAAGCAAGGAAGAAAGTGTGAGTCGGACTAGACAGGGATATCCTACAGGTTTGCATCAAATACGCAGAGTCCAATCAAAACCGGGTATTGATGGAACAGACTTTCACCGTATACGCACAAGACTACATGTTCCCGTCTAACGTCTGACATGCTCATGAATCTTTAACTGTAAAGGCTATAATATGTGTCGAGTGTAGTTCTGGAGAAGCCTAAATTGGGTAGCATCCACTGGGCCACGTCACGGATGCGTTATGCTTGATTTTGTGCAAGCCACATATTATAGCATAGCCTAGGTAAGGCAACAGATAAACAAAGTTCCTTGACTGATATATTGGTGCAAAAGCCAGAGTACAATCATCAAGTCTAACTAAATGTAAACAGTGCCAACGAGACGTTTGATACTACTTTGGCAGCTTACTCCGCCGGCAATACGCGTCTCATTGTCGCTAAGAACACTTGGAGTTTGTGAATGTCTTCCCTTTCCGACCTTCGCCGAGAACGGGATCGCTAATACGAGTAGCTCTTAAAGTCTTGAATTTACTGAGTATTTGCTACCATTTCTCATACATCGTCTTATACAAAGCATCGCAGAAAAGCGTTATAGCTCTTGACCCAGCCTCGAGCACCGCATCCATAGCTATGAAAGGATGCGGCTGACCCTTCATGACATTAAGCTCTGCCTTAACCCCTGCATCCTCTAACTTCTTTGCAAATTGCTCACCCTCTGTTCGAAGTACATCTAACTCTCCAACGACAAAACACGCAGGTGGTAGTTTTGAGAAGTCTCCCTCCCAGAACAGAGGGCTGGCTTCCGGATGGCCCCAATCCTCTTTGTTTGGAAGATAGTGGTTACGGTACCAGAGCATCTTGAGGGCGGGGAGGGCTGGGGTGTTTTTATTCTCTTTCCATGAAGTGTTGTTTGTTGTGTCAGCTGTGTTGTCCATGACAGGTACGGAGAGAAGCTGGAGCGAGAACTTAGGTGATCCTCTGTCGGCTGCTCTTTGGCACATAATTGCTGCCAGGTTAGCTCCAGCAGACGAACCTCCTGTTGTTTAGTTAGTAACTTGCTTCACAGCCCAGTCCCTTCATCTGCGGTCATGACACCAAAACTCAGACGGATTGAAATCAGTCTCAACATACCTGTCGCCAGTTTTGAAATGTCCAATCCAAGGATCTCCTTTCCTTGGTCCAGTACCCAGAGAACAGCCTCCCAGGAATCATGTACCGCAGCTGGAAAAGGGTCTTCTGGCGCCAACCTATAATCAACAGCCACAACCACGCATTTTCCCCGCGCGCACAGATGCGATGCGATCACGTTCTCAGTAGCGATCGTGCCCAAAACCCAACCGCCTCCATGGTAGTAGATGCAAACAGGCCATCCGTTCGTTGGTTTATCGCCCTCGGGCGTAAAGCAGCGAACGTTCACGTCAGGGCCCTCGCTTTCCTTTCGTTTGACGGCATAGTCTACCGTGCTGGCAACGGGCTGCAACGGACCACTTCCTGGGATGAGGACTCCGCTGGTACGCGATGCTTCAACTGGCTGTAGATGAACCTGCTGTTTATCTATGATATGTTTGTTGTAGAAGGCAGCATACTCGGGGTCGATGCGGCTGGCCACCGATTCGTGGAGGGGATATGAGGGGTTGCTCATCTTGCTGATGTCCTCGTTTCAAGTCCAGATTGGAGATGACAGTTTGTGAAGTTGACTGATTGAATGATAGGCAGATAAAGAGCGCTGAGATTAGCTGGACTTTAGTAGCACCTATCTTGGTGGAGTATCTCCGGATGCTGATGTAGTTACCGCCGTCCTTATCGGGCTGCCGAAACCGGGCATCCGGTGGAGACTGAGGAGTCGCGGGATCGGAAGTGTCACGGAGTATTTCAGACAATGGATAAGATCTTCGGTTTGTGTGAGTCCGTGTGCTTATCTTAATCATACTGTACATGTATCTTAATCCAGTGAAACCAAGGCTTATCATGTCACCGTAGCATGAGCATTGACGGATGCAAGGATTCATCTCACTATCTCGACTGGCGATAGGCGCTTGATGAACGCCGAGGTCTCATTGATTCACTTCCTGTAATATGTAACCCCAGAATCTTATTGCCAATCAAGCAAGCGATTACAATCTCACCCCGCATTCAGTCTAAAGAGTTGGTATTTTAGTGCCATGCCAAAGAATATAGATGTGATATTAGAACCTTTCTCAGCTTATTTCCTACACTGTCACAACGGCACTCTTGAAAATAATCCTCATTCCGATTCCAGTTGTCGCCATGGATCCCAAAGACGTCAAGGACCACAAAGACAATGCCAGCATCGACGATACCTTCGCCGAAGGCACTCAGGAAGAAACAGCACGCGTCGTCGACCACATCGCTGAGCGTCAACTATGCCGCAAATTTGATATTCGCTTGATGCCTGTCCTGGCCATCATGTGTGCGTTCAGGGAGCCACATACCGAACCAATTCTCCTAGCTCTAATCATTCTCTAGATCTCTTCAATGCGTTGGACAAAGGAAATTTGGGAAATGCGCAGACCGCTGGTCTAAGTGACGGTATGAGAACTTATCTGAAGACGGTAATCTGGACTAACAACAATAGATCTCAATTTCAAGCCCAACCAATACAACCTTTTGGTCTCAATCTTTTTCGTCCCCTACGTCATATTCGCTCCTCCAGTCGCCATCATGGGCAAGAAGTTCGGCGCTGCTAGAGTCCTACCCATCCTGATGTTCACCTTTGGATCCATGACTCTTCTGGCAGCTTGTGTGCAGAATTTTGGCGGTCTCTTTGCTCTACGATTCTTCCTCGGTATGGCAGAGTCCGGCTTCTTTCCGCTGGTCATTTACTACTTGACTACATTTTATCGCAGAGGTGAACTAGCTCGGCGTCTTGCTGTTTTCTACGCCGCATCCAACATTGCCAATGCCTTTGTATGTTATCGCTATCCATCGAATCTACCTGTACTAACAGCGGCAGAGCGGCCTTTTGTCATTTGGCGTTTTCCAGATTGAGTCCAAAATGTTTGTTTGGCGATACTTGTTCATCATCGAAGGTTCCGCTTCGGTCCTCTTCTCTACCTTTGCTTTCTGGTATCTTCCTCGCTCCTCTGCAGAAGCCAAGTTTCTTGGCGAGGAGGAAAAAGCATTGGCATTTCATCGCATGCAAGTCGATTCTTCATCCGTTGTGCAGGAAGAGTTCAATTTGAAAGATTCTCTGAAAGTCTTCACGTACCCAACAACATATTGCTTTCTCATGATTGAGATCTGTCTCGGTGTACCGATTCAGTCCGTTGCACTTTTCATGCCCCAAATTATTCAGAGACTAGGGTACGGTACGGTCAAGACAAATCTCTACACTGGTAAGTAGCGGTCTTATTCTTTGTGGCATTCTTACTGATACGATGTTTAGTTGCCCCCAACGTCGGTGGAGCTGTCATGTTACTTATTCTGGCTTTCAGCTCTGATTTCCTACGAATCCGTTTTCCATTCATCATGCTTGGGTTCGCATTCACCTTTATTGGCTTTATCATTTATGCCGCCATCTCAGACGTTCAAGCTCAATTACAGTTGGCCTATTTCGCATGCTTCATGATGGTATGGGGCACTTCGGCACCATCAGTCCTCCTCTCGACGTGGTATAACAATAATCTGGCACACGAGGGCAAACGAGTGGTACTCACGTCAGTAGGAGTCCCTCTAGCCAATCTAATGGGTCTGGTATCAAGCAACATCTTCCGTGAGAGCGAAAAGCCCAAATACCCAACTGCTCTTATCACGACTGCCTGCTTTGGGGCTTGTGGATGCCTTATTGCGGGTCTTTTGGGTGGATTCATGGCTTTTGATAACATGCGGAGGAATCGCAAAGCAGGGAAAAAGACCACAGCAGCGGACATTCCCACCCAGCGTCTCCGCGACGGGCCTTCAGTACCCGAATTTCGGTGGTTTTTGTAAGCGTGGGAAAGACACGATACGATAAGCGGGGATCGGCGAAAGCGGGGTTATAAAATGACGCACTGTGCAATTCACCACTACGTTACTTCGATTGTTCAAGGTAACGTGGTGAAGCTGCAGATCATCAGTGGAATATTCCGGATGTCAATAGTGGTACCGAAGGATCATCTCATATCTACCAATATCATCTATCTCTGACTAAGTGAATCGCGCGCGGATAAGCTTACGATCGATCAACAGCTACAAGTAACACGAAACACCATTGTTTTCAGCCTCAATCTATCGAAATCCGATTCAATCAGTCCATCGCCAAAATGTACTCTCTCAAAGTGGGCGACAGCCTCGAGAGTCTCGACACTCCATCCATGATTGTCGACCTCGATGTTATGGAAGCCAACATCAAGAAGCTGATGGACCGCCTTCTTCCGACTGGTCGAAATATCCGACCTCATCTCAAAACTACCAAAAGCGCCATCATCGCAAAGAAACTTGTTGCTGCCGGCGCCAAGGGCGGTTGCGTGGCAAAGCTCAGCGAGGCCGAAGCTATTACTGCCGCTGGTTTCACAGACTTGCTCATCACCTGCGAGATTGTTGGTCCGGCCAAGGTTGCGAGGCTAGTGGAGCTGTTCAAAAAGCATAGGAGTCTTAGGATAGTTGTGGACAGCGAGGTGGCTGCTACGGCCATCAATGATGCACTAGAAAAGTCGGGTATTGAGGACCCTATCGCAACATTGATAGATCTGGATGTTGGATTACACCGTACAGGCGTCAAACCTGAGGGAGCTCTACCTTTGGCACAGCATATCGAAGACTTGAAGCACCTACATCTCATTGGTATTCAAGGTTACGAGGGTCACCTGCAACATCTCCATGACTTTGAAGACCGCAAAACGCAATGCCTTGCATCGATGAAGACTCTAACCGAGACGGCGCAATCGCTGAAGGATAAGGGTTACAATATTGAGGTCGTCACAACTGGCGGCACGGGCACAGCCGATTTCTGTGCTACAGTCCCAGGAGTAACGGAATTGCAGCCGGGATCATTCATTTTTATGGACACAGATTACCGAAATGCCATTGGCGCATATTACTCCCACAGCCTATCTATTCTCGCTACAGTCATCAGCAAACAGGGCGAGCGACAGGTCACAATCGACACTGGACTTAAGACCTTGACCACAGATAGCGGGCTGTCAGAGTGCAAGGATAAGAGATATAAATATGATCAATTGGGCGATGAGCATGGGTCACTCGTTTGGGAAGAGGGAACACCAGAGCTCAAGATTGGAGACAGGGTTGAGATGATACCCAGCCATATTGATCCGACTGTGAATCTCCACGACGTCTATTATGCCTACCGTAACGGGATAGTGGAGGAGATCTGGCCTGTTGATTCACGAGGAAAGGTTCAATAATAGGTAGTGGCATCTGAATGACAGAATTTGGTTATATCGCAGGAATGAAATTCCAGTGGTAGTTCTAAATAGCTCTAGTTACCTCAAATATTGAATTTGGAAATACTAGCTTTGCGGATATTTTCCAACAGTCCAGCACATAGGAGTACCTATACAGCGTGTTTCAAATAAGCCTGCTTATATCACACCCCTTATAGTATAAAATGCACTCTATGCTGTGGGCTGTGGCTAATGCCCTGGTTTCTCCGATTCCATAGCTACCAGATATTTTACTGTAGTAAATGATATCTTGAAGAATAAAGACAGTTAATTATTATTTATGCAATATTATATAAATATTGAGAGTTTAGTATAGTTCTTGAAATATTGTATAGAATAAAAACACTCTCTTATGGGTCATGAATAATAAAGAATAATTAAGTATTTGAAAAAAGATTATATTAAAATACGCTTAACTTTAATATCAAGAGGTAATAACAAGGCACTAAACATATTTTGGGGTCTGGTGACTTATCCGCCAACGTGGCTTAATGAGCTTGGTTAAAATGGGGTCTTCAATGATTGTCGTCTAGCCTGGCAACGAGGATGTAATGGTAATCTGCATTAGCAAGCAGCACCATCAACGACATTATTCATTCAATGGAGTGAAAAAGAAAAGTCACACCACACACAAATGCACATTTGTTCCCATCAAATCAAATCACAACATCAAGCACACCCTGCAGACGGCTGAAATTAGGCTGAGCTCCCTTATCCTCTAAGATGCAAATAATGACATTCCCTCACCTCCCCCGGGCGCAAGCCTGATGCGACAATCCAATACTGTGACGATTGGTGTGTTTCACTAGGCATACTTATGCGACAAGGGATCGAGGCGGAGAACCTAAATGACCGGGCAGCCTCATTTGAAATCTTATTAAAGCACCAAAACAGGGGATCGTGGCTCTTTAATTCTTGAAGTCTATAACTCTCTTTTCCATCATGTTGATATATGTATTTCTAGTAGCTACGTCCACTCTCGCTCAAGGCAGAGCTGCACCAAGTTGCCAACTTCCCACCATCAGACTCCCTTTTGGCAATTGCAGTTTCCCGACTGCCGACCAAGGACGTGTCTACTCTACGGGAATACTGCTCGGTGCCGGCCCATCGGACAGATTCTGCGGAATGGTGAGCACCGTTGTGAATTCGTCACTGATACAAACCAGCAATGTGTGCTCTGAGGAATGGCTCAACGTCACGTCAGCTGGTGTCGAGATGACTGAGGAGCAATGCTTATCTCGGAGAGGAGGGTTTCTTCTAAGAGATGATTTACCAGAAGCATCCTCTGTCGTCCGCTCAAGCCTCTCAGATCTTAATCCTGGTTGGGTCAATATCACTAGGAACGATACAAAAGAGCCATTTCGGTATACAGAAGAGTTTGAACTAAAGATCAAGGATAACTCAGTCACGATGATTGGAGGACTTATCACCCAAGGACAACAACATACGATGAGCCATATCGGGCTGGCAGAAACCTCAACTCTACTTCAGTCACTAAAAGATGAGGGGTTAATTGCCGCAAGATCCTGGGGGCTCGACTCTGGTTCGCAAAGCGTTGCGGCCCCAAGAAATGGCAGCTTGGTTCTAGGAGGTTACGATGCTTCCAGCTTTGATGGAGGTTGGACAACCTTTCCGATTTCTAGGTCAAACTTGGTCCGGAAACGCCATTGCCCTCTTCAGGTTTTAATTACCGAGATGACCTTTACCGTTCAAGTTGGTGATAGCAAGGAACAGACGGAGACGCCAGTGAGTGGATCAAATGCACTCATTGCTTGCATAGAACCGTAAGTTCTGCGATGCCCATCCAGCTTACCTAGGAGCCTTTGAATAACAACTCTCGTAGATATGACAACAAGTTTAGATTCCCCAGTCATGATATCAAGTACCTCAAAGAAATGCTCGGCCATGAGAATTCTCTCGTTGATCCTCAGGAACCAGGGCTCTATAATATTGAGCCTAGCCTTGTATATGACTCATCGACTAAGATGAACATCTCAATAAGCTTCACTATCGCCAACGGATTATCAGAGTTGATAGTGGAGATACCTTCACATGAGCTCGGTGAGATTATGTCCACTGCTGCCGAGACGGTCGAAAATTTCAATACTAACAGTTACTTGTTGCAGTACGGCCTCTGCGAGGACTTGATCCAAAGGGACGTCCGATTGCCAATTCAAGCTTTACTGAGGTACAGGTATTTGCAGAGGAAGGTGTACTAGACGGACCAGTACTTGGCAAAGTCTTTCTCTCTCAGGTTAGAACCTCCCACAAACTTGAAAACTACTGACTGACCATGGGTAGCTCTACTTATTTGTTGACTACGAGAACTCGACATTCTCTCTCGCACCACAAAACACAGGTGGATTTTCCGTTGATGTAAAATCGTCGGGATCATGTCCGTCCGAAGAATCTTTAACAAAGACAGAAAAGGGCCTGATTGCTGTTGGGGTTGTTTTAGGAGTTGTGCTTCTTGGGCTAGGAGGCTACTTTTCTTACCGAATTTGGAAGTTACCTTTAAAGAACAAGGAGCCCAACCGGGAACAAGGAGATTCTGATGAGACTGACTCTGCCCCGAGAACTCCCCCGATTTCCAACGCCGACTTTGACTAGAGACAGTCAGACTCAAGAAAGAAATTGACCGGCAGCCAAAGTCTCTGGACAAGTGAAAAATGAACGGAAACGGGCGATGGTTAGTCTTAGGAGTGGAGTGAGGAATAATGGAGGAATAAATGTAGTGTCGTCTTTCCCTCGTGACAATTCACCGTCTGTTGTTGTGGGCAGGCGGTCTTTAATCAACTCCTCAACTTTTTCCACATGTCACAGTTCTTTGATAACCCTGACTTCGGAATGAACTAAATTCGGTGTGCGAGTGTAGCCCAACGCTCAGTAACCATGCATAATGATGAGAGAGGCTTCTCAGGCGGTACTACGTAAAACAAACAAGCAACTCTCGATTCATCATTAGCAGCCTGCCGTGGTGTCCCAACTCACGACTCATTGGATACATAACAGCACAGCCACCCGGTCTCGACCAAGGTCTTAAGTCATGGGACAGAATAGAGCTAGCGCCCCTCAATGTGCAACTGTTGATATAAGAGGACACAACACCCTTCAACTCTCCTCAGGCTTCTCAGCTAGAGTTACCCCGCATCCATCGTAAGATGAGCACCACGCTTCTGCCAGGATGGATCCCCTTTCAATCATAACTACAGTGTTTGCTCTCTGCTCTGCTGTACGGCATTTAATCGCGGTTGGGGGTCGATATAGAGACGCGGGAAAGACCATCGCCAACATCAAGAAGGATTGCAACAAAACCCTCAGCATATTGGAAGATTACCAAAACCAGCTCAGTAGGCGTGGCAGTGAGCTGGCGCACAGCGAAAGAGCACACTCGATCGACCTTGAGAGCTCTCTCAAAAAGAGCTGCAACAACTTGATCAAGAATGTGAAAATATTACGCGAAGAGCTAGAACGAGTTTCGTTACCCCCCGAAACCAGGGGTGACCTAGTATTGAACCATATGCGGCGACTGATGAATATTCCCTCTCTTGAAAAGGCGCATGCGGCGGTCAAGGAGAGGATGGAGGATTTTCAGGATCAGCAGTTGTGTCTCGATAGGTACGTCATAAGAATATTGAGGCACTCAAGGCTTCCATAACCGTACCTCGGATATTAACATGCGTGATCAGGCATAATACAATGATTATTATAGAACGCACCACCAGCTCTTCTGGCTCGTCCACTTCATCCACTTCATCCACTAGTTCAAGACCAAACAATGCTAGTATAATCTCCCGATCATCAACTAGTAGAAACAACACGCCGTCAATCATTGACCTAAAAGCCCGTGAGATTTTAGCAAAATCACTGCACGACGCTATCGGTGCCAAAAAAATCAATACAGTGGAAAGATTACTAAGAAATAAAGGCCTGGACCCCGACGCCTGTTTCCCTCTTGAAGGAGGTTCTTCAGCTCTCGCGGTAGCTACTTCATTTGGGAACAAACCCATGGTTAAACTTCTCCTCCGTCACAGAGCAACTGTTTCTTCACGTGACCATAAAGGTCGTACGGCTTTACATATAGCCTCGATAAATAACAACGCCGATATTGTTGAGCTTCTCCTGGGCAAAGCCGAAATTGCGGTAGTTGATCATCTTGGACGTACAGCACTTTGGTATGCTGCACACGGAAAAAACACCGAAGACGCCTTCAATAAACTACTGTCTGCTGGCAATATCGCCATAGACGACTCGCAAGATGACAAATGTCCAACTCCGCTTTGGGCTGCCGCCGCAGCTGGCCACCATGGCAGAGTACTGGCACTCCTCGAAAAAGGCGCTGATGTAGACAGCAGAGACGGGAAGGAAAGAACACTGCTACATCGAATTGAATGGCACATAGCAGCACCTCTGACCAAGTTGCTACTCGATCGTGGGGCAAACGCTTGGGTTAGGGACCACCCGGATAAAATGCTACCGCTACATCGGGCAGCTAGCCAAGGTCGTATAGACATTGCGGCCATGCTTCTAAGCAAGATGGTCGAGCAGCAAACATCTAGCAAGGCAGATGCCTCAAATGTTCGCGATAGTCGTGGAAAAACACCGCTAATGTACGCAGCTTTACACGGGTCCATGCCCCTTGTGCTATATTTGATCAGGATGTGGGACGCTGTCTTAGATATTCAAGATGACCTAGGAAACGATGCCTTTTACTGTGCCTGCGCAAAAGGCCATTTCCATATCGCCACCTACCTCCTCGGCCTAGGGGCGGACATCAACCGGAGGAATAACGAGGGTAACACGCCTCTCCACATTGCAGCCACCGAAGGGCACAAGGTGATAGTAGAATTTCTGCTCCACCTAGGGGCAAAGACAGAAGCAAAGTCAACAAAGATTGGGAAATTATGGGTAGTTAACAACACCCAAGAATCACGACAGGGCCAGCTGCTCGTCACGCCAGCTGTAGCTGCCAGGATGGCTGGATATGATGAAATTGCGAGGTATATCGATACCTTTGTACAGCAAGACCGACCTAGGGATTGGACATTAAATATTGTAACAACGAGTTGTATCGGGAGTTAATCAGGAAGAGACCTGGGGGACGAACCCAAAAATTTGTAACAATTAACTTATCTATTTTATTCTCATTCAAAGCTATCACTGAGAGACTTCGGATATAAGATTTCAGGCACCTAAAGGCATAGTAAGTATTGTTGTCACCGCGAAAAAGTATCCAATGATAGCTCAGTGATCCACATTCCTAGGCTTCAAAGCTTGTGGAGAATGATCCTCCGGGATGACCTCAGGTCCAGAGCTTTGATCTCCGTCATCCCATCCTCCGAAGTACGTAAAGAAAGTTTACCACTCAAAATTCAACATTCGCAAGGGTCCGACATAGCGTTAACAGTCGATCTCAGCGTGGCGTCATTGTCAGCCAATAAATACCTGCAGTAATGAGCTCAAGCAATCCTACGGCTATTCCGGATAATGAATCTGGGCGGCGACCAAAGTCTTTGGCCAAAGCTTGCATGTCGTGTCGGACTAAAAAGATCCGATGCAACACCGCGCGTCCTCGATGTAATAATTGTGTAAGTGCAAGTCGCGAGTGTATTTATCGAGAGGAAATACCGAGAAAGCGGTACGTAATCATGCCAATTAAGCTGGCTGGCCACTTCTGACCATCGCAGGCCGACGTTTTCACAAATTGCGAAATTGCAGCGTGATAATGCTGCACTCACGAGATTTATCGTAACTCTTAAAAATAGCACTACTCAAGAAAGGGACAGACTGCTGATCTCGGTTGTTGACGGTGACGGGAATATCAGTCTAACAGACTCAAATGAGGATATATCAGTAGGAGATACCGTAGACCAACGTCCCAGCCAAGGCCCCTCTCCACCGGATATTCCGTCTGACGACGAATTGGACATTGCACAGTTTATTTCTGTGGATGACACTGGTCGAACCAACATCTATGGCCCTTCATCAGCGCTGCACAACCCAGCAAGATCCGAGACACACAACCCCTCTGTCCACCACTCGACCACATTGGAGAATGTAAAGAATGGGCTAATTGCCAACGCAGCCTTACAACGCCATCTGGAGTACCGTCTTGCCAAACTCTCAACTATCGCTGGAGAGCCAACCGAACTTGCGATGCACTTGTTGAACCTACACTGGGCTCGCCAACACCATACATTCCTACTCACGTATCGACCTGCTGTCATGAGAGACCTTGCTTGCTCTGGCCAATACTGTTCAGCTTTCATGCTTAACGCCATTTTTGCATGCTGTAGCAAGTTTTCTGCCCGCCTAGAGGTCAGAGATGATCCTAGGGATCCGTCGAGTGCGGGTCGTCGTTTCTTTGTCCGATGCGATGATCTCCTTATGAAAGATGGCCTTCTGATCCGACCACATATCACTACAATTGTTGGGCTAGTCTTACTCGGGTCAACATACAATGCACGCGGAGAGACGTCCAAAGGTTGGCTGTATACCGGGTATGCGATACGAATGGTATATGATCTGGGCTTACATCTCGATCCCAAGAAGACCACAGAGAACCCTGAGGAGATAGAGATTAGACGCCGGGTGTTCTGGGGGACATTCGTCTGCGATAAGCTGCAAAGTCTGTACATGGGCAGACCGGTGGCGATAAATCTTCGCGACTCTCAGGTTTCACGGGAGTTCCTTGACTTGTACGAGGAAACGGAACCTTTTCTTCCTTCGACGCTGATGACTGGGTCACCATGTCCACCACTAACCATGGAGGTTACCATCCCAATCCACTCGGTGTCGACATTTCAGCAATTATGCCTACTTTCGAAAATCATGACCACTATCGTCAATTGCTTTTATGTAGTAGGTGCTACGTTTTCTAATGCCCAAAGAAGTCTTGCCAAGATCGAGCAGGCTCTACAACAGTGGCGCGACATGCTACCTCCAGAACTCAACTCCCAACCTTGGTTGGCACAGAGTGGCACGGGCCAGCCCCAAACACCAAATATTATGGTTCTGCACAACCTCTACCACTCTCTTATTATCCTGGCCCATCGGCCTTTCATTTCAGACGGTCATATTCGCTCGAATATTACGCCTGGCCGGTCATGGGAACAGTGTACAATTGCAGCAAGATACATCACTAGTATCGCGTCAGTGTATAGGTCAACATATGGTCTTAATGGAGCACCGTATGTCCTAGCCTACACTGTCTATGTGGCATGCACGATCCACGTAAGAAATGCGGCTTCTCGGCATGAACCTGGAGATCATATGGGCCTGCTGAGACCAAGCTTGCAATGTTTGGATGAATTATGCGCCGCAAATCCGGGCGTAATCAAGCCTGCCAAGTCCATCAGACGTCTGATTGAGGCCAACAAATTGAGTCTGAGCACTGGTATGTTTTCCTCTATGCGTTCAAATGCTGTTCAGAATGTTGACATAGGCACAGACGAAGCCACATCTACTGAACATGACATTGCGGCTGATCTAGACACTTCCACTTTCCAAGATTCAATCCCTACTTTCTCCAGTGATTTTCGCATGGATGACATTGATTTCAGTTTGCCCCTTGATCCGTTATTTGGTTGGATTAACGTGGACACCCCATCGCTTTATGGGGAGTCAGTTTGACACAAATCACGCCTGGTTGGGGTCTTGTTTCAACTGATAGTAAAAGATGAAGAGCTTCTATTTTTTTTAACTTAGTTTATCAATCCCAGACCTTCCAGATTTCTCAATTTTATCTACAGTAGAGGAGCTTTATATATTTACACGTAATTAAAATAGTCATATCCTATTGGCTTTCGAGAAAGTTGCTGCTTCGGCAGTTAGACTTAGATGTATGCCGAATCGGTCCTAGTAACGACTCCGCCACCGGAGACTGACTCTCCGAGTATCATGTGGGGTATGGAGAATGATGCTCCGGGGCCATGATATTATATATGTTCACTCTTGGAAGTCGTCTTAGATTATTTCAAGTCCTGTATCAGAACAATTGAATCCTCTACACACACGGGATTTTTACTGAAACTCTTATTCATCTCTTAATCTGTCACACATCATGACTCCCCTTCCCGACGTCGATGTCTTGGTCGTAGGCAGTGGAAATGCCGGTTTTGCAGCCGCTCTCTCTGCCTCTCAAAACGGCGCAAAAAGAGTTTTGCTTATCGACAAGTGCCCCGAGAACTGGGTTGGTGGCAATACCTACTTCACAGCCGGTGCCTACCGAATTGTCCATGGTGGTCTGCAAGATCTTTTGCCAATTGTCAACAATGTTTCTCGCGAACAGGCTGACAGGATTGACCTGGCACCTTACACCGAGCGGGACTTTCAAAACGATTTCGACAGGGTGTGCATGGGTCGATCGGACCCTGAATTAGCCAAGTCACTCATTCAAAATTCCAATGCTGCTATTAAATGGCTTGCTGCGAATGGGATCCGCTTCCAGTTGTCTTTTAACAGACAGGCTTACGAGGTTGACGGAAGAATCAAGTTCTGGGGTGGTCTGACTATCAAAACCGAAGATGGAGGTAAAGGTTTGATCGAAGATTATCTCGCTGCCATCAAGAGACACAATGTCCAGGTTTCGTGGTTGACAGCACTCACGGGGCTTGAGAGAAACTCCGACAACAGCTATACTGTCAGGGTTTCTATTGACGGTTTAGACAGCTCGTTGACCGCCAAAACTGTCGTGTTGGCCGCAGGTGGATTTGAGTCTAATGCGCAGAAGCGAAGTCAATTTCTTGGACCTGGCTGGGATATGGCTATGGTCCGTGGAACACCTTACAACACCGGTGACGCTTTGGACATCGCAATTCAGCAACTAGGCGCTCAAGCTGTGGGAAACTGGTCAGGCTGTCACTCTGTGGCCTGGGATGCCAACGCGGACCCCAACACAGGAGACCGAGAAGCTTCGAACGAGTACACAAAATCGGGTTACCCACTTGGTCTCATGCTCAACGTTGACGGGCATCGATTTGTCGACGAGGGTATTGATTTGAGGAACTACACCTATGCCAAATTCGGTCGAGCTATCCTACAACAGCCTGAGCAGCTCGCCTTCCAAGTCTGGGACGCTCGAACAAGTGATTGGCTTCGAATGGAAGAGTACCGCGAAGAGCGGGTAGAGCGTATCACGGCAGATACTCTGGAGGAGCTGGCCGACAAGTGCGCAGACCGTGGACTGAAGGATAAAATTAGTTTCGTCGATACCATCCGGGAGTATAACGAAGCGGTTTATGCGCATCGTCGAGAGAACCTCGAGGCAAAATGGGACCCTGCAATTCGAGACGGACTCTCGACACAATCCTCGACGAAGAAGCTAGCTTTGGGCAAGACGAACTGGGCTCTACCTCTGGATAAGGGACCTTACATGGCCGTCAAGGTGACTTGCGGCGTCACATTTACATTCGGTGGCATCAAGATTGATCCTCAGACTGCTCAGCTAATCCATGGATCTACGGGCCAACCTATTCCCAACGTATTCTGCGCTGGAGAAATGGTGGGAGGGTTGTTCTATTCCAACTATCCTGGCGGCAGTGGACTGACATCAGGCGCTGTTTTTGGATCGAAGGCTGGTAAGGCGGCTGCGGAGGCTGCGGAGGCTGTTGGAAGATCCACAGACACCAGAGTTCTAAGTAAGCTGTAGGTCAGAACACAGCCCAATATTAAGCTAGCTTGATCGCGGCACATACATGTACTGAAAGTTACGGTTGAGAGAAATATCGAAATTTATTTATAAAAGCTTTGCTGAATCCTATGATGCATCGCTATCAGTACCAGCCTTAAACAATCAGAAATGTTACTTGAGGGTTCCTCAAAATCTCCAACCAGCTAAGTTCCGACTGAGCACTATTCCGTTGCTGCCAAATAATCCGAAGTGTATCCATAGCAGTATAAAGGAACCCCCAAGGAAAGAGCTGCGACTGTCTCTTCATTCTATCTATAATCCAAACTTGCTGTTCGCGATCGCGAGTCTGAGCTCCAGCTACAAACGTGGGCCAAAACGACGTTTTGAAATTTGGATCTTCGTCATTGATTGCTCGGAGATGAAACATCAGACCTTGTTCCAATTCAAGCTCTGTATTTTCTGGTAAGAAGTCTCTGACTGAAGGGATGGCATACATGATGTATAAACAGCATGCGGTTTGATGCGTGTAACCTGTATGTATCCGGCTCTGAATATCGGTTACTTGTCGACCTTTTGGAACATGTTGAATATCGTGTGACCACATTTCAACATCAAAAGCCATGGTCTCCATTATGAGTTTGACTCCTTTGTTAGTCTTGATAGTGTGGTCTTCAGTTGGTTCTTGTAGTATCATTGCTGTTGACCATAATATTTGTAGAATCTCAGCTGGGCAGCAAATGAAGCTATTGCGGGCGGCATAGTGGATCGCCGAGGAGGCGAGTGTACTGTTAAGGGCGACTGACGATTTAGGTATTGGGTCCATAAAGGTCAAAGCGAAAACATAAAATCTAAGTGGTCAGTCTCATACGGAATCGAATGGTGGATGGCCTTACATATAGCAATCGGAGATTACAAAATCCTTGAGCATCTCGCCGACGGTCGTCGCGGGTTGCGCATGGCTCAGCAGCCACCCAATACCATCTAAATGCGCCTTTGATCCGTGCTTCCCCGAGTCGATCATATCAGCGGTGACAAGAAGCATGGCCGCTGTAAGCACCATATCCTTGTCCTCGGCTTCCAAGTTTTGGAAAGCGATACGGAGAAGGTAGAGTGCTCTCTGCTTGGCCTCTAATGCGTCCACCATGGCTCTTCGAGATGGGTCCCAGTAGCCCGCATTGATATCTTGGGGGTTATGGTCAGAACTTGGCCTGAGAACATTCGACATATGAAGAGCCGCAGCAGTGACCATGGTGTACTGCAAAACAGGGCTACAAGCCCCTATTGGTAGTAATCTTGGGAACGGATTGTGGCCGGGTAGGTCTATGGCGACGAGTTGTGGGCATAGTCCTTCTGCGACTAGTTGTCTAGTCAGCATAGCTATAGCGACATGCGATTGTGACTAATGACTAACAGTAAGATAGATAGTAGCGATCTTTTAGACTCATGTTAGCAAAGAACGGGTCGATCAGGCTACCAAAGAGATTCAAGCCCCCGAGTTCAAAGTAGGTGGAAGACTGAAACGGTGTGAAATTCATTCTTTGGTTCGCTGCCATGACGGCATTCCTCGTCGCATCAGCCTTTGTATGACTAATCTGTGATGGACCAGGATTCTCTTCGGACAAGGGAAGCTTTTTGCCAGCTGACTTCCCCCGACTAGCTATCGAGTCCGTCCATCTCCATAGTGTACCATACCCAAGACATTGTTTGCCAGTGGATGTACATCGACGACATGCAGGCCGGGATTCATCACAGCGGATTCGACTATGTCGACAGTTATGACAGCCTTTGGGCGAGGTGCGTCGTGAACCCATGCGTGACGCGTGTGAGCGAAGGCCTATAGCTTTGGGGGTAGCTTGAGGAAAGACGGTTATTGTGCAATTGGAAGAATCGAGACTTGGCCGAAGACCCCGATTTTCAAAGTACGTTGGATGACCAATCGGATGGAGTCACACACCAACTTAAGCTATTGTGGAGCATTGAGCTAGACTCGGAAAGGAAGATAAATCACTTGCTTTGCATCTATCGGGATCATGCCACGGCATTCATAGTTTTTTGCAAAAGATTGATCACTTTCATGGGCTTTCTATAACAAGAGATGTATAATACTTGTAACAATCTGATAAGGATCTCGATAACCGCCCTTGAAAGTCATAATAGCGACTAACTCGCCTTGACTTAGAGGTGTTTATTAAGTCACGAGTTCAGTACAATCGAGCGTTTGAAATAACCCAACACAGTCAATAAATTGAAATCAGAAACTAAAGGCCAGTTTCAGAATTCATTTCGTGAGACTGGTCAAGCCTTTGCCATCTGTTCGAAACCCTCCTTAAACTCAGCAAAGCTCTTGACATGTCCCCTAGAAGGTATGATCTTCTCCATGATAACCTGGTGAAGGTCCCCATCCGCATCCGCACAGGCATCACTGATAACAGTGGTCGCAAACTCGGCATCCGTCGCAGTAACAGTAGTCCTCAATACACACCCCGAAGTGCTCAGTCCACTAATAACAACAGATTTGACCCCCTTCTCCTTCAAAAATTCCAACAGACCAGGGGATTTTAATGCTGAGATATGTCCTGGGACCCGGTGAAAAGTGGGCTCCTTGTCGTCAGGTCGCAGCTCAGCTGGTTCGGGGTCCGTAGTGGCCTTCATGATTTCCAAGAGCCCCGAGAAGCGTTCAACACCCTTACAGGCGGGAAAAGGAGTGCCGTTTGAGTCGATGAGGCAGTGTACGACAGTAATGCCTTGGGCTTTTGCCCATTTCCGAAGCTGGACTGTAACGTCCAAAGCTGGGATAGCTGTGGGGCCGGCAACCTTCTCTACAAAAAGGGAGTACCAGTCCAAAAGAAGAAGGGCGGTCTCCGAAGGCTTGTAAGCTTCGTGAGAAGACTTGTCGATAGAATTAATGGTTGTCATGGTGCTTTGGATGGTGGCTGATGCTTGAGAGGTGGTGTTTTATGTCTGACTTGGAGTGTAGTGAGCCTACATTTGGTCGAGGAACTTCTTTGATTCTTATACCCATGAGTATGGCCGTCAAATATCCAATAATTTCACATTGATCCTGCTGAACACATTGATTTCGGTGATAATCTAGTAGAAACTGCTATGACCAGACGGAGATAGCTGGTTATCCCCTTCGGTGCCGATTCGGCAAATACCCACTTTTAGTTTTTACACAGTAATTTGACAGTGGAATAGGCAGCATCCTCCTGTATGGACTTAACAGATTAAATCAACGGAGATTAAATCAATGGATCTTCATGAAAATATCAGAAATAGTCCAGATTATACCGAGTATTCGGTCCCGTTCCGTTCCGCAGCCATAACTACTGCATCTTGAGTTCTCCCCTCGATACCTCAACAAAAGCCGGGTTTCCGTAACATCCTAGACATTAAATCTTAATGCTGGTGCAGCTGAGTAATCTGTTCAATAGCTTGCGGCCAGAGCGCAGTTTCAATTGAGTCGATCTAGTTTGTCGGCGCTCAGACCCGTCACTATTGAACTGCGACAAGAACTTAGCCAGGTTTAGGTCTTGGGGATCATGAATTTGGACCCCTGGAGCGTACACTAACGTTAGTGTCTCCAAATGCCACAAACCACCAAGACTGAGATTTGGGAAAGTTTAGACGAGTCGGGCTATTGTACCTATATTCAGCGGGAGAGTTGGATAAAACGTGAGTCCCGTTATCTCAGAACAGAAGGATTTAATCACCATCGCATCCAACGCCAAGATCACAGATAGCGCAAATTGTAGGATTTTCAGCTGTGGCTGGTAACTCAACCTATCAATCGTTATGAGTCGTGGTCAAGCATGATGGAAGAGTCAGTGAAAGCTTCCACTTGTTCCAAAATCATGATACCCCTTTCTTCAAGGTACCGTAATCTACCTGATAAGGCTTGTCTAGCGGCAGTAGTACGTCAACGAGGCTGGTTTCCAGTTTCACCGCTGATAACGACCTTCAGCTGCCAAACGAGGCTTTTCGTAACCAGTAAAATATAGCGACCCACCCACCGTCACAGCCGTTGGTCCAGTTAGCACAATCAGCCCAACTAACGATGAACTTTAATGTGGCATGTGTCAGGCCATCTGTTGGAGCCAAGAACGAAGTAGCGATAAGGCTTGGCCATTTCGGGCATGGCAGAATCTGGGGAAAGTTATTCATCAGCCTTTTGATGTGATGAGCGAGTCATTCCTATTGTCTTGCTTACTCTTGTGCGTTCAAAACGCAGATCCCGGCTGCAGAACAATGTCCCCGTCATCTCGGTCCTTTTCTCTGTTTGTTCTTCACCTTGCATCATCATTGTCGTCAATGAGCAATCGCTGACAGTGCATGTCCCAATCATGGCTGGACTGCAACCCAACATCTGGGCGGGCGTGGCTATTCCATGGCTTGCAGCTTTGGTTTCGCTTGTGATGCGGGTTTGCGCACGTCGCATGACCAAGATGAGTTGGTGGTTTGACGACTATTTCTCCATGTTGGCTTTTGTGTTTGCGACAGGGTACTGTGGTATCATGATACAATGTTTGTCGCCCTACATTGCCTTCCAGTAGCCATACTCACCATCGCAGGGACTTTGCATACCTACCTCGGCGTCAAGATTCCCGACTCAATTCCCACTGACGAACGTGAGGCGATATTACAACAAGCTCGGTTCTTAGGATTTCTCAACTCCATATGCTATGCCTCATCAATTGCCTGTTCCAAGATCGCCATCTTATCACTGTACTGGCGACTATTCAGGATCTCTTCAATCCGAACACCGATCTTAATCATGCTGGTTATGGTGGTGATATGGATTGTTCTTCGGACATTTATGCTCATCTTTCGTTGCGTTCCTGTCCAATCAATTTGGGACCATACTATCACAGGCAAGGTCTGCAACATCAATAGCGGCCAATTCTTCCTGGGTACTATCACCACGCACTTTCTGATGGATATTGCCATCCTGGTCCTACCCATCATTGAGGTGGTGCGACTGACTTTACCCAAGGGTCAAAAGTTAGCCATTGCCGCTTTGTTTCTTCTTGGTTCCATGTAAGCCGTCGATATCTAACTCGTCCATCATTTGAACTAACCATCAATTCAGTGTTTGCTTTGCGTCTATGTTTGTATTAGTTGTATTAGTCAATTACGACAACAATACAACACAGATGCCATATGAGTATGCTATGTTCTGCATTTTGGGCTCTGTCGAGGTTAACATTGCCATTGTCTCTGGTTAGTCGTCAATACCCTCTTCGGTCAAGAAATGTCAATAACTCTCGAAGCATGTTTCCCTCTTCTACGTCCAATCTTCATTCACATTCTTCCCACCAGCTTTCTCAGTTCGCATGGCAAAAGCAGCCAGCGAATCAGTCGACCAAGCAACGCGATCAAACTCTCAACTCTTGTACGGACAAACAAGACCAAAGATGATGATGAGACAAGCTCGATGCATCAATTGGCCGATCTAGAGCATGGACTGAGCCGTAATTCAGATGAAATCCGACGGCCTAAAGGAGTGCATACTGTTATCTTTAGTCGTCAATCTTTATCTAGCCAGGGAAATAACATGCCTGGGATCTATGTACGGAATGACACAGTAGTGGAGATTAACCAGGTAGAGGCCAAGGCTTTTTCTTAAGGGATAGTCAGTAAGGCTAGGTTTTAATATTTATGGTAGCTATTTATTAGATAATCTAAGGATCATAATCTTTTTGTCACTCTGAATCTAAGCATTACTAAACCGAGGCTTTCTTAACGTATCAGCGCGTTACCAACGACAGCATAACCTCTTCTACAGTCAAAATTCAAGACAATCAGAACAATAGAAGAGGATAATATTGTACTCAAGTATTTTATATGATATAATTTATATACATACCAAGTTAAGGACGCTGAGCTAACCTTGATAGATCCCCAGAAAGCGTCCGAGTTCTCAGAGCCTCAACTCGAACTTCATGGAGGCGGTGCCTGCGATGGCAGACTTTGTGGCATTATTCCTTGTCCAATTCCGATCAACGGTTGGATCATTCCTTGCCCGTGCTAATGGGTTGTAACTTGAGCTGCGCTGTGTTATTTACTGTCCTGTTCGCTGGCAATTCTTCATCTTGTTTCAATTCTTCAATAGATATGATCGTTTCTTACTACCAGTATGTACTGGTTTTATATGCCTGAAAGATATCAATAGTCTCTATAACTTTACGCCTGATCTCCCTCGCCTAGACAGAACTGAACCTCGGCGGGGCCCTTCAAATCAGGGAAATAAAGTGAGTTGACTCGTAAATACGGCCGCTACAGGACAGTAGCCTCAACGGCTTGTCTGCTCACAACGGGCGGTAGGAGAGGGATTCCAAAGCCTGATACCACTAGCTGAGCATCTATTGGCAGAACAGAAGATAGAATTGAGTATAGTATCTACCGCAGGAGAAAGTTAAGCTTTGTGGGAATCAAATACAACCCTGTTACTTTTATCTGGGGAAGTGGTGTACTGTTGAAAACAAGGTACTTCTCAAGCCAGAGTCAGGCATTTCTTCAACATAATAATAAAGTATTACTAACAGAATCACAGATAAGATTGTAATCTCTTGGCATATCTGAGCACAGTTGATCTGACTCCAACAGCTTGGAATTTTCTTCCACGTGGTTATGACGTGCTGCACATCAAATCGTTCATCAAAGCGTTTTCTTAACCTCGGAATCATCGGCTATACATAAACAACAGATCCCTACCCACGAAAGGCCTGCTATATCCGATCATCGCAGACTCCTCTCCACATCTTCACTAAATCTCTCCACAGTGTCCACACAACCACATGGCATATTGCGATCGGCACTTCTCAGTACCTGGTTGATGGTTTGTGCTCAGACGCAAAATTGCCCGCAAGCCTGACTGTGGTGACAGCTGTCAAACGCGGCATTTGATGCTTAGCTCTGGTTGGTCGGGTGTTTCAATCTAAGACAGTGATTAGCCGCAACTCTTAGGTCGTAGGTGCCATCTGCATAAATGATCTGCTAGTGCAGGTCTGAGTAATTGCTGAGTCTGCTAGCGGACAAATGATTGGTTCTGCCATGGCTGCTCTTCTGAAATGTTGGTAGCAGTGTTGCATTGACAGGCAACGCAGCGTCGATCCGTCAAATCAGTCAGATGTGATAGCCAGGTTGTTTGATGTCTCTGAGCTTGAATGCAGAGTACTAAACCTTTCGCTTCCGCTCCCCTGGAACCGGACTTTGCTTTTGCCAAAATCTGCAGTGTTATACTGACCTTTCACTCTTTAATTATGTACATTCGTTGGGCCGAGAGCCATTCGCCAGTGGAGCCTCGCTCGCTAGACGGTTCAACGCGGTCTCCAGAGATTCGCACAATTCTTATCACCTTCTCCATCTTATCCACTACCGTCGTCGCTCTACGAACCTACATACGACATATGGTACTCCACTCTTTTGGTTGGGATGATGGAGTTATGGTTATTGCCCAGGTGTTTGCTCTCGGTGCCGCAGCGGCCATTGGATTAGGTTGGTTCTATCAGGCACTATCTGAAAGTTGGAGTTTGCTAACGTTAGCATAGAGAACAAATATGGGCTGGGTTATCACACTTTGGAACAGCCGAAAGACTATTTCATACCTTACATGAAGGTTAGATTCCTTGCTATTCTATTATTCCCGAGTTATCTGCTTACACTACCAGGCATTTTATGCTTCCGTTGTTGTTTATAACGTCGGAATGTGCCTCGTCAAGATTGCCATCCTCCTTCAGTACCGACGAGTCTTTTCCATCCGAATCATCCAACAATGTACTTTATACGGACTGCTTTTCATGGGCGCCTGGACTATCACTATCGCTTTTATCAATATTCTCATATGTATTCCCATTGCAAAGTTCTGGGACGCAACTTTGCCTGGACACTGTAGCGATACTTTGACTATATGGTACGTCATGGCTGGCTTCAACCTAGTCACTGACATTTCCGTGTTCTGTCTTCCGCTGCCTGTCATCAGGAGTCTGAAGCTTCCAAAGAGGCAGAAGGCTATGCTCCTTGCAATTTTCAGCCTGGGATTCTTGTATGTCATCGCCACTCTTTCTATCAGACCAGAACTAACATCATCAGGACTTGTATCACCTCTGTTATTCGTATTCGGACATTGAAAACAGCTGCGTCAACCAAAGATCCCAACTGGGATAATGTCGACGCCGCGACATGGTCTTTTCTCGAAGTCACCCTCGCTATCATCGCAGCGTGTTTACCAACACTCCGACCATTATTTTCCAAACTCATGCCCAGAATCTTCGGCTCCTCATACGGCCGAAGTAACGGCCCATCTACCTCTGGGCAATATGCGCAATCCCGCAACTTTCAATATCTGAAGGATATGCCCAGAACAAGAACCGAAGATGGACCTTCAGGCTCGATGGAAGACACAACTGCTTTACGTGAAGATGTGCCACTTCCTCTAATCAGCCACAATTTCCATGGCCGAACTTTCACCAATATCAGTGTTGGTATGCCTGCTCCAAGCCAGAATTTCAACGAGAAGGTTGGATCGCCAAGATCGCCAAAGCTGTCAAATTTTCCAAGAGCAACGTCGCCAATACCGATTAAAGGAGGGATCACAGCGACGACAGTCGTTACGAGAGAAGTAGTGTCGGAAAGGGCTGATAGCAGGTCTAATAATAGTAAGACGAGTCTATGACGGCGATTAATGTACGATAAACACCTAATACCTAGCCTAATACCTTTTTAATTTACGACACTTGTTTCAATAGTCTTCAACGTGGCAGTCTAGTGCACTTTCGTTAACAATGCGGTCTAGGACACTCGAACCATCATCAACCGCTATTTCTAACGAATAGAATTACTGAATAAAACCACATCATTTGCCTACTACTTAATTAGAATTGACTACAAAAATATTCACAGAGTTGGATAGTCTCGGCATTTACCACATTTCTATTATTATCCACATTTTATTCAACGCAAACTTGAAGTTAACGGCAACCCTCATTTAGGTATGTGACTCCAGATTAGGAAGTCATTGGGTAGGCGGAAGCGATAGCGTGGATGCTTGCGTGACCCTTTGGGGATAGCATCAGTTCCAGATCTAGACCGCCATTAGCACCAACATTTGTCAAATGATTTTTCTCGTATACATCTGAACAAACGCCGTTCGTATACGTTCTAGTGCGACGCCACCACCGTCAAAAAGCTCGTATTGAACTCTGATCACCATTGTCTACTACATTCCATTTTCTATAAATTCTAGGTATTCTCCAGCTTTTTTCTCACTTTAAATCATCAATTGTCTTACTTTAAACTCAACAGTCTCATCAAGTTAATACTCAAATTTTCATCATGAAGTTCTCCATTCTCGCTTCTCTTACTGCTCTTGCCGGCAGCGCTGCTGCTGCCAACCAGGCTGTTGTTACTAACGACTGCTCTGGTACTATCTATGTTCAGTCTTGGCCTTACAACGGTGGTGCACCTGGCCCTCTGACTGCCCTCAAGAAGGGCCAGAAGTTCTCTGAGAACCTGCGATCTACTGGCTCCGTTAGTCAACCCTTAGTTTCTTCTATTGACCTTGACTAACAATTTTCCTCTGATAGACCATCAAGATTGCCACCACCAAGACTCTTGACAAGCCCCTCTTCTTTGGATACTCTTCCACCTCCAAACCCAACTATGTTTACTACGAGTTTAACACGTAAGTTGAACCTATAATATTTGCTTATTACTTAATGCTAACCAACTCGCGTTCCAGTCAATTTGGCAATCCCTTCGCCAACAAGCACAACATCCTGACCCCTGGCTCTGGTTGCAAGCTCTTCGACTGCAAGCCCAATGATGCTAGCTGCTACAGCACTCCTAGCATGAAGAAGGTCTACGGCTGCCCCAGCCCCGTTACCGTCTCTGCTACTATCTGCGCTCCATAAGCGACAGACCTCAGACACGACACTGTAACTGATGTACAATTGGCTCACTACCACGAGCGGGTGCTACCAGGTTACGCTGGATGATAACATTATGGTTAATGAAATACACCGGGATAGAGGAAGCCTTTATAAATAAATCTTCAGTCGTCAATAGTTATCTACCCAGGGAAATGAAAAAGAATCTTTGCTTCAACCTTCAACTTTTTCAAGCCCAGGCTTTGTAAATCTCTCCATGTTATCAACAATAAAGGGAAACAATATATTAAGGATTTATATATAAAATAATACAGTGATAAAAATTGATTAGATAAAGGCCAAGGAATTTTCTTAAGCAAGGTTAATAAGATTAGGCTTCTATTTTTAAAGTACCTATTTTATTTTATAAGTAGCTTATAATCTTATTTTTTATAATAACCACTGGGTTTATACATAGAAGTATTCATTCGTAAGGATATCTAATCTTTAAAGCTAGTGCTTAAAATAAAACCTCTTAACCAATAAAACATCACTCATGGAAAGGATCTAGAATAACAACTCTTTTACTGTGTACTGGCTTAGTAATGCAACCAGGAAAGCTACTTAGATGTGTGCGTTTCATAACATCTTGAGTTTTCATTAAGATTAAAGGGTAAGTATGAAAATTATCTATTTCCCGTAGTGAGTGCAAAATTTTTAAGAATACATTTTCTTCTGAAAATAACCAAGAATAACGGAGCTATCGTCTTATTTAATCTTGAAGAATTTTAGAACAAGACTCTTTTCCATGTTGCCTCAAAATTGAATTCACCCAAGCCTAGGCTTTTCAAATATGTCAGTGTGACGAACGATCGAGTAAGTCATTGTATAGGCAGAGCTGAGTATAATCAGAACAATTGAACAGAATACCATTTTATTCAAGTATTTTATATCTTATTTATCAAGATAACTTGTTACAAGTTTTGTTTGGCGTATTAGTTACCCTATATGCTGTGCTTATCGATAAGATAAAGACTCTTATCCAGTCAATCATGAATCGTCTCGTCTATACAGTTAGCTTTGTAAAGCTACTTTGGTCCCAGGTACACAGACTTCGCACTGACTGTTATTGTCTCGGAATGTACGGATATTGCAAAGCATAGCGAAGCTATCATCTCGCAAGTTTCAAGTTGATCGCTCGAGTCTAAGTTTCGCGTTTCTAATTGCGTCCTATTGAAGAAGCGTATGACCCACGTCTTACTACGTTGTATGTTTTAATAGGTGTACGGAGTTCTCGGCTGTCGTGACATTGACTCAAATTTCCCAAGATCGACGTTGGCTCATTAAACTCTCAAAGCCCGGACCAGCCGAATACCACATCGGCACATACTATGTACGGAGTACCAAGATAAATTTCAGACAATAGTTTGTCTTCTGACCGGTGAATCAGCAAACATCGGACGTGCAAGCCACAATGGCGAATGCTTAACGCCTTATTGGACTCGTGGACCAACACGACGCCCCGTGCAACCCTCACATGCTAAAATATGCAGTTTGCCGTAAGCTGAACTGCCGGTTTGCTTCTCGCGCATTGATGTGCACAGGGATCCGAGACAGGTAATACAAAGTTCCGTAAGGAATGAACAACGACCCCCGCTCTTTGTTTATAATCGTCCCGGACTCCCGACTTCATTGTTCACATTCATTCAACTCATTCATTCTTTGCACTTTTAACAATGAAGGTGAACCATCTTTTCGTTCTTGTTACCGGCCTCCAAGGCGCATTTGCCAAGCCCAAACCTGTGTACCATGAGGTCGATGTTGCCATTGTTGGTGGTGGCGCAACTGGTGCTTATGCGGCGGTCAGGCTGAGGGAAGACTACAAGAAAAGTGTTCTTGTGATTGAGAAACAAAACCGACTTGTGAGTTTCTCGTAATGCAGGACGATCAAGCTTACTGACATTCCAGGGTGGACATGTTCATTCTTATAAGCCAAGCGACAGCGACAGGCCCATCAACTACGGTGTCCAGGCGTACCTCAACCGAAAAACAACTGCAGCCTTCTTCAAGCGATTCAACGTCGGCCTGATTGACCCAGATATCGTTAGCTCTGCCGATCTTCTGTTTGCAACCAAGAACATCGATTTTGCAACCGGCAAGGACGTAGATGTGGACTACGGAGTCATCAACGCGACTGTCAGCCTAGCCGAATATGTTGCATTGGCAATCAAATATCAGCCTTGGTTTGAGAATGGCTATTTCCAGAAAGGAGAGGTCCCCGATGATCTTCTCCTTCCTTTCGGCGAGTTTCTGAACAAATACCAGATTGGCAGCTCCCTAGCAATCCTCCGCACTCTGATTTGGCTGTCGGATGCTTACAACACACCAACATGGTTCGTCCTAGCTGTGGTTGGACAGCCCCAACTCGCCGCGTTTGGATTCGGTCTCACCGGTCCATCGTTCAAGTGGCCCGAGACCTACTCGTCTGAGACTCTGTTCGACCGCGTTTTGGATTTGATCAAAGACGACGTTCTTCTTGAGAGCACCGTCGCCTCGAGTCGTCGTACCGCAAAGGGCATTGAACTCGTCGTGAAAACCCCTTCCGGGGAACAGCATGTCAAAGCCAAGAAGCTCTTATTCGCAGCAACCCCATCTCCAGATAACGTTGGAACTTGGGATCTCGATAAGAAGGAGAAGTCTCTTTTCTCCAAGTTCTCCTGGGAGACACTCTACGTCGCTGTCGTTGGCAAAACAGACCTCCCCTCCGACGTCGTTGGCATTCGCAACGCACCAGACAACGCAACAAACTACTACCTTCCTGGTGGAGATTTTGTCGATGCTTACACTCGCGCCGGTAAGAAGGATTTGTGGACAACCCGTGTCATCGGCCGTGCCAATCTCACCGCCAAGAAGGCTCGGTCCATGATGAAGCAAGTCTTCGGCAAGATTGATGAGGCAGGCACTTACGACGTCAGCGAGCCGAATATCCTTGCTTTTGCTTCACACGGATTGACTGTACCGAAGGTGTCTCCCAAGGATCTCCAAGCTGGCTTCTACCAGAAGCTGTATGCGCTCCAGGGTCAGCGCAACACATTCTGGACTGGACTTACTTGGGCTCCTGACTATACTCCTATTCTTTGGGATTTTACCGAGAAGCTATTCCCTCAAATTCTCGCCGGTATTTGAGTTTAGCTGAGAGATGATTCGCCATGTGAATATCGACGAAAGATATCGCCGCTTTGTAGATATTGGCTCAGTTATGCTTTAAGGGGTGCACAATGAGAGAAGGGGTGTTTTCATCCTGCCATCAAGTGGAGGACTCGAAATAGACAGAATAGGCTTAGCGCAGAAATTGTACTCAGATTTAATTGGCTATATCCAAACCAAGACACTAAACCCCCCGGAAAGCCGCTGAAAAGACACTGATGCTATTGAAAAGGTGCTGGATTGAGTGAATTATTCTTAATTTGATTCGCCAGGGTGTGTTATTGTTACTGAAAAAGGCTGAGTAATTGTCAGGCTATGAATCTAATGAAAAATGAACGATTCAGGCCATGGACAGATACCTCCTGCGCAAAACTGATTGTGTTTCCTGGTCGGCGGCTACGTAGTGGCTGTTAAAATGCAGCAGGTAGTTGCGATGGAATTCCTGTGACGAGCCAAATAGAGATTCACGTCTGCTGATGTTCTCTGCTTCCATTGTATTGAGAATATCTGAGGTTTAACTATATAATGCAGAATATCCTCTCAGAGTCCTTGTCATGCATTAAACCTTGTCCATCTATATATCCATCCAGAAAACACTCGCTTATAAAAGCAAACCCCCCTCGATCTATATCTTCCCGCAACAAAACTAGAACACTGCAACCATACAACATGCATACCAAATCTCCTTTCTTTGCCTTTTCTGCAACCATACCGACATGCCCACCGCGAGTCACCATCAAGCGCAGTGACATCCTTACAACTGTATCGAAAAATCTACCAAAGAATGTATCGTGATAGTACTCGTCTTGATTTGGAGTAGAGTTTTGGGTATCGATGCCACTACGGAGCATCTGATGTACAATGCTCTCAAAGCTGAATCCTCGAATCTGAAGATTTCTTGTCCAAGAAAACCACACTTGTAATTCCTGTGGATTGTCGCGGTGCGTTTCTGTTATGAGAGACGCAAGTAGCTGCAGGAAGTCCCGGAAGAACTCACCAGTCGGCATGGAATATCGTAAATAGCGATCCTTCCGATCTAATACTAAGCTTCTACACACGCTGGTGAGAATATCCTTTGGCGAGAAAAAAGAGTCCGGCATCTCCCCAGACGTCCACGTGGAACTTTGGACCAAGTCGAAATGCTTAGATGCAGCCAGTCCATCGACAGTATCAATGACAACCCCGCGAGCGAGTAGTCTGGAACCTTCAAACTTGCATATGGCTTCCGTGTTCCCTGAGGCCGTATAGCAGACTGATGGATCAACCTCAAGGGCTGGAGGGGTTCGCAGGTTCCCGATTTGCGTCTTGGAACTTTGGCTGACCATCAGAGGAACTACCAAGGCTTCTCCTTTTTGCCATCTAGGTACCCAGGACGGCCAAGACTCAGAAGGACCGCTGTAAATTGAGGCAAAGGATATGATGTCAAGCGACTTGTACTGAGTTATGAAAGCTTGGGCGAAACCCAAGTAGACCTCCTCGGTGCTCAGAAAGTAGTCGACTTCCAGAAGCGATTTGTCAGTACAGAGTCCCATTAGGCCGTATAACCGATCTCGATCATCAGTTGCGTTCATACAAGAAAAATAGGCAGCCAATGCTGGAAGGGAAAGGATCACATTCGCTCTCCCATCTCTCATGGCCTTGTATAAGCCCCGTGCTCTTCTTCGGTTATTTCCAAGTGTGAAACCAGGAGTCTGTTTGATACCGACCGAAGTGCATTTGTCGGCTGTGCTTAGAGTGCGACAAACAGCAACTCTGCTGGCATTGCGTGTGCCGCACCAGAATGAAATACTTGGGGGGAGTACAAACTCCTGCACGCTCCACATTCTTGACCACCATCTCCGGGAAAGGAGATTCTTCAATGCTGCCCATTGGGGAAGGTATTCATCGGTCTGCAGCATCGCACGAAGCTTGTCGATGTGATACTTCTCTCGAGAAATCTTATCAAGATGTCGAACAAAGTCCATTGCAAGATTACTGTCATTTGACTCTTCTCCCAACCAAATGATAACTCGGTCAGCATTGCCATATACATATTGCATATGCTGGATCTGCTGGGCCCTTTCTTCTAGGTCGGATTGATTGATACAGATTGAATCAATCCACCACCATCTACCATCGAGAAGCTCGCCCTTTGACCTCAACACACTAATAAATGGTTGTAATGTGTCAAGGACTGGGAGTTGTTGTTTGTTTATGAGAATATTCCAACCTCTTGAGAGGAGCGCTCCATCGGTGGCCCATGTGTAGCTTAGAGAGTGGTATGGGGGAAGCGGCTGATCAAGCGAGAAAGTCTTGAGAACAGCGGAAACAGATGTCTCGTCGCGGACAAATTTCAACAGCCGCAGCTGATTAGGCCGGATCGGGGCATATGAGTAAGGAGTTGCTTTCGCCATAGTACAGACCATAATTGGGATTTGGAATGCAGAGAATGTGAATTAGGTTCTTTGGTGTTCAAAAAGGGGAGAAGGCGGGGTATCTGTCCCTTAAAACGGTCTCTGAATACAATAAGAATAAAAAGTTACAATTACACAGCCGCGCGCAAAGTGGAAAAAGCTAATGCACAAGTTACCCCCATCAATGAAGGAAACTGGGGCCAGGCCTGCATGTAGTCCTGCATATACGTGCTGCAGGGAATAGGTGAAGGGTTACATTTACTTGCAACCAATACAATGACTTGTACTTTAGGCCAGAAATAGAATGAACGCAGAACTGTAGTGATTGTTGAGGGTATCACCTATTCAATCCAATCATGAACGAATCAAAAGGGTAGGTTAAGCGCCGATCAGCAGAACAGGCGCCAACTTGACAAACTCTTTGTTCAAGCTACCTTGTTTCACCACAACGAATCGTGGTAGCTGAATATGGACTTCTTAATACAGAAACGCGGGATTTAAGAGTAACGGCAACACGGAAGTCCTTTTTGAGTGTGACATCCACGATTACTTGTTACTTGTTTAGATTTCACCCAATCCCCAACAAATGAACGTGGTATTGGCGCCCGTACCGTTTTAGTAAAACGGAAAAAATTATTCGGAAGTTAATGGTTGCACAGCTTATCAGACGGTCAAAGGCGAGAGATTGCGTAGAGGGTCCTCTCAACAGGTTGAGAGATTCAAATACAACTGTTGCAATTCAACTGAGTACCAGATAGGTTTTGATGTAGCTACTGAAGTAAAAATAAGTAAGAATTTCCTGGAAAGTAGCGGGAGAATCAACGAGTGCGCGACGCCATTATCCAGTAATAAAAGGATTGTCAGCTTGGGGGTTTTGATTTTGGCTCATCAACTTTTGGATCATCTTGCTGATTTGCCTGTGCTTAACGATGATACTGGCAGTATCAAGTTTCGCAAAGTTAGGGATTTACAACGGCAGCTTATGAAAATCATCTTCGTGTGGACTGCTTTTCCGTCCGTCGTTGTTATGATAGATAAACAAGGAACCTGATTTAAGATTAATCTCAGCTGTTCTAACCCGCTTAAGACATCAGCTCTAGCATGAGATTCCTCCATTCAATCAAAAAGAAGATACAAAAATGGAATAGAACAACGCCAAATCCCATACTACGCTGATAATCATCTACCCACTGGGTGATCCGCTGGACTAGACTGATCAGGATAAAAATGACCCCGATAAAAAGACATAAGATGAAGATAGGCAGCAGATATACCATCCGCGTCTGCCGAGGGTCCATACCTGTCCGCCTGTCTTTCTCAGTGAGCGTTTCCTCTTGTGTAGGCCTTGGACGATTTGAAGCAAGAGTTGTGAGCTCAATCGGGCTCAGTTCCCTCCTGAACTTATGCGACTCAGCTATGTCGCGACTCATAGCTTTCCACATTTCTACGTTCAATGCGGAAGTAGTCAATGAAGGTCTCGCTGTTCGAACTTAGTACCCATGTAACATCGCAAGGAGAGAGTCAACTTTACTGTTCAAAAGCTTATCCTCGGGCCCCTCCCAGTCCCATTCTTCCAATTCAGCCTCAGCAGTCGGTTTACCGTGCTCTTGGCTCCATATAGTGTACCTGAATACCTTCAAAAATAGCCAGAAAAGAGTGGTTGGTTGCTGTGACTGGAACCTCTCCAACAGCCTCCCAAGCCTGTTGGTGGCCGGAATATCCTTCCGTAGATCTAACTGCCCATTAATGAGCCAGACACGAAACATCACCTCCGCTTCTGCCAGGTCTCCAGCCTGGATCTTCCGAGCCGATAACAGGGCATGTCCGAAGGAAGGGGATCTCCACCGGCGGATGATTATCTTATGGATTTCGGGAACCAACAAATCCTCCCTAGAACCATCTCCATACTTTGCAGTAGGATCGAGAACATTCTGTTCCTCGCTATCCTTTTCCCAATGCTCTGAATTCCCCTGCGGGTTGCTTTTGTGTGTCTGATCTGACGCACCTCCAGCAGGATGGTTGGAATTGTTACCAATTGGCTCTATCTCGGAGCTCTTTTCTTCGAGGGATTCGAGCCACTGATTGGCCGCGGTTTTCCAGCTGCCAAGTCCCTCATCGTCAGGGTTTGGGTCATTTGTAGGAACTTCCTCCCGCTCTACCTCATCCTGTTTGTCGTAGACGTGGCCCTTCTCGATCTCCTCAAGCCACCTCGTGGCATGAATAGTCTGATTTCTAAATCTTTCGATATCAAGATGGTGCCATGTCTGTCGAGACGTGGTATTCACGGTGATATTCCGACCCTCAACATGCATCAAGGCTGTCAGCCGCTCAATGTACTTTTCCTGATCTTCATGTTGCTCTCCGCCAAGCCTCTTGCCAACCTCACATGGCTCCGTCAGAAACCATTCGAGGAGGTCGAGGAATGGGCCTTTCCGGTCGAAGATGATTGTCGAACCATTGAAAGCATGATCAAGAAGAAGTCCACTTATTATGCGTCCATGTTGTGTAGAAATCTTGAAGAAGGGAAATGTAAACGTGTCGGTTTGACGGAGCTGCCGATCCCAATCCTGTCGCATTACCCATTTTCCGTCAACAATGTGCGAATAACTGTTGAAAGCTTTGTGAACGGGGAGATCCTCCAAAATTGACGTTTTACCCACTCCGTAAACTGAGTCAATCTCAATCTGTCGCCACATTTTCCGATCAGCACTTCGGTCAGCGATACTATCCTCGAGCGGTTCTGGAAGATGGTTGCTACGCAATATGACCATCACTCGGGGGGAGATAGGCGCAAACATATGGAAGCGCGGTCCCAAACGAAGCCATTCTCCAGTTTTCGCATCTTGATAGTCATCAGTTGGCCCTTCGTAGATGGAGTAAGCCGTATCAGTTAGGATGAATTCTTCGTTTTCGTCCAGAAGAGTGCAAAATGACATCCAAAACTCCGTGATATGCTCTTGGAAGTGGCGGGAAATACCTGGATAGACAGTTGCCTTGAGAATCTCTACCCAGACTTTATTCACATCCATTTCAAGATCAATGATAGAGCTTAAACCCTGCAACCAGACATCTATTGGTCGGTGAATTCCCTTTTTAGTCATAAAGTCTCGTAAAAGAGCCCGATCATTTATGTCATAATCGTCAATACTCTCGTGGTTGTATGTCTTGTAGAAACCAGAGCTTCTTTGCTTTTGTAAGTAAACGAACTTGCGCAATGTAGTCTGTTGTATCCTGGTGAGCTTGACGCTGTCCTGCTCTTGGTGACATTTGATAATGTGGCGGACAATATGACTGGCCCTATTCTCCAGCTTGCCGAATTTCTCCTCCAGCTGGCGAGGAAATTTGGCTGTTGGTGTTGGATCTGTGTACATTTCATGAAGACCGCACACTCGCTTTATTGAGTGCTCTTCAATTTTAAAACCCTCTGGTATCAGTTGTAGACAATTTACCACCCGATCGCCGGGGTGTTTGCCTTTCTTGTGGTGGCGCTTTTTGCATCTTGAGCCAGGTTTGGAGGATCTGGGACAGACGAATGGGTGGTCGAAGTTCTTTAGAATAAACTGTGGAATGAAATGCTGGTATTGTGGCTTGTCTGCTGCCATGGCGGCGATGAGATAAGGACTATTGCGCTTTGGCAGATCATTATGCCGGATGGGTGTTCTATTTAACGTCAAATCTATGATCTATGAGTCATTTGTTGGTTGCTGTTGGCCTGAAATTGAGGCCCAATGCATATGTACAAAGGCGGAAGCGAGGGCTCTTACTGGTGACCAACAACCTAAGTCAGCTCATAGCAAGGTCATACTGCAGTCTCTCAATGCGGAGAAGTGTGCATCCAACAAAGCAGCTTTCAACACTGCCTCTGCCCACCTGAGAACTAGCTTCCTGCTTTTACCTTAGTATCTTTGTCACTAATGAGTCTTCCACCCTCAAAAATCCATTAAATCGGACATTTAGATGTCATGTTACGCTGTTTAGTCTTATAAAGGTTTCAATAGTTTACCAGTGGCTGGATACTTTGCAATAGTCCTGGTCGGCCTCCCTACCCCGCTTGTGCTGTGACCGTTGTTGATACAACAACTACTATAAAGATGAGGGATGTTCACCTTTTTGCTAGTTAAGATGAAGAAATTCACCATTGAGGCGAGAGTAAAAAGTGCATTCTCCCCGTCACGTATTGGGCATTGTCCGCAGTCACCCAGTAACACAGAGTGAGCATCAACTTTGAAGAACCACAGTTCGGGGCTGACTTACCTAAGAGATACAAGCCGAGTCGTAAGCAAGCTGCATCGACCAGAATTATGGCGTCTATATCGACATCTCTCAAGTTCGCTGTACTCATTGACGCCGACAATGCCAGTCCTGCCATGGCAGGCTCTATACTTACAGAGATTGCCAAGTATGGCACGACCTTTGTTAAGCGCGCTTATGGCGACTGGACTGGGCCAGGATTGAATGGTTGGAAAGAGCGTCTTCTTGAACAGTCGATTCAACCAATACAACAGTTCGCCTACACCAAAGGGAAGAATTCGACAGATTCGGCCATGATCATCGACGCTATGGATCTTCTATATTCGGGCAAATTTGGCGGCTTCTGTATTGTTTCCAGTGACAGCGACTTCACTCGGCTGGCGTCTAGGATTCGGGAGTCTGGCCTAGTTGTCTTTGGATGCGGAGAAAGAAAGACGCCTAGACCTTTCGTCACGGCTTGCGACAAGTTCATCTACCTTGAGAATCTGGTGACAATGACTGGGCCGCCTAAGTTTGGAATTGCAGTAACTGGGCCACCCAATGCTGGTTTGGCTATTGCAGGACCCATTAGCGTAGGCCCATCGATTGCAGGACCATCCAAAGACCAAAAGGTCAGCGTGCCGTCGGCTAATGTGAAGGAAGGGAATAGGGATGAGGATGATCCTCCCGAGAGTAACACGCAAGTGGAGGAAGCTCGGCCGGTGGATTCTCTGGTAGCTGGAACTTCATCACCTGGACCTCACCCAGTTGATAGAGAGGCGGCTGAGTGGCTGCAAGAGGCTATAGAGGTGTCTTCAGACGATGAAGGATGGGCCTTGCTTTCGGAAGTTGGCTCACTCATGATCCAGTGGCATTCTGATTTTGACCCTCGTACTTATGGGTTTAAAAAGCTCAGCCAGCTGATGACGTCCATAGCCTGCTTCGAAACGTCGAATCGAAGTCCTGGGGATGGGAAGTCAGGGGTAGTATACGTTCGATATCTTGATAGCTAAGACAGAAAGTTAATTGATCTTACTCTTTAATTGAGGCTGCAGAATCTTTAGAGGTGTTCAATTACAGCTAACAGATGTCTCCTATAATTTGATCTCATCGGTCCAGCAATAATTAGGACTGACTGGCGTATTCTTCTATATCGATTTAAGAAGCTTTCTAATTCTCTCATAATTTAAGTACATAAATAGTTACTACTTAAGATATACAGATGATAAATAGGAATCTCGGAATAATGAACAGTAGAATTGATTGTCTCAATTATGCTGATAGTCTAGTCTCTGTCTACGAGGCCACACCTAACCACCTATTCATCTGCCCTAACAAACTTGACTTCATAGCCCGGGTTCGTGATGCTAACCACCTTCGAGTTCTCTATATCAAAGATAAACTCATCAACTCCCCCAGAAAATCCAACATTCATCCAGGAAAAGGTGTTGTCGAAGAGTCCACCATTTCCACCTTCCACAGCAGCACGCGCAGGCGGGGGCCTCGGAAGTCCGGATACCTGTCGGAAAGCTGCAGAGACTTTGCCTTTGATGTTATACTGAGCCGCCAAGGATCGGGAGTTGGAGTAAAGACCGGTAGGGTATAGACGTGATGATGTGACATTGGCTAGTTGATCCTCACCTTCGAAGTAGAAGGATGTGATATTGAGGCCGGGCTCTCCTTTTGTGACGTCAAGCGTGATGTTTGTGGTTTCGGAACCTTCTACGACAAAAGTGCCGGCGAGATTCTTCTCAGCACTTTCTGCCGCGGCGTACTCAGAAGCTGTGATGAATAACTCGCCCACCAAATTACGGAGTGGCCATCGTGCGGCAGAAGCAGTGTCGCCAGCAAGCATAAGCGAAAACCCAACACCGTGGTCTGGTGAGAGAGCAAAGATGCAGGTATAATCTCCGTTTCCTCCTGCTTTAAGGTAGAGGTCGGAGATACGCGTGCGGTTTGATCCCGGTCCGGTGGGTAGAGTGAGACGGGTGATCTCCCAGGGTGCACCAACAAGTTCCACCAATGTGCCTGTGCCACTTCGAGGCTTCATCCATTCTCTGGTCACAGCGGGAGAGAGCAGTTCAGAGTTTAGAATTGAGAGACCAGCGGTTCGGAGATCTTTGGGAGACGAATAAATACCACCGGATCTATTCTGGTCAGTTGCGTTGCTGCGAGCGAGGAAGATTCTTACCCGGCGACAATTGGAATGTCTGCACCCCATGAACCAAGCCCTGTGCGATCCACAGCATCGACGTCTGTGCCATTTGGAATGACAGAAGAAGAAGAATTCATCCCGAGAGGTTTGAAAAGTACGCTCTTCACTGCATCCTTGTACTCCTCGCCGGTAAGGCGTTCGAGGATTAGCGTCAGAACACCGTATCCAGCATCGGAATAGAGCGCACTTCGATAAGGTGCGGTTGTCGGAAGCTGGGTGTCGCGCATATACTCAAGGAACTCTGGATCTGATTAGTCAAGTCATATGGAGCTCATAAAGGCGACTTACCGCGTCTATCACTCCCAGTAGTGTTCGGGAATGCTGCAAAGTAACCTGAGAATATTAGCCAGTGCCGGTGAGTGGTGATAGCTACTTACCACCAGGACCACTTGAGCCAGCCTGGTGTGAAGCAAGTGCTCCCACACTTATCTCACTCCAGTCAATTCTCTCAATTGGATTGCTGGATGAGTTTCCGAGAAGTTCTGGGAGAAAGACAGTGACAGGTTCACTCAAGATTCTGATGCCCGCCTTGGCGATGATGGCATATACTGTGAACATTTTGCTAACACTGCCTGTTCGAAAGATAGTGTTTTCGGTCAATTTGCCCTTGGTAAGCGTATCCTTGTAGGTTTCACCGACATGGTAATAGCTGTAGAGGGAGTCGTTGGTGGCGGCGGAGAAGACATCGACAGAGAAAATGAGGTCGGTCTTGTTCAGAACATTGGACTCGAAGGCTTTTTTGAGTAGTGATGGGAACTGCTCTTTGGCTTCACCGATATACTCACTCTTAGAGATATCAAAATTAGGGAGAAAAGAAGGGCCAATGAGAGGAACGTCGTTTGAAGCGACGATGGTGGCTGTTGCAGCGGAGATCAAGGCCGTGCAGGCCAGGCATGAAAGAGCACGCATTTTGATGTGAGAATATTGAGTTAGATAGTGTGATGAGTTGATTTGGCTTTCTCTTCTGAGATTGTATTCAAGTCTTATATACATTCAGTTCATATTGTCGTTACATAGCTATGCTACTGACATCATAACTTGTGCCAGGTGTAAGGCTGAGAGCGGTGCGTTAATACTGTAAGGAGTTTAGCGTTGTGCATGGCGCAGGCCAGAATGTGGAGGATTGAGCGACAAGCATCAGACGGCGCGTCTCATTTATCCCAAATAAGCTTTAGCTTGCTTACGATCCGTCAAAAGATCTCCCTTTGGATGTTTTCTTGTTTCTTTAATTTCCTGCGCCTCTGCAGCGAAATAAGTGGCTGGCATGATCATATCTGATTTGTTGAGTCGAAGACTACGTGCCCGCCGGTCAGAAGAGGTAAATGTAGATCTGAAAACTAGTCAATTGTGGTAAAATGGGACGCCGAGTAAGCAAGAATATGCATTGCCATGTCTGTGGTGAGAGCGGAACCTTGTTTTCAACATCAGCCACTCGATAGCTATGTCATCCTCCTTGACTACACCTTGGTACACTCTTACTTCCTTTACATTGTGCTTGAAGTTTTCAAATGCACTGGCATTCGAATTGGGTAACCATTTCACTAAACTATGCTATACACCACTATATGGCAATGTCACCAAGTCTTTGGCCCGGACGGCATTGATGTAGAATGGAAGACATCATCAGCTACAGCACGCCCGCCTCATATACCTCATCACCCAACGCCTCTATACAAGAACGGGTTTGAACACATAAGTGATCAATGTTTGATCTACTGCACCCCTGCACTAACATCGACCAAGATCTTGACGTGGTTGTCTTTGTCGTGGATGAGCGTGTTAAACCCCTCCTCAACAACCTCGTTCATCTTGATGACCTTCGTGATCATACCCTCAGGTTGAATATCGCCTTTCGATATGGCGTCGATAACCTCTTCGAAGTCTCCCAGACTGTATGTAGCGCTAAATTATGTTAGATTCACTTCAACTTGAGAACAGCTGCTCACTCACCATCCAATGTAGGATCGCTCCCTGAACACAATTTGATTCATGCTCAGTTGTGCCCTGTTCTCCCAAACAGCAATGTTGACAAGTACACCTCTTGCCTTCAAGCAATCGAAAGCTGCGTCGACCGCATGTTGAGAGCCAGCAGCATCAAAACCCACATCAGCTCCAAGCCCACCAGTTAATTTCTTGACATGAGCAACGACATCGTCTTTTGTCGGATCAAAAACATGATGAGCACCGAATTTCTTCGCAAACTCGCGTCGCCTTGCACTAACCTCACTCAAGATGATGGTTTTGCATCCCCTGCCGATAAGCGCCTGGACAACAGCCAGGCCAATGGGACCACCGCCAACGACGAAAGCAGTGTCGCCTTCTTTGTAGGGAGATAGCTTGATCGCGTGCCATCCAACAGAGAGAGGTTCGACAAGGGCACCGACCTCGAGAGAAACGTTGTCTGGTAGTTTCTTGACACAGTCTTGAGGAACGACGGTTGTTTCGCAGAGACCACCACCCCATCCGCTCAAACCAATGAAGCCGTTCTTGTCGCAGCAATTGACCAGACCACGCTTACAAGAGCCGCACTCATTATCATAAATGATTGGCTGAACACAGACGCGGTCACCCTTCTTCAGGCGAGTAACTTCACTGCCAACTTTTTCAATGATCCCACTGAACTCATGACCGAGAGTCAACGGTGATGTCTCGCCTGTGATGGGGTGCGGGGTGCCGGGCTTGGGAATCAGATTGTTGCCACCGAGGTATTCATGGACATCTGTACCGCAGATGCCACAGAACTTGGGAACAATGCGAACGGACTTGGCTTCTAGAGAGGGGTACGGGATCTCCTCCAGCCTGACGTCTTTTTGGCCATGGAAGCGGACGGCTTTGATCGTTTGTGTTGAAGCCATCTTTAGATGTATTAGACTTATGAATGAAGGTGAGATTGGATGGAGGAGAAAAGAGGAGATGAGAGCCGAGGGATTGCTTTTAATTCCTTCAACCCGCCAAGGATGGGCCTCAAGAGTTACAAGCTTCCCCTCAAATGCTGCACATTATCATTCGACCGGATTTACAAATCGAGGTGTAAGGTATGACGAGCCGTCCGGATTGCCGCCTTCGTGTTAGCCTGCACCCAGACACAAGTAGGGTGAGACTTGACGAATCATCGAGATCCTCCAAATGCGGGGGCGGATACGTACTGACCGGGGAATCGATCGGGACCCAAGTTGACGGATTTCCATATTCAGACCCAGTTCTTGAGGTCTGTTCATTGATTTGATAATGTGGAAGATTGTAGCTATAATGAATGTGTCTTCAAAGCGGGAGAGTGACGAATTATATTTGACTTACGATGGACTGCCTGACGACCCAAGATTTAATATACCAAGATGGTAGTCTGAATCAAGTTATTCGTATTCATCATGAGATTTATTGCCAAGGCCATAAAGTTGATGTGTTGACAATTAAAGACACCTGTCAGCTTGATGTATCGGCTTCTCAGCGAGTGAAAATTGATACATGAACCCCACTTGGGTATCATCAATCAACCTCAACCTACCCAACAACAAAGCATTTAAACAGGAGGACGCCTCGAACGGCTTCCTCACACACCACCTATGGAGCTTCAAAATCTTCAGCCTTTCCCGTATGAGCCTCTTGAGTTGGGCGAAATACGATTACTCCACGTGCAGTGCGGCTCCGACCTAATCTCAATCAAACTCAGCAACGTCAACTTGAGCACAAAGCCAGTCTTCTGGGCTTTGTCCTATGTTTGGGGATCATGGGAGAACCCTGCAACAATCTTGATCAACGACACGACATTTAAAGTTACGAGGAATCTTTATAACGCACTTGACGAGTATCGGCGCCAATTCGCGGATAACAGTAATACGGCTGGTGCCTTATGGGTCGATGCTATCTGTATTAATCAGAACGATCAACATGAGAAATCCATTCAAGTGCCCCGCATGTCTGACATTTACGGTAAATGCGAACGCGTGCTGGCTTGGCTCGGTCCAGTCGAGGCAGAGGATAGCGACGATGTCCGCCGATTGGCAGAAAAGTTGAAACAGTTTGAGTCACCGACAGGTTCCAGTACTGGATCCTTAACGGAGGACGATCGTATTAATTCCTTCAGGCTATCAGCGCATTCTGATAAACACGCAGCGGTTGAAGTAGAAAGCGTTCGACGAGCATTGAGGTCTATCGGTCACCGCCCTTGGTTCAGACGTATCTGGATTCTTCAAGAAGCCGTTCTTGCTAAACAGCAGCCGCTTCTCCTTTGTGGACGGCATGATCTTGGGTATGAAATCTTCTTCAAGACATGGGTTTTCATGCTTGATCCATCCCACGACGGGCAACTCCTACATACTTTCATGGCGGAGAATCCAGTCAGGTTCAAAGCTATAGAGCTGGCTTATAAGAAGATACTTGACGAGCGACTGAAAATTGGGCAAGGAGACGCTGAAACCAATTTCAATCAACAAAGGCAGTGTGCGGTGGAACTCTTGCAGCTGTTGAATGAGGCGACTGAATTGGAGGCCACTGTTGCCCACGACCGTCTATATGCCTTGCTTGGCCTTCTTTCCTGCGATCCATTACCTAAAGCACTACAGCCGGACTACGCAAAGCCCTTTGAAACATTGTGTCACGAGTTGGTGATGTTCATCCTAGCACAGACGCAAGATATCCGTGTGTTGAACCTGGGTACTTTGGGAAATCTTGCTGGAGTGCCATCCTGGACTCCGGATCTGCGGAATAGCTGGATGGCGATGGTTAACCTTACTTCATGCCCAGGAAAATGTTTTAATGTCTCTGAAGATGGCAAAACTCTGACGATGCCTGCAATTGTCCTCGGACGGTGTGTGTCCGTTTATGGCCCAGCTCAGCCTGATCCCACAACCGGGGTAGTACCACCTTCAGATTTCATGGCTTTGGATGAGGAAATCATCCGGGTCGCATCAGCGATCAGAAAGGTCACTCGGATGGAGGTCATGTCTGAGTGGCTGAAGTTCCACCTTGCAAATATCTTCACGGAAGAGCGACTAGTCCAAGACCCCTGGATCGTGCAAAGGGTCATGATGGTATATGTGTGTATGGTACATAACCAACCACTTGAATCACTAGGTTCACGATTCGGAACTAAGGAGCAGCTAGAAGGTGCTGATGGAATGGTGAGGAGCCCAACTCTGCAGAAGAGCATGGTAGGACATAGTATCTTTGTTCTCCAAGACGGGACTGCAGGACAGTTACTAGGAGAGACAGTAGCACTTGCGGGAGATGCGATGTGTGTTTTTCCAGGAATTTCCATCCCGATTCTGGTGAGGCCTGATGAGACTGGGAAGTGTAGGATCATTGGTCAAGTGTCGTTATGGAAGCATATAGGCGCAGGTATGCCTGCAGAATTGCTTGAGAGTTACCGGCTTTCATTCGTTGGTGCACATCACAAGCGAGAGACTAAGCATGAAGTCAGGATGGTTAGTCTCAATTAGATATATAGTTTGCAGTTTCTATTTAGACATTTATAAAATGCATGTGCTTGGATGGAACCTCTCGCTTTCTCAACTGTTTGTCGATCTTGGGAGTCAGTCTCACTTAGCTGCAAGCAGAGACGCTGCTTATTCCCAAGGCATGCATCCATAAACATATCGGATCTCTTACACCACGATCTAGGTTTCTGCGGCATAATTAGAATGGCTGAGCATCATTGCAGGTCTCTGATTGCTGTTGAAAGAAGTATTTATCGAACAGTAAAGGGTGTGTTGCAGAAAGCGATATCGGTTGCCGATATAAACATACATCAGTCTCAAACATCATTCTTCCACTTACAATCTAATTATCAGATTGAGGTAGTTTTGAGATCATTCTAAGCGATAGATGAAGACACATTTCTTCCAGGGAGTATTTTAAGGTTGAATCTCAATATAAGAGCTTTGGAAGTCGCGTGGCCATTATCACGCCACTCCTCATCGTACCATCTTGCCGGGATTAGAGAGATCTACGCGTTTGGTCTTGGCTGCTCTAATTATTCTATCAACATACAAGATTTTAAATAAGCATTGAGAAGAAATTCGCGGATAAGAGTTTGTGCCAGAAATAATGCGATTATACTGAATCATTTTAATGCTATGTTGTGAGTGGTGATATCGCACAGCGCGAACGGGTACGATAGATATTCGCTCCTGAAATTGTTCATTTTCCAATAACCACATTGTGCTAGAACAAGGTGACGACACGGCTATGGATGTGAGACGAGGTAAAGATCATGTGAATGTCTGGAGTAACATGTTTTGCGGTCTGGCGAGTGCCTATGATGAGATGGTCAGGTCAATCAGCCCACTTTCCAGAAGGTTTAGCGGGGGACCGTTCGACCATGTCGTAAACTGCATGACTCCATGCACAAGACTAACTGTCGGGATGAGCCGACAAGCAGCAAACAAGAGAATAAATCGGCTTCAATTTTGCGCAATTGGTATTTATAATCCTCAATGCCCATGCCAGATCTTGACTTCATCACCAAAGCATTCAATCAAGAAGAAAACACAAATACCAATCTTCGTCATGACAGCAATTCATTTCCGCCCTCAGTCCCACTTTGGCTTCCCCAGACCCTCGGCCCCTAAATTTACTGCCCGAGCGGCCCGAATTCTCCCCACTGCAGCGCTTGTTACAACAGCAGCTGGTAAGTTCAAATCTTATCCCCAGGTTAACAATACTTACCAATGACTCAGCCACTTATTACTGTACCTACATTCTACTACAACAACAATACAAGTCAACTATGACTCAACATAGTCAGGCATTACAGAGCTTGAAGGAGTTGGGCGATCAAGAGACCAAGGCGTCAATAGACCAAGACGAAAAGACAATGCAGGAGACGTTATGGTGGACGGCATTTTGAGGAATTGCAGAATTTGGGACTTGAGAAGCAGGAGTTATCTGGCGTGCTGTAACTGCACTTAATTAGTAGGAACTAAAGCTGTTTCTAAAATAAACAAAGAATTTACATTATTCTGTTTATCATCAATAATCGTCATTTGTTATGTGTACCCAGGCGTAGTCATACTCACATCCTTGTTTTCCCCTCACACTTTGAAATATCCAATGACTCATCTGCCTTGATCACCGTCTAAACGTTCTGCACATCCATTTTCATTGTTTGTTGCATCTAAACTCCAACCCATTGTTTTACTGAACCATAATCTTTTACTACGCTGATCTCGAGTAAGTATCGTCATCAACCATGCAGTTGCTTACTGACTCACAATGCGAAGCAGATGGATCCCCCATTTGACGCTGATGGCTTATCCCTATCAAGGGCCAAAGTTGAAGATGTTCCCGCCATTGAGAACATAGTCAAAAAAGCATATACCAAGTATATTGAGCGCATCGGTAAACCCCCAGCACCGATGACAGCAGACTATACCGAGCTGCTCATTTCTCACGATATTTTCGTCTTGACTCTTACCTCGACAAATGAGATCATGGGGTCGATCGTTCTTAAAGAAGACCATAGCACCAACTCAATCAAAATCAACAATCTAGTGGTCGATACGGCCGCTCAGGGACGCGGGTTCGGAGGGTTACTGATGCGCTATGCAGAAGCTTTTGCGAAAGCGAGAAGCCGGCCGGCACTGACGTTATTCACAAATGCAATGATGTATGAGAACTTGGCCTTGTATCCAAAGATGGGGTTCAAAGAAGTAGAAAGGAAGAGTGAAGACGGGTATGAACGGGTATACTTCAGAAAGGAATTGTTATAAATGTCTTTTGACTGAGTTAAGCCTCTACCAACTAGCACTATCCATAAAATGCTCTCAAATCAGGCTAAGGATCTTTGCGCTCGATTGCAACCTGTCACGAGTCCAGTTCTATCTAGGCCTTTCTCCATGGGTTTTTGAGAATGGATGGAGCGAATAGAACCCGAACCTTGCGATTCCAAGACAAACCCCATAGAAATACGATACGGCCAGGAGGATGAGACATTGGCTGATCCGACAGTAGATGTAACCAAGGTATCTCAAAAGTCCCTTTACTAATATGAAGAGATGTGACAGCGGCGATCAGTGATTGGAGTTACAGCCGCTGCCTAGCGCCATGGCTGCTGACTGCCGCCAAGGCCGAGTTCTTTGATTGACAGATATGCTTGGATAAATCGGCATATCACCACTTGGCAGCTGTGGTCGCCGCTTATCTGTAATTAAACGAGTGGAGCCCGATGTCCCGATGTTGAGTCCCGTTTGTGGGGGCGGCAGTTTCAGGAGAATCCTTCAAGAAGATCACAAAGTAGACCATCTAGTACGTTCGACTAGCTTGGGAAACGCAAATAAACATCCAGCTACTAAAACCTTATTGTGGATATAGAAATATGAAAAACATGCAGTGCCAAATGTCGGTGAGTAAAATGAGGCATGAATGAAGGAGCCTTGTGTAACTGTCATATTCGACTAGATGAAGTGAATGGCTGTCCTCAACTGTTTGGGCCGTACAGATTACTTGCTAATTCGGTGATTCTATTAATGAACCTTCAGCAGCCATAACGTGGTCAATGCTGGACTTGGCGAGCAAGGAACATGCTCATGTTGACTCTTGGTAATACGGGACTTGCTTCTCAGCTTCAACGATTATTAGTGCTTGGCGTATTACAAGATGATCTCGACGTATGATACAATTGACGTAATTCTAGGGGCAACATTATCTGACAATAACTATAAGAACCCACCAGAAGCTCTAGAAGCTGAAACTACACCCAACATCAACCACATTCACTCACTCAACCATCTACTCTAAACAATTCAGACTTTGACACCCATTAACACATTCACCATGCTTTTACACAACCTTCTCTTCTCTTCTCTCTTTCTAGCTGTTGCCCAGGCTGGACCCACCGCCCCTGGACAAGCTGTTGCCAAACGTCAGGATGGTCGTGCTCCGCTGTGCGACGATACATCCAAAACCTACGACGGTCCCTACAACGATGGCGAAGGAACCTACGTGACTTCAGACAGAGTCACCCATCCCTACAAGTTCCCCTTAGTTCGCAAATGCTGGTACGACTACTACGTCCTCGAGACCTCGGCGGAGCATACCCCTTGGCAAAAGGCAGCCGGTGATATCTACTGCACTGGCACCCAAGTCTGCACCGCCACCAAGCTTGTAGGCAAGGAAGTGTGCCAAGAGCGATCCGACAGCGTCAGTGCTAGCGTTGGCGCCGAAATTGAGGGAATCAGCTTAGGACTCGAATTCACTACCACCGATACCGAATCTAAGTGCGTACAGGCGCAAGACCTCACAGCTTGCACTTGGGACGATGGGGCTTGCCACACGGTCTGGACCCAGCAGCAGGTCATGAGACAGAAGGGATACCGTCGCCAGAGATGTAACTGGGGTAAAGGAGATGAGACCCAGTGTATGGCAAACTGGGAACAGACCACTCCCTCTGACTTTATCGATTATGGGTGTGGTTCCAAGTGTACTGATACCAACACGTGTGGCAACACTGATGGAAAGCCCTGCTCCAAGTAAGCTCAAACTGTCATTCCGTCAAAGTTTGCGCGATGGCGTTCTTTTCTTTATCATCTTGATGATATATACGTGCTTCTATTCGAGGCTGTTTGGCGACGCTTCGAGACTTGTAAAGATGGAAAGAGGGGGAGGTTCGCTTTTTCTGGCCAATTTTAACTGGAGACTTGGGTATTATAAACTGTTCATATCGTGTTTCATCTGTAGGGGGTTGTGCAGATTATGTAATTCAGAAAAGAAGTTGTTCAATATGTTCCTGATCGTTGAAATATGCGGTATGTGCTACCTTTGTCCCCACCGGCAGGATTTAATGTAATTCCACCCGCGTAGAGTCTGTAGATTCTACACTGATTGAGTATCATACAGATAGATAGGTGGGATCTTGCACAATTTACAATCCACGTTATCGAGTATAAGGGTAGATGTTATGAGTTTGTTTGGCTTCGATGGAGTAAGAGGCGGCCTAAGGTTATGTCCCTTATTGATTTAAGTAAAGACTAGTAAACTCGATTAGAATATGTTCGAAGCTCATTCAAGTACCACTCTCATCACATATTTCGTTCTGTACTTTCCTAATCTTGTAGATATCCCTCACCAACGTGCAGTATAACCAGACCATCCCGGCTCGCGATACCCAATGGCCTCATAAGAATGCAATGTAGTTACTATATTGTATTCCATTGCTTAGATACCAGGTAAATCATGTTGCAGTTATTGACTGGAGTGTTATTCTAGCACATCAACTGCACGGTGCTTGCACGGTGAGAATGTTACATCATAGCACATTAGGTCTTACTCAGCTGATGTATGGATTCCTCGGACCCTCGGTACCGGATATAATTCGAGACTTGGATTGGTAAATTTGGGCATCCTGTACCTTTATGTCATAGGCCCCTGATCGATGGTCCTCCTTCGGCTCGTCGGGCGCTTGTGTATGTCGAGCTTTGCGATTGATGACGGAAAGGTAGCCTCAACTTAATGCATAAGACTAATATAAACCTTCATAAGTAGTTTTAGAAGACTGGTGTTGTTTTTAAAATTCAATTTAATTATCATTGCGTAGACGAACTCAAGCCCTTACTATGTATAGCTAACTCCCTTTTAAATTTTTGCCTTGAGACAGTGGGAGAAATGTGTAAAGCTTAGGCTGTGCGGAGTGGCGGTGTTGCGTTACCGCATAGGATCATTTCACGCGCACTGTAGGGCAAGACAGGTATAAGTTAAATAGGGTAGTCTGCCTCTTCTCTTATCTACACAATTCGAACAACATTTCATCTAACAACATGACGACAGAGACAATACATAGCCCTCGGCCGCGTTACTTGATCTCATCATCTCCCCGCACCGCATCGAACTTGCTTGTCCGAATCCTCAACTTGGATGGGCAGGGCGCACACCCCGTACGCTTCAATGGCTACTTCTGGTTGTCATCACTCGCCCAACGACGTGCAGTCCTGGAGAAGCCCATGTCTGAATGGACAGTGGAGGACAAAGAAAAGCTTGAAGAGGTCGAACAGCAGTGTTTTGACAATTTATTAAGCTACCTAGCCGGCGCTGAGAAGAAGGGACAATTAGTTTTATTCAAAGAGCATGCCTTTCTTCTGAATCACCCGTTTTACGAGTCCGAACTCACTCACGGCACAGACACTACCATTGGGGAACCCACGGTATTGAAGAATGATGCGACAGGCCCACGCTCCCCACTGAACAAGACTGTTCTCTCGGATGAGATGCTCAAGTCATTCAAACCACTTTTCCTCATCCGACACCCAGCCCTGTCATTAGCGTCCATGTATCGCGCAGCGCGCAGCGACGAATTTCAACGCGGAAGCAAGGAACCCGATGTCACGGAGAGGTCATCAATCTGGATCAGGAGCCTCTTCGACTTCTACGAAGCTCATCAGCCTGGAGAACCCCCACTCGTTCTGGATGCTGACGATATGATGACCTCCCCGGAGCTTGTGATGAAGTATGTTAAGCTGGCTGGACTGGACCCTGATAAGCTTCGTTTCTCATGGGAGAAAGCGTCCCCCGAGGAGATCAGCAAGCAGTCGATCATAGCACAGAAAATGCTTAGTTCACTGAATGCCAGTGACAAGGTTAATCTTGAGAAGGTCGGCGGAAACATTGACATTGATGCGGAGGCACAGAAGTGGCGAGCTGAGTTTGGCGATGTTGATGCGGCCAAGTTAGAGAGTTGGGTTCGAGCAGCTATGCCGGATTACGAATACATGAGGTCCAAGAGAGTAACTTTGTAGTTACGGATATGGTCACAATAACAATTACGAGTATCCTGCTAGGGAGGAATGTTCAAACATAGAGCGGAGCTAAACCCAGTAGAGACTAACAGTGTCACCACATATGCTGCCTAGAACGTTACGGGTAAGTGTAGAGGTTGAGGATAAGGTGGTGATGTTTACATGGCTTTTACCTCCCAGTTGAGTTACAGTTCGAAGTGGAATTTGGTCTCGACAAAGACTAAATTAATAAGGATTTTAATATAAAATGATCTCCATTTGCATGGATCAAGTGAAATGAAAGTAATTGATTTTATCTTATTCCATGCTACCACTTTCTCTTGAGGTTTCCTGCTGCAGTAAAACTGTCAAGAACGATTAATTCCTGCAGGTTGCTGCACCAAGGCCTTCTTCACAGGTCGGTATCGAGATATAAGCCTTGGGGAAATGCAGCCTAGTAAGCTCTAGCGATGGCCAGGCCAACAATAGCAACAGCGGCAACGCCCATTCCAGAACTGCGAGCACCAGCATTCTCAGCAACGTTGGTAGGAGTTGAGGTGCTTGAGGCAGTTTCCGTGACGGAGCCAGTTGCGGAACCAGTGGTAGAGTCGGTGGCCTTGGCAGTCGCAGTACCGGTTGCAGTGGCATCAGCCCAGGAATAGGATGAACAGAACCCGCTGGCGGGAATAGCAGCAGACGAAAGCTCGTCCATAACCTCGGGAACATCCTTGCATGCGTCGTAAACGCTTGAGAGGTCATCCTCGAACTCGGACACCCAGCTCTCGAAAGACTTGGCGTATGAGGTATAGGCCGCGGCCATAGAACCAGTAACTGCAGGGATAACACACTCGCTGACCACGGCTTCCCACTGAGTCTCCTTTGCGAAATAGTTATCGAGGCTCTTGTCCGGGGTGGGCATGGCGCTCAATCCATCGACGAGGGCGCTGGCTGCTGAGGTACATTCGTCGAGATCGCGCTGTTCCAGCTGAGCACTAATAACAGAGGCAGCCATAGCGGCAGCAAAGAAGGAGACGCGTAGGTACTGCATGATGGCGAAGTGTTTTGGATATAGTAAACGAATGTGTGAGGCAATGCTAATGTGAATGAGTGAATGAAAGCTGCTCAATCTCAACTACGACCAGGCCGGGTTTTAAGCCTTTATGTCTAAATCTTAGCTGACAGCTGTCTGCCAAAAGGGGAAAATGAGTTAAAAAGTTGTTGTCCCACAAGCTGAGTCGAGCTAAAAGTGTTTTGATCCACAAAGAACTTTTCATCGGGTTTTGATAGGATGTAAAGGATCGCCGTGCAAGAGCACAGAGCCGTTATCTCGGCAATTACCGAACAAGGACAAGAGTCTTTTGCGAGCTAAACCTTCAACCGCACAAGCCAATTATAAGCACCAAAGATTATCAGTGGTCCACTCGACAGACGTGAACCTCGCCACTAATGCAGGGGTACTCTTTCACGATGGTTTTTATTACGTTCGCCTACATGTGAAAGCCTTGGCCTTCAACTCGATCCATACAATGAAGAACGTGATATTCCGATTCCGGAGATGGGAACCGATCAACTAGACTTGAAGATCATTAGAGGGACTTGTGCTAGAAGACCATTCAATGAGTGAAAGCAGAAGGAATCAACTTCGCTCCTTTAATGTCTGTATCTCTTCTGTGACTAAAGATATTACTATTCTGGGAGGTTAATAACTCTGAGTAGGGAGGCTGACTGGGTGAGTGTCGATACTCATCCTGTGGGCCGCAATAAGACCCAGCTAGTGTATGTTTGGGCATCTATGGCTCGTGATCACCGGCCCGATATCATGTGGGAACTCACTCTTTTTTCAGGTAGCAACTAAAGAAGTGGCAGAACTTGGCCATCGTTATTGGCAAGATAGTGGCGACACTGGACCTGTTCTAGAAAACAAGATCTCTGTTCGTGTCGTTCTATCGCGATTTCAGTCATATATAGTTAATTGTCACTGGGGAGCGAGTCCCAGAAGTGTTGTCTGTTCTCCGCTGATCTCAAACTCGATGTTCTCATGACTCTTTGGGCACCAGGACAAAATTTCCTCTGGATCACAAAGAGGGCAGCATCAAAGAGTCCCTATCCCAACATGGTCATTGGTCTTGCACTCTCCATCTGTCAAGAGTATGCTTGCATCACCAGATGTACCAGATCTCTGGATAAGGCTACTGATAGCGGCGACACGGGTGACTTCTGGGTGCTTGAATTCGTCATAGCTGCACTCCGCCTTATTGAGCATCTCGACATGTGGCAGCGTGAGGATATTGCTTACAGCAATGACTTTAACGGTAGGGCGCGGTGAACTTCAGGGTCTAGAGTCCGAGTCGTGAAAAAACGCGTGTACATAAAGACGCTGGATCATCGTTTCCACTCAAACTTTCGTGCTGTTTGCGAGGTTAACAAGCCACGACGAAGTCGCTCAACCTTGACGTTGGTGCCGATGCACCACTGACCATACCCTCCTCAGCCAAATTTCACCCTCGCGCATCCAGCCGCAGGCCTCGATGTAGCGGGTGACTCTACGACTGTGTCACTGAGCCATTAATTGAGGCTCATTACAAACGAAGAGGCAATTACAAAAGCCACCACTGGCATTTCCTCTGAAGTTGAAGAAACTGCCGCTCATTCCACCTGACACAGAAGTGCTTGAGCCATTGTGCTATTCTCCTTCGCCAAGTTCAATCACTGGAAACTCCTGGACAACTGCAGTTCTCAAACGGCAGGAATTGACTTCAAGCCAGCAGAGACAGCGCGAATCAAAGTAGTAGCCAAAGCGAGCTATACTACTATCTGATGCTGTAGTGACACTGAGAAATGCTCATGATGCACAAGTTGGTTCACCTAAGGACACCAATGACAAGCCCGGGGATGACCAGCCACTCTAGCCGCGAATGTGACAACCGTGGCGCAACTCGTGCGACTTGCCTTACCTCGCCGACTGCCAAATTCATCCCTTGTTCGGTGTATTTGTCAAGCGGTATGGCTGTGGAAAGACGCCGCCTGTTGATGGTAATGATAGCTATACTGTCCCAAAATAGGTAGCTAAATGCCTGCTGTGTGACGCTGCGACGTTTTCTTGACTATCCGTGTTCATTCAAGACTCAGTTCCAAAAGACTCAGTGGTCGGCGAGATGAGGATGAAGAGCTTGATTAAGAAACTTCTAAAGAACTGGTGCAGCTGGCAAACATCATGATTACCCGCCTAAATTCAACAGGTCTGAGTTGTATGGACGCTAACTCACCAGATCTCCGGCCGGACCGTGACCACTCTAATTAATTCACTTCCGCGAGCGATGAATAAGAGTGAAAGTTTCATGTCATTGATCATTCTGGCACGAAGGAGCTGAGTATGGGAGACTTCGCTGCTTTATATGAGTAGGCCCCAGAGTTGAACGACTCGCCAGCCGTAGAAGTGTTTCAATAGGGCTTCAGAGCTGAGTAAAATAGTTTAGGCCAGTTTCTTAGGGCTCTAGAGGTGGAATGGTGGTACTGCCATTGTGTAGAGGTGAGTGGTACCCAGGATATAAACGTGGAGGGCAGGACTTTGTATATATCGAGAACCTTTCGCATCTGAGCTTACTTACTTTATCTCTATTTGGTCCTTCGTATTTGTATTTTTCTCCGTCACTGCATCGTGCCAGTCCATTAATGCACAATCTTTAGATCCACGCCTCTAAGCTCACTCTCCAGGCTCGGGTTAGTGTTGGCCGATTAGCGGTATTAGCGATCGGCAAAGACAAAATTGGAGACGTCAGAAGGTACTCCACCTCGTCAGCGGGCCCTCGTCGTTATAAAGACAAGACTGAGTAACCTTTACGCCCACGATACTTTCTGCAATCGCTTTCTCCCCGCAGTCTTATTCTCACAAAATGTCGTTGAAAGTAGTCGATGTACGATTTGAGCATTATCGCCACCCCAATACCTTGGGTGTCCACGAGGAAAGGCCTCGCATTTCCTGGCGTTTCGATAATGCCCCTCCACGCTTTGAGCAAGAGGCGTATGAGATACGCGTTGACGAGCTCGTCGGGCAACAAAAGAAGCACATCACGACTGCACAAGTCGAATCCCCAGAGTCTTATCTAGTTCCTTGGCCGTGTGAAGACAGGATCGTATCTCGTCAGCGATACATCGTTTCTGTTAGAGTGCGGGGCAAGGGACAGGACTTTACTGAGTGGAGTGAAGAAGCTTGGCTAGAAGCCGGCCTTCTGAGTCGAAGTGACTGGAAAAGCAAATTCATCACGGCGCCTTGGTCTGACAAAGATACCGACAAGCCAAAGCCAGAAGATCTCTTCCGCAAAGCTTTTTCACTCGGTGCAGAGGTTCAGTCTGCAAGGCTTTATGTCACCGCCCAAGGCGTCTACGAGGCAGAGATCAACGGCAGTCGTGTTGGCGATTACTTCTTAGCGCCAGGCTGGAGTTGTTACGACGATGAGTTGACGTATCAAACATACGACGTCACTGAACTTCTCGACGGCAAAGACAATTGCCTAGGTATTCGGGTAGCAGAAGGTTGGTTTAATGGCCGGCTGAGCTTCGATGGAGGAAGGCGAAACGTGTATGGTTCACGCACAAGCCTTCTTGCACAACTCGAACTGCAGTTCTCAGATGGTTCCAGCCAGGTCATCACCACAGACGATAGTTGGACAGTGACTCAGGGTCCAATTCGTCAGGCAGAGCTCTACGATGGAGAGAAGTATGACACCACGGCTAAGATACAGGGGTGGTCTTCTCACGGCCCTGTCACCGGAAAGTGGGAGTCTGCTGTGGAGATACCTTTCATATCCGAAAAGATCACTTTGACAGCCGGCTACACTGAGCCTACCCGCCGTACCGAGACGGTCCAGGCTATCGATAGGATCACCACTCCATCAGGACAAACAGTCCTCGACTTTGGTCAGAATCTGGTTGGGTATGTCCGCATCAAGCAAATCAAGGGCAACCGTGGCCACAAGGTCACACTACGCCATGCGGAAGTTCTCGAGAACGGGGAACTAGGTACCAGGCCTCTTCGCAAATGTGACGCAACGGATGTGTACACTCTCAGAGGCGATACTGAACCTGAGACATACGAGCCAAGATTTACCTACCACGGCTTCCGTTATGTCCAAGTTGAGAATTGGCCGTCAGCAGATCTCGACGTGGCTCATTCACTCGAGGCTGTAGTCTGTCACACCGATATGGAAGAGCAAGGAACATTTGCATGCTCAAATGACAAGCTGAACAAACTATTCAGCAATGTCCGCTGGAGTATGCGGGGCAATTTCCTCTCCATTCCGACCGACTGCCCTCAGCGAGACGAGCGCCTTGGATGGACAGGCGACCTGGCTTTGTTCGCCCCCACGGCTACTTTTCTCTACGGCTGCTATCCAATTCTTCGCGATTGGCTCAAGGGAGTTTGGTACGATCAGCAACAACAAGGTGGAATACCGCCGATGGTTTCGCCCAATGTGCTTGACAAATGCAGAATATGGGGTCCCGTTTGGCCTTGCGCTATTTGGCATGACGTTGTTGTTTTGGCTCCATGGGCTTTGTATCAAGAGACTGCTGATCCCACTATTTTGGCTGACCAGTTTGAGTCTATGGAAACATGGATGCGGGTCATTCCCAAGAACAAAGACCGATGCACTCATCTCTGGGACTTTAAAGCTGACCAACTTGCGGTATGTATTTCTGGCTAGTAAAGAATTCTCACTAATATTGTCAGGATTGGCTTGATCCGAACGCACCCCCCGAAGATGCCGCGAAAGCCACGACAGACCCCCCACTAGTCGCGAACGCATTCCTTATACACTGTCTCGATATAATGTCCCGTGTCTGCGATGTCCTCGGAAAGACAGACTCCGCCTCTTCCTATAGATTGTGGGCCGAAAACGCACGTACCGAATTTGCACAAGAATATGTCTCTCCAAGTGGTCGCTTGGTGTCTGATACCCAAACCGCATACTCTCTGGCCATCTGCTTCAATCTCTTCAACAAGGAGCAGCTGTCTCGTGCCGGTGCCCAACTAGCAGACATTGTCCGACGGAATAGCTTCCGCATAGGCACCGGATTTGCCGGAACACCTTACGTGTGCGAAGCTCTTGTACGAACAGGCCACAGCAATGTTGCCTATTCCATGCTGCTGAATGAGAAGTGCCCATCTTGGCTGTATGCTATTTCCATGGGCGGCACCACAACCTGGGAACGATGGGACAGTATGCTCCCCGACGGGTCCATCAACCCCGGTGAGATGACTAGCTTTAACCATTATGCTTACGGAGCTGTCGCCAAGTTCATGGTCGAGAGACTCGCCGGACTGCAGCAGATTGAGGCGGGATGGAAGAAATCTAGGGTACAGCCAGAAGTCGGCGGTGATTTCACTTGGGCATCCGCGTCGCACTTGACGCCATACGGCAAGGTTTCTAGCTCTTGGAAGCTTGAGGACAATAGCTCAGGACAACAGTTGCATGTGGATATCGAGGTCCCGCCAAGGACGACAATGGAGGTTGTACTACCTGGTGGCGATGGTCTTAAGACAGAGGTTGTTGGCTCGGGCAAATGGTCGTTCAAGGTGGAATATGAGAGACAAGGTGAATGGCCTGTGAAAGAGATCAAGTTTATCCTTGCGAGTATTGTTGAGCAGTTTGAGAAGGACGCACAGAGCCAAGGTTGAGTTTAGACTAGAGCTAGAATACAAAAGTCCAGACGATGCTATGATTATGGTCATGAACATTTTTCCTTGCCGACATGTACTTGCGTATACCTCTCGATCGAGTTGCCACTTTATGATCATCCATTGTATCCCTGCCTTTGTTTCAAAGCCACATCGACCTATCGAGACCTTTACTCGATGCCAGTCGATAATTCGGATTGAGATGACCCAGCTTCGGTGCATGAAATCGCGAGAAATTGCTTATATATCCGTGCCCTACCAACGTGAAGAGGATGTATCAGAGCTTCTGGACCGACGCCTCCTGATTTTGCAATATCCTGAGATGATCCCAACACCATTGATCAATATCTTATGACGCCTCAATGTCACCGGTAACTCCTTTCGGCGCATCAAGACCCGAGTAGTTGGTAAATTTGAGGGATCACACGATTTCGGACTTCACCTGGATGAGGAGGTTCTCGACCGAAGTAGAGTTGCCAATTATATGAGTTCAAAGCCGGCGCTATCTTTTCTAGCCCCGGCTTTGATCATTTCCAATTGGCTCAACACTAGCCCGATATCCCTACCCGAAGGCCGACCTGGGCACCCTCGTTGACTTGGAGATTTTCTCCATCCGGGGCCCCGCACTTTGAATCTGGAGTAACTTTAATGACTGGGGGATGTGGGTGATAGCCTTTTTGCAGACATGATCGTCATTATATATACCTCGGGTCCTGTCCTCCATGGTAATTCATTCTCATCATCAGAGCATCACTCAACTCCTCTCATCACATCTTCTATCTCAAACATCTTCATCTCCCTCTATCAATCATGGAGAAGCCCGAATCGACCGCCCACGTCGAGCGATCCGACTCCAAAGCCATCGACCTATCACCAGACCAAACCCGCGGCCATGCTATCCAACAGCAGGAACACAATCGAACATACCTCCAAACCCTCCGCAAAGACCCATGGCTTCTCCTTTGGATTGGTGTCATGCTTTGGACTTTGATCGTCCGCGGCTTCGAGAACCAATCTTCAGGATCTGTCATTAGTATCCCCGTGTTCAAACGGCGATTCGGAAAACAACTCGATGACGGTTCATACTTTATCGAAACAAGCTGGCAATCTGCCCTCAGTGGTGGCTCCAATGGTGCTGCCATTGTCGGCGCCTGGGCTTCCTCATACTTTGCTGATATCATCGGCTTCAAGCCTGTCATTCTGATTGCTGCAGCTATCAACATTGGCTCAGTCGGTGTGGAGTTCGCTTCTACTTCCATCGAGATGTTCTTTGCTGGAAAGATGATCAACTTCATCGCCATTGGAGCCTTCCAGAACCTCTGCACAGCCTATGTCGCAGATGTCTCGCCATTGGCTATCCGATCGACCACAATTGGCTTCTGCAACCTTGCTCAATGCATCGGTCCTTTCATCTCTGCCATCCTGTCCAACTTCAGCTCTCAATGGGAGAGCAACTGGTCCTGGCAGTCACTGATCGTCGCTCAGTGGGGCTTTGCGGGAGTTGCCTTGGTTGGACAGCTCCTGATGCCAGAGTCTCCCGTGTATCTTGTGCGCAAGGGCAAGATGGAAAAGGCTCGCAAGGCGCTTGGACGCATGTACACAAGCCCTGAGGATGCTGACGGTCACTTGGAGCGTATCAAGTTGACCCTGGAAGAGGCAGACTCGAAGAACCTCGGATCTTTCATGGACTGCTTCAGAGGTACCAACCTGCGACGATCTCTTATCGCCATCATGGTGTTCCTTTCTGAGCCCATGTCCGGCCTTGGCTTTGTGTCCAACTATGGTGCTCTGATGTATCAGTACCTCGGAATCAGCGATAAGAAGTCTTTCGAGATTCAGATTGGTGCTCAGATCCTTTCTATGTCAGGTGCAACCATCGCGTTCCTTGTTGGAGACTTTTACGGTCGACGACCTATGTATATCGCTGGATGTATCGGCCTATCTTGTCTCCTGATTTGCATGGGTATCTCAGGATCAGTCAACACCACCGCTGCCGTCACTGCCTCTGTTGGATTCTACACCATGTATAACTTTTTCTACAACGTGGGTGTGGGATCGACTGTCTACACAATTGCAGGAGAAATTCCCACCTCGGTATTGCGCACCAAGACGCTCGCCATTTCCATCTCAATCTCTTCCGCCGTCAACACCATGTGGTCATTCGTCGCCCCTTACATCTTCAACCCCGGCTATGGCAATCTCAAGGCAAAAATTGGTTTTGTATATGGCGCTTTCATGATTATCTTCGCTGTTTTGGCGTTCCTCTTTGTTCCTGAGACCCGCATGAGGAGTTACGAGGAGCTGGACGAGCTCTTCATCAACAAAGTTCCTACTCGACAGTTCCGCAAATATACTACTGTCGCTGAAAGACGTGCGGAGGAGGCTTATGCTATTGAGAACGCTGCCAAGGAGAAGCAGATTGTCTAGGAACTTGTCGACGCAGTTGATGTTTAGGTGTGTTGGAGTGCTGGGTATCTATAGTGTGATCTTGACTCAATCTTTGCAACAAATTGTTTTACTTTTGCCTGAAGTATTTGAACGCAGTATGTAATCTGTTGAACATTGTTAATTAATATTTCACTTTGTGTGAAACGTTGACCATCTCGACACCAACCTCTAATTGACGGTTTTCTTTGCCTTGTCCTAAGCCACTGGAGATTGCCCAACAGGCGTCATGAGTTTTGATCATACCAAGCGACTCATTACCGCCCGACACTTTTGAACTCGATTCGGCCATGGACGGCACACCTTTCAGCTAGAGGTTTCTTCGGACAGACATGACGCGAGGAACCAATCATTAAATTGATGCCGTTTTGTTACAATTAAACGGGTGCTCGGGTTTTCTTGACGATGATTGACGAATACGCGGGAAATCAACTCCACGTGAGGCGAGTGAGGAGAAATCCGTTAGTGCCGGCTTTAAACAAGATCGATTGGCTCTTGACACCGGCTTTGTGATGATATGATTGGATCAATGCTACCCTCCACATCCCGATGATGCCGGCTCTTGGATTCGGGGAACTTGGCTAAAACGACCCCCTCAGCAACTCCCGACTTAAGTTCAATACCCTATACCTTTTGCGTCTTGTAGAGTATTGGAAGGAAATGGTACAGTAATGTTCTCAGATAGCATTTGACTACTGTGGTTTGAGACGTTACAAAATTATATGAACTAAGCAAAAGACTATCCTACATCGTTTCCATGGAGATATTCCTTTGAAGCCGCTCATCGTATTAGGGGTCGCATTGCGCAGACGGGAAAGCTTTTACATGGTGTACAACTGCACAGTGATATGCCCGGGACTAACCAAGCGCTGTATATCCTGGATTGTGTTCAGCCTTCACCGTCAAAGCCATAATTTTGGATGTCCATAATCATGGCTTGAGTAATTCGGCCTCGTTCCAAATTCACATCTCCACCCGTTGAACCGGCGTGAGACCCATCCCAACTATCGTCAACCTTGTCCTCGAGCTCCAGGGCGTGAGCGATCAGAAACTTGACCATCCACTTGTCAAATCGATATGACTCTGTGCTTATCGATCTCATACAATGCTTCTGGAATACCACCAGTCGACCAATCTATAAAACATCAGCATACTCCACGCATCGGTACCAAAGACTTACCATCCTCTCAACACTAGGCCAATAACTTCGGAGCTGTACCAACGACTCGAGGTTTGATCCAAGTCGTTCCCGAGAATCTTCAAATTCATGTGACTCTCCAAAAAGATAGGTATGAAGCAGTACAGACGACGATACAATAGTGACATGTCCAACAATATTGTACAATGCTTCAGCGCCGGGAACTTCTCGGGAAGCCTTCAGGATGTCGCAAACCGTAGAAGCATGTGCTTTGCAAGAGTCTGCATACTTCTTTCCGTTTCTCGTAGGCGGTCTTCGGTGGTCCAGATAATGGTAGAACAATAATGTGTAGTAATGGTGGTAGCCAAGGTGGAAGGCCACAAACACACGACCCAAGCCACGACCGATAAATACTTCCAGGTTCTCCCTTGTGAACATCAGGCCTGGACCAACAGTCTCTTCGAAAGCCCCAAGCTCAGCCTCAAGACGTTGTACCGTTTCCTCTATCGAATGCTCGTCCCAATCAACCGTGTCCGCAAGATCTTGGTGGAGATGTTGTATCTGGGTGTATATCTCGACAAGCTTGACCATGTAAGCCCACAGTCCAGGCTTCCATTCGGAGTCTTCAATGTCAGCATCTCCTTTTTTCATGTTGAAAAAGACATATTCGTCCATTGGCGCTCGTGGTTGGTTCGCTTGCCACTTGAACTGCCGTGACAAGTTGGAGCCTCCACTGGCCCATGTGTCAATTATGAAGCACGTCCAGAATATTCGTCTTTTGACTTCGCGTGTAACACCGTCGTCCATCTCATCGTAGGATCCGAGTTTTAGAATCTGAGTCATTCGACTAGCCAATCCTGAAAGAGTAAGACGGTTGTGAACTGGTTTGAATGGTCTGTTGCAAGCACTCACCAAAGTACAACGATTCAGCATCTGCATCGCCATCTCCGAAGAAGTTATTTCCAACCAATATGCAGGCTTGCACGTTCTCGATACATATGTTTTCAAGGTCATCCTTTAGTGCTGCACATGCCTTTTTCCGATACACAACGCCAAGCGCAACAACTTCTGGCTGTGTGGCAAACCTACAAGCTATTAGACTGCGTCCTCAGCTCATTACAAAAAATATTGATATCATACCTTGCTGACATGCCCATCATAGCGAGGAGAACTGGCTGAGAAACAGTCCCTTCAGCAACGCTTGCCTTGAACGTGGGCTCATGAAACAGCGTGTGCGGTTTGTCGTGTAGGAAGATGAAGTAAAGGTCTACCAAGTAGGTGTGCTCATTGGATGTATGAGGCGAAAGAACGGGAGGAAGGGACGTCTTTGTTGGCAGTGGCTGTTTGGGAGCGGCAGCGGCTGAGCATCGTAAGTTTCGAGAGATGCATTGTAGACAAGCCGAGTCACCCGCTCGATCGCATCTGCGCTTTCCGCTCCTACATTCCAAACATGCTGTTGTCGGTCGCATAATCTCAGGTGCTGAAAACCAGTCTGGTATCTTCTGAAGCGCAATATGAAAGGGCAAAAGGCCAACAAGGACAGGATCTAGATTTATGGCTCACTAGTCCTAATTCAGAAGTACTCCATGGCTTTGCCGACACGGGGCAATTGGACACTCCTACGATGTTGCGAAATGTTGAGATACTGAAGGAATGATCAAACGTAGAAGTAGAAGGAAGAGAGAAAGCTTCAAGAATAAAGTCCTGGTTACCGCCTTGACCTACCCCGCTTTTGCAGGAAGATAGACAAATAGGCGAACAGTTTATGAATATATCTTGGCTTTAACTCCCCATTAACATAGGATAAATTGAATTCTCGAGATGGGTGAGAATTCTATGCGCTCCATTGTTCCTCCGCCTTGGCAGCCAACGTCATCCATTTCTATCGCTCTTACCCTCACCAACACCCTAACCTTCCAAATCTCTTCTTCTCAGATATCCTCCTTGTTTTCTCCACCTGCATACACAGCTTCTATTTGACATGGTACATTTCTCCATCACGACAGATTAATCATTGTTAAAATACGTCAACATACAACAGTAAACGATCATGAGCACCCAGCGTCCCAACGACCAGCAAAGTATCACGGACATCTTTCAATTATGGCTGGTTAAAATGCGCGAGAGGGGGTATCCGCCAAACGGCCTAGACCCAGCCATGCAAGCTGCGCTCAAGCGTATTGAAACTACTTTCAGCGATGTCAAGAAGAACATGAGCGCCAACCTAGCTAATGAGCTTGCAGCCTTGACTATCAAAAAAATGGGAGGGATGGCTCTTAGCCTTGTGCGGGATATCACTCGCTGTCCAGCATACCAAGTCCTAAAGGATGCTTCAGCCTCAGGGTTGTCCATCACCTTTCCCGACTGGTTCTTCTTCGCCACCGTATATGGTCCCAATCACACTGCAATCCAACCCTTCCATGATTAGATATCTTCGCACTGGGGGGTGCAGTTCCCAATCAACAAAGTGTCCTTTCCTTCTGGTTTGAGTCACGAGGAGCAAGTAATGCGTTTTCGAAGAATCAAAGAACGTAACCCTCAATCCGAACATCCTTCTGTAAGTCTTAGACCACCCATTTAATCTGATACCTTGGAACAGAGGCTTACATACTATAGAGCACTCTAAAATCAGAGATTCCCGAATCCCCCCAAATCCCTTCCGACCGAGGTTCAGTCGACAAAGCTGGTCAAGACAGGGAACACGAAGAGAAGACCAAATGTATGCAGTGTGACATCGCTGAACTGCAATCCTGGAAGATGAAGTGTGGATTGTCCAAGTTCGATACCGATTACCGACTCGAGAACTTGAGCAAATTAGTACTTGAGTGTCGCAACACTATGACATCGCAAGCTGGGCAGATCGTCACTCTCAACGAGGCGAACAAGACTCTTGCAGCGAATTTTTCAAACCACCAAACCATGGTTCGCCAAATCCTTAAGGAGATTATGAGGATCTATCCCGACAAGCGCAAGCATGACACAAACCATGAGGCCCGAGGCGGAGGAAAGCGTCAGTGTACCTCGGAAACACACGAGCCCACAAACGACGACACTCAGTGACAGGGGTTGTGAGTAAAGGCTTCTCTATGGGATGATGCAATCATGATGGTGTCATTTGTGGTGGGAGAAGCCGATGAATGAGGCGCTGCAATCCGTACTGGGCAAGTATTATTTGTTGAGAGGGAGAAGTGCTTCGCCTAATGGCAACCATTCTCTTTATGATCCTCCTCAGTAGATATGTTTTAATCGTTTAGCGCTAAGAAAAACAATGCAATTATGATAGCAGCGGGTATTTCGCTCTACAGTAGTATAAAACCAGGCTCAGTCTATACATGACTATACTACTCTTTACCCTGAAAGTTCCCAGGATTCGCTGTTTTTTATACTTGATACACGATTATGCAGATCATAATAAACTCTTATTGACCGGTATGGCTTTATTGTTGACCTAAGGTAATATAGAAATTCTTCTATCTGCGTATCTATTTTAGTACATCCCTTGCATGGAACTGTATACTGTAAAGACGACATCGAGCACGGAGACAAGACCAGTCGTTGACAATTGGCAGTCAACCAGATTTGGCCGTGGACGCGCCTGTGGGTACGACGATACCTAGAATGCCGTTTTCTGTATCTGTCGCCAGAGCATGCGCCTTGGTTCCACGGAATTATACGTCCAATTCGCGGGTTGCCCGAACTCGCGACGCCAACCCATGGATGGACGAACGTAACGTGCGACGGGCAAACGCGACGAGCAGATCGCTGGGTTCATCTCATCTAGAGAAAATGGGTGCTCGTAAGATAAGACTCGATTGTGTCCGTAAGTTACGCGCCCTTGGGTATTTTCTCATGTGTTGCAACACTTTTCATAGGGTATGATTCACTCCTCTTCTCTCACCGATTTTGGGTAACGTCCTCATCACCATTCGTCGCTCTTGGTGACTGTCTGACATCCGATTCCTCCGATGAAATCTCTTGCTTGCGTCTCTGTTTCTACAATCTTCAGTTTGTTTCCCGCGCGGTCGGTGTCGATTGTCAAAACCCCTGAAGGATCGATGATAACCACAGGTCTTCCGTCCATGAGCAAGCGGGTAACGTCGGACTGGATGATTTGCTGGGCGACAGAATTGAATGAGAAAACATCGCGGAAGGAAAAGACGACAGCGCATGCATTTCGAGCACTGCCAGAGCCGGGGTCCTCTGGGTCGGGGTCTCCAAGCTCTCGTGTGATGGCACGGGTGAGTCGCTCTGATCCCGCGAAACGTACAACACCTCGTAGACTGAAGATTATCACCTCCTTGTTGCAGTTTTGGTGATGAGGCTCGTTTTCCCCTGCGACAATGGTTGCTAAGGATGTGCGCACAGTCGCCTGGGCAATCTGGCTGACATCCATCATGTGTAGCCCCATGTCTCTCGAGAGCTGCTCGCATATCGCAACTCCTCGGACACTGTTTCCCCGGGAGTCGAGCTTGGGAGACAGGACAGCAATGCCCATCTGACCAGGCAAAGCGCCGATGATACCACCTGCAACACCACTCTTTGCTGGTATACCGATCCTTGACATCCAGTCACCTGCAGCGTCATACATACCGCAAGTTGCCATGACGGACAGAATTTGGCGAACACTGTCCTGAGCAATTATCCTGTCTCCGGTCTCGGGGTGGATACCTGCGTTGCAAAGAACCGCTGCCATCATTGCCAAATCGCGAACATTGACATTGATGGCGCACTGGCGGATGTATCCTTGCACAATCTGCTGAGTATCGCCAGTGATAATACCGGCCGCTTTGAGCATGTAGCCAATTCCCATGTTGCGATCAGCGCCTCTCAGCTCAGCCTGGTACACCTCTTCGCAGACGTGCAGCCTTCGACCTGCCAACTTGGACAAAGCTTCGAGGATGCGCTCTGTTCTTTGATCAGAAGTCCAGTCAGGACCTCCAATGAGAGAGTGCGCCGTGATGGCTCCCGCATTGATCATGGGGTTCATGGGTCTGTTCGTTCCACGTTCTAGACTCAGAGAATTGAAGGCATCTCCCGAGGGCTCCACGCCGATCTTCTCTAGGACCATGTCCAGTCCCGCATCCTCAATCGCGAGCGCGTAGACAAAAGCCTTTGAGATGGACTGAATGGAGAACTCGACATCGTCATCTCCGGTTGAGTAGATTTGCCCGTCGACCATAGCAAGGGCCACCGCTATTTTGGAAGTGTCGGCTTTGGCCAGGGTCTCGATGTAGCTAGCCGGCTTGCCTGTCTCGATAGGGCGGGCATTTTCCAGGACCCGGTTGAGATAGTCTGGGATAGGTGACTTCATTTTGGATTTCGATCGCGTAATGTCGTTGCTGGGGAGAAAATACAAATTTTTCAAAACTCGGGTCATTGTGGGTGAGGACAATGTCGTAAGCCAAGACGCTCGTCCAATGATGATGAAGCTTGACAAAGATAATCTGATTTTGAGAGACTAGTCACGACCCACAGACGATATTTTATATGGCAACGTTATTGAGGTAGGGTAGGATGGGCTTTCAATTATTTATAAGAAAATGGATTCCTTTGGGTCTGTTGAGAAACCCTACTTTTGCAAATTATTACGTTTTGTTTTGGTCTGGTGACTTATTATTAATCGTTGTTCATGCATTTGACTTTGCTTCCATCAAGGGTCAGCCTTAAGGCTTAAGGCTTACGACAGCTATGCTTTTAGATGTCGTGAACTAAATGGCAACCCAAGAGCAGCTATCAAAACAGCAGTGTCGAAGTTTTGTGCAAAGATACTCAGGTCAATACACGAGAAGATAATTGGAGCCGACATCGGGCTCCACAGATCTGGACCTAATGCTTTTCTAGCCGCTGTGAAATTTCGGTTTTGCTTCTAGAACGTCTGCACACCGCAAACTCAACCGGTCAACGTGACACTCACCTTCGAACTCTATGTCCCCGCATTGAACATCTATGAAACTCGCGACACTAAACCAAAAGTAAACTTGTTCACCTGACGCCTAAGGTTTGTTGCGATGGATCGTTTACGCGATAGTTATTGACACTGGACAAAATACCCTAGACAGGAGATGATGATTTGGGGCCATCATTTCTGTCGGACGCGACCTTGTTTTTATGGCGCTATTCTTCACACTAGTCCTATTCTTGTTTGGTACCATTCCATCGCTTGTGGGTTTGTGCTCCTTGGACAAGTCTTGGCGAATATCCAGAAATATGACAGCTTATGCCAGTGACTCACTGAAAGCTTCTTATTCGATGAAACACTCTCTTGAACATCATGATAGAACTGCTTCTTTTCCAGGCTGAAAGTAAATGTCCATTTCGCGGTATATTACACTAGCTTGACATCCCTGCTGCAAAAACAAGCTTTCCTTAAAGTTTCGATCTTTGCCGAGCCCCTGTCAAATGTCTCACTAACGCGAGATTATTGGATGTCCTGCGCCACCGCCAACACGGGGAATCAGGTTTATTATGATCCAGATCCGTTCAACCTCTTTTACCTTTTCCATCTTATCTTTAAGCTCTCCCCGCACGTATTTGCTTTTGCAACCTGCAACTTGTCATCTTCGTACTGTCCAACACCATGGCAAGCCATACTAACGGAGATCACGGCCACAGCCACGGCCACGGTCGAGATGAATCAACCCCGCTTCTACCACAGATTTCTAGTCACATTGCACACGAAGGTGAGAGTGGACGGAGTGGATTTCATCCGCGTCACTTTCTGACTGTCCTCTGGCGAAGCTCATGCACCGCTTCGAAATGGGTCAATATTCTGTGGCCTATCGTCCCTGTGGCCATAATCCTCCAATTCTTCCCTGGCTTGCATCTATGGAAATTCGCTACCGCTTACGTCGCCGTCATTCCGACAGCCAATTTACTGGGATTTAGTGGACAAGAGTTTGCTCGAAAGATGCCCAAGGTGGCTGGTATCCTCATCGAGACGACGTTTGGGTCAATCATCGAAATTATCCTCTTTATTGTGCTGCTCGCCAAGCATAAATCACAATCTCCTGAGGACAATGGAGACGAGGGCAATCTCATTCCCATAATTCAAGCCGCTATCCTCGGTAGCATCTTGACCAATTTGTTGCTCTGTCTCGGACTGTGCTTCTTCGTTGGCGGACTCAAGCAGGCCAGCCAGAAATTCCACCCCATCGTTTCAGAAGTTGGAACTGGACTCTTACTCGTTGCCGCCTTCGGTCTCCTGATCCCCAGCGCATTCTACTCTGCTCTCAAAGCCGAGGTCGTACCAGACTTCCCAGGATTCAAGGTGCTCCACGAGAAGTTCACAGAGGGAAAACTCCAGGATGACGTTCTCCGCATCAGCCAGGCTACGTCCGTTGCACTGATCATCGCATTCGCCTTTTATATAATCTACCAGGCCAGTAGCCAGCACAGTCTCTTTGATGAAGTGATTGAGATGGACGAGCATAGGGACGCTGATCGTGAGGAGGATATGGAGAAGCCAAAGTTCACCATGACCGAGACAATTGTGGCCCTTCTCATTGCTTTGGGATTTGTGACTGCTCTTCTCATCTTCCTTGTTGAGAAGATCGAGCATGTCGTCGAAGCTGGTGTACCAGATCAATTCTTGGGTCTTATTATGTTGCCCTTTGTTGAGAAGGCCGCGGAACATTTGACAGCTATCGATGAAGCATGGGGTAAGTATTCACCCAATTTCCCAGTATAAATAAAGACTAACATAATTTCCAGACGGAGTCATCAATGTCGCTTTGTATCACTGCTTGGGCCCATCCATCCAGATAGCGCTCTTCAACGCCCCTCTAGTTGTCCTTGTCGGTTTGGCTATGGGAAAGCCCATGGACTTGAACTTTGAGATCTTCATGATTGTTCTGCTTGTTCTGTCTATCTTGGTTGTAGGCAACTTTCTCCGTGACGGCGAATCCAATTGGCTCGAAGGAGCACTGCTTGTGGTATGTAAAACTCGGCATGTAGTTTTAATGAGACTAACAGTAATAGATCATCTACGCAATCATTGCTATCGCTTGTTGGTACTACCCCAACCCTGACGTGGCCACCTCCAACGGTCTCGAAGGTTCGGAAATGGTTAATGTCACCATGAGTGTTGATGCACTTCGCGAGTTGCAGAAGCTTTTGAGCACGACTTTGCCTCTGTAGTTTGTGGTCTGGCTTGATCAGTTTTGACAACAAAAGCCTGTGGTGCACAAGTCGCCATCTTCAACGTGTCAAAATATGATATGCATCTGGTTGATCTGATTAGTAGTATCAGTGTGGCTTTGTTGTTCTAGGGGGTATAGTGGGTAAAGTGGGAGTCATGGAATATAGTCTTTAGCTCCCTATTCACTGGAGGTATGTAGGATACATGCATTGGTAGATCCTAGGATTAGTACGTATAGCTTGGAAACGATTTACGCAATTTCTATGTTGAGAATAAAGACTTGAACATATCTTGGTAACGGTATCATTAACTATTGGCTATCAACTTTAAATCCTTATTGCTTTTCCAACATCAAAACCTGACTATCGTAGTCACCCTCGAATCGCAACTGAATACCAAGGTTCATCAGTGTCGAGCCAGAGATAGTCTGGTTCTTATCGACAACATATTTGGCACTTGCATCCAAGCCCTGGAGACGGAACCAAGGCCAAGAGTTGTTGATGGTCGCGCGAGTCTGGAACGCAAACAAAACAACCTTCTTGCCATCTTCGGAAATAAACTGCCCAGCGGGATATCGAGTCTCTTCAGGTAGGGCGAGTCGATAAAATTCTCCCGTTACCACGATGGGGTTGATCTTTTCAGACAATGCAACGAGGCCAGGGATTTGCTCCCTCTCTTCAGGCTCTAGATCACTTGGGTCGAGCTCGACACCGAAGGAACCGCCCATCATGGCGACATGGCCTCTGAACTTTACGGAGGTAATCCTTTGAGTGTTTCCGTTAGGGACGTGAGATAGATGGGCTCCCATGGCGGATGGGGGATACACGAGTGAAGTGCCAAATTGAATCGCAATACGCTCAACTGCGTCTGTATCGTCGGAGGTCCAGATCTGAGGGAACCACTGAAGAACTCCAGGGTCGAATCGGCCACCGCCTGATGCACAGCCCTCCCAAAGAACATCAGGGAACCGACTGGTCAGGACTTCGAAGACATGGTAGACGCCTACCATGTACTTGTAGTTGAGGGTAGCATCCGGAGTCTCGTGAATGCCACGGTTGTTATCCCACTTGACGTATGAAATTGGAGATTCACGAAGAATCTTGGAAACGGAGTCAATTATATACTCCTGAACTTCTGGCAGGGCAAGGTTGAGAACTAGTTGCTGACGGATTTGAGTACGGGGATATGCGCCAGAGTGAAGTGCCCATTCCGGGTGCTCGTCGTACAGATCCGATTCAGGGTTCACCATTTCAGGCTCAACCCAGATTCCAAACTTGAGCTTTTCAGAAGAATTGGCCACTTTGAGGTCAGTAATTTCCTCAACTAGCGGCGTCAATCCGTCCGGAAATCGCTCCCTATTAGGCTGCCAGTCGCCTAGACCTGCTGTATCGGCAGTACGAGGATGCTTATTGCCAAACCAGCCGTCGTCCATAACGAACAATTTGATGCCAAGATCAGCAGACTGCTTGGCAATCTTGTAGATCGACGTTTCGTTAATCTCAAACGCTAGACCTTCCCAGCTGTTGAGGAGCGCAGGGCGGGTTTCTTCAGCGAATTTGCTCTTCATGAGATGCTTCTTGTACAGACGATGATACTGTCTGGACATACCACCGACACCCTTGTTCGAAAAGACTGACACCACCTCGGGAGTGGTAAAAGTCTGGCCAGGCTTGAGTGGCCATGCAAAATCAACGGGGTTAAGCCCAAGAATGGCGCGAGTGATGCCTTGGGAGCTCTTCTCAACATCGACAGCAAAAGAGCCAGTATACACAAGGGAAAATCCCCAGGCTTCGCCTTGAGTTTCGGTAGTCTCTGACGAAACAAGAGCGAGGAATGGGTTGTGCAGATGAGAAGAGTAACCAGTGGAGCTCTGGAATCTGATGGATTGTTAGTATAGGGTTCCATGATGGATGGAGAATACTCACCCTTGTGTACCAAAATCGACTTTGCGGCGTACGCGCATACCTTCTCTGGCCCAATCACCCTTGATCTCGATCATATCAAGATTTTCCTGTTGAAGATCGACGCTCCAGCTGGAAGCCTTCTTGAGGTTGATTGTCGTATTACCCTTGTTGGTGATGTTCACGCTTCGCACGATGGCGTCATATTTTGGGAATACAGAATACGTCAAGTCGGCGGCAATGGAGCTGTAGTTGTCGTACATGTGAACAACGAGCGTTGAGACGTCTCCGGCATCTCCAAAGGTAGAGGGCAAACCATTCAAACTAGGTTTTCCCTCTACAAGCTCGTATGACTTGTATCGGAAGTCGGTGACGGTGGTACCGCTGGCTTGTTGAATCTGGAAGGCCGGCAGTCGGAAGTCTCCTCTGCCGTGGTCAGGAAACTCTCGTCGGACTCTACCAAGTAAGCCGACCCAGCCTTGAACAGGGCCGATCTCAGCTGTGATGGTATCCTCGGCGACAGGTCCGCCGTAATGATCATTGATTAGATCGCCGGTCGTGTTGTCGACGTGGAAGCGATATGAGACGTTGTCTCCGTTGAGAGCGAAAGAGGTGCCATCAACATGAATTGCTGTGAATGTGAGCTTCGTTTCAATCTCGCATGACAAAGGACTTACGATTAGAGGTCTTAGCGAGGACCGAAAGAGACTGGCCCAGCACTACGGCTGCCGTAGCAAAGCGCCCTGACGTGATAAGCACCATGTTGAATATTCACCAGACTTTGCAATAGCCACAGACAGTCAGCCAATTGAGGGGAAAGAGGTCTTTTTAAATGCCGTCTGATCCCCAAATCCAAGAAAACGGCCGAAAGATCCGCAAGTGGCCACATCAGAGCTTAAACGACCTTGATACGTAGCATCTCATGATGATCCCATCTCAACATGCGTCGGCCCGACCGTTATTTGGAGAAAACTGGGCACTTGCGGGGAAGCCATGAACTTTGTTCAAGTCGACTCCCGAATGAACCTCCGTTGAGTAGCGATCAGCGTCGTTCGTGCGGGGGATCATCTACACCGACTGACTTTCAGTGGCCAGAAACTGACGATCTCCAGGCGCGCAAATGAAATCTTTCCGAGAAGTCATACAGCATGATGACAAGGCCATGAAGATTGTAAATTCACTGCACAAGCTGGGAGCCTGCATCATGGTATCAGCATGGAAAGTCGTACGATTTATCATACAGTCCTGTATAATGATTCAGAAAATACGCCAAGTAGGAATATAATAATTATGGCATTTTATACGTAATATCAGCCTAATATTATTCAAGAATACCTAAAATAATAGAGTTATAACTAAGATCAATTTTTTTAAACTTTAAAAGAGGCGCAGTTATCATAACCTTTGCTCACCCACTGTGCAGTTGGAGCAATTGAAGACTATTCACACAAAATTTTGGTGTTGAGGGAACGGCGAAGCAGCGGATAATTATTCTCCCTCCTATGGCTCTTCATTCAATGACATAATTGACCAATAGTGGAGACGAGGGGTCAATGACACCTGGTGCAAAATTGCTGAATTATGGTCTTAGCGATTTATGTCTTATCAACAGCTTTGCAATAAGTTAATATGAATCTCACAAACACAATTCTTCCTCTGCAGGACTCCTCTAAACGATGGGATATCCAGATACAAGATGGAGTGGTAGTCTCCATGCGGCCATCCAACAATTCGACTCTACAGCCAAGCATACTGCTACCTTCTCTCTGCCATCCGCATATCCATCTGGATAAGCCATACCTTTTGACTTGCAATCATCCGTCTTCAAATCACCCGGACTATTCAGATCTTGCCCCAAAGACCGGCAGCTTTGGTGAAGCTTTGACCAATACATCAGAAGCAAAGAAACGATACACGCCGGAGGACTTATACTTGCGAGGATCTCAACTACTCGCTACGAGTTACACGCAAGGTGTTACCTGTATGAGAGCCTTTGTTGAATTGGACCATGTCACCAAGCTACAGCCATTGAAGACAGCTATTCAACTGAAGGAGGAGTTCGCGGACTTTGTAGATGTACAAATTTGCGCTTTTGCTCAAGATCCGATATTCTCAACTGAGCACGGAGATGAGAATCGGTCTATCATTGAAGAAGCCCTTGAGGAATACGGATCTTCGATTGAAGTAATTGGGACAACACCATATGTAGAGACAGACGACCAAGCACAAAAGAAGAACATACAATGGGCCATCCAAACCGCCCTGGCGCATCACAAAAACCTCGATTTTCACGTTGAATTCAACCTAAATGGAGGAAATCCGATGGAACAATTCAATCATCTTGTTGATGAGCTTGTTGCCAATTCCTGGCCTACACATCCCGGCGCGCCTACAGTTGTTCTTGGACACGCCACGAGGCTAACTCTCGCATCTCATACTGAGTTGACTCAATTTTCAGAAAGACTGAGAGAGACCAAACTGCCCATACACTTTGTTGGGCTTCCAACAAGCGACCTCTTCATGATGGGAAGACCTGGTTCTGATGAAAACTCGGAGCAAAAAGCACCACTCAGTCGTCAATGTGGAACTCTCCATGTGCCGAAAATGATTCAAGATTATGGGTTGAATGCTTGTTTGTCTGTCAACAACGTCGGAAACGCATTCACACCATATGGTAACGGAGACCCAATTGGTATAGCCAGCTGGGGTGTTGGAATCTTTCATGCCGGAACAGGAGACGACGGAGCGCTGCTCTATGAGGCTGTTAGTACACGCGCAATGGATGCCATTCGGCCTTCAAACATTGACTACAGAGAGAAGTGCTTGATGGAAGAGGGAAAGCAAATTGTTCCAATGCTTTTGATCAAGAATGAAGAGAGCGTGGAAATCAATTCGTCAGGGCGTATACTACAGGTCCCATCCCGACAAAGGCTTTCAATTAAGGACATCGTCTGGGATCCTCCAGAGACACGACTCAGAAGGGTTATCAGGTGAAGATGTGACAATATTTATTACAACAGTTAATCTTATAATTAAATTACACTAAAAAACCTCTGTATGTTTCTTTATTCAAACCCTGCACAGTGGCCCATCTGGTCTCTCAATCCACTCCTCTGATCCAACACACGTAGGACAGTAAAAGACATGGGAAGGGTCATACTTCTTCTTTGTTTGGAGATGCGAGCTATACAAGCTCCCATAGAACGACTTCCTGTAATCAGGATCATTCCGATCACCCTCGTTCATGTAGGCCCCGGTGTTTGGAGCCAACTTCTTGGCGGCTACACCCTTGACATTCGTCACTTCATCTTCGGCTACTTTACGCTCAGCTGCTGATGCAGTAAGTGAAATACTCGTGCTCGACACAAGAACATAGTACGACTTCCTCCATGTAGGGTTCAGTCCACTGGTCTTGTCTGAGGCGTCTTTGAATACCTGGCCTCCAGAAGTCATGAGGATGACGTTTGTGCCGAAATCTTCAGGCTTGCCACTCATGACTTCGATGGCGTCGCGGACGTTGTCAAAACTCTCCACGCTCTCGCGATCAATCAATCGCGAGGTCAGGATGGAGGTTGTTCCTGTAGGATCATACAGACCGGATTCAGCGTGGTAGAATGACCAGTAATCGGAGTAGGTAGCCCAGGTCTCGTTGATGAAGAGCTTGTCCTTGAACTTGGACAGGGCTTTGCGTACTGGTGCCCAACCAGCCTCAGCATCTTCACGGCTCATTCCAATGGTCCAGAAGCCATGCGAATAGCCCGAGGTCGCGTTACCAATGAAAACGGTTGGGAAATTGCGGAACCAGAATCCATAGCCAGAGAAGCCGGCATCGTTGAGGTCGGGCAGCTGTTGCAGCAGAACCGCCACGGCGTCGAGGAGGTCTGCGTTCTCCCTGGTCTTCTCCAACGGTGCGACTTGTAAGTGATGAGCCGTGACTGTCTTGACGTTGGGATAAGCCTTGACAGTACTGCTTAGAGTAACGGCATAGCCAGGCCCACCACCACGCATGGAACGGAAGAGATCAGTGTTCTCACAATGGTTGACGGTAATGACTCGACCATCAGCAAGCATCACCTCCGCCTCAAGAATCTGATCGGCACCGAGACCATAGTTTCTCGTGGCGGGTCCATGGCCACCTCCAGATGCATAACCGCCAATGGCACCAGGAGTAAGAGAGCCACCACCAACCACAATAACATTCTTCTCTTCAGCTACTTTGTAAACGTCGCGCCACTGGTAGTTACCATTGATTCTAATGGCACTACCTTTCCAGCCAGATTTGGTGCAGCTGTTCTTGGACTTGTAGGTTTTCATGAAATCGATACTGTTCTTGAATTGGTGTAGCCACAGTTCGAGACCACCGTAGCCGTCAGAGCGACCGAGAAGATCATGGCCTGTTCCGGTAACTACAAGACGAAGGTTCCGCTCGCGGGCATAGGAGATTGTATTCGAGATGTGTGTCCGTTTGGTAGCATTTACGGCGTAGACCGGCAGAGATCCGAGACTGCAAGTGGTGGGTTTTTGCTCAGCAGCGTAGTCAACTGGAGCGCATGTGATGTTGTATGGATACGGCCTCCCAATAGGGTTCGAGGATTGAAAGTCCTGATCAGACCACATCTTATTGACATAAGCGCATTGTTTCAAGTCCTCTGCAAGACCAGGGTAGCAAGACTTCGCAATAGGCTCGGTCTTGATGAGATTGCCCCCAATATTCTTGTCGAAGGCCTGCCACTCTGATTCGGATGGCCAGCAGCTGAGTCCGGGGGCCTGTAGCAGCGTCAGTATGGAACAAGATGCGATTGGACTGGCATTTCCCGCGTACGCATTTGCATTGTGGGGAGGCTCGGCGTCCGAGTTCAGCAGTGCCAATGAATGATCTGCCCCAAGCCGCGGGTAGCACGGACAGCAGAGTGATATTGAAACCGAGACGCATCTTTACCGAGCGTTTTTCTTGGTCAGATTAAGAGGAAAAAGAAACGACTTGGTTTTGGATAGAGGAAACGATGCAGGTGAGTGGCTCTCGCCAACTTTTAATCTATGCAGAACATTGCTTTGTCTAGTGCGCTAATTCGTATCCCCGGGGGCGAGTCTTGGACCCTGTACAACATCGGGTGTAATGACGGAAATGAGAGAATAGTTTTATCATGGACTCTCGATTGTGGCTAACTGCGTAACCAAAACCATCATGTTTGCTACGGCTAGTCGCTTTCAGGCAGGTATTCAATGCAATCTCAAAAGCTGAGGGCAAAATGCATTTCATGCAGGCACCGGGAGCCCCTGTTTCTTATTCCCTGCGTCGACCGTTGGAATCTCCATCTCAGATGTTACCCATTTCGTCTAGATTTGAGAGCTGTGATTTGCAGGCTCACACAAGTTGTGAGGTATCATATTTAAGGCCTCGCGTAAGAAAGCTGGTAGATGATTGGACATTAATGGAACGAGACTTTTGCAAATGATGAAAGAGAAAACAACTGCCAAGGAACATTTGCCTCTGATGTAGGATTCAGTGATTTTTATCTAGCAGGCCCAGGCACTGTGTGGCCAAATCATCTCAAACGGCTAGCTATGACATTATCTGTCACTTCTCATTACTGACGGAGGGAAAACTGTTATCAATGGCTCCATGGCCTCGAGTACAATGGGGGAACCACAATGCGGCAATCAAGTTTGCTCAATATGTTGACATGTCCTTCATTCAAGCTCAGCAGGTCAGACGCCCTCATAAAGAACAATACAATCATAGCTTACACCAAACATCGCTAATCTGTCCCTCATTTCCCTACATTTTAAAGTGAAACATGGCTGCTTTGCCTCCGATGCCAAGTCTCTTCCGATGATCGGAAAACCGTTACATCGGAAAGAGTGGAACTCCCATTAGTGGGATGCGGTTATTTACGGATATGGAATACTACCCCGAGGTCCCCGGAACCCTACGATCCTACACGTTTTCCCTCCTCCTACAATTGCCACTGCAGCTGTTTTTCGTACACTCAAAAGGGTTAGAGCCTCCGCGGGTTATTTCTTATATCCAGTCACTGCAGAAGCTGAAAATCCTTCACTCCCAAGTCCCACCGGTTTGGAAAAAGCAATATACATTACACAATAGGGCATTCTTCCACCAACCTGGCAAACATACAATATCAATGTGCAGCTATTAGCCACTAAAGTGGCTTTCTGCCAATCAGACAGAGACTCCTTTTCTCTTCTCTCGTTTGTTGGGTAGGAAGACTGCCGTAGTTGAGCAAGCCGACGGAACAAACATTCTCTGGGTCCAATCCAAATTGTCTACTAAAATGCAGAAGATTGGAGACGAGGAAGCAAACAAGACTGGATACGAGTCAATATTACAATCATTTGAACATGGCGTCGCCACCGTATCACGGTGAAACAGCCACTCCTTTGTTACCGGAAGCCCAAACTTGATACCTCGCGATATGACCCCTATTGATCAGCAATCACTGCAAAAACAAAAGTTAATCCAACCCTGTGGTGTAGCAGGGCTATGTCATATATTCTATTGGTCATACCCTGGCTATTTCTGCATTGCAACTGCATATATCAGAATTCAACATCATTTACTCAGGGAATCTGCGATGCACATCAGTTTGCCAGTTCCTGCAAGCCTTTTCCAACTGTCTTATATCAATAGCCTTATAGCGCCGTGACACCGTAACGAATGTACATGTCTCACCGCAACTCACATTATGTCCAGTCCTCCACCTCCAAACCCTGACGCCCCTTTCACGGGAGCAGCCCGCTCCGTTGACCGACGCGGGCTTGTGATTATCATTTGGGTCTGCTTCACTGTGGCCACGCTTTTCGTTTCTTTGCGGCTCTTTGTTCGTTGGCGTCAGAATCGACGGTTCCTTGCCGATGACTACTGGATCGCATGGGCTTGGACTTGTACCTTGACTATGGCCATTTTGCAGACTGAGCAGATGGATTCCCTGTGGTACCTGACGTACCTTCAGGCTGGTCGCATTGCCTACGATCCGAAAGAGCTTGCACGACAGCGCACTGAAATCAGCAAATGGCAATTTCCAATCATTAAGATGTTTTGGATCGTCTTGTGGTCTGTGAAAGCGAGTTTCCTGTCGCTCTTTTACAGGCTAGTACAGCCTTTTCCCATCATCCGTCGCTTGTGGTACTGCGTGGCGGTTTTCACAGCCTTATCACTTACCGTCTGCATTATCTGCAGCGCACTTACATGCAGCCCCCCTTCGCGCTACTTCAACAGTAAGTCGATATCGGTTGCTTTTGCAGCATTTTCACCTCCAAGACCTACACATTCTAACTTGTTCCATAAGGTGCCTGCGATACCCCTCAAGAGCAATGGCGACAAACTTTCAACGTCATATTCTCCACGGCCGTCGATGTCTCCTCCGATCTGATGATTATGGCACTACCGATCGCAGTCCTTCCATCACTACAACTTGACAAGAAGAAAAAGATCGGTCTTGGTGTCGCCTTTTCACTGGGTATTATAATCATCTGCGTAGCTGTCATACGCATGTCGCAGGTCATTGTCGGCAAACAGGTTGATCTTGTTGGATTGGCAATCTGGGGTGCTGTAGAAACCGCCACAGCTCTTGTTGTGGGTTCTTTACCGGCACTCAAAGGACTACTCTCGCGTGGCATCAAGAAATACACCTCCTCGAGAAGTGGGAGAACGGATCCTACTGATTACGACAGCCGTGATTCCCAGCGCCGGCGCGGCCAAGGCTCAGCATTGACTCCACGGGCTATAATGGTGTCTGACTGTATTCCTTTGGACGACATGCATCAGAGCGGCCAGGTTGACGGAGGCATATATGTACAAAAGACTTTCGATATGGGAATGGAGAGGGATGAGACCTCGTCGAGAGATGAGGATGACGAGGCGGCTATTGTTAAGTCGAGAGTGAAATAGTACAGGTCTTGATAGAAAGGTTGAAGCGCATAATAGAGCTGGACTATAGATACCCCAATAACTAACTACTCAAACTCTCTCCATTGTCTAACCACTTCGTACAAACTATCATTATGACCAACGTTTCCAGGAAACACGACGTAGTTCAAACCCGGCCACTTCGACTCCGGCTCATCGCATCGCCACATAGGAACTCCCGGTGCAGCTTGACCCACAATCAGAGCACGTTTCATCCTGAGTCCTTTTGTCGCCATATCCGATGAAGTGATTCCTCCCTTAGCAATGATATATCGCGGCTTCTGTTGTAGTCCCTGGAGAAACGAAACCAAAGCCAGTGCTATTGTTGACCCAATATCCAAACTCTCCACTTCATCTCGCCCAACTATGAGCTCCCTGCTGGTCATGATCAAAACATCCTGCCCGTCTTTGATCTTCTGAGACGCTAGCTCGATTGCCTTTGCGACATCTTCTTTTGCTGCCTCATCGGATTTGAGCAAAGCTTTGACGTTCAGTGTGATGGTTGTCAAATTATCACCGGACTTTTGAACCAGAGAATCCAACTGCGCCGTTGTTTTAGGCACATATGATCCTGCAATAATGAGACCGCCAACTTTCTTTGACAAGCCGAGTTGGCCAGCAGAGAGGGGAGGGATAGAGGATATTCCTAGACGCGATGATACAAATGCAGCACCTGTGCGATAAAGAAATCGCTTGCCTTGCTGTGAAGCTCGTAGGAGTGCCGTGACAACCACGTCAATGTCCTCGTCGGCCGCGGCATTTATGACAAGAACGACAGGTGATTTTTCTGGCTTCGGCAGCTGCATGATCTTCTCAAACACAGCACTCGGGCCGCCTTTGCGAATTGTGTCCAAGTCAATAGAGGCGATCTTGTCGTGCGGAATATTGCCTTTTGACTTTTCAACAACATAGTCCCGGAGATTGGAGCTTCTGTAACCGAACGTAGCATCTTTGGCAAATGGAGTATCTGCCGCTGGTATGAGATTATCGCCCTCGTGAACGTAATGAATATCGTTGATGGTGTATCTTCCGCCTTGGAGGAAGAAAGGGCATAATATCCAGGCGTCAAACGATCCGTTCACATGCTCCACCGCCTCAGGCTCCAAAGGGAAATGTCCTCTGAGGATCGAATCACCCCGTAGCACAATCTCATAAGGCAGACTAGTTTCTTGAGAGGCAGTTTGTAGGTTGGTGCATATCTCGATCATAAGCTCTCTTGCTTGTTGCGGATGAAGTGCGCGAGAATTGGTCAATATGAAGAATCCATTACCTGTGCCTACTTGCTTGAATGTCGATACGAGGTTTTGAACGTCCCAAACTGTAAGAATAGTGATATCATGGCAAGTCTGTGTACCGGTAGGGTCGTCGTCCAGGATAACAAGCAAAGGTGCCGGTGATGAGGGATAGCGAATTGTGGATTGAATTTGAGAGCGGAGATCGTGGTGTGATTTTGGTAGAGGAGGCAAAGCCGAAAGAGCATCAGCTAGTTTGATGGTGCCAGGTTGAGACATGTTGATTCCTGAGAGGCGATAAGCTTATCTCTATTTGTTCAGTCTCTATGTGCAGGTGAGACACTGGTAAACTGTTCGAAGAAGCCTCAAGTGATAAATAATTGTTTGTTTTCCGAACCAGTTTAGGGTAGCCGACAGGCTCAGGGTTCTTAGCCGACACCCGCAACCGATCCTTGCCTTATCGGTCTTCTTCCCTATTGGGTAGAAAGTGACGCGTCCCAGAAGTATTTACCGAAGTCAGGTCTCATTTCGCAGGTTGACACGTCCAAGACTGAAAGGTCTATAAAACAACTGTATTAGGAAAGGATTAAGCATCAGTTCATACTTAAAAGTGACAAAGAGAATTATACATGATAATATAGTGGACATACATCACTCTGAATCTTGGTACAGTCTTGTGCAAAATTTCCAATCGCGAGCTGATCAGGAGTACATTCAATAATCTAGATACGTGATCAATATTGCAATTATAATGTTTTCTACAAGAAATTCCTATAAGATACCGAGTTTTCAATGAAATGTAAGAGTTAATTGTACTTTTATGTTACCTTATACATACCTCGAAAGAGAGGAAATTAACTGATAATTCCTCCCAAGTCCCATCATTCCCTTTAAATTGCAATCCTCCACCTCCACCAGGCGCCCGGACCAAGTCTCTCCGTACGCCTCCGCATTTCCCCAGGAGACTGATCGTTACCCTTCTAGTCTGGTCAGGAAGCATGCAAGCTGACTAAATTTCCCCGCGTCACATCTGAGCAACTTGGACATGCATTTCGTCGCGAACCATTCAATTGACGATATAAGAATTCACCATGTCCAAGAGAAACGGCAGCACTTCAGCCTCTGATTATACCGGGGATGCGGTATGTTGCGTACAAATGTTAATTGCTCGGCGTACAAGCGCTAACGAATGGTAGCATCCATCGAAAAGGGTGGCTATAACTTCGAATCCGGATCCGCCTGTTGCGCATATCTCGAGACACATCAGAGCTTGCACAACATGTCGGAAACACAAGGTTAGAAAATGCCAGTGCTGTTAGAGTAGGAGCTAATTTTCCTAGATCAAATGCTTCATGGACGATGCTGGTCCTCCATGTCGAAGGTGTCAAGAGAAGAAGCTGAGCAACTGCGCGGTCAGCAAGAACCTACAAACCATCATTGATGAGAAAACAGAGTATGTCTACTTCTAATCGCCTAGAATTTGAATGCTCACAAGATACAGACTGTCCGAGGCAATGCTTTCAGATATCGACCAGATGTATACAGCTGTCAAGGAGATGAGAACCATCATGGGAATGCCCGACTTACCTCCTTTGCAAATCTCACGATTGAACAAGCGAAAGGAAAGCACAGCAGCACAATCGTCAGAAGCGAGTAATCAGCCGTTACCCGAGGACAATTATGGTCCCTCATGCGACAACTCGCCTAAGCTTACGCCAGAAGACGACAGGTTGCCACACGCTCCAATCCATTCTCTCTATACTCTGACTAGGATGAGGGCACTGCGATCACCTGGAAATGGCAACGATAACTCCAGTCAAGCGATCAACGATTTTATCTCCCAAGGTCTGATCACTTTGGCGGACGCTGAACGATTATTTGCCATTTACCGCGATAGACTAGACGGGTTTATCTACTCCATTGGCTGCCCCTACAAAACGCTGGAGCAGCTTCGTCGAAAATCATCTATACTATGTGCTGCTACTCTGACCATCGCAGCACTTCATGATCCTACGGCCGACAAAGCCTATGGTGTCTGCAGCGCTGAGCTTCGTCGGTTGACCGAAAAGTCAATGCTTCAGCGCCAAGGAGACAGAGACTACTTTCGAGCCCTGAGCATAGCATCATACTGGTTGAGTGATTTGTCCTGGACGCTATCAGGCCATGCCATCCGACGTGCTTCAGAATGCAACATCCATAACAGCTACAGTCTGGCCATTAAAGAGCAATCTGAAGAGGCCATGGACTCCGCGCGCATCTGGTCTATCCTATACATATGTGACCAGCATCTTGCAATCCTCTACGACAGACCGGCAATCATTCAGGATGACTGGCTTACGCAAGATTGGGAAGGGATCTTGAGCTCCCCTCTGGCTACTGACCAGGATGAGAGACTAATGAGTCAAGTCGAATTGATGGGCATCCTGCGAAATATCAGACGTTTGTTTGGACCTGACAAGGGAGAAGAGATCCCGCGGCTGTACTTGAGTCAACTAGGACATTACCACCGACAATTGGACCAGTGGATCACCAAATGGACCGATCGATTGCCAGGTAAGTCTTGAGCACTACAAACCTTTATAACCCTTCGATATGTTCATGATTACTAACCAGCCACAGAGGTACATCCTACAATCGGAGGATTCCCCCGTAAAGGAGCACTCTTTCACTTCCATTTAGCCCAACTATACTTATACTCACATGTCTTCCGCGGCCAATCGAACACAATCCCCGGCCACTTTCTCGACACAGCATCGATGGCGGTTACATCTGCATCAGCTATCATCGACATACTCCTAACCGATCCAGATCTTTCAATAAGCATAGTGGGAATGCCATCATACCTTCTTTCCATGACAGCATTCGCAGCCATGTTCCTTGCTAAGGTGTCACATAAATATGGCGATGACCTGTTTCGACGAGACCAGGCTCTTGATCAAATAACTCGACTGATCAACCATTTCCGACTGCTACCTATGGGAAAATGGCATCTAGCTAACCTCATGATCAGAGGACTGGAGACTGTGACTAGTCTACTTAAACCACAAGGGGCACCAGCCAAAGCCCAAAATGCCATTACGCCTATGTTGCCAGGAAGTGCAAACACTGGTCTCCAGGATATATATGGCACGGGTAATGATATGTTTACAAGCATAGACAGCAGCACGATACCTACATGGGACACAACCTTTGGATTGTCTCCCATATTTGGCTTCGATCCATCCCTGCTTGATGTCGACGGATATATGCAGTCAATGGCCATCTTCCCGAATGCTGAATAAGGTTGCCAGGAGAAGGAGTTGGTCAATCTATTGAGTAGTAGTATTCGTGTCTATGTACTTATAGCATTTTTCTATTCTTTGTCTTGACCCTACATGCCTTGAATATTCCGTGGACGGTATTCACTCTCCAGATATTCCAACTCCTCCGGTGTAAATTTGATGTTGAGCGACTCGACTGACTCCTTAATTCGTTTTTCGGAGTTCAATCCCAAAATAGGATAACAGCCTTTTTGAAGAACCCACGCCGTGGATACAAGTGCCATACTGACACCCTTATCAGCTGCCACCTTCTCCACACGATTCACGATCTCCAAGTTGGCATCGGCAAACCATATATCGGTCTTCTTATCACTCTGGCTGCGCACTGACTGATTCCCACTGTCCTTGCTGGAAAGAGGCTTCGCTAGAAGGCCTCGGGCGATTGGGCTCCATGGGATGACACCCACACCTGAAGCTTTGCAGAAGGGAAGCATTTCCCGCTCTTCTTCTCGATAAAGGAGGTTGTAGAAAGGCTGCATGGAGATGAATTCTGTCCAACCATGTGATCGAGCGATGTACTGTAGACGGGCGAACTCCCATGTGTACATAGAGGAGGCACCGATGTAGCGGACCTTTCCAGACTGGACAACATCATGAAGAGCGCGCATAATTTCTTCGGGTGGAGTTTCGCGGTCTAGCCGATGAATTTGAAGCACATCTATGAAGATTAGCACTAATCCAACAGATGGTGGATATAAGGCTGCCTACCGATATAGTCCGTTCCAAGTCTCTCGAGGCACTTATCAACAGCATGGAAAATGTGCTTCCTGCTGAGGCCCATCTGATTGACAAGCGGGCCATCGTTGATGCTCGCGGGTCTTGTACCGTCGTCCATGACCGGATTGAAGATCTTGGAGAGAATTACAACCTTCTGGCGGGGGATGTTGAACTTCTTCAACGCTTTGCCAATAATGACCTCTGACTCTCCGTTGGAGTATGTATCGGCGGTGTCCCAAGTGTTGATGCCATTGTCATAGGCAGCCTTGAGGAGCTTCAAACCATCTTCCTCGTCCAAAACCCAAGGCGAGCCTTGCCATGAGCTAGAACCAAAACTCATGCAACCAAGGATCACCTTGGATATTTTAAGGCCGGTGTTGCCAAGTCTAGCACTTGTGAGTAAATAGGGTGTAGGAGCATGATAGATTGCTTTACCTAACGTATTCCATCGTCGATTATTTTATATAACAATACACAGAAACTGTAAATTGATAATGTGACTTTGCAATTTCTAGCACGACGATGATGTAGTTTGATAAATGCTGCCTTTATGTCACTTGACGCTGTATCCGCTCGCTCAGTGGCGCTGACATCGCCGGATTCTTCCCCGCATTCTCAACAAGGATAACTTCACTGTGGATTCAACCCCGCAACCCGAGTAGAGCATCACGGTCATCATCCCAATTGGACAATTGGTGTTGTGATGTGGAACGGCTCGGGCTTATCTCCGCCGAGATCGTGGAAAAGATCGAAGTTCAGGTTGTTAAGTTCGTGTTCTATTAAACCACCCAACACTAAGATATTCGCAATTGAACAGCTGCAAGACCTTTCGGCTGTTGAATCCGACACAGTTCATCATGGCTCCCAACCTTGAAACCATTCCCGTCCCTTCGGCGACAATCCAATCACACGCCTCAAATCTCTTGCAACTCCCAGATAAAACTGTCCTATGTACATGGTTCGGCGGATCACAAGAAGGTCTCCCGGACATCAGTATTTGGTTCTCTAGACTAAAACCGGGCTCTTCGTCTTGGACCACTCCACAGAAGATCTCCTTCGATGAGAATAGAAGTTGTCAAAACCCTGTCTTGTTTCAAGCACCACACACTGGGGAGATCTGGTTACTCCACACCTCGCAAGACGCTGGCAACCAAGATAGTGCTTACATCCTGAAGCGCACTTCATCTGACCAGGGTCTTTCATGGTCAGAACCTAGTCGCCTTCTTCAGGATACGACGGGTATTTTCATTCGACAGCCTATTGTTATTAATGGCGAGGGTACATGGATTTTACCCGTCTTTTATTGTCGTACAGAACCTGGCCATAGATGGATTGGAAGTGATGATATTTCTGGAGTCCTCTACTCCAACGACAATGGTGCAACTTGGAAGGAGAAGCAAGCTCCTAATAGTATCGGATCTGTTCATATGAATATTGTCCCTCCGGCTTCCGGCCAGACATTATGGGTCGCATTCTATCGCAGCCGCTGGGCAGACAACGTATACCGATCAACATCCAAGAACGGACTGGACTGGGAGCAACCAAAGACAACCAGTCTGCCCAACCCCAATAGTGGAATCTGCGCCGCACGCTTGTTGTCAGGGAAAATTGCGATCGTGTTCAATCGATCAAGTGCATCAGCAGACACACTCAAGCGTCAAGGGCTTTACGACGACGTCACTCCTGAAGATGACAAGCGGCCGAATCAAGTCGCCAAGTCTGGAAAGGATGCAATTTGGGGCACTCCAAGAAAGACATTAACTCTGGGAGTTTCGGACGATGAAGGGTTGACTTGGAGAGAGCGAGTTCTTGAAGATGGTGATGGCTTTTGTGGAACTAACAGTTCCTCGGGCCAGGAGAACAGAGAGTTGAGTTACCCAAGCATTTACATCGAAAGACTTGGTTCAACGGATATAGCACATATAGCATACACCTGGCATCGACAGCATATCAAGTATGTGAGGATTGATGACGTCGAAGGCTGGGCAAGCTCCTGAATTACATTCAGATTTAGTAATATAAAACACATGCTGTTAAATCGGTTTCTGACTGAAATGTTGCACTGGAATTTTATCAGCGAATGTTTCAAAGAATCTATCTACGTATGCGAGAAAAGGCCAGTTAGTGACTCTAAGCATGATCAAGTACGATCCCGTATAGATATTCTAACAGATAATATGAAAAAGAATGGTTCATTATAATTGATACTACGTTATATGAACTTTAGCAGAGAGGGATTTATTGGAACCTTTATACACCCTACCCACTGCAGCCTCCCCTCCACGGTCTTAACAAATAGTGTTCACTAATATTACTCTACTAGCGATATGAACTTTTGAAAAGAATATATGTCGTGCTACAGTTGCCACAGATTCACGATTTCCATGTAGTATGGTCGGTCTAGTTACCGAGTAAACCGCTTGATGATGTCCGTATGTGTCGGCTAGGCCAATTGGATTTCGGACCGTGTATCCACACCCACCCAGGACCACTTGGCCGAACCCAGCATACACTGGATAAGGAACATCTTAATCCATTGTTTGAGGTTTTGAACGAGAAAAGGGTTGAATAGAGAGGGATAAGTGGTTGATAGGACTACTATAATATGCGGAATTAGCTACAGTTGGTTTTAGTTTGCATCCCTGCCATTACCCCTCTGACACAAAACACTACTCTATCACCGTTACACAATACTACAACATGACGCAAACAAAAGATCACGTCTTGATTACAGGCGCCGGTGGCTTTATTGGCCAAGAGCTCATCGTGTCTCTCCTGAAAGACATGCCATCAGCCCACTTCACACTCACCGACATCATCAACCCTCCGATCCCAGCGGGTGCCGAGAACCAGATCACATCTCTTAAAGCAGATTTAACCAACCCTTCGGCTGTCACATCCCTTCTATCCAATCGCTTTAGCCATGTCTACATTCTTCATGGTTTAATGTCTGGTGGCGCAGAGGCCAACCTTGATCTGGGACTGAAGATCAACGTCGACTCTGTACGGACCATTCTCGACGTGCTAAGAACGGAATACCGTGGTACCAAAGTCATCTTTGCCAGTTCCTGCGCTATATACGGACAAACAGATATCGTGACGGAATTTGGAACCCTTCCACAGCCCAAGAGCTCCTACGGCATCCAGAAATTACTCGTTGAGCTTCTTATCAACGATTACTCCCGTCGCGACCTTCTTGACGGTCGGATCGTGAGATTACCCACTGTCATTGTTCGCCCCGGAGCGCCCTCAGCTGCTGCGTCAAGCTTTGCGTCGGGAATCGTACGGGAGTCACTAAATGGCGTTAAGAACACTCTACCTGTCAGCCGTGATCTTGAACTTTGGGTCTGCAGTCCTGCTACAGTCATCAAGAACCTCGTCAAGATTAAAGACGTACCAAAAGAAAAATTTGGTCCATCAAGGGTGGTAAATCTTCCTGGTATAACTGTTACGGTTCAAGATATACTGGACGCCTTGAAGGAGATTGGCGGCGATAAGGCCCTGGCACATGTCGAGGAACAAAAAGATCCTGCTATTGAAGCTATTGTGAGTAGTTGGCCAGCAAGGTTCGACGTTTCAAGAGCTTTAGGTCTTGGACTAGACGCAGATGGGAAAGTCCTGGATGCTGTGAAAGCGTTCCAGGCGAAGGTTGTCAAGACTTAGGAGGGTTTTACTTAAATTGTAATTAGGCTAGAAGAGGCCTTCAATTATATTTTAATTAAACAATTCTTGTTGGAATTCTCTACAAAGACAAAGTGGTGTGGACTAAGGCTTGTGCATTTAAAAATCATAGGTTGCCAACCGACGTTAAGGTGAAATACCTTCATTATGGGCATCTGAAATTGACTTGTGCTCGACTGTAATCCGGAGGATTTCACATACCTAAGCGGTCATTGGCTACAGCATATCAACTGTTGGGAGACTTCACTTCCGAACTGGCCATATTCTACTAAGAACCTTGGAGATAAAACCCAAATCCCACTAAATGTTGCTGGTCGATTGGATAATAGTGTGTTCATTGGGCTAAAGCTATCCGTATTTGTTCCTACAGCCATAATCTACAGCTTAGATAAGTTACGCCTCCTCGTTCTTGTTGTACACTCATCCCCAACCACAAGATGATCTATGTCTAATGAATTTATTAGGCTAGGCGTGGATTGACTCAAAGAAGTGATACCACAAAGCCTCATGGAAGTCTCGAGCTCGTCCTTGAGAACTATTATTGGTTAGCACGGTTTCTCGAATGGAGAGTCTCACTCACTATTACAGAGATGCTCCGCGCCGTCTTGCCCATGGATAAGGGAGTATAAGAACGGCCGACCGATTCCGACTGCAGTGGCTCCAAGCGCAATGGCCTTAAGAATATCAGAGCCTCGCTCGAAACCACCATCGATATACACCTCGAGCTGGTCAAATATCTGTGGGCAGTTCTTCCTCAATTCTAACAAGACCAAGATGCTCGCTTGGGCGCTGGAATCTGTTAGCTCTGTCAGATATGACGTAGAGTATTGACTCACCCATCCAAAGAGCGTCCACCGTGATTGCTCAGTAGCACACCTTCGACCCCGTACTCAGCAGCCTTCACAACATCTTCGGCAGTTTGGACACCTTTCAAAACAATTGGTAGTCCACCGCTTGCCTCACGGATCCATGATAAATCGTCCCAGGAGAGCGACTTATCGATATACTGCGCCATAAGACGACCAAAACCACTGCCCTTCTTATCTTTGCTGCTTTCGCCACCACTTATGGCGGATTTGATGGTTTGTTCCTGGGCAGCTCTCTCGTCGGCCTCTCGCTTACCAGGAACTGGGGCATCCACTGTCACGAATATCGCCTTCACGCCAAGATCTTTCACGGTCTTCAGCAGCTCAACCGTCTTTTCATGGTTAGAATTGACATAAAGTTGGAAGAAGAATGGCTGTGATGATGGAGCTGCTTGGACGATTGACTTCAACGAAAAGGAGGCATTACTTGAGATCTGTCTCTGATCAGCATGAAGTCCCACACTAAGGAACTCAGACTCACGCATTGAATAATACCCTGTTGGGCCGCTGCTCGACTGAGAGCTAGCTCACCATCCGGGTGGGCAAGTCTTGCCATGGCTGCGGGAGAAATAAAGAATGGCGCACTGCTATCAAAACCCAGGATATTTGTCTTGAAGTTGATGTTTGTGACATTTCTCAAGATCCTAGGCCTGATCATCACTCTCCTAACTAGCTCTTTATTCTTGCCGTGGGTGACTAGATCTGTCGCTGCCGAAGAGTAGAAAGCCCACGTCTTCGCCGTCAGTGTATGCTGTGCTGCCTTTTCAAAATCGGGCGCACTAAGGATCGAGTCTAGAGGAGGAGCCGTTCTGCTCTTTGGTGTTTCTGAGAGGTCATTCGTCTTATCTGGTGAGCTTGGGGGTGCAGGATCCTCGACAGCTAGTGGTTCGGCTGGGCGGTTGATTGCAGATTCCTCAAGGAGTCCCATTAACTTGTCATCCGAGAGCTGTTCGATAATATCCGGCGCATGTACATCGTTATAGAGTTCGGTGGCATCAGAGCCAGCAAGATTTAAGAGGACTGGGGCATGATTAGCTAAAGACATTATACACCACGGCCGAAAGTTTACCTTCTGGGCCACCTGGATGCTCATTGACAAAGTGCGTAATATCCCAAACCTTTGAATGAACAGCTATCCAACAATCTGTGGCCGTGTTGTGCTGCCTCAGGGCATCCAACGATACTCTTTTCGTCTCGACGGGGATCTCCATAATTGACGCTGAAAAATATGGTAATTCCCAAACAACACAGGACAAGATAAGTTGAAGACCTCGAAATTAAGCTAATCATGGAGGCTGAATTAGGTTCCGGCTCATACAGCCCGTTCTACTGACCGGGTTACCGAGTATCGGCATGGGGTCACGGAGAACTGTCCTATTGGCCAATGCGACATCACGGCGATGTTTCCGGCTCTCCAACCCCGCATTAGCCCTGGAGTTATGGTGCACTTAAGAGCTCGGAGATAGCATGGAGAACAACAACAACAGGCTCAATATTACACTCTCTATTTTCCACGGGTTAAATCGACATCAAAACAGTCATCTCAGCAGACTGATAGAATTATCTCAATAAAGTGCCATCTCAATAAGAAACACCACAAGATGAACCGCAGCACAATTCAAGCCAAGGCAAAGCCACTCCCCAAAGGTGTCTACACTCCTGTCGTCACACTATACAAAGCAGACGACGGAAGCCAACAGGTTGATCTCAAGGGCATGTATGCACAGTGCCAAGCTTTGATAAAGGCTGGCATGCATGGCCTCGTCTACCTGGGTACTAATGGCGAGCTGGTTCTACTATCCCGAGAAGAGCGTCAGGCCATAATCAAGACGGCCGCTCAAGCTGCAGCTGAAGCAGCCGGGGTAGATTACCCGATCGTGGCAGGCATATCGGCACAGTCCACCCAGGAGTCGATCCAGAACGCCAAGGACGCCGCTGAGGCTGGTGCGGGCTTTGGTCTGCTCTTACCGCCAAGCTACTGGCCCAAAGCACTCCCAAGTCAAGCTATTATCTCCTACTTCAAAGAGGTGGCGGCTGCATCACCGATCCCTATTGTTATCTACAACTTCCCCGCTGTCACCTCTGGTATTGACCTTGACTCTGACCAATTGGCAACTTTGGCTGAGGACCCCAATATCGTGGCAGTCAAACTTACGTGTGGAAACGTAGGCAAGGTAGCCAGGTTAACAGCACTGTTCTCACACGAGCAGTTCGGAGTCTACGGTGGAAGCAGCGACTACCTCCTGCCCACACTCTACGGCGGTGGCAGCGGTTGTGTGACAGGGATGGGCAATATCTTTCCTGCCAGCACATCCGGAGTTTATGACTTGTGGACCGAGGGCAAACTCGACGAGGCAAACAAGCTTCAGGGTCTGGTGGCTCATGCAGAGTGGGCCTGTAAGAAGGGAATTAGCAATACCAAATACGGGGCGTGGCACTTCTTTGGTCGTGCTATTGGTCTGGATAGTGAGAGCTCGTGGCATATGAGACGGCCATATCAGTCTCTTGATGACAAGGGGAAAGAGTGGACGATTAAGACTCTTGGTATACTGGCTGATACTGAGCAACAAAGGACAAGCCAAAGGTCTTGAGTAGAATTAAATAAGGTATGGCTACTGTTTAGTTGTTTGGCATGTTTAACATCATCTCACTCCATGCTCGACCCGTGCAGGTGATAAACTTGTGTGTGAAGAGGTTAGAACTGTAGAACATGTAAACTCCTCCCAGACCGCCAAAAGGTAAGGGATTTCTCTACTGTGGTGTTCGTGTGGCTGGTTAACGAATCATGGAATTTTCTCCGAAATAAGTCACAATTGTTGTGTTCAACGGCTCTATCACTTCACAAGATTACAGATGAGGCACACTGTCGCGTCAAGGCGATATTCCCTTCTAAGTGGCGGCTCAATTGAATTAACTATCGCAGCAATCCAGCACTATGACATAGAAATTGAACGATTGGACATGTATCCGAGGACGACAAATCTTGTGATATTGCCTTGATGTTTTCTTGTCTTTCTAATCCTGGCGGCGAGAGATGGTGCGATGTGTAAAAGCTTGCTCTCGGTCATCGGTCCTACTGGTCAACAAACCTAGCTCAACCAATCCAAGCCTGTTAGTGCGTCTCCAAGTCAGCAGTAGCACGACTCAGTCCCTTCAGTAGGCAATCTTCCCCAGACTCGATACCCCATACCCCGCATTCCACCCCAGTTTCTGTTCCCATACCATCATTTATCTCCATAAAAGGACTGCGATATCCTGGGACCTAATCTCTAGAACAACAGGACAGCGATTCTCCATCGTTCCGTCTTGAATTTACAGACTCACAGTTTAAGCTATCAGAACCTTATCACCAGTCATCGTTTCCAATGGCTTTACGAAACTCCGTCTTAGACGAGAAAGACATCGAAGCAATCGCTTCACACCTTGACAATGTTCCTACCAGGAACAACCAAGGACTCTCAGCTGAAGACATGGAATTTGTCGCCAACTTTTCAGAGGAGAAGAAGAAGAAAGTCTTGGCTAAAATCGACGTACGTTGCAAATCTTTTGTCAAAGGATGAAGCTGACATTGTCCAGTGGCGACTCATGCCTATGCTCGCCATCCTCTATCTCGTCACCTATATCGACAAGGCCAACATTGGAAATGCGAAAATCGAGGGAATGCTGCCGGATCTAAAAATGAACGGCGAACAATATAACATCGCCCTGTCCATTTACTTTATCCCATGTAAGTCGTTAATAACGGCTCGTTGAGCGATGCTGATACGAGCAGATATTCTGGCTGAGGTCCCCAGTAATATGCTTCTCAATAAATTCGCCAAGCCTTCGCAGTACATGGCTACCATCATGTTCATCTGGGGTATCGTTGTGGTGTGCACAGGTCTGATCCACAACTTTGGCCAGCTTTGCGCGATCCGCATTCTACTTGGTCTATTTGAGTAAGAAATAACTCAAAACTTTTGATTCAACACACTAATAGGAGTTAGGGCTGGCTTCTTCCCCGGTGCGATCCTCATCATTTCGAAATGGTATCTACCCCACGAGACACAAACCCGAGTCGCGATTCTATATACCTCAGCAGCTACTGGAGGCGCTTTTTCTGGTCTATTTGCATATGCTATTGCAAAGATGGACGGAGTCGCAGGCATGGGCGGCTGGCGATGGATATTCTTTATTGAAGGTATCTTTACCATCGTCATGTCCTTTGTCACATACTTCCTCCTCATCGACTCACCAAGCCTGTCATACTGGCTCACCGACGAAGAGAAGCGTTATCTCCTTCTTCGACAAGCATCTAGGAGAGTCACCAACTCTGGAGAGTACCGCGAAAAGACCTTCGACAAGGGCGCTTTGGTCTCTGTGCTCAAGGATTGGAAGGTTTACCTCCTTACTATCATGTCCTGGTCCAACGCCGCACCAAACTACGGTCTCAAGTTTAGCATGCCTTCCATTGTCAAGGGAATGGGATATACTTCGTCCAATGCTCAGCTGATGACCATCCCGCCTTACTTCTGCGGAGCCATCTCGTCGTACGTCATTGCCAGGTTCGCAGATCGCTGCAAGTGGAGAATGCCATTCATCATCGGTCCCCAACTCTGCATCATTGTCGCTTTCTCGATCCTAATGACAAAGGCTGAATTTATTGTTGAAAACCTTGGCGTCTGTTATTTCGCAGTCTGCCTCGCTTGCTCCGGGATGTATCCCATTCTGCCTGGCGTAAGTGCTTGGAATATCGACAACAACCTCAACCCCACCAAACGAGCAATCAGCATTGGTTACCTAACCTGCGCGGGTACGATTGGTGGAATTTACGGAAGCTACATCTATATCGAGAGCGAAAAGCCCAAATATACCACAGGATACGGTGCTTCGTTGGGATTCGCCGTCGCTGGTATTTTGGCCGCTGCCTCACTCGAAGCTGCTCTTGTCATGATTAATAAGAAACGGGGTAAGATGAGTGAGAGTGAGATTCGGAGCAAGTATACCGAGGATGAGCTTGAGGCTATGGGTGATGCCAGTCCTTTGTATCGATATAAGCTATAAGTTAGGAAAGTGATATTTTAGGTGCGGGATTAATACGAGATTGCCAGACCGCCAGGTTTCTTCATAAATAAGGAGGCTTATCGTGATGATTCGATGATACAGTGGCAACCAATATTGCCAATGAGTACATCTCTGAATGGTAGGCGAGCCTCTCGAGTCTACTGACTACCGATAGGATTTGCATCAACCCTGTGTCAATCATGACTCTCATTAAGAGGGGTTTCATTAACAGCATAGACCCGTAAGCGGTGAGATCGCGTTTGTTCGTCAAAGCGTAAGAACAAACAAGGCGATGATCCCCAAATCCGTATTCACCCTAGTACACTATCTTAGAGCCCGCAACCACCTCAGCCAGGCTAATAGTCGACGGAAAAATACCTAAAGTAAGCATAAACTAGTTTACACAAAGATAAAGGTTCAATCAACTACCAGCTTCCTCATCCGTGTACCTTAGCTCCCATATACGCAGTTGGCTATAAAATCCATTCACCCTCATCCAACCAAATTGATCTTCGCTCCGGGATATGGCCATGTTTCAACCCCGCCCAAATGCCAAGCGTTCACAAAGTCCCTGAAACCCGTGTCGACCTGCCGCAAACAGTTATGCCGATGCACAAGCGGCCCGTTCCAACCTGGTAATGTGACCTCGCGTCCATAACTCAGTGGCTAATAGGACGGGATCGCACGGCATTTGGGTTTATTCTGGAAGGTCACAAAGACGAATGCTTTATCTGTAGATCGCGTCACTGGGAACTTCTAAAGTTCCTATTGTCTTGCACTGATTGTTCGGCGGGTAGAGGTATTGTCTCACGACGCATTATCTCGCCTGCCACAATTGAGCACAAAGTCCGTTGAGTGTAATGCGAATGACGATTGCGTCTTGGTAAATGATCGACACCTTCCTAAGATGGACTTTCGGAGTGACAATCGCCTTTGGCCTATATAATACTCGTCGATCACCAGTACTGAGCTTCTAGGTCAAGCTCTCCTCTTGTGTGACTTCGATCCCATCTCAAACTTCAGCTCAACTGTGACAATTTGGTACACTTATTCATCATGCGCTCAGTCATCGCCCTCACGGCCCTTCTGGGTCTGTCAAACGCCGCAGCCATTCAGCCTCGCAAGGTTGAGCCGGAGCTCTTCAATATCGAGCTTGGACGTGGTGACGTCCGCACTGTTACCGAGGAGGAGAAGTGGGCTTTGAAGGCTGTGAGTTCCTATTACTCAGCATATGAAGAATGGCGCTGACCCCAACAGGAACACAAACACTTCATCGACGTTACCAACCTCGATGAGCCCGGTTTCAGTCTTCAGTTCCTTGCCAGCTTCCCCGGAGCAGTCGCCCAGACCACCGCAGTCAAGGCCCTTATCCCCAAGTTGAGCCAGACCAACTTGCGCAGCACCTTGACCACCTTCTCCAACTTCCAGAACAGATACTACACCTCCACTTATGGCCAGCAGTCTGCCGAGTGGCTGTTCGGACAGGTCCAGTCCATCATTACCGCCAGCGGAGCGAAGAATGTCAAGGTCCAGAAGTTCACCCACTCATTCAGACAGCCAAGTATCATTGCCACCATCACTGGCAAGAGTGAGTCAACTGTCGTTGTTGGAGCTCACCAGGATTCGGTCAACCTCCAGAACCCAAGCGCCGGCCGCGCTCCCGGTGCTGGTAAGTAGTCACCAATTGGTTTAGCAGCATTTACTAATTGAACTCAGACGACGATGGATCTGGAACTGTCACCATTCTTGAGGCCTTCCGCGTGCTGTTGACCGACTCACGCATCACCTCCGGCCAGGCTGCCAACACCATCGAGTTCCACTGGTATGCCGGAGAAGAGGCTGGTCTTCTCGGCAGTGGCGCTGTCTTCCAACAGTACAAGCGTGACGGCCGACAGGTCAAGGCCATGCTCAACCAAGACATGACTGGCTACGTCAAGCCCGGAACCAAGGAAGTCGTTGGAATCCTCACCGACAACGTTGACGCTGGTCTTACTGCTTTCCTCAAGAAGGTCGTTGCTGCTGTAAGTATTATCACCATGATAAACGATCTGTTCTAACTTGAATAGTACTCTTCTCTTCCTACCGTCGATTCCAAGTGTGGATACGGTTGCTCCGACCATGCTTCTGCTACCCGCGCCGGTTACCCATCCGCCATGGCGTTTGAGTCGACCTTTGATGACAGCAGCCCTCTAATCCACTCTGCTCAGGACACCATCGACACCGTGAACTTCCCCCATGTCCTTGAATTCTCAAAGATTGTTCTTGGATTTGCGTACGAGCTTGGATTCGCTACCCTGTAGAGTATGAGGAGTAACTAGGATGCCCCTTGGAGGACTAGCATGTGACCTCGATATTTAGGGTATAGAGAGAATGAATGACTCAAAGTACTAGACTTAAATTGAACAAGTTTACGTGAACTGCCATACAACTATTTAATTCAGTATCTTTCGCAGGCATGGCGGAGAAACTTTTACGTTCCGACCTGCAACTTAACTCCGACATTGCTCATCTATCTCCATTTTCACAAGGTAACCCAGGATATGTGATATCCGGAGTATTCGGATCCCAACGTTCGGGTCACGACAGGGAAGATAAATAGCCACAAATGAAAAGTTGATTTGTCACGACTCCAGATCCACTCACTAGGGATCATCGCAGGCATCAGATGTTACTTGTCAATCTTTGAGGGTAGTTCCATTGCAATATTGACTAATCACCCTAGCTCCAGCATCGCTACCCAAACCTCGCACCTAAGCTCAACGGTTATCCAACGCCCCGTCACTAGCGCCCGCGTCGTAAAGTCCGTCGAGGCTTGGTTATTAAGAATATCCTCATGGGCTCATAACACGTATGTCGCTATAACCTCATTTACCGACCCTGCCTGGTGCCGAAATATGAGACCGGGTGAGCAGCCGAGGCACCTTGTCCTGGTTTAGTGTAATTCGCATCAGTATTAGGCTCAACCCTCCTTCTAAGCAATACCCTGCTATTGGCTCGGTTTCTACCGCGCGTATCCTCGATAGCTTCGGCACTTGCAAGCCTCCCGCGGTGTCCGAGCCTCCTTTCAAACCAGTGTCGCAGCCATAAAGGCAATAATTCCACAGCTGCCCGCTATGGGCGGCAGATTCTTTAGATCAACCTCTGAAACGGCATTATCCTAGTTGTTTAAATCGAATAGGGTGTAGTGTCAGGCTGTGAACCCCTAGCGAGAATAGACTAACAAAGTCAAATGGTGAAAAGCACCAATAAAAGACAGTCACTTGAGCGTCAGAACTGTGAAATACGCCCGCAGGCTAATTTGGACCTCCGTTTTATCAACTCCTGATAGAGTAGTGACAAACATCCTGGAACACAACCGAAGTTTCTTTCTGGCCCGATCAACCGAGCACGAGCCAGGGTCCACGATAAATAAATCCCCAGAGCCTCCACTGGGTCGTCGTTTCGTATTGATTGACATCACTCTGTTTCTTCTCTCTGTCTTGTCTCTTTCATTATGGCCTCCTCTACGCATTCATCAATCACTAAACGTGGATCTCTTCCCACTGCTGGCAGTGTTTTCTTCATCTCCTCAGCCGGTCGCGTTCTCAAACTTCCCATCCCCAGCGGATCCTATCGCGATCCTCTGACGTGGTCATGGTCGAAGCGGTTCCTAGCGTTTTTTGCTTTGCAAAGTCTTTCAATTGCAGTTTCCTTCGAACTAAACCTCCCCGGTCTTCTGATCGGAGCCATTAGACATGAATTTAAAGATGAGGTATGGCTAACGTCCATTGCTAAAGGTTGTGCTAATTAGACATTAGGATCTGAGCCCTTTCAGTATAGGGTCAATCTCTTCGGCCATGACCCTTTTCACCGGCTTTGGCTATCTAATTGGCATACCACTGTCAACAGCAATAGGACGACGGCCCGTATTTGTCGGCGCAGCAATCACCGCCACTTTATCAACCTTGTGGGCTGCCTTTGGAGGAAGTTTCTTTCAATTGCTTGCTGCTGTCAGCTTTCAAGGCTTGGCTGCTGGATCAGCCACAGGCATGGTATGTGGAATCCTACAAATAGTAAATTCATTCTAACTTATTGTAGTGCATTCTCATCATCATTGATGCGACCTTCATTCATGAGCGTCCTAATGCGTTATCTTTGTTTTGGTGTTTAGGCTCAGCTTTCATTAAGCTATCCATCCTAATCCTTCCACTTACAACAGATCTCACAATGCAGTGGCGATGCGTATACAAAATCTGGTTTTCGATTTGCACTTTGGCTCTAATCCTGGTGGTGCTCTTCGTTCCGGAGACATACTTCCTTCGACCACCTGTCGCGCTCGATGGAAGAGTTCTTGTCCAGAGCGCTTCCGAAAAGATCCAAGTTTACAGTGGCTGGGATGAGGTTGAGGGCATCAGGAACGAGAAACCGTTGCCAGATATACCAGCATCATGGTCATGGTGGTCTCAGCTCATGGTCACGCGCGCACCAGGAACTAACTGGAGCTCCATGGCTGCCACATACGGCCAAATGCTTCTTTGCATTCTGAATCCTCTGACCTTTTGGGTTTCGCTACTCACAGGTGTTGTTCTCAGTGGTGTCATCTTCTTGAACCTCACGCAGCCGATGGCTCTTGTACATGCACTCGGATCCAAGCAAGTAGACACTATCAACATCATGCTTGGGGTTACTGGAGTTGTTGGTTCTATCCTGGCGTTTCCAGCTACAGGTCCTCTCGCATCCTGGTTCACGCGCTATCATACACTACGCAATGGGGGCATACGCCACGCCGAGGTCTATCTGGCCATCTTTTCCATCCCTGTTATTACAGGCCTACTCAGCGTGATACTGAATGGCCTCACTATTATTAATGGGTGGCCTGTAGCATGGATCTATGTCACATCCGCTATCAGCATCATCAGCTATCTTACCGGCAATGTTGCTTTCAACTTGTGGATAACAGAGGCTTTTCCAAGATGGGCGGCAGCGGCATTGGCTGTTCAGCTGTTTGTGGGAAATATGTTTGGATTCGGTATCGGCACCGCGGTCGCTCCTTGGGTCCAACATAACCATATTTTAGAGCCGACCATCCTCATCGCGAGCCTGCTGCTTATCATGGGGGCAATGGCAGTTCCTGCGGCATTTTGGGGGCAGAATGTCCGACAGTATATCCAAGGGCGTTGGAGTGATTCTGAGAGGACAGCACTGCGTCCACAGTAAAGCGACATATTACTAACAGGGATGGATGATGCATTGGAGGGGGATAATACTTATCGCTCGTTAAAAAGTATATAATGCCTTTGAAACAATCATGGCTCTACTGGAACTTACAAGACAAAATACCTCTTTCATTTGTTAACAACACAGCACAAGTGCTCTTCTATAGTTTTATACCCTCGTGCGATGATTCACGGCATATTGCGACGACAAAATATACTGGGACCTAGTCACCGTAAATCAGGTGGACTATTTGCTTTTGCCCTGCGTTGATTGACTATCCTCACTTCTGCTCTTGAGAAGCAGTGAACACCTACATATGGTGTATTGCGAAAATGATAGATACCATAGTCGAAATGAATTGAATAGACTAAAGATAAACAGTGAATGTCTACAGAGGCTTGTTCCTAGATCTCAGCAATATACAGAAGAGTTAAGAGTGAGTACGTCATCCCTCGGACCGGGATTCAACATTTCTTCCGGTCCGATCAGTAATTGGGATATATATACTGCCCCTACGCAGAACTTACAGACAGTCAGATCAGGACTGTTTTAGCACAGGCTTACTCACTGGCACCACAATCTATCATGTCGTTGCAGATATCAGAAGAAACACCACTTGACACCACCTTTCGGAACTATTCTGAACAACAAGCTTCCGACTATGCCAAAGGCCGGCTGGGCTATTCAGACACCCTTGTCCACTTCATTTTGAATTATCACCACTCCACTGGTGGCCAAAATGGGACCCTTCTGGATGTGGGCTGTGGGCCTGGTACCGCGACACGAATGCTAGCACCTCATTTTGATATCGCTTATGGGGTTGATCCGGGAGAAAGTATGATGAATTTGGCATCTAATTTAGGGGGTCAAACTCGTGTTGGTGATTCCATCATCTACAAGTTGAGTACAGCTGAGGATATTGATAAAATCGACGGTCTCCCTCAATCCTCTCTTGATCTGATAACTGCTGCTACTGCCGTACGCTATTCCCCGTCATAATTCAAGGATTGATTTTAATCGCACTTAGGCCCATTGGTTCGATATGCCAAGATTCTGGTCAGCAGCGGCCACGGTGTTGAAGCCGGGTGGTACCATTGCCATATGGACGACTTTTCGACAACCTGGTATGTAAAAATGCCTTTCCCGTGGCAATAACCTGTTTAAACCCACCAAAGTAACCTCCAATGGCGAGACCAAGTTGCAGCTCGTATTTGAAGAGTTTCGGAATAGTCTGTCACCGTACACATCTGCCGGCACCCGTCTTACAAAAGATGGCTATGTCGATCTAGTCATGCCTTGGGACAATTCCGCCACTGCTCAATTTTATGATGGTCAGAAATCTGCCCGTCATGAACTCAGTGCTGCGGACGGATTCTTTCCAGATTTGGCCATGAAGGGTCCAAGTAACGAGTCGCCTCAAAGTCAACTCTACCGGTTTGAGAGGTTGGTGTCGACATTTGGTACAGTAGATCGATGGCGGAAAGCCAATCCTGAAATGGTTGGAACAAAGAACGATCGTGTCAACATTCTCATGGACAAAGTTCGCCAAGTTGCTGAGGAAAGTGGGGGAAAGATTGATTTGTCAGTCTTGGCGGGTGAGATGGCTGTCGCACTCATTCTTGTGAAGAGAAGTGATGCTCTCCCTTATGGAGACATCGTCTCTTGAGTATGACTGAGTCTAGAGGTACCAATTACTGATGTCATGGTCAAGTACAATAAAGACTTAGTTAATTTGTTTCCAATCTAAGACGTTCAACACCTAACAGACTAAAGGCTTGTGAATTCGGACACAGTTAAAGAAGAAATCAAACCCATTTTGCTATCCATTTTGCTATCCATTTTACTAACACCCGTGGTATCTTCATAACCCATAACAATAAATCAAAAATGAATAAACGAGATACGGCCAGAGGAGTGCCCCAGTATCATTGTCTTGCCTTGAGTGGCCAACACGTTAGAGCGATACTCTTCAGGGATGAAAATGGCATCCTTTTTATCCCTCCTCAGCCAATCCTGGTTGACAAAAAGACAATAAGGGCGATTCAAAGCAAGAGAAGGAAAGGAAGGAGAGAAATAATCAAGGGCGACTACGCCTCTGTTGGTATCAACATTCTGGCCATTGCGGGAGAAAGAGACCTTGTGAATAGGGACGTTAGCTTCATACAGGCCTTGACTAGACTTTGTCTCCGGGTCCCAGAGTCTGATTGTCTGATCTTTCGAGCTTGCAACAATCATCCTGCTGTCGAACGAAAATGTTGCAGATGTAAATCGAGCTGTAGCATATTTGATCATGCCAGTTGCCTTTCCTTCCTTAGTCCAGAAGCGAATCGTGTTGTCATCCGAGCAGGAGAGTATTTGCTCTCCGTCTGAAGAGTACACAACAGAATTGACAGTATCAGTGTGGCCTCTGAGCGTGGCAAATACCGCCTGTGTCGCCAAGTACCAGATAAGCACAGTACCGTCTGCTGAGCATGAAACAATGAAGCGACTGTCCAGTGAAAAGGTCAAGTCTGTTACTGCATCCGAATGGCCACTCAGAACACCCCAGAACTCTCCAGTTGCAGCAACCCAGACTCTGACTGTAGAATCAGAAGAACATGAAGCCAGAAAGTTCCCATCTGGTGAGAATCTTACCAGAAGAACCTCACTTTTGTGTCCTTCTAGGAGTTTTACATCTCCAGTCGCTGTGTCCCATAGTGTCACGGACCCATTGGCGGAGGCAGAAGCAACCAGATGATTATCGGGCGAAAACGCCAAATGATTGATAGCATCAGATCCGGCCTCGAGACTCTGGACTTCCACGCCTTCTATCAGCCACAATTTAATCATGCCGTCTTGGGAGCCTGAAACAAGGAGTTGCCCATTGGCTGAGACGATCAAGCAAGTCACCTTGCTCGAGTGGCCTTTGAGGTCTCTGGTCGCCAGCGCAAGGGGTTCAAAGTGGACACTATCCATCATATCACCTGTACTGGATTGATCATCATCCTCAAAGTCTTCAAGTTTGCCGATCGCCGTCCAAGTCTTTGCATCCCAGAGGCGAACATCGTCGTCGAACGAGCATGATGCAAGGAGCCTTCCATTAGGAGAGAACGCAACCGCATTGATGCCACTAGTATGGTCTTCAAGTGTATGTAACTGGGTACCACTGGCTGCATCCCAAATCTTGACGGTTTTGTCATCGGAACCTGATACGATAACTCGTGCGTCCACTGAAAATGTGACGGTCCTGACTCTCATAGAATGGCCTTTGAGAATCATGCTTGCTGTCCCTGTAGCCGTATCCCAAAGCCTGATAGCCATGTCGTCGGATCCAGAGAGAACCTGCCTGCCGTCTGGTGAGAACTTGGCCGAGTTGACGCAGTCAGAGTGGCCGTCGAGAATGGCACTGATCTCCCCAGTCTCGATATCCCATAGCCGGACCACTTGATCGAAAGACGCCGTTGCAATCATTGACCCGTCTGGAGAAAAGGATGCATCATTGACACAACTAGATTGGTTGTCGAATCTCCGTATAGCACGCCCTGTTTCGGCATCCCATAACGCCAGTGTTTCGTCCATCGACCCAGATGCAAGCAACTTGCCATCAGGTGAGAAGATGACCGAGTTGACCCAACGCGTATGAGCAGGGAGCGTGTAACGCAGCGATCCTGTTTCTAAATCCCAAACCAAGACGGTAAAGTCATCAGAACCTGCAGCGATCATCTTTCCATCCGGCGATATCGCAACAGAGCTGATTCTGTCCTTAGCTCCTTCATACTTGCGAAGCGCTGCATTTGTTGATACGTCCCACAGTCTGGCGATGCCCGTAACGGATCCCGAAGCGACCTGTCTATTGTCTGGCGTGAAAACAAGATCGTTGACGTAGAAAAGCTCATCTTTCGCCTTTGGCACGTTCGCTTCTGCGATTTTGAGGTCTTTGATCCACGGATATAGCTGTTTCTTGAAATGCTCTTTCAGAGAGCTGTTGGGCTGGATGAAGATAAGAGCAGTGCAGTATATTTGAAGGGGCGACTGTTTGAGGATTGATTGGAATGTGAAAATAAGACGCCTGGCGTCTGCTATAAATGTCATTTGACGCTCGTTCTCTGAAGGCTGCAGAATTTGTCAACAGGTTGGCATAAATATCAGAAAGGCGTTAACATACCACAAGCAGAGAATGGTACAGCCGCGTAATAGTCGTCATCTCTGAGCTCTTACCAATAAGGTTAATAGCCTCAAGCCAATGGAGGAGATGTTCCTCCAAGAAGCGATGAACGCGATCGCCATCGGTAAGACGCGCACCACTCTTTTGATAATGCTGTGCCCAGTATACACACGCGTACTGAAGCTCGGGAAAAATACATCTCGAAACATGGCCAGGGTTGACATCCTTGACAAGAGTCCCTGGCGATCCAAGGCCGCAAATGTTAGTCTTGAGCTTTTTTGACATCAACGCTATACAGCTATCGGCCAGTGTCTTGTGGGCTTCTTTCTCGTCAACCCACAGATCCGGATCGCGACAGCGGGTCTTGTCAAGGAGAAAGTCTCGGAATGTCGGATGGTGTAACCGAATTGGGCGAGATGGTTGACGGGGGATGTTGAAGATCGTGTGCAGATCGGCCAGCGTATCTTGAACTTCACGCAACGGCATACTTAGTAGATTCGCAAGCGATTGCATAGAGAGTGGTGAAGACAGAATCACGATACTTCCTAGAACTTCTCGCAGGATCTCGTACAGCTCCACCTTTTCCTTTTCGTTGTAGTCCTGCTGGATAGAGTCTTGCAAGACAGACGTGTAGATTTGGTCCAACTGCTGTTCGGGCCCTGCGCCGGAGCGATGGCCATTGAGGAGTGTCGATATCCGCTTTGACGCCAACCGTCTCCCCTCGCGGATAAAACGGCATGCAGTTGAAGCCCAGATAAATAGTCCGCAGGAGTTGTCGACCAGACGTTTGATTGTTCCTCCATCAGGCCAATCATCAGAATATCCACGCTCTTCTCTTATGATAGAGAAACTATCCCGAAAGTAGAGACTCAAATCTCGGTCTACTACATCTGGAGATATCTCATGGAGCACAAAGACCTGTCTCTCCACGTCTGGGATCATGGCAAAGCCGTGACGTATAGGGATTTCCGGTCTGCTTGTGATGAAGATCCGTAGACTCACCCCGTTGAGCGTCCTAGCGGTAGCTAGAACTCTGAGAATGACTCGGATATCCTTTTCGCTGTCGCATTCATCGAATGCATCGAGAATCAGGACAATCGTAGGGGGACATGAGGAGCGACTAAGCTTGGATAATGGGTTGATAATCAATTGTTCCCACTGATCTCGCAAAGAATGCTCAGCAATATCTGTTTGCTCTGAAATAGCGTCGCAGATGTAGTGTCTCACAGCCGGAACCTTATTCGCCAGCTGTCGAGCGAGGGTGGTAACCAGTCTATTCGCATTACCGAGGTCGCCACCACCTCTTGAAAAGAAGAAGCTGGCGCCCAGGATCCCGCGATCATAGAAGTTCCGTGCAACTGTGCGGGCAATAGTTGATTTCCCGGTGCCTGCTATACCGTTGAGCCAAAAGATGCATTTATCATCAGCAGTGCCAGCCCATTCTGTGATGTCTTCTAACAGTTCAGATCTTGTGTTGGAAAGGCAGGTTGGCTCGTGTTGGTTGTTTAGGGAATTGAAAGCTGCCTCGGCTGCGATAGGTAGTGTTGTTAGAATTTCTTCAAGCTTCGCAATCTCTGCGTGTTTCTTTTCGATCTCTTCCTTCAGACGGACAATCGCGTTATCACCCTCGCCGTAAATAAGTGGCATAAAGACATTGAAGATCCCCAATAGACAGTATGCATTATCCTCTCTGCGAGTTGTTTGACGATTCTCAGTCCATGTAAACCGTTCAGCAACCGTAAATACCGCGAGCGGGTCCCCTTGTAGAGCCCGATAAGGTATTCCAGTTATTTCTTGAATGCTGGTTTCGAGTGACTCCTTGTCTCCGAGCTTTGTTCCGTTCACACAAAAGAACTCGACCGACGAGGGCGCAAGAAGCTCTTGAAGAGTCCATCCTCGAGTGAACCATCTACTGCGACGAAAGTCCCACTCCCATGACGCTTGCTTCTTCTCTGGGTCGGTAGATTCGGCGACCGAGACATCCGATAGGTATGCATAGCATTTTGCAGCATTGCGATACCACGCAAACATGCTAGTGATGGCTTCTTGGAGTTCGGCACTGCTCTGCTTGTTAATGCAGCAAGTATCCACCCAGAAATATTCCAGGCCATCTTTGCAGGCCTGCTCAGCACAGAAGCGAATCTTGCGCCAACTTGCCGTCTTGATCTCGGGTTTCCCACGAGTCATATCATCAAAAGTTACTTCCTCATTGTCGCCAACCAGCCACGTGTGTGAAAGAATGGCATATGTGGGCAGGTTGCTTTCCGGAAGATCGTGAGTAAGCCTTATATTGCCATCTGGCAAACGACGAAGGAGGCGCATATCCGGCGTGGGCCTTCGACAAACTATAAAACCAGGAAAATCGGCCTATCAAGATTTCAATGAACATGGAACAAGCAGAAGTGGGACTCTTATTCACAGAGTTCTTGGGAACAGAAAGAGCCGCATAAGAACGTGTCATCGAGCGGGGTAATCTTGGGTTACTCATGCAGTCACGTTGTTGATATCCAATGGTAACAGACCACGAAGTGAGGCTGATCAGTTGCTGACCACCTTGATAAGACTCTTTCCGTTTTCAATCCTCGGGCCACTAAGGCAGGTTCAAGTCTCTGAGAGGATAGATTTATAAGATATCAAGTAACCTACCAACTACTTCTTGGTAACTACGAATTCATCAAAGAACTCCATTAAATTACCAGGCCTGCCTCAAAGGTTGTTGACTGGGGTAGCTAGGTGAATTGGTTCAATTTACATTGTGGGGTAATACGGTTTGGCAGAAATTCGATGTCGATATGCAGTATTATAAGCAATGAGATCTCAAAGCCCAAGGGTGTTAAATGAAATCTGCCTTGAATCGTGATTGTACTGGTCAAGCTGCATCATTGTGTTGTTCTGAATTGCTATTAAAGCTTCGGCGGGTAATTATGGTCTGATAACGGCGTCGGGAGAACCCGTTTAAGCTAATCTATAAATAGATTCGTGGCGCAATCCAATCACTTGGGTCATTAACCAACAATACGATTGGACTGAACCTCCTTAAGCTCAAATAATACCATGGCTTAGGGGTCCTAAAACCAGGAGAGTTTTCGCAGCAATTGGTGAGTATGAACTCTAACGCGTCGGATTTGTACGGAGAAAAGACATTCGATGAGGGTTCGAGCATTCATAACCAATCAGGTTCAAGCTTGAATGTACTTTGAATTCCACCTCATCAAGGTGCAATGAGAAGTATTTGCTAACGGACTTGCGCCTGGACCAACCCCGGTCTAAATACCCTATACCTCAACAATTTAGCACAATTGGCAATTCTTTATTCAAATTCGGTTGATTGAAGTTCATCACATGACAGGCCAGTATTATGAAATTCCAGTAGGAGGTTTCACGTCACAACAATTGTTACATCTCAAGTGCTCGAATCAGTTCACCCTATCGTCGGGGAGAATATCTGGCTCACGAGAAAGTTCGATTCCACAGCGAGAAGTCAAACTTGTACCTGGACACACAAAGCAAATCAGGGCGAACATTCGAACTTCCGTTCCATGCATAATGCAATCAAACATACTTCCCATCAATTAATTCATATCGAATACGGTTACAGAAAAAGGGTGATCGGTGCTGTTGGTTGAACCTTATTACGAATCGACCCATAAAAGAAGTGCCGAAGAAGAAGCCAACACCGAGTTCCTTTTAACGGGAGAATAAACGCCCTTGTCCACCCGGAAGACCGACATGTGAACTAATGCAAGAATCAGAAGACGAAAACGGGCTCTAATAACTCGGTAGCGGACCGCATCATTAAAGCGAATTTGGATTAAATGTCTAAAGACATTCAGCTCAGGTACGAGTCATGGCTTAAAAAGAAAAAACTTACATGACCACCGTATTTTCTAAATAATTTGTGCCATAACTTATATGTCTGGAGCCTGGTGGTTATTAATGCAAAAGTGCTCCATTCTTTCTCCTTTGGATTATCCGTATAACGTCGCATTAACGTTTCCACACGCGAATCGACAGCATTAAAAGATCTACTCTTCAGGAATTGCGTAACAACGATCAAACGGCGCAGGAACCGAATCTCAACACAAGACAAGCCGATCGTAGCATAAGGATTCAGTGACCAATCTGTGCCATTCCAATGGTACGTTGCTTTGGTTCCGTGCATAACCGTCCATGCCCTGTTTCTCATTCGGGCGTCTGATCCTTGCCAAGGGCCACTGCATTGCAACCCCTGACAGGTCGCAACCAAATTTTCTCCAGGTATCTGCTCTAAGTGGTCAGTGGTTCGACAATCCTCCGCGGTTGCCGGGATTGTTGCGCAATCCGCTTCCGTGATCATCCTCTGATTCCTTTCACGTGCGTTTCTTGACATGTAACGTCTTTGGGGTCCGCGGTATGAATGTGAGCATGTCAATGGGCCGATATGCTTGCTTTTTTTTGCTTTAAGCGAGTATTGCCTCGACCTTTTCGATGTGTCGGACCATATTGGCAAATATCTTATTTAAAGGCGTCGGCGCGGCTGCAGCGCTGAAATATCTGCACCTTGACTCGCTGGCTTTATTTAGGTTTGTTAGCTACATATTTACGTATTAGTGAAATGCCATTTCTTAGATAAATAGCACTTACGTAGCTCAATCCTACTCGCGATCCTAGCTTAGCAGAGTTCATCTTTCAGCTTCCAGAAATGATTTAGGGTGTTGTCAATCATTGCAACAAGGTGGATACGTTTGTCATGTTCGGAAAGTTCCTTCGGCCGCTAGACTTTAGTCCCTGTCAGACAACACGGTCAAAGAGTTTATTCCAAGGGTCAATGATTAATTAAAGTTCCGTGTCCAAACACCGAAGGATGTGCTAAGCAATCTGACACTGTTATAGCTTCAATACTAAATAAACAAGAAACCGGAAGCAATATAAACAACAAGTATATTTAATGCCCGCTATATGTACAGTTATCTCGATCAGCATATGTACGTCAAGAGGAAAGAGAAAATTTCAACCCCTGCAAACTGGTAAGATGAATGGAGTGGGGGTCGAAACTCGGTTCGCTTGCGAAGCTACGCGGTGTCGAATTAAGGCAATGATTCCCACAGCAAAAGGTCTCGAATGCTCCAAAGCCCCTTGATTGGCTTCTGACCCCAGATCGACAGCTGTCCGCCGCACGGCTGCCGATCCCGTCCCTCCACGAAGGATTTACCCTTCTTGGCCCAACATGGTACGTGACATGGACCTTTCAACCGGTTCATTGCGCCAGCAAGTCATAAGATGATGATAAGGACTTCCCCTGAAGGATCATGCACCTGGAAAGCCTCAACTGCTGAGCCATCTGCTCGGTGATGAAATTTCCGGTTCCATGGGGTACACTCATCTATCTTGTGGAATTCTGTCCACTCCCAGCAGGGGGGGTTGGAGGATTGAGATCCTGTGGACGGACAGGTCTGAGGGTGGCATGTAGAGCGACCGTGTGTCGGTTAATATCTACGCTGTAATGACAGGCAGCCGGGTGGGATGCTGTGGCAGCTGGCTAATGTTGTCCAACAGCGGAAGGCATTCGGTGGTTCTTATCAAACGCTGGTAGTCCCGGCGAGACAAGCAGAGTTGCTGCTGCATGCCGAAACACATGTTCTTATAGCAAGGAGTGCCGAAGGACATGGGAGCCGCATCGTTGCGTAAATTAGGTAGCATGAGGTATGATGAAGCCCCAGGGCGGAACCTTATCACCCTAAGCCACCCCATTATTAAGTGGCTTCCGTGATGTTCAAACCGTGAATCGCAACCAGCAAATTTTACAACGTCAAAGTGCGCCATGGTCGAGATGCTTTTACCGCGTGAGCATGAGACGCCGTTCAATAAGTCGCCGGTCATACGGGCGCTGTCGATGATTCTCATGATTGTGACGATGTTCTCTGTTTTCATCCGGGTGCTTACACGGATATCTACCATGAGAAGGTTGAGTTTTTCGAAGCTCTGCACTTCCGATGATATACTCATCTTTGTATCGATGGTAATGAGATTGTCGATGTCTTACTGGAATCACCGTTTCGCTAACGCTTGCAGATCTTAATTATAGCACAGTCTACAGCTGTGTACTCACAGGGTGCCAATGGCTTGGGGAGACTAGACGGCGTGTCATCTGCCCAAGTTTCTTCGATTTTGAAGGTAGGCAAAATTTGAGTATATCGTGAAAATACTGACCAGTTCGCAGGGTCAATTCGTATCCGATATCTTCTCTTTTCTCGCTCTAGCACTCTCGAAACTTTCCGCTACGACTACAATATGGAACATGTCACCGTTGTCACACAAGAAATTATTGCCAATTCAGATCTTGATCGGAGGCTGGGCATTGTCTGCGATTTTGGTCAGAGGATTCGCATGCTCTCTACCAAACACTTGGGATTACATCAATGGCCAATGCATAGACCTGGTATGTTTCGTTGGTTTCGTATAGAGAAATATCTGACTTTGAGCAGTCCGCATTCTGGGCCTACGTCGACGCGGTCAATATTCTGACTGATCTCATAATCACTGGAGTTACTATCGAGATTTTGGTCCACTTGCAGATGCCGTTTGGCACAAAAGCAATGGTTGTTGGTGTTTTTGGATCTCGTATCCTGTGAGTACACCCTCACGTTGGGTGATAATAAATACTGACAATTCAGAATGATACCACCTGCTGTGTGTCACATCATCTACTTCAAGCGCGCGATCGAATCGTCAACCCCGATATTCGACATGTGGATGCCAACTGTCATCGTCCAGGTCATCCAGTGCGTCGGTGTCACAACCACCTGCATACCATTTTGGTGGCGTTTCCTGAAGAGCCTGGAATCCGGGCAGATGGGTCCAGGCGACTTATTCGGGGCCATGAGCAAAAGCAACAATAGCAGAAGCGGCGGCACAACCCGAGGGACGAGGTCGAGGGGCGACACCACGGTAACGTCTTCTGTTGCACGTCGGACCCAAGCATTCGAGTTGACGAGCAAACAAGGTTGGCAGGGATCTGCGGATGTGAAAAAGTATGCCCACATTGTGACAGATCATGGGAAGGGGACGTGGGATGCGGCGCGGCAGAATAGCCAGGAGGCCCTTGTCGATCCTTCAACTCTTACTCCTGCAGGGGGTTAATGCTGGAATGTTGTACATAATGAATTTGCTGCAGAAGAGACGCTGTCGGATTTAACATCTTGTTTGGTAGATAACTTGACAACCTTTTACGATTGTGCCCGTTGACGGCCCGTTTAGCGAAAACTTTGCTGTGCAATCAATTTAACGGATCTTAGACGAGTGTCTAATTGTGGCGACATGTACGGAGGTAGCATGCCATGTCCTAGCGTATTTGCTAAAGAATACAAGGGTCTCTCCAACCTGGACTCGCAGCGATCAACAAACTCCACTGTTGACCACGGACGGCCACGGGCTTTGCTTTGTGGTTTCAGCCGAACCAACCTGCATGTAATGTATCATGCAATACCTCCCTACTCGGCTATAGCGCCAACAGGTGGAAAGTGGTTCTTGAACAGTTCCACGGCTTCCGTACCTGTACATTGAGTGTCCCCAGGGTTCGTCAGGGATAATAATGCATCAGCACGCCAAGAAGTGCCGCAGTTGGCCATGTAGTTCGCCGAATTTTCTAATTGACATGCAAGGGTTGTATTTAAGTTTTGGATCTTCTGCAGAAGGGTGCTTGCTTTTTAAAGTTCTCCCTCAACTCCTCTCGTATCGAGGGTCATCTATTCCACGCAGATCACACAGGGCGCTGCTGCTTGTTACTTTTTCTGCTGTTTTTCCAACTATAATCAATCATTTGCAAGGTCATACTTGTCTTCAATTATGGCTTCTCAGTACGAGCTCGACGATATGGCGGGCAAGCACCCTCGGCCTACGGTCGAGGATGTCTCGCTGAGCAGTGACCAAGACCATTTGGACAGCGCGCAATTGGCCAAGCTGGGTAAGAAGGCGGTCCTCAAGGTAAGTGTCAATTACTGTAATCTTCATATCTCGCGCTGACATTTCTCCAGCGAAACTTCGGTGGTTGGACGATCTTGGGCTTCAGTTGCGCTGTTCTTGTCACCTGGGAGGGAACTCTCATGAACTTCGCTCCTGGCCTGAACAATGGCGGAAGTGCTGGTATCATCTACGGCTACCTCTTCGTCTGGGTCGGCATCTTGAGCTCTTTCGCCACCCTCTGCGAACTCGTCTCCATCGCGCCAATGGCCGCTGGCCAATACCACTGGGTCGCCATGCTCGCTCCTCGACGATACGCGAAATACCTCAGTTATATCACGGGCTGGATGAACTTTGCTGGATGGCAGGGCACTTCAGCGGCTGCTGCTTTCCTGACTGCCACTATGATCCAAGGTCTCGTTGTCTTCACAACTCCCTCCTACGACGCGCATACGTGGCATGGTACTCTGATGATCTGGATGTGTGTCCTGGTTGCTATCATTATCAACACTGTTGTTAGTGCGTTGCTTCCTATCTTGGAAGGCATGATCTTGATTCTGCATCTTATTGGCTTCTTCGCTATTCTTATCACCCTTCTTGTCTTTCGCGATAACGACAACGGCACTGAGGTCTTTACCGAATGGCGCAACGGGGGCGAGTGGCCTACACAGGGCCTTTCTTGGTTCGTTGGACTGCTGGGTTGTGTCTTCTCCTTCACTGGTAAGCTCTATTGTATACACTTACTGGTTCATGGCTAACATATATCAGGTGTCGACTGCTCCTTTCACGTAAGATTAACTCGTGTATCTAAGGCTACGTACTAACTCAGATGATAGATGTGCGAAGAGGTCAGGAACCCTTCTCTGATCGTCCCTAGGTCTATTATGGGCAGTATCACCATCAACGGTCTTCTAGGCTTCGGCATGATCATCGCTATGCTTTACAGTGCCACTGATATCGATGCTGCCATTGAGACCCCCACTGGATATCCTTTTATGGAAATCTTCTATCAAGCCACTGGATCTATTAATGGAACAGCTGGTATGACTGCCCTCATTATTGTCATGACTCTGTCTGCTACCGTCGGTGTTATTGCTTCGACATCTCGCATGCTGTGGGCGTTTTCTCGTGATAACGCCATGCCATTCTCTCAGACTCTTGCCAAGGTTTGTTTAGTTATCAACTACTCTTCTGAGCTGAAGCTAACGATTTCTAGGTCGAGCCCCGAACTAACATGCCTGTGTGGTCCATCTCCATCACTTGCCTCATCTCCTGCCTCATCGGTCTGATCAATCTTGGCTCCAGCGTTGTGTATAACGCGATTATCAGTGTGGCCATATCTGGACTCTATGCTTCCTATTTCATGCCCGCCATCCTTCTTCTATACCGTCGTTGCGACAAGGACTACAAGATTAGGAACATCGCTGGTGATAATGAAGTTCTTGAGTGGGGTCCATGGCATCTTCCAGGCATGTTTGGCGTCGCTAACAATGTGTTTGCTTGCATGTTTATCATCATCATCTGGTTCTTTAGCCTGTGGCCCCCGCAAACCCCAGTCGACGCCGCCAGCATGAACTATGCTCCATTGATGACCGGTGGAATTGCGATTCTCGCCACTATCTACTACTTCTTGCGCGCCAACAAGGTTTACGTGGGTCCCAAGATTGAGATTTAAAAATAGATTTACACTCAGCAGTGTTGCGGGCAAGGCTGATAGAAGCATCTGCTCCAACTGGAATTGCCATATTTTATAGCCCGATATCCATCGTTAATACAAGACTCTGGCCAGTCCTTATTTCCAAGGCAAAACTGTTATCTCAGGCCACACCTTCATCCAACGTTGAACTTTCTTGTTGTATGCCTCCTCCGTCATTATCAACTGGTTGGGGCGGACTATAAGCCTGAACATGTCCGAGAAGCCCCATGGCGCAAAGATATCCCATTCCCCGTCATCTCTTAGTCGAACTCCTATAAGCGCCGTGTTGGTTCCCCAAGTAGTCATGGATGATTCAGATGAATGGTGTTGCGGGCAAGGTCTGCCAAATTTCTCCTCATACCACAGATGCACGCGTGCTTGATTCCGAATCTCGACTTCAATTGGGATATCTGCAAAGATTCTCTTTCCAGCCTGGATGACAGCATCTTCAGCATCCCATGATAAGTCTGTTCCGTCAAAGTAGATCAAGTCGTAGTCGTTGATTCCTTGCTCCGGGTCTCGATCGGTGACAACGTTCCAGACAGTCTGCGTGAGAGCACCAGCAGCCAAGTACCAATTGGGGAGTTTCATGTCAGCAGCGCGCGATAAAACGGTCATGAGTGTTTTGTTGCTTTCTATCGCCTGACGGAAGCGCGATATTTGCTCATTAAGAGGTAGAAGGCTAGCCTCCATTTTTAGATTGGTTGGTGTTTTATTGCGTTGAGGTATATGAATTTCCTAAGGACAAAGTTCACGCAAAAGTTCACAACTTGGTAGGACAATGGTACGACTGCACGTGACATGAATTATGTCTCAAAAAAGAATTGCGAGACATTCGACATCATCACTTACACAAAACCCTGCTTTGATTATGGAAGGTTTCAATTTCCATGGTGTTTTTATAGCGATAGCTAGTCGCTCTGTCTCGTCTCCCAGTCTTACAAACGCCAGCTATTCGTCTTGGATTTAAGTAAATTACAGAATGAAACACTAGCGGGTGCGAACGGTCCAAAGGAAAACGTGGGTCTACAAGTGCATCTCAATTGTGCAATCAGACTGCTCGATAGGTTTATTCATGATAAGCCAACGGTTCCACGGCCGTGAAATGTCTCTAGTTTTCTATTCCGATAGGCTCTCAGAACAACTATCAGCGATACCGGCTGTTGGTCCCGCTTAGCACCGAGATAAGCCGTCACAAGACACGGAGACGAGTGCGGGGTAACGTTAATCGGCCAAGTGTCGGTCTGCCCCGGACGGAGGCGACCGCCGCTTTGCTGCTAGACCGGGAAGGTTTCCGCCTCACTATAATTACCACTCCTTCTTTCTTCAATTCAACATCGTCAAAGGTATCAAACTCATCAAAATGCCTTCTACTTCTGTCTTCCAGTCCGTCATCTATCCCGGCAATCACGACAAGGTGTCGAATTGCAAGGACACCCAGAACTTCATCGACAACAAGCTCGTGTCTTCGAAGACTACCAAATGGATCGAGGTTCATGACCCGGCGACCAACAATGTTATCACACGGGTTCCCGAAAGCACGAACGATGAGCTGAAAGAAGCAGTGCAATCAGCGAAAGCTGCTTACCCAGGATGGAAAAGAACCAGCATCATCAAGCGCCAGCAGATTATGTTCAAGCTCACACACCTGGTTCGCGAGCATATGGACAACCTTGCCACAAGCATTGTCACCGAACAAGGCAAGACTTTTGCTGACGCCAAGGGTGATGTTCTTCGAGGCCTACAAGTCTGTGAGACTGCGTGCGGGATCACTACCCAGCTTACCGGAGAAGTGCTTGAGGTCGCCAAGGATATGGAGACTCGATCATACAGACAGCCATTGGGTATCACAGCGGCTATCTGCCCTTTCAACTTCCCAGCCATGATTCCGTTGTGGTCTCTCCCTCTGGCCACTGTTACCGGCAACTGCATGATCGTCAAGCCCTCGGAACGTGATCCGGGAGCCGCTATGATGATTGCAGAACTCTGCAGGGAGGCTGGCTTCCCACCAGGCGTGGTCAACGTTGTTCACGGATCGAAGGATACTGTCAATTTTCTTCTAGATGAGCCTGAGATCCAGGCGATTTCTTTTGTCGGATCCAACAAGGCTGGAGAGTATATTTACCAACGAGGAACAACCAACGGAAAGCGTGTGCAGGCAAACCTCGGAGCAAAGAACCATGCACTTTTGTGCCCCGATGCGAATAAAGACCATGCACTAGATTCCATCGCTGGTGCCGCCTTTGGAGCTGCTGGACAACGGTGCATGGCTCTAAGTGTTTTGGTCACACTGGGCGACGCAAAGCAATGGTTGACTGATCTCGTTGAAAAGGGAAAGAACCACATTGCTGGAAGTGGATTTGACCCAAAGTCCGATTTTGGACCCCTTATTACCCCTCAGAGCCGAGATCGTTGCGAGGCGCTTATTGCGAGTGCAGAGAAAGAAGGAGCCAAGATTCTCTTGGATGGTCGCGGATGGAAGCCTGAAGGATTTCCCGATGGTAACTGGGTAAGTTGAGTTTGAAACAAAAAAGAAAGAATACTAACAGTTTACAAGGTTGGCCCAACGGTCATCGCTGGCGTTCGTCCAGACATGGAATGCTACAAAGAAGAAATCTTCGGTCCCGTACTGCTCTGCATGGAGGAAGAAACCCTCCAGGACGGTATCTCACTACTGAACTCGAATGCCTGGGGTAACGGTGCTGTCATCTTTACAAACTCAGGAGCCAAGGCTTCACTGTTCCAGCAAGAGGTTGATGCCGGCCAGGTTGGAATCAACGTACCGATCCCTGTTCCTCTTCCTATGTTTTCCTTCACGGGTAACAAGCGAAGTGTGGCTGGTACAGGCCTTGCAAACTTTTACGGCAAGGATGGATTGAGGTTCTATACTCAGTGGAAGACTGTCACTTCACTGTGGCGCGCGGATGAGGCAAGCACTGGAGAGAAGTTGACAAGCATGCCCACCAACTCATAAGGGTTGACATAAGCAAGTCAATTCACTAAACCTATGTTACAATAAATGAATCATCACTGTATCAGAAGTTTATACCTATGATAACTACTAGCTCGATACCGGCTTATTTCTTTTGCAGTCATTTGAAGCGGTCTTAACTCGACTACTCAACGAAAGACAATACCTGAATAGTAATGACTGATTTTTGATACACCTTGTCCACAGGCCAACCCCTTCGTATACTAATCAATTCCCCACAGGGTCATCCTCCCTTCGGCGTTGCTCAAGACGATATGGCGATATCAGCACAAGTCAGATAGACCTGAGGAGTCTGGAAAGAGTTCCACTTGAAAGACAAAAGAGTGTGGTTCGAAACATATTCTGGGATCTTGATCTTGGCAGACACAGTATAGCCACCAGCAATGGAAGTGTAGCATGAGTTGATAGGTGAGTTATCAACACCGCGACAGCCCTTTCCATCGTCGTTTCCTTGGAAAGACTTGCAGGTGAACCAATCGTTGCGATGGCAAGGTTGGTCAGCCGAACAATCGGGACTATATCCACAAGTCTGGCCGTCGACGTCAGTGCAGGGAAGAACTCCTTTCTCGAAACAATCCTCGGCTGCCTGCTTCTCCGCTTGAGTAGGGATATAGCTGGCATCGAGAAACTTGTCGACGATGTCCTGGTCTTGGCAAATTCGATAGGCAAACATGCCTCCATGGTCGCCATTGTTGTCGACGCACCACTGCACATCAACAACTTGACCAGGAGAGTATGTCGCCACCGGCTTCTTGCCCCAGTTCGCGCCTGGCTGGTTGTAGTCGACGCTGACTCGAGCATTGTAACCACACGGACCAGTTCTTCCGACTTTGGCCTCATCCAAGTTTGGCCATGCGGTGACTGGTTCCAAAATGGTGCACTCAGGGCAGGTATCTGGGCCGGCCTGGAATAATTAGCTACAGATTTGTATATGACGGGAGTATGTGTTACCTGGGCATTGAGTCCAGTGCGACTCATGGGCTTGCTGAGATATCCATGGCCATACACAACAGTGCACATGGAAGCAAGTTGGAGAACTTGAAGGAGCATTTTCATGGTTGTTGGTTTTAAGGTCGGTTTCAAGGTGTTTGTATGAGAGTGCTGAACTACTGATCCTTCGAAGACCCTATGGCCTTTTATACACAACTCCCCCTGGTCATTTCTGTAAGTTAGCCACCATACGTTCAAAGATCATCGCCATTCTTTCTCATCTCAACCAAGAGCTATGTCATGAGGCCTCATTCCAACTTGGTCAATGGTCCGCCATACGTCTAGTAGTCCTAGCCATTAAGCATTGACTGACTTCATTATGGTCATTGTTCCACCTATCATCTAATAGAGAGCGCTGCCTGAAATAGACAGACAACCATCCATTTACCACCAACTACTAATCTGGGAAAGCTTCCGTTCAGATATCGGGGTTTCTTGCGGTCTGAAACCAAGTCAGCCAAATAAACCGAGTATCGAAATACTATGGACAGTCAAAGATACACGTAAAATAAAGAGAATGTGCATTACGGTTAGTAAGAGAGGGTTGCATTGATCGACTGCGGGCCGAATGCTGACTTTTCAGGGATGAATGCCAAGCGTGTTATGCATAAAAACCTCCGGCTTTGCTCACTTTAAGGTATATCGGACCTGAATATCGAGCGGAGACTCCGCATATACCTAGGGATATCGTGGAGGATCCGCTCCTTCACACGAAAGATGGACATCACATGGTGATCTGATTGAAGTCACTGAGCCACATGTCATGGTTTCGGTAGGGCTTGACAAACTTTTTCGGTAAGACGAGTCTTTCCCAGACAGTGCTAATGAACACAGGATTTGAAACCTGTTAAACATTTTAGTGTTTGCTGCCACCTCAACGAGCTCAATTGTTTCAACTCTTCGTCGTCTCTTCCCAGGCGTGTCTTTGCCTAGGTAGGTGGGTAGTCAAAACTACAGTTAAGACATATCATGCCGTTCCAACTGCCCCCTGGATCTAACATACGGCTCCTGCCGAATACCCCGCGTTCTTTGTCGATCAATAAAAGCACGTGGCGGCGATATGTCGGTGCCATTCAGACATTCGGCCCTCTTCCGGGATACTAGCCCTATTAGTAGGTCTGGGAATATCACGTTCCGTAATCGAAGAGGTTAGAAGGTATGGGCTTTTTTCTTTAAAGATTTGAAACTGAATAATATGATCACACGCTGGTAGTCGCCGTGGGTAACTATAGTAGCCAATGAGGTAGACTCTTTGATCGAATTGAGATATTTAAGATCAGATGACGCCGTCAGCGAAGGACGATTTGTCCCATCAACTGAAGACTCATTTTCAATGAAACTAAATACTCTTACTTATATTTTATATGATCCTTGAGCAGTCTTATGCGTAGACTTTCATGTTTCAGGCAAAATATTGATTTCATCCAAGAACCTTATCAGGTAAATGGCATTATTGTATTGAGTTATACCGGTGCCATGGAGGGCTATTTTATCATTTTACTCATGCATTCAACTGTTTATTTTAAGTTCGTATAGACTTTATTCAAGTAGGTACCTTACAATCCGCGAGACAAGGAAAATGCTGACGCAGGAGCCACATGCCATAAGCTAAGAAGGGAACAATTCCACGTGGGTAGCTTGTCAAAACCATTCACTTCAATCAATCTCGACCCCGTGCAAATCTATTAATAAGTTTTTGCTGCTTATCGAAAATGACAGGCGGTGAAGCTCTTCTGCTGAACTTGTGCTCAGACCACACGCTAATTGTCTTTGACGCTGCCAAGTCTTGGTGTTGAGGCAAGGGTAACTTGGCAAGCGAATGACATCATCAACAAAGCGTCAGGTTATCGCCACTTTACTTGGCCTGAAAATGAGCGACACGTAGTAAAAAGATAATATTCCAAGGCAATCCTTGACATTTTGAAACGCAAACTAGGGTCAAAGTGACTGGGATAAAAATAAGTTTCAAACCTGCTTTTGCCAATGATATTTGTGTCTTAAATACACCTCATCGCTGTCTCATAACATCTTCAGGGTATACACCATTCGTTTCGAGTCAAAATGCGCCAATCAATTGTTTATCGTTTTTTATGTCTTTGGGGGCTTGTTGAGAGCATTGATTTATCCTCTAAACGCGGGCTCGCATATCATGGAGACGAGCATGAGTCAGATAACAACCTCTTGACCTCGAATAACTCAGAAATCGCGTGGTACTACACCTGGTCTCTATGGCCATCTGCACAAATTGGAGACTCTTTACCTTTTGTTCCACTGATCCACGGCCTCGACGATGCATCAGATTCAGAACTTGGGAAACGCCTGAACAACCTTCCCGACTCTTCAACACATCTTCTCACATTCAATGAGCCAGACGGCGAAACAGACACAGGCGGGAGTTCGATATCCGCCAAAGACGCAGCTGCCGCATATATGAAGCACATTGTTCCTCTGAGGGACTCAAAACGCAAATGGTCTATAAGCCACCCCAGCGTTACCGGATCACCAAGAGGACTCGATTGGCTACGGGATTTTAACGAATCCTGCTACGATATCGACGACGGTGGCTGCCCAACAGATTTTGTCGCTGTGCATTGGTACGGCGACGCAGTTGGTCTGGAAAACTGGCTCGGCAGCTTGCGCGAGTTCTACAACGAGACTGCGCCTGATGCGCCATTCTGGATCACGGAGATGGCTCTTCCAAAAGAAGATGAAGAGGCGACATTCAAGATGATGAACGAGACTCTCCCAAGTCTGGACGACAACAAAGAGGTTCAGGCGTATGCGTGGTTCGGCGCGTTTAGAACGAACGATGCCAATGAGTGGACGGGAAAGAGTGTGTCTCTTTTTGATGGCGATGGTGGTTTGACAAAGCTTGGCGCCGAGTATCTGGGCGGTGAAGAGAAGGGATTCGAGGAGGGTATGTCGAAGGGAAACTTGCAGACACCTTCCAAGTGTGCTCTGTTAGTTGCGATAGTTGTCTCAGCGGTTTATTTGTGGTGATGCGATGAGTATACGATTTTAGACGATTTTAGATAGAGATACCAATTTGAATAGCATAGAATTGATAGAATTATGAAACCGTAACAGTTGTGAAGTTTCATGAGGATAATTGAAATTTCCTGATGATTCAGCCACTGAGAGAAGGCATAGCTCTGTTCCGGTTGGTGGAAACTACTCTCTTCTCTGCTCCAAGTGGTGGAACACAGAATCCAGACTCCACTTGAAAGTCTGAATTGCCGAAATCCGTTGTCAAGTGAATAGAGACCCCAAGAGAATATCGTACAATTATTAGAGGCAGAACAATGTTTAGGACCTGCAGGAGGAATGGGGCTGTTATCAAAAATCTCAGAATGAGAGTCACAGGCTGGATGCCATAAATCACGACGGTCTCACAGGTTTTGTAAATAGTGAATCATTTCCTTTTAATTACCCTTTACCACAGTTTGGTTGCTGAATTCAATTTCCTCGTCGCATACCCTACAGAGTCATCTGTGAATTAACAACTCAAGAACATCCTTGTATTTGCTGAACCATTGTGTTGGTTCAAGCCAAGATTCATCCCAATCGCGTAACTGTTGGTTTCAAGTTCCAGTCAAACGGAACCCAATGAGAATTTACCAATGTTTGATGAAGATCACAAGTCCACTTAAAGTCAACTACCTTCGTGATCATCGTTAGGCAATATCTCGAGTTGATCGCTCAGCTCCTCTCGTTTAAGATGGGCTCGAGTTACTCTGCATAAATCAAGACAGCGAGCCGTCACTGTCATCCAGTTTACTAGTAACATCGCTCAGGTACAGGGTATCGTAGTGACGTCAGGGCTTCTCCTCACGAATGTCCAGCCCCCTGTAAGAATCCAAGGATTCTCCCAACCTCGTGTCAATGCCTTGACTTGTACAATGCTACGTGATGAATAGACGGCATTCTAGATTCCATCTGACGAGCATTCAGCCTGTAGGATACTTCAGCCATTTCGGACTTCATACAAAACGGCGATAGCTTCAAGCTTACCAAGTGCAATGCGATTGGCGGGGATGTCCAAGCTTCAAAGCAATTTCACGACAGTTCATGCTTACAGTAGCCTTCTTTCCCCTCGGTCAATAGCTCGGCGGGATACGGCTGGGGGTCTGGAGACAGTGGGACACCGACCACAGGAAGCAATCAGGCTGATTCCCCCGCACGACGATCCCAATCCAGAGGTCATACGCTAGCATTACCCGAGTCAGCCGCGCCAATGACCACTCTGCGGAAAACCTGGGGAAAGTTTAGCTTCATCGTTACCCCAGAAGTTTGCAAGCTCGCGTGGTTGCAACGGCAAGTTTTGCGGGTGACAACGACATCCGCACCAGTCATTACCCTTGATCCTCGTCATGAGATGGCATCTACATGAACTTGGATCCTCTCAATTGGAAGGGATAATAGTTGGTGGAAGTATGTTCTTCTTCTCCGCATCGTATACTCGAAATCGTCGGTCAGTTCTATAAAGCTTGGGGTTAGCTGCTGCATTTTCGGTTGTTCAGTCTCCACTCGACCACCGCAATCATGTTGTTCAAGACTGCTGTCGTTGCTGCTCTCCTCCCTTTCGCCTTTGCGACTAAGAAAGGCAAGGGCCCGGACAAGGATGGTAAATACTGGCTCTCCGGAGACGGTATCAAGGCTGCCTTCATTCCATACGGCGCCTCCATCACCAACCTCCTGATCGACGATCAGTTCGGTGTCTCCCGAGACATCGTTGCTGGTTTCGACAACGCTACCCACTACAGCGTTGACAAGGGCCACCCTCATCTTGGAGGTGTCCCTGGACGATATGCCAACCGTATTCGAAACAGCACTTTCGAAATCGACGGCACAAAGTACAAGGTCACGCCAAACGACAACCCAACACCCGAGTCGCCCAAGGGTGCCGATACTCTTCACGGAGGACCCGATGGCTGGGACTACCGCAACTTCACTGTTGTGTCCTACACAGACTCCAGCATCACCTTCTCCATTGTTGACCCTGATGGAAAGGAGGGTTTCCCTGGAGAGGTTGTCTCTTACGTGACCTACACTTTGACCGGCCACGACTGGGATATCAAGATTGTCGCATTGGCAACCACCAAGAAGACTCCCATCATGCTCACCAGCCACACCTACTGGAACCTTGACGGCTTTGCCAACAACGAGACCAACACCATCTCCAACCACTCTCTCCACATGCCCTACGGTGGTCAGCGTGTTGCCACTGACAACATTCTCATCCCTACTGGTGACATCATTCCCAACAAGAAGGGATCCGTCAACGATTTCTGGAGCAAGCCCAAGTTAATTGGTGACCAAGAGAACAACAAGGATTTGAAGGGTAACTGTGGTTTCAACTGCACTGGATACGGTGAGTTTCCGAGCCCTACTGATTGTTTGAAACCTGCTAACATATCTAGACACCTGCTACACCGTCAACCGTGGCCAGCTCGGCCAATACGACTGGCGCACCGAGGGTCCCGTTGCAACCCTGTCTTCCTCGTGGTCTGGAATTCAAGTAGACATCTACTCCGACCAAGACGCTTTCCAGTTCTACAGCTGCACTCAGCAGAAGGGTGACTTCCCCTTGAAGAAGACCCAAGGTCTCAAGGATAATGCCGACTTCCCCCGTATCATCCCCAAGTACGGATGTGTCGTTCTTGAGGTTCAGGACTACATTGATGGTATCAACAACCCTGAGTGGATGCGTGAGGAGAAGCAACTGTTTGAGCCTGGTGGCAACCCTTATGTTCTTCAGGCGAAGTACACCTTCAGCCTCAAGGGTGCCAAGGAGTAAATAGAGATTAGTCTCGAATAATTGATTGATAAATGCATATTAAAGTTGTCGGTGAAGCTGTATACGATTTGGAAATTTTCCGCGATTACTATCTTATCCTGCCAAGATACGTCGCTAGCGTCCTTTATGTCAAAGTGGGACGCGGATGCAATCCGTAGCTGTAAGTTTGATTTATAATAAGGCTCGACTCACAATTATAAAGGTCCTAGAATTTGCGGGGTAACTTCGCTTTCTCATTATTAGCAAACTTGTCACCATGGCTAACGTCAAGCAATATCATCTTCTTCCTACGAACCTGATTCCAAACTCACCAAGACCCTTGTTACACTACAAGAATGTTCTAGTCAAACGTCCGAACAGCTCCCACTGTGACCCCGCCGAGACCTGGGCTATGTTCACTAAAAATGAGTGGGACGTGGAATGGATTTTCAGATACGCCGACACGCAACTATCGCACTTTCACTCAGAAGCACATGAATGCATGGCAGTCCTTTCAGGCACTGCTACCATTCGCTTTGGCGTTGGCGATACATCGGAGGATCTACAGGACAACACGTACGGCTCGGCGTGGGAGGAGGGTGGAGTTGTACTCGAAGCTGAGGCTGGAGATGTCTTTGTCATTCCGGCTGGTGTAGCCCACAAAACACACAAGGCTAAACCAGCAGCTGAGTTTAAGCTCATGTCGCCCGGTGTTGGACATGGTATTGAGGCTGATGATCCGAGAAAGGCCTTGTCTGAGCTTGTCCTGTCGGGATATTGCATGATGGGGGCATATAATGGCGGTGACTGGGATTTTGTAAAGAGTGGTGGTGACTATGAAAAATCGTGGAGGGTTCCTAAGCCTAAGTTCGATCCTGTATTTGGAGCATCAGGCGAGGGACTTGGTAAGGCGTGGCCGGGTGGTAGTAGAGAAGCCGAGTTGGAGCCTACTGGTGCAAAGGATAAGGAATCTAAAGCTAAGGTATAGGATATACCCACGACCATTGGATGAGAAGGATTCTATCGTGGAAATTAGGTATGAGAAATATCTCTACATAAATATTGGAAGTAGGTCAGAATGGCGTTCAATATTAGTCCCACCAATATCTCTTCCCATATTAAGCTTTAAATTATATAAACCTGTAGTGGAGCACCGCGACCTACCGATCAGATGCCAAGATTTCGGCTGCCCTGTGCTTCTGCAAATCTCACTGCCCCAGAGTTCTCAGGTGTCTCGGAATATCCCGTGATCGGCGTTTGTGCAGGCTGCATACTTCTCAAAACTGGACCAGTAATCAGTTGTATGCACGACGATGCATCCATTTGCTGGATATCACTTAATGTGTTAGCACTTATGCACCAATATATCATGAACGAGTGATAACATGTTTCGAAGACAGCAGACAGTGACACTCATATTACGAGAACAATAGATATAATACACTGATTGATATACATTTACATTCTATATATAGAAAACAATTAATCCAATCAAACCCAGATACTAGTCATATCATTCAATCCGTCTATATCGTATTCGCAGTAATTGAGTAATTAAGTCATGACTTCTTAGTCCTGGACACCAGTAGGGGTGTTGCAAAGGATGCCCTGGTCAAGCTGGGAGGAATGTTAGTGGCGTTGACACTGATAGTGAGGTTCAACTTACAATAGGGAGAACACAGCAGCGAGCTCGCTGGCCAATGGCGGTGCAGACGGCACTGAAATCAGTGGCATCGGTAGGGGCAGTAGGGGCTACATTTGTCAGTCAAGTCTTTCAAGCGATAACATATTTGACTTACGGTTTCCGCAGTCCAGGTCAGCAATTCCGAGGACATCGGTAGCACAGCACTGAGAGGTGCCGTAAAGACCAGAGCAAGGGATGTAGGCCTGGCGCTTCTCCTCAGTGGGGAGAGCAGAGACGGCAGCGCCGAAGAGAGCAATGATAGCGATGGAGAACTGCATGGTGAATAGATTGAATGAATAGAACTGGATTGGTATGATAGGGTTGATGTTGGAGTTGAAGATGAAGATGAGAGACGTTGATTGACTTACAACAGTCCTCATATATATACAAATCGTGAGTTATAGGAGTCCAAAAATATTAAGATCATCATAGTACAATTAAAAAGTCTCCACGTCATCGTGAATCGATCTGTCTCCAATCGACACCGTTAAACAGACGATGCTAAAGCTGTTGACGTTTTTGAGGCGACATCCTGGTCTATATCGTCTATAGAGCGACTTGAAACCTGTTGTAGCGTTGCAGCGGCGAGGTACTAAGGGGCATTTACAGCTTGACAGGGGTGCAACGCATTAATGTGCTGTGACGATCACCGTTGGGAATTTCGGAATTGGCCGTTATGATTGGCCGGATCGTCGGAGGAAACACTGAAAGGAATACCCGACTGCCGAAATGATCCTAGCAACCCATGATATTAGTCTGGTTGCTTATAGCAGACAGCTATTAAGGGCTAACACAGCAATGAAGAGATTGGCTGGGCATATGTCATTGTTTGGCTACAATATGGTAAGCTATTCGCCATCGCTGAGTCGTGGGGTCACCAATGGGAGGCAACCCAGCTCAACAGCGTTTAAGCGATGCCAGACCATGTTGATCATTGCTCCATCGACGTTTCCAAGCCTTTGAGCTGATCAAGGTCCATCGCACGTTTCAAAACATGATGCGGGTACTCATTGTACCTGCAGTACAGTAAATGGGTCATCTGGACTTGGCTGCCTCCAGAAATTTGGTAGTATGTACCCGATCGACGGATACACGGGTGTGGTGCTTATTATAGTACGCATATATGGAGGAAATTAAGTGGCAAATTGTTCGATAACCTGATTGTCCAAAGTGTGATTTGGCCATTCTTTCCAGTCAATGCAAAAGAAATCAAGGAAATAACATCATAATTGTCTTATATCCAAAGCCTGCATATATGTTATATCAACGACTACTAAGTCATCCAACTAGCCAAGCCAAGACTTTCCCCTGTTCGATCGATGGTCGTTCCTGTTTCCGATCATAATACTTACCCTGTTCAATCAATAATACCTGATTCCTCGCATTAACCTCATTCGCTCATGATGCCTTGAGTTCCTTGCTTCGCGAAGCTGGAATCGCAAACGCTCGCCACCCTCCCAAGCTTCACCGTCCTGATTAAAGTTAAGCTCAATTCGCTCGGCTACCTCCCCGGACAACCCTGCACCACGTAGTAGACTTCCTTCCTTGGCTGTGTGGCCGGATAAAACACTGATGAGACCGAAACCTCCAGAAATAGGAGATGAACGCAAGATGATGCGGATGATGAAGAGCACCAAGCCAATAATGGGCTGAGCGAGTAATACCAGAGCCAGCAGAGGGGATTGCCTGAGTACCCCGACTGTCTTGAATGCAGTGTCGTCTCGTTCGTATTTGAACATCTCGGCGAATTCGGAATCCGGATCAAGTCTGTTGACTAGTGAATCTATCCCACAGTACGCGGTCAACCGTGACCAAAACAATGCAGATACCCCAGCCGTCATTTGGATCTGCCCTTGCTCTGTGAGATTGCTCGAGTCTAAACGACCGACAAAATCGCTTAGTATTGATACGGCGTCATCAAGATGGAGAGTATCACAGCTGCTATGAGGTGTTTGCTCGAAGTTGTCGTAGCAATAGCCCTCAACAAGGTCTACGGTATTGAGAGTGATGCTCCATTTTCCATGGCATCTAAGCCATTGGCTGATGAAGCCAATGCTCTGTTCCCTGAACTCATCCTCTGTCGGTTTGACCTTTTTACAGTCTTTACCAGATTCACAAGTCGTTTTCTGCGGTCTGAGTAGAAGGAAGAAACGCTTTAGCTGACTCTCAGGCCACATAATTGTGAACCACTTTTTCTCCTTGTACAACCGTATGGAGGATGGTTCTTTTTTGTGTTCGGAAAGGCTGTTCCACCAGCTAACGTCATTGCGATGCTTTTCGAGCTCTTTGTCTTGCTTCCAAGCCAGTCCATTGACATTAGCGGCAACACTATATGACTGCAGGCCATGGAGACCCTGCCTTATAGTCTCGACATATTCCGGGCTTGGTCCGTCCAACATGGCAACTGAGATGTGCTTTTCGTTCAATAGCAGCATGTTAAATCCGTATGGCTGTGGCTGAGACGGTACTTTGAGGGGCATGTTGAACATGAGAGGAATTGTCGCGTTTACCATGAGAGCATACCCAGAGGTGAAATTACCAAGCCCTGGGGGACCTGTGAGTCCATAGATCCCTTTACTGCCCTCGACTTCGAACGTGACTCTGCCTCCGATGAAAGCCTTGTATCCCACGCTGAGGACCAACGGTAGGCCCAACGAGACGAATAGTAGCAGAGTCCAGCGTTGATCTCCGCGGCGTCCATTGAGAGCACTACCCAGGACACTCTTCTTGACGATAACATCGTAGTTCTGCAAAAGACTTGCCCATCTGGTTTCGAGCTGGAGAAATACAACGGTAGATATTTTACTTGTGCAGAGATCCATAACAGAAAGCGTTAAGCCAACGATTATGAGTTGATACTTTTGTCCCATGTCGGCAGCAGTTTGAGATCTAAAGCAGACGACAAGACCCACTACGCCACATGTGAAGCTGAGTAGCAGGGCAGCGAATTCCGACCAGTCAAAAAGCCGTCTTTTAATCGCTTTTCCTAACCCACGGGGCTCTTGGTCGATCTGAAATGGTTCATAGGTGAATGGGGGTGCCCTGGATCTCATTTCTGATGCAACAGAATTTCTGTTGCGTATGTCAGTTACATGCTGCTATTATGGTATGACCAGCTTACGTCTCCGATAAATGATGAAAGCCCTTCATCATATCTGTTCGTTGTTCGACTAAAATTCCTAGATGGTTCTGTGGTGGGAGCGATCATCTGAGCTTGCCAAATCGTAAAAATGTTGATTCTGTAGTGTGAATAGTACGGTCAGGAAGAGTTTTAGAATTGAGTGAATTGATGTAGAGGGGAAACTCGAATATCAGTAATTCGCTCACCAATAAAAGACGGCTGAGCCTCAACTTAGGGTGTGGCAATGAGTCTAACAGATAGGAGCCGACTTTTCTGCATTTTGGAAAGCCACTAGTTTCGGGGTGGTCCTGTGAGAGATAACCATGGTCTAGCGTATCTACCAATCATGATAAGAGAAGGTGTCACTGACAACTGTCTAAAAAATGTCTGACATTTTATCTATAGGCATCTTGACCGCGCCCAAATGTAATTTATTGTGAAGTGACTACTGAATAACAGAAATCAGAAATATGAAAGTTTTTGTCGCGAAATGAATAACAGCCAGACTCAATGAATACAGTTCAGAAAGAGTTGAAGGACAGCTTGAAGCAGAGCCTGATTTCCTTGATCTCGTTGTGGAAGTGGCTGCATGAGCTGAAATGTAGTTGGTGTATACCAGGCCTGATATGTAGTATGTGTAATAAATGAGGCCCTCTATATAACTTCCCTGCTATTTCGACCGCTAGGATTCAGGCAGAATTAAGTAGGAAACAGCCTTAGTAGTTATATACCAACACCAATATTGTAAAATAGCCGTATTTGGAAGAGATTTTATCTTGGGCTGTTATTAGTCATAATTCTAAGTGATTGAATGATTTCGAACATCTCAGCTGGACAAATCAAGGCCCTGGATAAGAAAAAGCATAGTGTTTCTAACTGACGAGGGTATTGTATGTCGGATATAAAAACAATACACCGACAGTTTCACGAACACTGATTCGAATTGGACACCATGCGAAGCCCAGCATTATAACCGGATGATCTGGAATGATCGCCAATTTTAAGGATTACTGAAGGATTAAATGGGTTAGACACTGAGCTGAAGGCAAGACACATCGATGTTTTGGTGGGATGGGCAAGCTTTAATTATAGATATAATCTATCAGCAATGTATGATGGTACCTTTAGTTGGTACCGATTGGGTAATCTAAAAATAGGAACCACGCTCTATGCAAGCTCAGACAAACGCTTCAACACATCATCCTCCCAAGGGTAATCATCGCTCTTGATCTTTCCAAAAGCAGGAAGCAAAACAGCCTCGTCAATCTCAGCATACTTGCCACGCTCAATATGCACAAGCTGTCCATTTTTGGATGTATCAGCCATAAGGAAAGCAGCACAGCGAGCTACATCAGAGGCAGGCTGGAGCTCGACGTTGATGGCGGCAAGCAGAGCTTTCAACGAGGGCAGAACACTGCTGTCTGTCCACGAAGGAGCCAGAGTGTTGACGCGGATGGGCAGTTGGGCAGCGCCGAGGAGAGGAATAAGACCTCTTCCGAAGCCGAGAACACCGTGCTTGGCAGTGGCTGGTAGTGTTAGATAAGATCGGAAAGACACGTTTCTTTACTTACAGTAGTCGACAGCGCGGACACGCTGCAGGCCGGTTGTAGAGCCGCTGATAACAATGCTGCCGCCCTCAGGCTGCTGTCGCAGGTAGCTGATAGCAAGGGTGCATGTGTTGATGACTCCCTTCAAGCTGATATCCATAAGAAGGTGAGAAGGCTCCTTCAAGTCGCCATTCTCATCAACTTCTGTGGAGAGGTAATCTGTGCGAGGTCCAATACCGGCATTCGCAAAGACGTGATCAATGCGGCCGTGGACCTCCTTGGCTTTTTTGAATAGGGCCAAAAGATCCGCCCAGACACTAACATCGGTCTTGACGAAAGTGAAAGATCCCTTGTGTTCGACCTGGGGAGGCTGAACATCGCCACTGACTACCGAAGCCCCTAGAGATAAAAGCATCCCCACGGTGGCCAGGCCAATACCGGAGGAACCTCCTGTATAAACGATCAGTCATAATTCTACAATGATGTCACTGGGGGAATGACTCGTTGGTCGGTCGTACGGAAGTTTCATACCTGTAATGATGACGATCTTGCCATTGAGGGCTGTCAGCTTCTCATCTTGGATAGTGAAATCAGCCATGGTGACGAAAATAGTAGTGGATAGGAAAAAGTAAAAAGAATTTGGCGAGACACAAGAAGGGGAAAGGACGCGACCAGGCTCAAATAGTAGTTGAGGGATGATTGATCAATCTCGACAACAGATTATTAGCGTACTGCATGAGAACGGGGGGCTTACAGCATGCCCCGAGTGTCGTATCATGGTCCCCTTTTGTTTCCCACCGTCTATTGTTTTCTGATTTAGTGCGTTGTATTTCCCTCTAGCGGTTATACGGTGTATAGTGCCGAGACTAGTGACGCGAGTGATACATTAATCCTTGCTGATGCTCCATATTCAATGGACGCAACAGGCGTCGCTTGCCGCACGTTTCCCTTTTCACTCGTATATTTTTCGTCAACTACCGACAAACTCATGCAGGATCTGATCTCTCGGCATATTTGAGAATACCAAGATCAATTCCCTGCATGCATTCCCACCCCGCAAAGACACAAGACCAGCCTCGAATCCTTCATTGGAAATGTTGAATTTCCTTTGGGGCACTATTGAATACAAGTGTATTGCGGCTGTAGCGGGTAGGCCAAAATAGCTTCCGGATGGCCGCGGGCCTTACCGCTTTGATTCGATCGGCGCGGTAAAGCCGTTAGAGGCCGTGCGAGTCCATAACGTGAGAGGCTTAGCTCAAGCTTCAGAATTGCTGGAAGCACTAGACATCTTCCGCGAGCCACAGATGATCCAAATTTCGTTCAACTCCTGGGAGCCACTAAACGGTTTTACTAGGGAAATGCGATCCAGTGGACGAATAGCACTAAGGTGAGGCGAACCAGGACAGGGGTCTTGAATGAGAAGCGAAACGGTAGTGCATCGAAGCGACGAAGAAGAAGGAAAAATAGGGAACACACGGCGGAGCAATTCCACCGCGACGGATCTAGGGCAACTACGGAGTAGTCCAAATTGACTCCGCTTGGGATTGGCTCCCCGTTCTGTTTGGTAGTCCATCGTTGGATTCGTTCGAGATTTTGCAGGATATATGGAGTCCTGTATCATGCATGCACCTCCCAACACGTTTGCATCCTTTGAGCCTTGACCTTGTTATTATTTCCCATCTTTTGGTTCTCTTTCGATCGAACCGCCCGTACCGACAGCATGGCTCCCATGGCCGGTGAGGGTGTGCCTCTTTTCTACATCACAATTGTGATGCTGACGTTGTCGTGGATCTTTGCAACCGCGCGCATTGGAGTCCGACGATGGAAGAATAATTTCGGCCTTGATGATTGGCTGATGTTTACTGGTCTGGTATGTATCACGGACTCTGGATGTATCTCGTGCTGACAAAACAGATCCTCTACACAGTTACAACATCATTGGTTATTACTTGTTGCTTCTATGGCGCTGGCCAGAAAAGAGCTGAGCTGGAGGCGTCGGATGTCATGCATGGCACAAAGGTACGTCGCAAATACCATACGGATACCATCTAAACGCTAACATAACTCTAGCTTTTCTTTATAGCCCAGTTCTTCTACTCAGCATGTTCGGTTCCGATCAAGTCAAGCATTTGCGTCACGATGCTACGCATTGCAGATTCTCGACGACGATTTGTTTGGACACTATGGGGAATCATTGGCCTTACTGTTATAACCGCTATTATCTTCATCCTCGCAACGGCCAACGTCTGCCATCCGATCACAACCCTCTGGGGCGAAACCACACACGGAACCTGCAACACGAAACTCAACAGCAACATCGGATTCTTCTTCTCGGCTGTTTCCATCTTGACTGATTGGACTCTGGCTATCCTTCCGTGTATTCTGCTATGGAACATTCAGATGAAGACCAAAGTCAAGATGCCTGTGATCTTCATGCTTAGTCTCGGCGCTTTGTAGGTACCACTGGGGATGTGACTGGCAAAGACTAACAAATACCAGTGCTAGTGCCGCTACCGTCGTTCGTCTCGGATACCTTACACTATACAACAACCCCGCCGAGTTCATGTACAGCACCGGTGCCATCGGTCTATGGTCAATCCTCGAAGAAGGCATTGGAATCATCGCCGGATCCATGCCTGCGCTCCGACCGCTGCTCAGCTTGCCACTCTTCAGCAGGAGTACATATGGCAGCAACATAGAGTCAAACCAGTTGTCCAGCCACATGAACCAGCCCAACACTACCTCACACAAGCGAAAAGCAAACCAATCTCAGAGCAAAAGGGCCTCTATGGAGTTGAACGACTTCCGAACCCACTTGACGACACATGTTGGATATGGAGATGGAGAGACTCGGGAGCAAAAGCAAAGCCTGGATGATAGCGATAGCCAGAAGTATATCTTGAAGTCAACCCGAGTTGTGGTGACAAGAGAGCAGGCTTAGGCATGCATACTATTGTTTATGATATAGGCGATGAGGATACTACTAGGTATAAAACCTGTTTCGCCAGTCCTTGTTTTCGGCAACGCCACGACTGCTCTTTAGTCCAGATACCCACTCTTGCATTGCTGGTTTTTTAGCTCTTGATTCACATTGAGAACCCATAGATAGTAAAATAAATAGTGCTCAATTATTATGGCCTTACGTCTAATCCATTATTTTACCCTCTGTTGATGAGTCACTTAGGGGACCGTAAAGGACTAGATAAGTGATAAAGGGGCCTAGCCCATCATTTCTCGAGTATCTAAGATACGTTCTAGACTCTATGATCTTATATGAGGAGGGTATCCCTGATGCTACAACTTACCGATTGGTATCTTAGTCCTTACTATTGAGCTACCTTCAGGTTTACATTTGTGGCGGATCGATTAATAGCTAGCCAATCAATACAGGAGTAAGCATTAGCAACCGGGTAGCTTCTGTTTATCCGATTGTTTGACCAGTCATGGTGCCGTGGTTTTCTTGCTATAGCCACCGCATTCCTCAGCTTTAAACCATCAATAAATGCAGAATGTACTCTTTGGATGAGTAGTTGGTGGGTTGTGTTAATATCGATGTCTATGTCATCAGAGTTGTTGCTGGGTGCGACTTTGCTGTGAAAGCCCTATGCGTAAAAGTTTCAAGGATAGAGCAGTGAAAAGCTTAATCATCAAAAATATAGTACCCTGACAAGAGGGATGGAATAACGCACGGGTTTTAACGTCATCAATTTCTGCACCTATCACAAGAACTGTCCCACACGATCATAACGACACACGACACAAAGAGTCATAAAAAAACCCCCACGAAAGCTTAGCCACTCTATCGCCTTGACCTTTTTTGAACCACCTCCGATGCATCTGATGTTCGTTTCTTGCCGCTGCTCCTAATCAAAGACCAAATCATCAAATCCGAGGGTAAAAAGGTGGTGCCGCCGGACTTTTGTTTTCTTAAATACTCCAGTATCCTTGGTAGCGGAATTGGGTTCGTTCCGCAGTAGACAGTGATTGGCCGCCCAAAAGCAACTTCGTGGACCAGATCCGATCGCTCAAACCAGGACCGTGAGAAAAATTCCTTTGCGGAAGTCTCTAGTTGTGCAGGTGGTTTGTCGTCTTCAGCATCACTGGAGGAATCCTGAACAGATGAATCGTCTTCCATGTTGTTATCTTCAGCCTCTGAGTCGTCGTCCGTGAGGTGAGAGATAATGGCTTTAGGACTGCATTTGGCGCTATGCTCCAAAACTCCCGTCCACGCGACAATGGAACTTGCGCGAGAATAGATGTGCGGGATCATTGGACTTTGGTTCATTCTTTCAGCTGGGTCGTTCGGATTGAGGCAGACCGCATCAATCCAAATTGGTCTTCCAACTCTGATTACCTCTGGAGCAGGAACTAGCTCTCTTTGCTCAGGATCCTGATGAAGTCTGTATGCCAAGTCGGCGACCTGGTCCCATTGCGTCCTCCTGGAATAAGAGAAGCAATCCATCGGGGTTCGACCAGCAGAATCAAGCACTTTCATACTCGCGCCATAATCAAGCAATTCGTCAACGATATAGAAATTTCCATTTTCCGCCGCACAGTGCATTGCTGTTTTACCATAACAGTCTTGCGCGTGAACGTGGGCACCTTGTCGTAGATACTCTTTGACGTCCTCTAAACGGTCCTCTTCGACAGCCTGGATCAATTTGGTTTGATTTCGATCTTCGTTGCGATGCTCCACCGGATCATTTACATCCCTGGCCATCTGTAGCCCTTCGTATATGTTTCTTGGCAAAAACATGATCTTGCCATTGACAGCAACAGCGAAACGGTGCATGGGACCATATTCGTCAATGCCCCCAGGATGATGGGTAAAGGGGTTCCCCGATACTGCAGATATTATGTCAAAATCTGGTGCTTCATGGATATTGAATGTTTCCAGAATACATTCGAGCAGTGGCTCCTTGAAGATTGAAGGTGGTGAAAGTTGACGGGGTCTTTTGATTATAGACAGCAAGCGGATAGAGAAAGGAGATGAAAGATTGGTATATTCAAAATTTGAAAAGTCAATCGGAGGGGGTGGGTTGGTAATTGCCGACATCGTGATTCTGTCCTTTTGAGTTGGTTGATGGAGACTTATTAATTCAGTGATCCATGATTATATATACTCGAATTCATTTGGATCTTCGGTACCATGAGCCTGTTGGCTGCCTGATCCTTCGTAGGCAAACGCGTCGCATAGCCACTTTTAAGTGGGTACGCAGTCTCAGCTGCTCGGACTTTTGTCTGCGATATCCAGCCTCACGATAATTTTATATTCTTGGCTAACGCTGCATCTTGACGAAAAGAGACCTGGAACAAACTTTAAGCTGTACTATTAGGATGTTCTATATTTTCGACTGGTTATTGGCCATTTTATCAATTGCGACCATGTCCTGAACAACGGAGCTTCAATGCAACAAGCGAATTGTTAAGGTCACATACATGAGGGAATTGCGTGACTAATAAAACCGTTAATAATACTTCAGTTCGAAATTAAACTTATACTGTCAATCTAGAGTAGCTGAGTAGCTTATAGATATCAGTTTCGGCTTGCCTCTGTACCTATCACCGCCCCTCAAAATAAATTGCCAAGGTGATGTCCCTGCTAGTCGAATTCGCTCCGACGGTGAGAATAGATTCACGCTCATGTGAAATGCTTCATGCAAGACTTCAAATGGGCGCTCATTGATTTATTGGTTTAAAACTCAAAAGTCTAATTCATAGTTTTATTAGATTGTGATTAACAGATCCCCCTATTCAATGCTTGATAAGAAACCCACGTTATCAACTGTGGCTTATCACATGACATGTAGATAGCAATAGTGAAGATATGTAGCATGGTCAATAGAAGTATTCCAAGATCTTGGTGATGTATCTAAACTAACAAATTCAACGAAGTTGAGAATCGTATAGATATGGGATAAATGTAAATTAACTCCTTTCTCTAGTTACAATTAACCCTACTAAGTTTATGGCAAGTTAATAAAACTAATTATGCCAGGGTTAGTTACAGACTACAAGACTAGGTTGGGATTGTTAGTGTTGTAGTAGGAAATTGATATATAAACACCATTGTTATTATTTACTAACGCTGAGGAAGTATTTCTTGCAATCTATCCACCTACTGCCTCCCCAAAGTACTAAATCCACCAGGCTAGCTCAGCCACAGCTCCAAAGTCTGTATATCAGGTTATAAGATCAACCATTCTTTACCCCTAATTAGATTACGGGAATAAGCTTGTGGTAGTTGGGATTGCTGAGAATATGACTATTATCTGCAGCCTGTGAAATAATCATATGCATCAAGGTGGCCCGGTAAATCAGGAGGTCATCCAAGTGATGCTGTACTTGATTGGCTGGATACTTGAAGTCATCACCGTCCTTTTCCCACAGCTTCGTTACATGCTCCATATATTCCAGAAACCGGAATGGCTTGTCCGAAAGTTGAGAAGCTTTGCCATCTTCTGCGCAAGACGTGGTAAAGTATTGATCCACTGATACCGCTCCTGCTGGGAGATTGTCCTGATACTCTCGTAGTTTGCGAACCTGACGGGACACCAGCTTCGTGATAGCCAAGAGAGAATTGGGAACCGTCTTGCTGGGATCGTACGTCTCATCCAGATCGTGTCGCTCTTTTTGATCGATGACACAGGTATCGGGCCACTTTCGTCCAAACTGATCACCCTGGTACATTTGCTTGCACACAGCCGCGGTAAAAGCAATAGCCTTCATCCGACATATCGTTGGATGCCAATTACCGCTCTTCTCAATCCATGAATCGATTTCATGGAGTTCTATCTGAACTGGGCTTCTCTTTGATCTATAGTCAAATGAAAAGATAGTTGGATCCAGACGGGACGGCCCTGGTTGTCCCAGACACTCAGTATAGATACAACACTGAAGCCATATTTTTCTATCGACCTGGAAAGTTGAATTGTGCTGGTTTTCAACTCCTGTGGTAGATGTTTCTCTGTCAATTATGTCTTGGCTCAAGGAAATATTCGCTTTCATGCAACACCGACTAAGAACTGCCAAAAAGGCAAAGTTCTCATCAACCTTGCTTAATTTCCTTGGGAAGAGATTGATGTTCGAGAGTGGTACTGCGGCTGCGAGTACCGATATACCTCCTTCCAGTAAACTCAAATAGTCATGGACCAGGAAATTAGAACCAACAGATATGACTGTCTTAGTTCGACACCATTCGAGAATTATCTCTGGTTGACCTCCTAGAGCATCCAGCTGGGTGGTGCCCGCCGGTTGGCAGTGGCAGAGAGAAATGTATACCATTTCTACTAAATTTCTTGTAAAAGACCAAGCTGTTTTCTCGGTTAAAGTGATATTCCATTCCATATTAATGTATGCGAAGGCGCTGGAATTGCTGAGTTGTTGTACAGGAAGCAAACAGCCCCAACTGGACGCTATTTTGTAATGCAATCTCTCTGCGGATGGAAGGCGGTATTGAGGCAGATAGGAAACCATACTACCCTCAAAACTCTTCACTATACATACGTAGTTTCCCCCTTTACGCGCTTGGTCAATTGAACCATACAAGCCTAGAAGTGGATGGTTTCGAAAATTGACATCGATATATTCCCCCTGCATAGAAGCCTCGTCACCGGTACTTTGGCCACTTTGACCGAACCATACTGTGCCAGCTGCGATTGATGCAATAGTTACCAAATCAGCAACAGTGGAATATGCAGGAGCGGCTGCTAAGTCGGAGGGCAAGTAGTCCGTCCCTTGCGGCTTTTTCCTCCATAACTCTGGGTGATGCAGTCCGGTGCAAGTCAATAATTTGAGCCATGTTGCTGGGAAATAATCTGAAGTGTCTTTTTGGTCGTGCTTGAGCTTTGAAAATAGTTGATCGTCGTCCCAACAGTCTGAATGACTCTCCCGCCACTTAATAAGACCGCCCCTGAATACTATTTTATCGATCAGGCTTGCGGCACTGATAACCGGGGTTTGCGCAATTGAACGATAACGCAACTCAGACCAGTCAAAATGACGCTTAGAGAGACGGGCCCAAGTACCAATAGCATATTTGCTGCATTTATGCCTGCCCGGGCCAGCGGCCAAGAAGCCCTGGATAATGGCAAAGAAAGCAAAAGCAGCTGCGATGATACCGATAACGAGGGTCACCACAAAGCTGGCCGGATCCCAATTGAAGTCGCGGTTTTCCTCCCTCAGCTGGTCGAGTATGCTAGCTGTAACGCGTAGAAGGCACTCCGTTGCATTGAGGCCATTACAGTTCGGTGCCTCCATCTTGAGGAGCTAACAGGGGATAGTGTTAGAGAGCTTGCATCAATAATTAATTCTAGCTTCACTTACTAAATGGGAGTTGGGTCAGACAGAGACTGAGTAAAAGTAGCTGGATAGTAAACTCTGGATGACTTGGCTGAGATTGAGGTGGTTTTGTGAGACCCTGTTGATGATTGAAGGTCGAGGAGAAAGAAAGTTCAACGAGACAGCATAGCCTCACTGCAAGATGAACTGGCAAGGCGTGAGTCAGGGATCAGTGAGGCTGGGGGCAATATGTATGGCTGAATCCTGGCGACGTGTTTAAACCAATAGAATCAATGGAGACAAGGATATTCTCTGGACTAGTTTCGTGCCGTGCCGTGCCGTGCCGTAAAATGAATAAATATTGCTTTTAGAAAGGAGCTGAGCTTACAGTATACACTTCTTACCATTTGAAGCTGAAAAGTGTTCAACGCAAAAAATGCATCGCATGTCAGGACAATATTAGGGTAGTCGCTGCCGGAATCTCAGACGTATTACGAGTTTCGTTCTTTACAGAAGGAGAACCAGCCAATACTGCAAGGAGGTTGTTTTCAAATGTGAGAACTAAACAAGACATGCATATGCGCAGATTACCAGCTTACTCCGAAACAAGTCTTGACGATCATTTGATTGATCTCCGTACATAATGCCACTAACAGCACCAAGTGCTTGCTTTAACTCAGTGCTTTAACTCAGTTGACTGACCAGCAATAAAAGTTGTCATGGGCAACTGAGCGAACTGGGTTTGTACTTAAGCACAAGCCTACATCTCTGTTATTTCCCAATCAATAAAACTAACGGTACTCGCTCTGTGTGTGAGACTGAATGTGTGTTCCGCTAAGAGGTTGGCGCTGTATGAGGCCACTGACTAATGCACTGAAGGTGGTCCAGGGTGAGGAAATTGGGAGGCAATTGCAAGAGCACAAGTCTATCAGTGATCTTATTTATCGGCAATTCTCCAAACTGTTGCCTTGGCTGCCATACTAAGCTAATATGCCAGGCAGACAAATCTATCGTGGAGCTCAAAATAGTATTGTGTGGCTTCATCCCACGGATTGGGAAACAGATTCATGGTTGAAATCGATTCTCCGTCTGCCCTGACCACATGAGATTACTCAAGACCCGGAGATTCTCTGGAAGGGAAGCAGACGCTCAAGTTCGGGGGGCCATAGGATTTCTTCTTGGCATTGGTCGGTGTCCTGCAGCTTGATGATATGCCAGTCAGCTATTTCCGATTATGAGATAAGAAGAATTCTGATACAGGGACTCATTGAAAGATTGATGGTTGATACTCTATCCCCTTTTCACCGAAATACACTTCAGATAAGACGCGAGAATGACACGACGACTTGAATGGATTGATGTATCTGTTACTCCCCGCCAGCTTTGCCCAGGTCGAGGAGAGTGCTTTACGAGAAGCGGACACAAACCAACCGATTCATGAATTCTCTACTACATTAACCCTAAATATATGGAAGAAGCGTCATACTCTACTTCAAGAATCCGCAGAAGATTTAACATGTTTTCGCCATCACCTCTTCTAGAACAAAAACGGGCAACGCATTAAACCCCGACACAATCGTTCTAGCCGAAAAGCGTGGAGTGCAAGAACTTAAACTATTTCTGCCATCACGGGTTAGGCTTAAAAATGGTGAGAAGGGTAGGAGGGGCCTTTTGATTCTGAACTGGAAATCTGCTAAGCCAAGTGGCGGCCCGGCTCAAGGGACATTTGGCGGGCTGATGGATGTATGGGGGACGTTATCCAAGACCGTAGAGGTTGACGAAATGGCATTCTTGTTTTGACAGATTAGTTCAAAGAGCTATTCGTAATCTGTTGTGCTCAATTGTGGTGTCCTGGAAGTTCGGGTTTACGGACGCAAGCATTTTAGTCCTGGGATGATCTGACGTCTCAGAACGAGATTTGGGGATCATATCCAAGATTCGCATCATTCATAATTCAATTTCTATCCCGTTCGTTGTAATGTTCATACTGTCAAAGCGCTTGGCTACTTTGGTGATATCTTACTAGGTAGGGCCGTGATCACAACATATTTTGTTCATGGCTCTCAAGTCCATCTAACGTTAAGAGTGATTCACAGACGCAGAAGTATAATTACCTCTAATGCTCCGTAACGAATAATACTAATAACTCCAAGCCAAAACACTCGATAACAACCCACCTGCTCAAGCTTTTGTAGAGCAAGGCCGCATACTGGGACGTCCGATGGAACGTTACCTCGTCTCAGTCAGCGAGCAAGTCTTGACTAAAGTATTGAGGTGGATATTTTAAAGTGCTAAGCATAACTTTTTTCGATGACATGCACCTGACAGTGGAGTGTTGCTTGTTTCGTCTTGATGTTGCGAATGCCAAGCCGGATAGACCGGTTTTATAGCCGCAGACTTGCGCTCACGCTGACAGCCTCATCAATCAGCTTTCGTCGGTCAGGTGCTCTTACACCCACAACTAGCGGTAGGAAACAGCAGTTCTAGGATGCAATTTTCATCATCGCCACGTTGTTATCACCCCAGCTTCTCCAGTTCCACTTCTCAAGACTCAATGCACCACCCGCAAAACCGCATTACCACCATGGGGAAGTCCGGCGGTGACCCCACGGCGTGACTCCCCACAAGTCATGACCTTCAATCATATTCCCATCATAGAAATAGACATCGACATGCAAGGTTCCGCTGTCCGGCGCGATTCGGCCATTTTCAACCATTGCGCTCGCTGATCCCCCTGTAGTCGGCCCTTCTGAAAGTGCTTATATCCGGGGAGCCTCACCGGCACTCCACCTGGCCCGGTTGGACGGTTAAAGGTGAAGTGCCATTTAGCCTTGTTCCCCGATAGGACAAAGGTGAACCGGGTCCGCCCGTTGAGGTAATCGGTGACATAGAGCATCGCGTTGTCTGTTTCGTAAGTCCTCATGGGATGAAATTCATGTCATGATCAAAAACTCCTTTTCCAAAGGACCCGCCGGAGGGATATGATAAAAGGGCTCGGAATTGCGTTAGGTAAAGGGCCAGATCAATTCTTCCTGGTTACATTTACTACAATACAGACTAAGAATGCTTGGGAATAAGTATGCCAACTTTCACGGATTTGTGTTCATGATAAGAGTAGTTGCTAATCCGAGAAAGATCTTTCACGATCAATGGGGCCGCCTGCGGAGCTGAGGCTCTGGTTTTGGCCCTCATCACCTCTCTTGGAGGTTTTCTGTTTGGCTACGATACTGGTACGTGACAACTGCACTAGATGACATGCTATAGCTAACAGAAAACAGGACAAATCTCAGCTATGCTCTTGTTCGACGACTATGTCGATCGCTTCGCTCAAACAAAAGAGGACGGAACCAAATACTGGGTACCTGCTATTCAGGGAATCCTCGTTTCTCTCATGAGCATCGGGTGCCTTATCGGCGCCTTGTCGGGTTCTTAGTAAGTCACACCCATAATCAAGCTGGAACGTATCTAGAACTGACCTTGATAGCACTGCCGATTGGTACGGTCGCAGAAAGAGTCTCAGTATTTTCGTGGTCATTTTTATCCTCGGCAATGTCATCCAAATCACAGCTATGTACTCATGGGTCCATATGATGATAGGCCGTCTCGTCGCCGGTCTTGGTGTCGGCGCCCTTTCAATCGGCGTGCCTATGTTCCAAAGCGAGTGTGCTCCGCGGGAGATACGAGGCGCCGTCGTTTCATCATACCAGCTTATGATCTGCTTCGGCATCCTCATCTCGAACATTGTCAACTATGGCGTGCGGGAGATTCAAGAGAGCGATATCTCATGGCGTATCGTCATTGCCATCGAGATGGCCTGTTCGATTCCCCTCGGTCTTGGCGTTCTTGCTTCTCCCGAATCGCCTAGGTGGCTTGCCATGAAAGAGGATTGGGAAGGTGTGCGACTTTCTCTTGGTCGACTGAGGGGAATGGTGGACGATTTGAAGAACCCTCTGATTGAAGACAACGTTCAGGAAATGAGAGCACTCCTGGAAGAGGAACGCAAGGTCGGCCAGGGCAGCTGGCTGGAGTGTTTTGCTGTCAAAAACACAGCACCAAAGGTTCTCTACAGAACACTTCTCGGCATGTCCATTCAATTCTTCCAGCAATGGACCGGCGCAAACTACTTCTTTGTGAGTAACCCTCCTTAGCGTCCTGCCACTGGCTAACAAGAGTTTAGTACTACGGCGCAACAATCTTCGAGTCCGCTGGCATCGACGACCCAATTCTGGTCCAGCTAATCCTCGGAGCCATTAACGTCGGCATGACCTTTTTCGGGATCTACTCTGCAGAAAAGTTCGGTCGACGCTGGCCTCTGATCATCGGAGGCTTGTGGCAAACAGCCTGGCTCCTCATATTTGCCTCGGTTGGAACAGCCATAGACCCCGAAGACAGCAGCTCCAGCGGAATTGTCATGATTGTATCTGCTTGCATGTTTATTGCTTCTTTCGCTGTCAGTTGGGGTCCTCTTGGTTGGGTTGTTGTCGGAGAAGTGTTTCCTCTTCGAACTCGTGCCAAGCAGGCTGCGCTGGCTACTGCAAGCAACTGGCTTGCAAATTGTAAGTACTCTTCTATCATATTTTGGAGTCATATACTAACATTCGTTAGTCCTCATCAGCTTTCTAACCCCGTTTGCTGACGCCGGTATATCCTATGCTTTTGGCTATGTCTTCGCTGGGATGAACCTGATCGGCACCTTGATCACTTATTTCTTCCTCTACGAGTCAAAGACCCTTAGTCTTGAGCATATTGACATGATGTACTGTCTCCCTGATCTGAAGCCCTGGGACAGTGCAAAGTGGGCTCCTCCAGGCTACGTAAGTCGCGAGAAGAAGGATGAATCTTATATGGAGGAGATGGCTGTCGGTAAGGAGACTGAAAATGTTGTTCATAGCGATAGCGGTGTGGAGTAAGACTGGGAAACGATGGCATATATCTTGATCGGAAATGAAACACTAGACTGTATCACTACACAATAGACTAATAGATGGTTGGATTCTCGTAACATAGATTTATTTACTACTGTCGAGTTCTTGAACCGTTCCTCATTCTTGCTTCCATGATTCGGCCTACTCCTCATGATGCTTAGGCCAGATGCGTCGGCGCGCCCACTCACGAACTCGCTTTCCGATGAAGTAAACGACAATTCCAAATCCACTCAAGACACCACAAATAATGGCAAGAATGTTCATAGCACCATCATAGCCAAGAGACTCGATTGATGGCACCGTCGCATAGCTCAAACCAAAAGAGACAAACCCTCGACCAGCGCAGACAACAAGAAGAAGAGGTCCGGATTTGTTGGGGTAGCTATCCATGACGAATGTGATACCCACCAGGTTTGCACCGAGGAAGGCAAAGAAACCGAGATGGTAAGGAGCGACAATGGCCATCCAGTGATAATCGTTGGGGGAAGCAGCTGCGCGGCCGTAGAAGATGGCTGATATGATGGCTGCTGCAGCTGGGATGACCAGAACGATGAGTCGGTACTCAGGCTACACTCCATTAGTAGATGAACAAGGACAGTCTCCAGGGATTACTAACCTCGAAAACTCCATTTCGTCGCCGACTCATAAACCTGCAGATGACATCGGAACCGTAACCGAGAATTGGCACAGCAATGAGACAGTCCACAATCTGTACTAACTGCACGTATCCAAGAAGCTCGGGACTGAAGCTATATGGCGGCTGTACCAGAATGACAGCAAATGTCGAGGCTTGGTAGATGTAGAGACCGAGAAATGCGCCGTTGAGAATAAAGATCCAGAAAATGGGTGGAAGAATAAGAGACAGGCCGACGTCTTTGTAAAATGATACCAAGCTCTTCCAGTCGGCTTTTCCGTGGAAAATTCGAAGGTCGTCTTTCCAGGTTCTCTCTCCAAACTTCTCTGGCTGGAGTACGACACCTTGGCGGGTGGTGACTTGAAATAGGACCTCATTTGTTCCTTCACTGGCGACGTTGCCATTCTTGTCCAGTCTAAGATGGACTGCGCCCTCTGTCCAACGATTAGTATTGTTCTGTAAAGGGCGGATTGGACTTACCAGTAGCATCTTCAGGACGCTCGAAGCGAGTCTCGGTTAAGAAGAAGAATGATAGGATCATGGTGCATCCATTAATGATGGTCATGATGCCATACCACCAAGGAAGCCCGATAGACGGGACGATGTATGTGGTTGCGGTGAACAGAGCAGCAGTAAGTGTATTCTGCACTCCAACAAAGTACGATAGCTTCACGCCATGCTGATGAAGAAAGTGAATCTCTTGTACGATAAGAGGAGCCAGAGCTTCACTTTGGCCAGCAGCAAGGCTGAAGATGTTGCGGCCGGCGATATGGCTCGAGAGTGAAGTTGAACAGGCACACCAGATACCAGACACGACAAGGAGTAAAAGAGAGAAGAGAAAAATAGGTCTTCGACCGACGGCGTTGGCCAATGGCATGGATAAGAGATTGCCGATGCCCATGAAGAGGGTGGGATAGGTCAGAAGGTCGCTGATGCGCTTGGGGTCGTCATTGTGATACAGCTGGTATAGCTCTGGAGCTACAGAGCCAAGACCGGAGGTACCAAGGACTGAAATTCCGGAGTAGAAGCCTACAAGCAGGATGATGGTGTATTTACGCCAGACGGGAAGATTGAGGGGATCTGTTTTCTCCAAATTAGTACAAGACGATGAGGGGTGAAAACAAGGAACGTACCTTTGGGGTCAGGACTGGGCGTAGGGACTAAGACCACAGTCCCATCCTGATACAAGTTGACAGTACCAGACGCATCATGGGACTCGTGATGAGGATTCTTGATGACGTCCTCAATCGCATCAATACCGGCCTTCATATCGAGAGAAGTTCGTCGCTCAGCCATTCTTGCACCTTGTCACTTGGTGTAATCGAACAGATGAGTCTGGCCATCATTCAACTTGCGAAGAGGACGAGGTTTATATCAATCGCCACAACAATCCTTGTATCTTGCCGGCTCGGAGTCGCTACAGGAGGAGTTCGAGGGTCACTGTGGTTAATTCAACCTAGCTCCACGGTGTAACTGAGAGACTCCGATTGGCACTATAATATGACCCTAACATTAGCAGAACTCAAACTTGCGGGGGTGGAGCCGAACGTCCTCGGGAGCAGAATGCGGGGAAGCTTAGTTGCGAATAATAAAATACTCGCTTCATCCTCCGATCGGCTCGGTATCTTCTCACCAGAACAAGACACTCAACTCCAGCTTCATCAAGTTTATCCTTGTCCCCCGGATTCCGCTTTCACTTACCGGCATATCCCTCGATCCAATCAAACACTTCTGCAAACCTCCACGTACTCCCCCGCCATTTGACCCCCATGCTCTCTCCGATGGACTCCGAGGATAGCCCCGGCATCTCCAGAAACAGAGAGTCCAGCAAGAGGCGACGTCTCAATTTCGCCTGCAACTACTGTCGGAACCGCAAGACGCGCTGCGATGAGCAGCAGCCCTCTTGCCAGGCTTGTATCTCCGCTGGGATCCCCTGCGTTACCGAAGACCGGCGGCGGCCCGGTAAGTTGATCAAGCGGCGTGAGGCTGGGAAGTCTATCGATGGGTTGTCTGTCAACTCTACAAGTCCCTCCGAGTACGGAGCGGTATCCGTCAGTGAAGAGGGTCTGGCTAGGAGACGGTCGGTGATACAGGAGCCTCAGCCGCGTACAATCACTGTAGCTCCAGGCCCAATTCGTCCGTGGTCGCAAAGTCCACGACAATCGAAGAGTAGAGATTCTTCGCACACAGATACGATCATCAACCCTCTCCCAGTCTTGAAGCAGAGTACAGGGACAACCTCATTCCAGGTACTGACGGAATGGCTCGACCTGTCATGCTTTCGACTGAATGTTCCCTATCACTTTGGTGCATTACCCCCGCCAGCTCCGAAACTACAGTCAGACTTGACAGGGTCCCGGTCCCAGAATGCTATACCCTCGACACCGGAGAATTAGATCCCTCAAGCTCTTTTTGACGCTTATGAGAGAGAGGTGCATACCTTTTACCCCGTTGTACGCCTAGAACAGGCCCGGGTTGAAGCCACACAGTCACAACAATCCATTGTAGTAAATCCAGCTTTCGGGTCTGTCGACACCGCGGCTTTGAGAACCTGTCTGCTATTCGCTGCCGGCGGATGTATCCTTCAGCATCCTGAGAGGAGGTCATATATGGCGGACTCGCTATCTCTTGCACGCAATGCTTTGGGCCATCTGATTGGCAATGTCTCATTTGAAACAATAGAGGTGCTATTCCTCTTCTCAGTATGCCTCCGACTCAATGACGAGATCACCTCTGCTTGGACAACTCTAAATATCTGCCTCTCAATCGCCCACTCCCTTGGTCTCAACAGACCAGCCAGGGACAAAAGAAAGACTACCACTTCTTCAGACATCCATGCTTGGAATCCTTCGTGGTGGGCTTTGTACAGCTACGAGAAGCTATTCTCCTTCCAGCTTGGTTATGTTTCAAGCATCTCCGACGAAGCTTATGGTGCTTTGGACCTCGAAGCCCCGAAGCATTGTAAGCCTGAACCGCGACATTATGTCTTGTCAATGGCCCAAGTCTTTAGCAGGATGAGCCATCGATGTGCCAAAGCACGACAGCTTGAGGATCGGGCTAGTAGAAGGACAATTGAAGCAGCCATTAAAGATAAAGTCAACGGGACGGGTGAGTCTTTTATAATGCTATCGAATTGGGCAAACAGTATTCCTTCTGGTATCAGGTATTTAAATCCAAGCCAAATGCCCATTCGCTTGCTAATATCTCCTAGACCCACGTCGGATTTTATCCGGGTACCTGAAGACCTCGCGCTGTCTTCATTTATCTCCCTCCACTATCACAATGCGTGAGTCCAATCCTGATGCAGCATTTCAAGATTGAGCTGACCAGTTATCAGTATCATAATGCTTAATCGCAACTCACTCGTCATCAGTAAAGATGCCATCTACAAAGCAGTTGAAATTATCGCAAAGGACACCCCATGGGAATACTCGATTCGCAACGGCCAATCCATGGTAGCCAACTCTGCTCGCAAGATCATTCACCTTCTCGCAGACAGTGACGATACGGCATCTCATCTCTTTGCACCCGCGTACTTCCCTTTGTTGCATGCTCTTTACGTACTAGCTATACATATCTTGAAGCAACCCCATTCCCGGATCGCCAAGATCGACCAAAGTGTGAGTTAATTTAACACATGTTGTAATGCGAGGTACTGACAGTCACAGCTTCTCATAACAGCTGCCGACTTGGCACGTTGCTACTGTGTCGGACTCGACGAGGCAGACCGACTTCATACTGTGTTGAATGGGCTTGTTGGAGTGGTGCAAGAAGCGATGAAGCCTGCCCCAACGACTGGACAGATCGATCACAACACTCTGCTCAGATATTCGGATGAAAACATATCTCAGAGGAACATTACACCATTACCGCCACAGCAATCCGGAAGTGGAACATTTTCACAATCATTAGTACCATCAGAATCGTCGATCCTAAACCCTGTTGATCTGAGGATGGACGAGGGGGCACTTAACCAATTTTCTGGTCAACCGTTCAACATACCTATACTACCGGATGAGATTGGATGCGACTGGGCGGACTTTGAGATTCTGTTGCAGGGGCTTGAGAATGATCCTGGCTTGTATACGCCTGAAGACGGGATGAACATGGATCTTTAGCTCAGATTGGTGCTGTATAATGCAAATATGATTAAATATTCCCCTTATACCCGCTTCGGACAGTACCAGCCTAGGATTGAATCAGTAGCTACTATAGAAGGTTAGTAGACGGAGACACTCAAGACAGTAACATCCGCCACATACAGTTTAACCATCGCAAGCAGATATCAGGCGAGCTCGAGTGACTTCTATAGCAAGTGGTTACTCCCTTTGTAGATACACTATCGATAATATTCCATTGTCTCTTTTCATCAATTAGATTTTAATTAGAACGACTCGGAGGGCGTGGCACAATTACTTATCATGTTCATCCCAGGGCGTCAGATTCTAGCAAGGGAGTTATTATTCTACCAGCTTCTGAAGATAGTTCAACGTCAATGTTCTAACAAATGTCATTCTGTTTGTAAATAAGACTAACTAAGCTAATTAAACAATTATGCAGTGATGTAAGGAATACCAGTCAGCTCGAACCCTCTGTTTGTAAGCTTCGGTGCCTCCCTCGGCTTGCCAGTGTTATAAGGACAAGGCTTTCCATCTCGTAGAATAGGAATACCTCCAACATGCATAGCATTTGGCCAATGGGTCGTACTCTGAAGAGTCTCAAACGCACCCTTCTTTCTGATCAGATCCTCTTGTGTCGCATCGGCAGCGGGCATGTAGCAAGTATAAGTGCAAGCGCGCGGCGAAGTACCCTCGGGACTGACGTTGTAATGAGGCGTACGACTGTCCCACACAAGAAGATCGCCAGGCTCAGCATTGATCTTGACCCATTCGCAGCCTTTGTTCTTCAACCACTCCATTCCCTCGTCCGTGAAGCCGTACCACTCCTTGGTCCACGCCCAGATTCTGTTCTCCTCGTTCTTGAAGTCCTCGTGGAAGTTCTCGCTAAGGAGATGTGCGCCCTTGCAGACAATCAAGCCACCATCGTTGTCGCCGTTAGGGAAGATGTTGACGAGACCCTGCAGACAGCGGAAGCCGGGCTGAAGAGGGTCTTGGTCTTGGTGAGGCCAGGGCTTGTTGGCCTTGACGTCTTTGCGGCCTGGGAAGGAAGTGTTGATGGCATCGAAGGACACGATTAGGTCTTTGGTGTCGTAGACTCGCTCAAAGGCCTCGACGACGCCGGGTTCCTGGCGGATAGCCCAGGTGAAGGACTCGTGGGCGACACCGTATCCAATGATCATGCCCTTCTCGGTGATGACGGGCAAGTTCTCGTTCTTGTAAGTGCTAGGATCATCGCGCTTGAAACCTATACCACCATTGCTTTCAACACGTTAGTAGTTAGTTATACACATCAGGAGTCGTGGATTTACTTACAAGTTCTCAAGGTATGAGAGAATCTCATCACCATACTTTTCTGCCCTCTCTCGAGGAACGGCGCCCTTGACAACTGCATAACCGTCTCGGGCAAGATCATCTCGCCAGTCACCGTAGGTAACGCCAGACTCCGCAAACAGTTTGTGCGGGCCTGAGGGCTTAGCTTGGAGAGGCTTGGTGATTGTGGGGTTGTCGAGCTGTAGGGTTGCACTGGCTTGATGGCCAGCGGGTTCAGTGTTGGCGACCATTGTGATGTTTATAGGTAAAATAGCTTGGCAAAAGATGGAAGTAGGTCGCGCTTTGATCTGAGAGTGTTGGTATGTAGGCTCGTGTGGTGTCTTTGTTTGAGTTGTTGTGACTTAGTTGTGAAATTAAAGGTTTGAGCAGTTTATTCTCGTCTACTTATCCTCCGTTCATCAACACATTTGCCTTCTTGCTTAGATCATTTGACCAATGATTGATTTCGAGAGTGTTGTCGTTTCGGCTCGGAATCCCGGCATCTTGCGCTCCAGACTCCGATGCCGAGCCGTCAACAGCTGTGGGGCCGATGGGCCACCGGCTGGCACATCGGCATCCAATTACTCCTCTTAATTGGTACTCCGAGGATAACTATAGATAGCTCGAGATATGCTTGCAATTGTTGAGTCTATTGTAGATTCACCAATTACATCTTTCCCTTCCAAACACCATGCCTTTGCCTGAACTCCCATTCACAGTGCCTGTTGAGCACATCAACCCTCCCAAAATTGGCCAAGGCGGTTATGTCGGACTGAAACCACACTCAGAAGTCCTTCCAGCTGGTTGGAAATTCGATCATCCCCATGCCAAGCCCTTGTCCTCAGACATCCTCGTTGAGCATGATGTTGCGTTCAAAATGAGAGATGGGGTCACGCTCTATGCTGATGTCTATCGACCGCCGAATACCGATGAGCCTGTCCCGGCAATTATCTGCTGGTCACCCTTCGGAAAGAAGTTCAATGGTCTCATGTCGTTAGATCTCATGGTTCCATGGAATCTTGGCATTCCACCAAACACCCTTTCTGGTACTGAAAAGTTCGAGGCTCCTGATCCTGCTGATTGGGTGCCCCGCGGCTACGCTATCGTCAATGTTGACTCTCGTGGGTCAGGCGATAGTGAAGGAACCATGGTTATCATGGGTAGACAGGAAGCCGAAGACGGATATGATGCTATTGAAAGCACTGCGAAGTTACCGTGGTGCAACGGCTCTGTCGGACTAGCTGGCAACTCACATCTCGCCATCGTCCAATGGTTTATCGCGGCTTTACAGCCCCCCAGTCTCAAGGCAATCGCTCCTTGGGAGGGCTGCGGCGATTTATACCGCGAGCAATTCGCCCGTGGAGGTATTTATGCCGGAGACCTGTTCGACAAGCTCATCGTCAAGTATATGCTGCAAGGTCACAAGGGCATTGAGAGTTTCCGAGAGATGTTCAAGCAACATCCTCTTGCTAATGACTGGTGGAACGACAAGCGCCCGGACATGAAGAAGATCAACGTTCCCACATACATCACAGGTACCTGGACAAACACAATGCACGGCATGGGTGCTATTCGGGGGTGGCTTGAAGTCGATACACCTCACAAATGGCTCCGGTTCCATCCTTGGCAAGAGTGGTATGACATTTGGGGGAATAAGCAGGCGAACGTCGAGCTACTAGACTTCTTTGAATATTTCCTCAAGGGTAAGGATAATGGCTGGAACAACACACCTAAAGTCCGTATGGGTGTGTTACGGTTCGGAAAGAAGGAACCCCAATCGTACGAGAATGTTGTTGAGGAGGATTTCCCCATTCCCAGGACAGACTACAAGAAGCTTTATTTCACCAAAGGTGGCGAGCTTTCTCTTGATAAGCCAACAGAGTCAGCATCAGTCAGCTACAACTCCGAGACAGACGATCAAGTCGGATTCACATTCCGTTTCAACGAAACAACTCGATTAGTCGGTTTACCCAAGGCAGTGGTGTACATGTCCTGTCCTGACTACGACGATATGGATGTCTATGTCACCCTCGAGAAGCTAGACGCCGATGGAAAGGTCATGTTCAATCTTAACATCCCCTGGAAGGGCATTCCGAAATCATCATTCGAAGAGATGGACCCCAAGGAGAAGATAGAAGTGGTAATATACCGTGGCCCTATGGGTGTTCTCCGAGCATCTCATCGCGAAATCGACGAGAACAAGAGTATGCATCCACACTGGCCTTTCCACCCCCACGAGAAGGTCGAGAAGGTCAAGGCAGGGGATATCGTCAGGCTTGATATTGGCATCTGGGCTATGGGAATTGAGTATGAAGCTGGCGAGTCTATCAGGGCGGTTGTGAGTGGACGTAATATTGGTGTTAGCAATTTTGGAAGTGTGGAGCATTTGGATAACAAGGGGAAGCATCATGTTCATTGTAGTCAGGATCACGCAAGTCATGTTATTCTGCCTTTTATTTGATTTAGGTAAACAGCATTTGAACTTGCATAGATATTTTGGCCTATTCGAGATTTCTTAGATTTTCATACTTGATCTCTTGTTTGACATGTTGCCGTGTAAATATTCCGCAAACCCCTCCTTTGAAACCTGGACTGGCCGGGCTGACAGAAGCTGGATATGCGAATGGGTCTGCCATTACAAGGGATTTCATCGATAGATTATCCATCGGAAGAAGAAAGATGGAAAGGTTTCTCTTTCATACATATAGCCTCTTCAGTTTGTGATGAATGAATACAGACTTTAGATTATTCCTCCCGAAAAAGATTGTCAATTTAAACCAAGCGTGCTATAATACGTATCATTTTTCTTTCCACTCAAATTACACTTCGAAGCCCTCTCTCAAGAGCGACACCAGCAACTCCCACACCCAACACTCCAAGTGTCCAGGTATTTGAGAACTCTTCAACCTTGGGCCAAAAGCTGTTCTTCTGCTGACGGTATTCCTGGAACTCCTCAGCCTTTACGGCATCATGCTTGGAATATCGCTCCGCCTGGCTCTCCTCGTTTTGCTTGTCGCCACCGAGATAGCGCAAGAAAACGTAATTAGCTATGGGTCCAAGAGCGGTGATGGGGTGGAAAAGTCCGGCGCCAATGAGAAGAACGGGGAAAGAGGCGTGGACAAGCGCGTCGCCGAGATAGCTGGCAATCGTTAGCTGAAGAGCCATTGCTAGCTGGGTATATGACTTACTTAGGGTGTCGAACAATGCTCCACACTCCCTCGCGATTGATGCTTTCCGCGGTATTATTCTTCTTGAACGACTCAAGCTGGACATCGGCCAAGGTCTCAAGGGCGAATCCAGTGGAGAACAAGAAGATAGCTAGACCGTGGAATAGCGAACCGTAGGACGTAACAGGTGAGGCCGAAAGGCATTCATAAACAGCGCGGAAAGGAACCGTGAATGGAAGAGAGATGAGAGTCTGAGCTACAGCCTCGGGCAAGAAAGTGTTGAAGAAAGCTTGGTTCCAGAAACCGGCATCCTTTGTCGTGGTCTCATAACGAGGGTCATCTTCACCACGCTGCAGGCTTCGGGAAACGACTCGAGAAGTAAGTCGCACGCCCCAGGCTGTAACACCAGCGAGTAGAAGTTTTTGGGAGTATGAGAGACTAGACCAAGCATCACCAACAGAGAGACCATCATAGACAACACGAGACCCAACAGCGCTCCACCAGGCATTGAGTGTCATGCCCGACGCCCAGAGGTAGTCCTTCCCCTCAACCCGGTTCGTATACCGGGAGATACCATATGCGACCGCGGACAAACCTGCATGCAGACTAAACGATGGCAGAACAGTAGAATGCAATAGGCCTAGCGCACTTGTACCGAGGCCCTGGTAAGGGGTGCGGTTGAAGTGCGAACCATAGACGTCCTGCTCGGCGCCAGATGACCCGAATCTGGGGGAGCTAGAAGCGTGTGGGAGAGATGGGGAGTGGCCGGCAAATTTGCTACCGTAGATGTCCTGCTCGGCACCGGAACCAGTGAAACTACCTCGCGGTAAAGATGGGGTATGACCTGCGAATTTACTCCCATAGATATCTTGTTCGGCCCCGGATCCGGTGAAGGAGCCGCGCGGAAGAGACGGCGTGTGGCCGCCGAGCTTGTCACCGTAGATGTCTTGTTCGGCGCCAGAGCCAGTAAACGCCCCCTTGGGTAGAGAGGGGTTATGGCCGGCGAGTTTACTGCCGTATATTTCCTGCTCTGCCATTTTTGAAGATGTGAGCCAAAACTGATGGAAATGTTTAGAGGAAGAGATGGTTGGAGAGTTGGAAGATGGTGATATAAGGGTCGAGGTGGGGAGAATTAGACATGCGTAAGTATTGCGTCACTGGTTATATCATCATTGCGTTGGCGACACACTGTGAAGAGCGGTTACTAGCAAAGTCAAAACGAAGCGAAATCATGGAGAATAATAGCTACTTGGTAATCTTTTACACAATCACTTCAATGTTCTGGTAATATGATTACAATGAGTGGTTCACGCGGCAGTTACCGTACTTTTGTGCTAGATTGCCGCTAGAATTTCCGCCCGAGGCAAGTCTAGGTCATGGACCTGTACGAGAATCGAAACCTGAGGCACGCTTACAGCCAGCAGCAAGACCAAAAGGGCTGACTGCGGGGTAATATTAAGAGGAGTCCAATGCGATGTCAAGGATCACATCACATGTGACTGTATCTGAAACAAGCCCAAGTCGATACCGCAGATGGCCCAGCAGCTGGAGATTCACGGTCCATAAGTGAGCTACGAGGAATAATGGTTTGAGAACATTTAATTAGATGGCCCTATAAGCCTTGTTCGGCAAGTACAAGTTAATCTTGTCCTATTGCTGAATGACTATATAGTCAATTTATCAAGTACAAGACCAGGTCTGATGGTATAGCCGCTTAAGTAAAAAGAGCAACATGAGACATCCAACTCGGCATTCCCGAGGGGTAACCGAGTGTGTCTCCCTTCGATTGAGATCCCATCTACTCGTCGTCGCGGATATCGACGACGGTCTTCTTCCACTTGCGGGCAGGGACCTTGCGCTTGAAGAGAATGTCGATTTCTCGGTAAGATCGGTTCTTCATCTCAGGAAGCCAGACGTAGGCACACGCCAGACAGAAGGCACCGGTTCCGGCCCAAACGTAACCACACTTGCCACCAAGGTTGGCACCCTAGAATAGTATGTTAGTAATAGTCAATGGAAGAATGGGAGATTGGTTCTTACAGTGGGGTTAAGCATCCAGGAGGACAGGAAGATACAAGGGATGTTGATGATGTAGTAAGCACCACGTCCGATACCAGTGGTGAGAGGCCGGAGACGGATAGAGGAGGTCTCTCCGATGATGACCCAAGAAGCGGGAGCAGGTCCAAGTGTGAAGAGGACCGAGACGATGAGACCGAGAGCAGCCTGAGCGTTGGAGTTGGTAATGGACTTGACATCACCGACAGTGGCGGCAATACCAAGGGCAACCAGAAGCACCGTGTTTCCGAGGGAACCCCAGAGGTAGATGCTTCGTCGACCGAAGTATGTGGTGAGAATCCAAGAAAGCATGACAAAGACGGCCTGGAGAGCTGAGGTGATGAGACCCATAGCGAAGGCGGTCTTGGTGGGCATACCAGCCTGCTCGAAGAAGTAGACGGCCTGGTTGGCGATCAGGTTACCAGTAAGGTTCTGGGCAGCGTAGACACCACAGACGATGAGAGTACGGTAGCGGTCAGTACCACGGAACAGCTCCAGGAGACTGGGCTCCTTGACGTCCTTCTCGAGATCGATGGTACGCTTCATCATGGAAATGGCCTCGTGGGCGTTGTCGACGTGGGTGGCACGTCCGAGACGTCGAACGGCGTTGGCAGCATCTTCGAGGCGACCCTTTCGAACCAACCACCAAGGAGACTCGGGAGCGAGGTACATGAGGATGGCGAGAGGGGTGGGGAACATCCACTGAAGAGCGATGGGGATTCTGAGTACCTGTTAGCAGAGTATCGTAGATGGAATATAGTAGATTCATACTTGTAAGCCTGCTCGGTGTGCAGGTCGTTGAAGTGGAAAGCAACACCACCGACGATAATAGCGCCGATAGCCCAGAACATCTGAAGCATCTGAGTCGCAGGGGCTCGGAGCTGGAGAGGCACGATCTCGGAACAGTAGGCGGGAGAGTTGGCGACAAACATGCCCCAAGGAATACCCTCGAAGAGCTGAGAGATCAGGATGACGGGGAGAGAGTTGGCGAAGTAGAAGATGAAGATGAAGGCATTGAGGAGCATGAGGCCGAGAATCGTGGCCCATCGGTATCCGATTCTGCTGGTGATGGGACCGGCGATAACGACACCAATGATGGCACCGACGGGGCCGATAACCTGAAGGGCAGACTGCCACTTGGTCTCAATGACCCACTTGTCGTCCTTGTCACTGTAGATACCGTATCTCTGGGCGAAAGCGGGCAGGGCGATGAAGTTGCCGATGAGGAAAAGACAGTAAGCCTCCATAATCTAGGGAAGTTGTTAGTGATCTGTGAGACTCATTGAGTGGAATTGGCGGTTAGTCTTACAATTGTGCAGGACATGTTGACAGCCCAGAAAGAAGCCGCAGGGTAGGCTCGGACAGCCTCGAGAACGGTCATGTTGTGCTCCTGGTTCTCGGCATCGATGGCGCCCTGCATGTTCATCTCCTTCTTGGCCTCGACATCGTAGGCATGGTCGATGTGAGCCTCGTCGGCCTTGGCCTCTGAGATGCCAGCCTTGTTATCCATGTGGTCGCTCATGGTGAATGGGTATCAACAATGGAATGAGGATGAGGGAGAGCAGAGAGAGGAAAGAGATGAATGCGACGGTGGCAGATCGCAAGACATTTATAAACAATTGAAGCTTGGTGTAACGCTGCTGCTGTCGCCGATCCCTGGGTTGGCGTCTGGCATTAATCCACAATGCCATGGAACCGTCCCATTTACTTTTTGACAGAAGTACCCCATGCGATGCATACTAGCCCCGGTAAAACTGGCAAAAACGGTTCTGGCGCGCTCCCATGGATGATACGTAACAGTGTTGCTAGGGGGCACGGGTGATTTTAGGCATCTGGGGTATGTCGGGGCATTAAAGACTTAGACGCACCTATTACAGCAGACGTCGACTCCAAGCAAGACCAACAGCAGATGAGGAGCGACCTATCACAGGGCATTAACAGGGAGAGCTATGCCCCGTGTTCCCCGCGAGCACCCCGCAGACTGCCCCGGATCAAGACACCACTACGGCGCGACTCCGGTCGGGGTCATGCCAGACTAGGCAAAGGTTGCATCCTGATCGGTCTTAATTTCCCCGTTTACTCCAACATCTCCACGCTGACCGTGCCGCTCCTCGCGTCATGCTCAGCCGAGGAGAACCGTACAGAGACTTGCGGTAAAGAACTATATATGGAGAGCGGGCGTCCGAGGCCTGACTCGGGAGAAAACTCTAAGGTCACAGAGTTTACTAATCAAGATGGTGGCTGGTAAAACACAAGCTTTTAGATCTTTGAGGGGTCGGCGGCGGCCCGTTTTCTCCAGTGTATACGGTTATCACACGCGCTGGAGAAAGCTGGGGAAGCAAAGCGGAGAGGCGAGCGAATCATCGGATAACGGGTAAAGGAAAAAGGTTCAGAAAAATTGGAGGGTTAAACCCCATGCCAGTGCTCCATACTCCATGCTCCATACATACTCCATAGTTTCTTGTCCCATGGGGAACCAGACTCGCTTGGGATCTCTCCCCCCCTGGACATCTCACGTGGATCGTATGGAATGGGATGAGTATCCGTAAATGTCTGGGGGACAACCAACACAAACTCGTCCTGCAAAATACGAGCCCAGACTCACAATCTGTAACATCCCGACTTTAGGGCCCGTTCCCTGCCCTAACCACGGCCTGTCGATAAAGGCGCGCCAATTGTCGACAGAGACGCTTACGGGAGTCTAACCAACTTTGGAATAATCGCACCAATCGGGTTGTGATTCCGATGCCAAGAACGGCACTCCTTGCCGTTGATCCTTCGAGAAAAAACAGCTGCCCCATTCCAGGGTAACCAGGCTTGTTTTGATTTCCAGAACGTCCTTTTTTATGATTTGCGCGTATCTGGGGAAGAATTCAAGATTAATTTAAGCTTTGGCCATTTTCATTTGTTCTTGTGGCGTATGCATGTCAGCTGTCTCCTATAGGGGCGTTAAGACGGGACCGAATAACCGGGTAAATTAGTGGTTTCGTTGGTGATAGATAGATATTGGCTGGGATGATACGAAATTGTTCAGCCGTGATGTGAAACCAATATTCAATAGCTTGGCATGGCACGGTCTGCCCCAGATGCGCAGGAATGAGGTAACATTTCCACGTGGGAAGTGTTGCATTAGTGAGATGTGTATTTCTCTTGTCTCGTTTGAAGTCATATTACAGCTGTAGGTTAGGTGGTTGCTTAGTCTTGGCAGCATGAACCACAGTCTTGTGCAAGAATTACAGCAATTACAGCAACCAACCGACGATGTGTATATTAACCTGAGGATGTAAAATTTAGTAACTAAAGAGTCTCGTGTATAATATTATCCTAAGTTTGTATGATTTTATGAAAACTAAAGAGAGTTTATTGTAATTTATTTAACCTTACCTAGAATGTAACAGAGGAGATTATCATAACTTTCGCAAACCCACTGTACTGAACAAATCAGGAATAAAATGTAGCGGTGATAATATTGCCTCCTTGTAAATGACTAAAATCCAATTCGATCCATTACTTCCAAGGCCTTATCCAGATTTTGATCCTGCGCAAATTGTTGTACCTTCTGGGGATAGGTGGAAGATGGGCAGGCCAAATACGCTTGGAGAATCTTTTCAACCTCAGGCAGCTGGAGTAAGAATGCCGCATTTTTGATTTTTCTCTCCATGATAACTTTGTTTTCAAGGCTCGTCTCGCGCTCAAGAATTTCCATGGCATAATGAAGGGGAGTCCGGCCGTCTCTGTTTTCGTCCGCTGTCCACGCCAGTCTTTTGTCTGCCTTGACCAGATACTTGAGTATACCCACAGCATCTCGACCGTATGACCCGATCTTAGCTGAGAATGCGGTTTGACCTTTACTGTTTCTAATGAAAAAGTCTATTCTGTCGTGTTCCAGCAGGGCTCGGAAATGGTCCGTGCTAGAGTTGGTATGATGTAACAAACTCTCCCCATTGTTGTCCTTGTGGTTGAGGTCCTTCATGAATGGGAGCAGAGTTTCCAAAGCCCCTGGTGCAACGCCAAAGTCCATCGCTCTATGTGCTGGTAGCTGCCCAGCATCATCAGGGATATTTGCAGATAAGCCATCGTCGATTTGAACCATGCGCTGAACCAAAGCGACACAGATTTGGCATGGCTTGGTAGTGTCAAAGTGTTCACGTCTGGCACCTTCTAAGAGAAGATGTAGTGGAGTGGCTCCAAGTTTGTCCTTGACCTGCAAGTCATCTTTGTTCACAAAATCAATCATAAACATTTTCAGCGGATGACAAGCTCCTTTTAATATTTCTTGACGAAGTCCCTCCTTCTTCAGAATAGCTTCCTTAGCTGTCTGATACTCTTTCAAATCGTGGCGCAGATTTATTCCGCACACATCAGTGAGGGCGTTAGTGTCGTGGTAGAGCTTTGGAAATACCCGTTCAAGCCACGCGTGTATCGTTGTAGCATCGAATGAGTGTTTTTGTTGCTCTTGACCAATCACCCGGTCACGCGAAGAGTTGTAAGCCGATAATGCCGAGAGGACCTCGGAAACAGTTTTGAAATGTTCTTCAGGCTGTATAAATGTCATCAACAAATCCAAGCCACAAGAGAAATCTGCACTGATAGCTACCGCGATTAAACGTGGAAGATACGTCGCGTCACAATTCCTTCTTAGAAAAAGCTCCAAGATTTGTAATTTCCTGTGTCGAATCGATAGACTAGCTGGTGACGAGCCGATAGAAACACGGTGAGCTTGTCTGTATGGATCGACTCCATTGCTGACGAGGTATTCACTTATCTGAAAACGTCCAGCAATGACGGCAGCAGATAGTGGCTTCGTCTTTTTCGGAATAGCCTTGCTGAGATCAACGCCAGCTTGATGAAACCGTTTGACCTCATCAAGATTACCAGCTTTGCAAGCTTCAACAATATCCCACCCCCCTGCCCCTTTGACGTTGGGAAACGAGAACTTTGATTGGGAACTTTCGCTGTGAAAATTCTCATAGTGATCTTTTAACTGTTTCTGGGATGCATAACCGATCACATAAGCAAAACAATCAGGGTCGTTGCATCTGAATGGCCGATCATGTGCTTCTAAGTGCTCATCATAAGCACCCTGTTCCACGAAGCCGATAGCAAACTTGGAGCACTGGATTCTGGGACACTTGAATCTTATGGGACCCTCAAGGCTCGTAAACTGGGCGTCCGGAGATAGGTCACTCCGCCGCGCGAGCATAGTCTCTCGAATGACAGTCACGCTTTGTTGAACAGACAGACCTGAGCTTTGACTGCTTGTTTCCAGATGGTAGTCTGTGGAGGGTGATTCGGCCAACGCGTCGTTGAAGTCGCCACTATGTGATCGGGCCAGATCCCTGATAGCTTCCTCGACCGCCATCTTTGATTCTGAACCTGAGGGCAGTTTTTCATGCAATGATTTGATAGCCTGGAAATGGGAATTGAAGTGAACAGCAGCATAGTCCATGAATCCAAAGTAACCCGTCTGGATAACACTGTGCATATCAGGATAGTCCGCGCCTATGATGAATGGCTGAGAGGAGAGATAGCGGGAGCAAAAGAGCGCCATGCCGACGTGTTCCTGTAAGAGGCTGATGGTTCCAGTATGGATCAGGTATCTGACAAATATTGTTAATCACTATTGACAAGCTCTAGGGACCGACTTTGAACGTACTCGGTAGCTGTTTTATGAACCATATGAACTGTCTGCTCAGACTCCAGAGTCCCAAACAGCTCGCAATTTGTAATATCGACAAGTGAGCTACATATGGTCTTGCAGCCGTCTCGGCGGATATTGCGAACATTACAAGTCCCTTTTTCTGCATTGATACAGAATCTTGACTGTACTTCGCGCCATCGTAGAGGACGTGCCGAGCATACGACCCAGCCTAGAATTTTCTTGACTGTCCTTTCACGTGATGGGCCATTCGTTTTCATCACGCGATGGACAACCCGCTCAAAGCTTCTTCAAGTTAATAAGAGATCTTAGTTGCGAGGATCGTTGACTCACGCATGGTATAAGTCCTCCGGGAATCTCTCTGCTTCTATCTCATCTTCATACTCTTGTATTGAGTCCATTGACGCAAGGTTTTCAAGGACAACCCTTGCATACAAGAACATACCTTGAGAAACCCCTGCAACTTTGGCAATCAAACCCTCTTCTTCTTGAGACGTAAGTGAGAACCTGGCACGAATTGTGGCAGCCTGGCTCTTGCAGTACTCTTTAATATCATCCATATGAGAATCAGCCCCGTCGAGTCGGATCTGTGGATGAGATGATAACAATGGCTCAAGCCGTCCATCCCTTTGTCCAGATATCAGTATCTTGAGGTGACAACCACGCGATGTTGCAGTTGCTAGAAGTTCATCCAAGCACCACTTCAGGGACTTCTCGGGCTCATTGTCTGATGCTTCGTCCAAACCATCAATAACAAGAATCGCGCTCCTCTGAGAGGTGATACTATCCTTAGCCATTGTTTTCAGAGTCGAAAGCTCAACAGAATCAGTAGCGGAACATTTGTCGTGTGCTAGTCTCATGATGGTTTCATCACTGTTAACCAATTGCATCGTGATATGACGGAGCATTGATTCCATAGATCTTCTACCAGCGTCGTCGTGTTTGAAGAAAAAATACGCCAGCAAGTCTGAAACTCGCTTCTCCCTGAGTCGGCGAATGATCGTCCTTGCCAAAGTCGATTTTCCTATTTTGATGACGTATTAGTAAATTGAGGAAATGTAGAGTGAAACCCCATAGACTTACCAGATCCTGGAGAACCGTTCAGAAAGAGAACACTGCCCTCCGGCGTACTGTTGGTTTCCCAGAAATAGTAGTCGGGATGCGAAAATACCCAATTTCCAGAATACTCGAGTTTGTACTCCGGAGATTCCAATTGCAGGTCAGCTCGAGATTGTGGGACGTCTAGCTTCCTCTGTAGATCTGCCCGCATCTCCTGATCCTGCAATGTTTTGCTTCTAAGTTCATCAGATGCTAGAGAAGCTCTGATATCTTCTAAGCCAGCCTGGAGATTCTTGAATTGGTCCTTAGCAGAGGATTCAAAATTTTCAACCTCTTTCAATATCGCATGAGATTGTAGCTTGTCATCTGATAGCATGTCATGGCGTCGTCTAAGGCTTGCGACAATTGGCTTCACTCGTCGCCGGAAGGTAACCCAGGCCCATTTGAACAACCGTTTTCCATCTACCAAGGGTTAGAACTTAGCTGAGGCGGATATGCTGGGTGAAACGGAGGACACAAACCAGGTGGAGAAAAGACGTCCAGCACACAACGATGGAAACGGAGAATGTCGGAGAAGTAATCCTCCAGAACCAGTCGCAGATGCTCTCTGCTTTGTAGAAGCTTTCGGAAAAAGACGAGGTTACCAAATGCCTCAGCTATTTCTTCATAAACATCGATAAGCTGCCTGACAGAATCTCCCCATGTTGTTGCAACCATAAGAGCAAGTTTGATCGGACCCTTTACGCGGCAACACCTTGTCAGTGGACAACAAATTATCGGGGGAAGTTAACTCACCCAGATGAATGCAACAACCTCACTAACATTGAGGAAAATTGTGACTAGCTCTTCAATATTCTTCATTGCGCGGACGAGCGCCTCGACCCTAGTCAATTTGCAAAGACCATGTTCGCGGCCGAGTTTGCTTTGTATCTTTTGAATTGTTGTCTCTAAAGACTTCTGATTTGCGCCTCCAATTTCTTTCATCTCGGTGTCAGAAAGTTCCCGTCGGAACTGTTCCAGAGATCTTTCGAAGCTTGTACTTTGAGTGGAGGCCATTTTGCTTGAGGACGCTTTTGAGGGCTGTAGGCTGTAGGTGATGGATGAAAGAAAGTGAGATGAAAAGGTAATGGGGGGCCTGTTGGCCTCATTTTCAACAATTTGCCAAGGCTGACTCGCTGCTTCTTGCCGCTGTGGATTGAATGGGCTGAGTCAATCCCTGATTGTGCAGGAGCTACATGGAAGTACCCTCGGGTCTCATGCCTAGAGTACCTAGCCTGAATCAAAGGGTTTTATAAGACCGACAGTGCAATCGCATACGCCATTCGTTACCAGGCTGCAGCTGTTGGGTACTTTCATGTAGCTCAGCTCCTGCATAGCCTGGCTGCGAGGGGTCGCCAACAACCAACAGCAGGGAATTCGCAGCACTGATAGGCGGTATGCATGGATTATGGGGCTATGTTGTACATTCCAAACTGGGCATCATTGGAAGAAATGTACAGCCTGATTGTCTACTTCGACAGAAGTATCTGTAAGCCTTTTTCAGTTTTTTTCACATATTCATCTTGACTCTTTCACAACGCTTCGACTACAATAATCAGTTAACACCAGCAGTATATCAAGAGCAAGAAATCAAGTTGGTGGTCGAAAATGCCACCACACCTCAAGCGACAGCTATATGGTGATGAAGGTACTGAAGATGGAGGCCCGTCCAAAAAGCCCCAGATGTTGGGTTTCAATCTTGAAGCCTCGCTAAATGTCACATCACTCAACTCGAGATCAGGTTCTGAAGTATCGGATGGTATGAACGGGATATGCTACGGTGGAACAACCGAAGATATCTTATCGGACGAAATAATATGCTATGGAGCGGTGAAATTTTCTCTTATCCATAGCCAAGAACAGTACAATCTGAGACTAATGGGGTATAGGTCTGCAACGCTCAAGCCTTAATCACTCCTCAGATTGAATCACCTAAACCTATTCAGCCGTGGGATCGTCATTGTCTATTACCTGTTGAATTGGGAAACGGGGCTTGTTACCTACCTACCAAACAGGGTACAAAGCCAAAACAACGACCAGTTCTCGACTGTCATACAGCCTCGACCTTGACGTTCGTGGGTGAAAAGGTTGTAGGGACATATTTCGCTGCCGTCCTGGAAACAAAGCTTCTTCTGAGCCAGGGAAAGAAATCGAACAGTAAACCATTACAGGTTGGAATTACAGTCAATGTTTACGGCCCGAGAAGCTCGATGGGTGAAGTTGATCAAGCCATATCCAAGATTGAATCTTACTTGCAGCACCCGGTGTTTCTCGAGCCCGACGTCAGCTATATCAACCCTCAGTATTATTACCCAAGTCCTGAGAAGACCGATCTGAGACACCTGGTGGGCCCAATTCGAGAGAATATTGCATCAAAACGTTCCCAAGATATCGAAAACGTAATGGATCACTTGGAGACGCGAGAGGACATCTTCAGTCAAGGCTGCAACATTGCTGTTTTGAGCGAAATATTAGACCGCTTTCTCCCACACACGAAGCTAAAAGAGTATTGTTTATACGTCAGGCTCTTCAGCTCTATTATTATTACTGATCACGAATTTTAGGCATCAGCTTCAAGGTGTGGAGTTTATCCTAGCGAGAGAAGACGCTGCTTCAATGATGCAAATCCACAAAAAGATGCTCATGACTATTCATCATAAGTAACCTGATCCCAATATCTACAGACTTAATCACTTCAAGCTAACACAGACCTGCAAAGTTTGATGTCGTACGCACATGTGCCTGGCTGCGGTGGCATACTTGCAGATGTCATGGGGCTTGGCAAGACACTCACCATGCTCAGCGCAATCCTTTGTTCTAAAGAACTGACACTGTCTTTGTCCAAGGATGTTTGCAGTATTGGTGACGATTACAAGTCTGCGGCATCAAATCTTACGCTCGTTGTTCTACCTTCACGACGTATGTTGACCCATTCTGGCATCTGAGACTTTTATGCGGTGGCGCTGACAATGTGATAGAGCTACTTGACGTCTGGAAGAACGAGATTGATCAGTGAATACCCCAGAACTCCATTTATACCCAGCGCTGATCAGCTCTAGGCGGTTTACACCCGAAGCCTTCAGAGTCGCCATCTTTCACGGGAACACGCGAGTCAAAGACGGACCGCTACTTCTAGAACACGACATTATTCTGACAACTTACCATACACTTGAGAGAGACAGTAGCTCGAAGAAGGTGTTGGGATCTATCAAATGGTCCAGAATCGTACTTGATGAAGGTAATTCCCGCAGGTCATACGGCCGATGCATTGTTGACTCATTCTATAGCACATCAGATACGAAACTCATCTATTAAGCAGTTTAAAGCAGCAGCCTCACTTGAAAGCGACTCACGGTGGTGCCTTACCGGGACTCCGATCCAGAACACATTCGATGATCTTCGATCACTGCTGCAATTCCTCCGCTTTGAACCTTTCAGCCAAAACAAGGTGTTTGAGGAACATATCATCAAGCCGTTCAGAACGGACTCTGGAGATGAATGTGATACGTCCCAAAACCTCCGAATCATGCTTAAAGCGTGCTGCCTTCGGAGAACACAGGCAAAACTTGACCTCCCTAGCACCACTATGGAGAAGGTTTCTGTGATGCCTACAGAAGATGAAAAGGCGTTGTTCAAACGAATTCTCGAGCAATGCCGGGAAGAGTTCGACATAATAGCTGGCAAGGATGGTGGCTCAAAGAGATCGAATGTGCTGTTCTCGACGATTATGAAACTTCGGAGAGTGTGCAATCATGGCGTGATTGCCCTAGACTCTACCAGCACCAAACAATCAAATCAGCTGGCCGTACCTAAGAAGCAGCGAGGTGGTTCACGATCCCCAAGTTCAGAGCCGGCGTGCGTGTACTGCACTGGTAAAGATAAAGACGATGAATTACTCGGTGTAGTGGACAGTTGTCCTTTGTGTGGACGACTTATATTTGGAGAGAATGACGAGACTTTGTCTATGGCACCGTCGCCACAGTCTTTGGCATCACCGGCAACGTCTATGATGGATTTAGACACACCGGAACCTACAGCAAGCATACTTCACAAGTTCCCCGCCAGCGATGAGCTAAGACAGCAATCTTCTAAAATGCCGGCAGTGATCGACAACATCAAAACGTCTTGCATAGATGTGACTTCGAAGAGGTAGATTGACGTGCCTGAGTTGACTCAGCTTGACTAACGTTGGAATAGTGTCGTGTTTTCCAGCTGGAGGGACACTCTAGATATTCTAGCAAAAATCCTCTTGGCTGATGGCATCGAATTTGTTCAGGTAGATGGACGCAACCCACTCACCGGCCGAACCGAGTTGCTTTCAAGATTTCGCCAAGATGCTAATGTGCGAGTACTCCTGATATCAATTAACACGGGTGCAGTTGGGTATTTATCCTTTGGTGCACTGTTCGACGATGGTATACTGACACGGACTTAGACTTACTCTCACGGAAGCAAATATAGTGCACATCGTTGAACCCCAGTGGAACCCGACGATCGAAGACCAAGCCATTGCAAGAGTTGTCAGAATGGGACAAACTCGACCGGTGACTGTCTTCAAGTACATCACAGCAGGTTCTGTGGAGCATGTAAGCACCGGAAGCAACTCGGCGATGGTGGTAACTGACAGGCTACAGACCGTTGTCAAGCTTCAAGGGAAAAAGACGCGCATAATCAAGTTGTCGATGCAAGACAAAGATGATGCTGCTGATACCAACCTGGATGTAAGTTGTCCCATGTCGGTGTATCTGAGTGCCGTTGCTAAACTAAGACAGAACTTCAAGTTTGCCATTGACCCTAACGAGTGGGGAGCTACTGTGTGATTCTAAATCATCAAAATTGGCCGGAATTTCCCCAGAGCTAGACGGTGGTAGACTACTTTGTGAAGGAATTGCAACTTTTTATACACTACTTATACTACTTCAAAGATATTCAAAGTTGTGCATGTGACAGATGGTTATGCGCTAGACTCTTATCTACCCACAGTCATAGAGCGATTGACATGTCTAAGGATGTAGATTATGATGACATTTCACTTCTTACGCATAATGAGTGAATGCATAATGCCTGGTGGGTGCGCAAAAGTTCTGACGATTTCCTCTGTTCTAGATTTTACACAGGATTATATAAATTGTAATAAGCTCATTTTAACTTACAATACTTTATGAAATCCTATCCTAATGTAATGTACAAAGTCTCTAATTATAATATATCTTATGTATCTATTTTGTTCTATATCTATAGTCAACTCGCTTGTCGGAACCGTAGCTGTGGCATCGCCCTTGTCTTCGTATTTCACTCCGACGCTCATCGGCCACGATAATGGTAGCGTCTATCCAATACCACTCAAAAGCCATCAGCCATCACGAATTACCCTCTCAGTAAGCGATCAAGATCTCCTGTCAAGATCGAAGATCACCACAGATCTCGATGTATGTCTATCCCAATTCGCTGCGGGTCAGAGCAGTCGATCATCACGCACTCGATCCCAAGCATTTGGGTCGATAGAATGGCTCCGAGGGGTGTGTACTCGTACTGAAGGTTTATAAGCGAATAACAATTCCAGGCCTGATCCCTCCCGTTTATGCAGTTTCTTCATCAAAGCGTAAAAAGAGTTTACAGCGTTCACGTCGCGATACGCGATTGCATGAAAAAGGGTTTACTGGGGTTGCCTCTAATTAATCTCTAGCATCACTGTGACGAGCCGTGCAGGTGAACAAGGTTCTAGGCACAGTTGAAGCAAGGGAGATGGGACGCTACGCAAGCCACCGGTAAGATTTGGGCCTAGATGAGCTGATGTTCGCTAATTCAGGTTGGAGTTAGGGGTCAGGTGCCCTATAACTGAGACTTCCGTTCAGCCGTTGTGGCTTTCTAAGGTCGCGGGATGGGCCGGGGACGCTGATCTCAATGTCAATCGATTGAACAGATCGTTCATACAAGTCAATTAATCGCAGCAGAATCAATAAGTTCATAGAGAAATAACTGCCAATGCAGTCGTGTAACATTAATAAATACATAGAACTACTAAGGAGCCTTCTCAAAAAGTAGATGTGCTCCAAAAGATGTAGAGGGAATCACTTGTAAATTGTAATCATCAAACTCCCATACTGTAAAAGATCCATGAACCATCCGCATTCTTCTTCTTAATTCCTTTATCGCCCTGCAGCGATTCCATTTCCAGCCTCGAGGGTATCGCCAGAGTCAATTGAGCATCGTCGGTCTTTAACAAACTTGGGCCAAGTGTTGGTCAGGACAAGGTACTTAATGTGCTTTTCGGAGTCGTCAAAGATTGTCGCGTCGAAGCCTTCAGGGATGTCGCCCCAATAGAGTGTCTTGTCGCTCTGGCTTCCTGTATCGTTGAATGAGCTCGTCGCGACAATGCCAGTCTCGGACCCAGTCATCGAGGCAGCTGATGATTTGACCTTGTTTGCTGTGCTGGTCATTTGGAAGGTCTCGAAGGGTAGTGCTGGGTCAACGCTGCCCTTGTCGCCATAGAGACTACGGGCGGTGTCCTCAAACACGTTTTCCAACTTGCGCTGGTGAAGTGAGGATAGATTGATCTGGAACTCAGCATCGCGGGAGCTAACAAAGCCGGTGTAAATGCGGAGGGCGCTGTTGAAACGTTCGCGGACGAGTTCTTGCACTGCGGGTTCCTTGATCTTGGTAGGGTCGCGAACAGAAGGTGGTAATGAAGACTTCCACTCAGCGACGGCTCTCAAGAAGGCAATGTTCTCTCCGGAGAAGTCGCGTAGTGCTGAGAATTGCTGGAGGGGTTCAGGGTTGCGCTCGAGGACATACTCAAGAGCCTCCATGGTGAGGATGCTCTCACCTGAGGCGCTGCTCTTGACGGAACCGTCCTTGGACCAAGATGTCAGAGCGGACGGGGCAACAGTCGTGGATCCAGTAGCAACAGATCTAGCACCATGGGTACCAGCCTTCTTGTTGATCTCCCATTGAGCGATGGAGTCGAGGGTCTCTTGCCTGAGGGTCTGATGCTGGATGACTTCCCAGCAGGGCCAGAAGATGGTGAAGATCTCAATGACCATGATAGAGATGGCGAGCCTGTGAGGCGGTGAGCTTAAGAGGTAGGGGCGGGCCGAGGTAGGTGGCTTACCATTGGGGAGGAATCCAGTATACATTGATGGGTTCCATGGCTGGGACATACAAAGCGATGAGCCACATAGGAGTGGCATGGAGACTATGTCTTAGTTAGAGTGGAGTTCATATGCGGCCCTTCTCAAGGGATACTCACCTAGAAATGCAGCATGCAATGGTTTGAGTCCTCCATCCCTGCGTATCGTTGACACCACGGGCTTGCCACAGGATGTAAGGGGCGACTATCCATGCCCACACAAACTGCCAGAACACCGAGGGCCACCTTTTGAGAGAGTTAGACCGGTTATAACAGAGGATCTTCAGCATGCTTACCATTCCCAGCCCTTTCCGACCTGAGACTGTTCATATTGCTTGGTGCCAGGATGGACCTCTGTGCCAGCAACACCCCAGGACGGGTGGAATTTCCTGGAGATGCACCACATGATAATAGTAAGGATGAACTTGGGTATGTTAGCACAAGGCCAGTCTCATTGAAGACGTAGGATATCACATACCTGAACCGCCATTCCTAACCCAATCGTGACAAGAATTTTCTTAGAGTAATCGAGAGACTGGAAGCGGCTGCGGAGCGAATTGGGTCGAACACGTTGCTTGTAGGGCGACTTTTCTTCGGATCCGAAGAGTTCTTTTTGTTGTTTGGCGACATATAGGAAACGGCTGTTGGAAGCGTGGAATAAAGCGATACCGAAAGGAAAATAGAGGCTCATGATCCAGTACTCGCCCTCTGGTGTGAACAGCGGGAAGTAGACATAGCCCGTCTGGATAGCACCCCAGTAGAGGTGGAGCAGGATAACAGCAGCAAAAGACAGCGGAAGCTCCCGAATCCTAAGCATGGGCATGTCGCGACGACGCCAGAGGAAGTACATGCCACCAGCGACGATAAAGGTCCAGATGAGGGTGAAGACGATCCAGAAGATGCCCAGGCCATCGAGCCTGGGCTGAGGCTGGGCCGGAGTGTCGGACTCGGCCATTGTAGCGTACAGTAGAGGTGAGAATAAGATCGACTGGGACGGGACGGGTGAAGGGATTCTGGGTCGAGGAGATAAAAGGGAAGTATTGTAATGAACGTGGTTGTGTTTTTGGAAGGAATGCGTGGTACTCCGCAGGCACACAAATACGAAACGAAGCAGAGTCAAAACCACTTCATATTTGAGGAGGGCGGAGATGACGACGTATTATGTACTCTATTGTTGGGTCAGGCTGGGGGTTTGATGGCGGGACGGGCAGTGTCTCTGCTGTCCACGAGGAACCAGTCAAAGAGTATGATGGAGAACAATACGCTAGACAAGGGGAGGCAATCTCTTGCAGCGGACAGCAAAAAGTGCAAAAGGCACGAAAGAGAGTGATATCGAAAGTGACAAGTATCTAACACTACCCCCTCTGATAACTCCCTCTCTTTGTGTGCCTGTTCTGCCCCCTTGCGGCTACGAGGGACTTGGCATCTAGGCTCGTGCTCGGGAGCCAGATCACTAGGGGCTGCCTCTCCCGACCTCTGGTTGATCTTGGCCAGTAAAGGTAGGGCTGGTCCAAGTTCAATTCTAACCCTGGGTCCTGTTCGCAAGCCCCTTGCAAGTCCCGATTGGCCAACCCACATATCGGAGTATTTTGCACCAGAGAGAGATTTTGTGCTCGGACCTGGGACGTGCAGGCCGCTCGCTCTCTTTTTCCCCTTACTGAAACTGACAGCACCGTCACAAGGGATGTTGGCCAATTGATATGGGGACCGAGAAAGTGACCGGTTCCCTCTGGGCAAATGCAGATCGTCGCAGACCCGGATATCAGGCTCCGTTTTCTCTCTCTCTCTTTGTTTCTCCCCCATTCTGGCAGCTGCATTAGTTCGAGGTGGTGTGATAATTGCAAGTGCTCTATCTTTTATTTTATTTGCTTCTTCCGCGCAAGGGCGATCAAGACAGCAGATAATGGAGCAGGGATCTGCAAAAACGCCCAAACCTTCAACCAACCACTAACTTACACACCTGTTAGCATCATCTTCCCCCCTCTTGACGCTCAACGCCCTTGCATTGCGCGGAGCTGGATAAGGCCGTTGCCTGTCCAGCCACGAGCAAGAAAAGGAAAGAAAAAAAAAGATCAGATGATTTTTTTCCTTGTGAGATATCATCTGCCCACGTTTCTGTCTCTCTTTTCTTTTGCGATATTATCTCGGGTGCTGCAACGCCAAGACGAAGAATGGGGCTTTTGTGGCGGCCAGGATCCAATGAGTACTGGCAGCAGAGTTTGTTTAGGCGCTGTGTAATGTAACACGCACATTTATGCCTTGTGAGTTACAGTACCTACCCTTAGATAAAAGCTTATTCTCGTGCAAACGGCCGCATCGATGGGTTTTTGGGTTTTTGCATAACGGTTTGTCTTGAAGCTCTGACAAACAAACGTCTCGTGCGGAGGCGGGCCGTGGATTTGTAAATGGATGTGATATGTGATATTACGAGCAGAGGCCAGACTTGAATAATTAACGCCTTCTTTTTTATTCAGCTTCCCTTGCGTCAGACGCTGTGTTCAGTCTCCCTTGCACGAACGACAATCCAGCCCAGCCGAGGCCAGACACTTCATCAGGAGGCGTTTTGTCGCACTTCCAGCACATGTTTTACTAGGCCTCGGGGGACGATCCACTGTGATTTAGTGATGGCTAGCCACCGTTGGTTCCTGGCGCTGGTGCATGCATCGTGGGCTTGACAGCCTACTTACGGAACGTTTGTGATCCGAGAAATTGTATTTCTTTTCCTAAGGATGCCATTTATTCATGGTTTTCATCTCTCCAGGGCACATCCTTTCAATACTGCAGATTCGTCCACAAAAGGAACAGGCTCTTGGGCAAGGTTGCACTCCTCATCAAGGGATATCCTCGTCATCTCCCCCGCTAAAGCGCGATAAACGAACAGCTGAAAAAGAAAGTCGATCGTGTGTTGGTCCACTGCAACCATGCCCAGCCAGGCCCATGCAGGTCTGAGTTTGACAGCCTCAGTCGTGAATGAATGATGACGAGACAAACGGCGATTTCCGTGCAACACGAAAGTGTCTTCAAAACCGTTTGATCATTCTTGCCATTGTTGAAAAAGGCGCATGGCTTCCCCATCTCTAGTGTACGCGCTTAGGAGATTTCGTTCAAGAGCCTATAGAAACGAAACAAAGTGGTCCGTTTCTTGTTAGGCTGGCTCTTATGGATAGATGGACTGCACTCGAGGTAGATCTCAATTAGCTGAGCAAGATGTGAGAGGTCCACTATTCAAAGTGACTTGGGATTACCGAGTACAGGCACCCCAAAGATCAACCAAATCTTGTCGTCATGACTGCCTAAGCGAAGCTGTCATTACCAGTTGTCTGGTCTGGCACTCCGGCATCACTGGCCCGACACTCTCTGATCCTCTCCCTCTCAAATGCTTTGGCCTCTTTGCTTTGCCTTCTCAGGGCGGCAATAGTTAACGGTCAGGGCGCTCGCTGGGACTGCCAAAGCGCAATACTCCAAATCTTTCCTATTTTCGCTGTATGGTTTCACCACAGCGGAGTGGTACAGGCACGGTAACGCTCTGGTAAACTCAATCGTCCCACCGTGAACTATCGATAGGTACGAAATACTCGTACAGTAGATGCCATTCCCATGACTATTTCCCTCTCATCCCCGGCACTCGAAGCACCTTTGTGACCAGCCGGGAGATTGCGCTGTGGGGAAGATCGGCATTAATGCAAACACAGGCAGCTTCTGTTTTCCGCACTACGCGCCTGTAGCATAAAGTCTGAAAATACGTTGTGTTTGCTCTTGTTGACCTGAAATAAGAGTAAGTTTTATTATCAGCTCATGGTGGACTTTAGACCTTCCTGTTGGTAAGCAAAACAAACATGCATAAAAAGCACACATAGCCCAGGATCAAATGTCACGATCATCAAATGCTCCAGGTTGTAATCAAGATCCACTCATCGCTAATGTCATTTTCTGACACGATCTTGCCGTGCCGGCCTGCGACCATTAATCCTTGCGCGTAGCTCTCCATGGATGCAGTCCAGGGCAATGGAGGAAATGATCAGCAGGGAAACGAACAAATCCCCCGAAACATGTCGGGGCACGATTAATGACAGTCGTTTTAGCGCGGGGATATCCAATTCCGTACCTGATTGACGGATAAGCACTCTATTTTGCCAAATCTGAGAGATCTCGGTGTGATCATCCTGGATATCCTTTCTTTACACGTAACGCTGTCAGAGCAATCCTGTCGGCAATGCCGTTGCCAAGAGACTAGACATATGAATGCCGGTATAGCGGAACAGTGAATAGTAATCCAATACCTCCATCACTCAAAGATCTTGGACAGGTTCTGCACTGGCCAAGCACGCGCATCTCGAAACTTATCAACCACGCCCCTCAGTGCCTGGCGCTCATAATGATCCGTGAAGAAATCCCCATACAACTCCATCCCAAACGCCGCATGCACAAGAGCAGGAGGACATCCAGGGTGGCAGAGACCAATACCGCATAAATCGAGAATCATCTGACGCACTTGGTTCTCTATTTCCCTCCACTGTGCACGCGTCGATGAATTTCCCCTGCTCGGTCTGAGGTTAGCGGACCATCTGTGCATAAATAGGGGATTTTTGACAGCTGGAAATGGGGCGATTAGATTAACCTACCCGAGGAAGGGATTCTCTGCCATGAGGACCATCTTCGCTATGATGCATAGCTGCATGCTTGTCACTTCCAGGTCAGACGAGTACCAGATTGTCGGGAAGATCTCTCCATTCGACCTGTTGGCCGCACGCTCGTAAAACGGCTGAAACTCCCTCAGCGCTTCTTCCTCGAGCACCTCTCCGTGCTTTTGCAGTCGCACTAGATAGCCACCGTCAGTTCACACTTCTAATTAATTTTCGAATGAGGAGTACGAACACCACTCTTGCTCCGAACCGTCAGCCCAACGCCATTTGGCGACTTGTGCCGTGTGAAGAACAATTTTATTAGCCTTGGACGCGCCGTGTCCGTACTCAGGGTCAAGGATCATCTTGGGCGCCTGACGCTTCGTGAAAGAGTG